>CM069441.1:116763685-117469751 GCA_035610835.1 Ophiura sarsii | reverse complement strand
CCCATGTGTACCTGAATAATATCATGTTATTGAATTGAAGTTCATGTAATTATTTATTCATTTAAATGTAATTTATATTATTTTATATTCCTATTTTCAATTTCATTATTTAAGGTTAACGTTTGTTTAGCTGATAATTTATCTATTTATACTTTTTTCAAAACAGAGTTGTAGGCCTATAGAGAGCTTTTGTCATATAAATGACAGCAGGCTGTCAATTGCATACATAAAGATCTTACACATGACATGGTGTTATAACTTTACCAACCACAGAAGTAGCAGTAATTAAACCACAAGTCTCAACTATGGGTTTCATTATTTAAAATTGCCCAATCATAATAGTAGGGCTTCCAAAATCCAATATAAACAGCCCAGTGGCGTAACCAGAGGGGTAGGGGGGAGCGAGGGGGCATTCCCCTCTAGAATTCCCTAGTCAGAAGCCATGCCCCAAATGAAACATGATAAAATACAATGTTACCCATGACAGTGCAATACATATCCTAATTTGCCCAGTGGCTTGACTTTAAAAATTGCTCTAAAATGGTCTGAAATACCTACTTATAGACCAAATTAGGTAATGTTGATATTAAAAGGCAAACATTTTCGCGTTGCCCCCCCCCCCAATGTATCTTGCCCCATTTTGTTTTTAATACTGGCGCCACCACTGCATATGCCCCTCCCCCAGTCAGAGAAAATCCCCCCCCCCCCCCCCTCCCGAAAAAAAAAAAATTGACCAGGAAAATCGGGAAGGGAAAGAAAGGGAGAAGAGGAGACAAAAGGGAAAGGAAACGGACAGAAAGGTGAAAGGAACACAGACAATTTAGTTGGAATGGAGTTTTCACGCCGGTATGGGGACGCAACGCCTCTAACTACCCCCACCCCCACCCACACACCGCTTGTCATTTTCTTACTCGACAAATCAAAAAGTTACATAAAAACACCACCCCCATCTGAAAAAGTCCTTTTTTGGTACCAATACCTTTTTTGGTACCAATAACTTTGTTTGTGTATGTAAATAAATGTACCCTTTTTTTGTGTGTGCTAATGTCCCTTTTTCTGCCCCCCCCCCCCCCCCCCCCCCTTGTTTTAAAAAAAAACGCCCTTTCCCCATTGTGTAATTATGTACATGTAAACCATTTTTTGTGGGCTGGTTTGGACTAAAATAATATATCCTAACCCTCCAACCATAAACAATAGAATGAACTCCAACACCCCCCCCCCCCTACGATTTTTGGGGTTTACCAGAAAAAAATGCCCTTCCCCCCACACTAAATAAATCCTGCTTACGGGCCTGTCTGTAATTCATAAATATCAATGAATTTATGAACAAACGACAGTCCACAGTCAATCAGTTATACAATATTTAAAAAAAAGTAATAAAATAAAAATAATAACAAACAAGAAAGAAAGAAATCATATATCAATCATCAATCAATCAATCAATCAATCAATCAATCAATGTATTAAAGTAAAAAAGAAAAGAAAGAAATAATGAAAGGAAGACCAGTAAATAATGATAATTAACCAATCAATCAATCAATCAATCAATATCAATCATCAATCAATGTAAAGAAAGAAAGAAAGAAAGAAAAGAAAGAAATATAACTGTAACGAAAGGAAGAAGTAAATAATGATGTAAATGATAATTAAACCACTGAGCATAATGCATCGCCACATCGATTGCACTGATCTTTTTGCAATACCGCCCGACCCTACTTTGATCAAACCAAGAAATCATTTCGCAATGTTACGGTTTACAAAATAGCCCTCTGTAAGTCATGAAATTACTACTTTCAACTTCAATAAACTTGTAACAAGCACAACACAAATTATATAAATCACAGTTAGAATTATACAGGGACGAAACAATCTGGTAGGTACTGATATTTGAAAGATATAATCATTTTACTATCCCGCCACCAACTCCGTTGGGAAATTGAATTTCTCGCCCCGGGATTCAACAGTAGTTGATCACGTAGCGTTAGTGGGAGGAACGACAACACGTACGCTACGTGAACGAGCTATCATTGACCATGCAACATCGTGGTCTAGCTCTAGCCCCTAGTCCTATTTAATTATTTATAGCAGGCACCTTTCCTGTTTAAATTATAGTAACTTAGGACCTGCGAATCTATCATTAACACTTACTGGACATTATCAAACTACTACTGATTCTTAAATCCTAGTAATGAGAAGTTTGCTACGCCGTACGGTGTAAAACCAAGGTCCAAAGTAAAGTATAATCAGAGAGATGTTATTACTACCTATTACACCTCCCTGGTATAATTAATTATATAAATGAATGTAGCCTAGGCTAGAATAAGAAGGCTAGTAGTATGTGAATGAAGTAGTCCCAATAGTGACCGGGTAGCTGGCTACCTAGAGGCTAGGGTCACAAAACTCCCTATTGACTGTTCACGTCGCGAAATTCACATTGAGTGTCAGCACTGCCGATTTTTCACCTCAATATTTTCCCCAAAATGAGGATGCTTGATCAAAATTAATTAACTCAATGTATTACTAAGAGTTCTAGGAACAACATGTGAATGCATTTTGATTGATTTAAATTATATTTGATGTGAAAATCTTGAATTAAAAATGTGATTTTCGCGACGTCGTGTGTCTATAGAGGGTGTTGTGGCTATAGTATAGTGAAGCATGAACGATAGTATAGCCACCATTGGGTCTATGAATGAAGTATGCATTGAATTGAATGTACACCTAGCATTAGTTAGCAACAAAAGTCCCGGACCAGGTGCTTTGAGGTTGGCTAATTCAAAATAGATAATCGGTACCAAAAATCTGAGATACATATTAATTAAATGAGCACATGTGGAGAAGAAATGTATTTCTTCTCCACAGTTAGTTTGACACCTCATTCAACAAAATCGAATGGATACTTATTAAAGCTCAAAGTTATTTAGGGCACTAAGACTAAGAGATGTGTCGGAGGCTGCGCCCTCAATTATGATAAAAACTGGGATTAGTATATCTTTTTAATTTTTATAATTGTATTACATGTATGAACTTACACCTATATGGGCGATTCCATGAAAATGTGACGGAGCAAAAAAACTAAAAAATGCTCCAAAAGATTTAATTTTACATTCATGTTGTGCAAAGCCTATGCAAACGTTCAGGAAAAAAATATTGCAACCATTGACCGTTGTTAACTATGATTTTTTTAAACTTTTCTTACTTCCAAAATGGTAACACGTGTTACCGAAGCAACACTTTTTTGAAAATATTTCCTAATTGATTTGATTTTAATTGATGCCACTTATAATTTTAATCCTACTAGTTAGGCCCTATTTAAAAATAGTAAACAAATTGATAAATTCATAACCACCACTCCACTATAAGCCATCAAAATGTCGTAACGCGTGTTACCGAACTCATATTCAGTAAAACGTGCTAAAACCTTAATTTTTTTAGAGTTAGTTATCACTATTTATGGTTTATATGTTAGTTCCATTGTCAAAGTCAAACTTAATTTTAATTTAGAAATTAAATAAATAATATAAAGCTAGTAAATTATGGATGGACAAAATGTAACGCGTGTTACCGTAACACGTGTTACCGACTATTTTGCAATTTACAAAAAAGTGAGAACTTAAATTCTTGTTATTATTCTAGTATTATAAACCTTGGGTAGGTACTTGCTCACAGTAGTGACCAATTGATTGCAGGTAGGTTAGTTTAAATACACAAGCAAAACAAAGTTGGGATTTTTTTTAGTGCGTCTTTTTTCGTAACGCGTGTTACCGATATTCAGAGCGGTCTTACATTAACATGAGCTGATATTTCATATTGGTGTTAGCATGAGGATTTAGCCTTAAGTTTTGGGTATTACAATACAAAAGATGTAAACTTCATTCAGACTACTTTTACAGTTATAGAGGGGAGAATAAAGAATGGCGCCCTAAAATGTAACGCGTGTTACCGTGGAATCGCCCATATAAGGATTAAGAAAAATCAGCCCTCTTTGTACAAGAAAACGTTGATTCAAAAATGCTCGTACAGCCGCGACGAGCATTTTTCGTCCGACAGTATCCCCCTGCAGTACGCTTGATACATAACGCGAACCATATTTGCATAGAGGGCGTTTTTCAATAAGTAGTGATGATATTGTTTTAATCAAGTTTTGCTGTGTTTTTGTTAGTAGAAACAACAATAATGGCAATTTTTAATGTTCATCTTGAATTCTGAAGTAAATTTTTAAACATTTAAAATTTTCAACACCACTTAATGTCCCTTTGAGTTATGGCGGTTTCAATGACCGCGCGTAACAACAGCAAAGTTGCACTATGTATAGGAAATCATTGATTTTTGTGTGATTACGCACTGCACTGAAAATGTGTGTGTAAAGATAGCAAAGACTTTCATTCTTCACAGCTAGTCACACCCTTTGTCCCACAAATTGCGGTTATCACTCCAGACCCATTCATCCAGATACTTAGGTAGGTGGCTATCGAAGGTCAAAGGTCATATAGGTATAAAAATGTAAAAATGGTCTGATTATATTGAGATGCATATCAAACTCTTCCTGAGATCATAAGGAACAAAAAATTAAACGTTGTATTTCCACCTGATGCTTAGTTTCCGAGATATAGGGTAAAATAGGTCAAAGGTCAAATTGTGCCTCAAATTATTTGTACAGGGGTCAAATTCTCAAAATGCTCTGATTTTAATGGAAATTGTTCAGATGGATACCACGAACCATAAAAAGAATAGTTTGCCATATCTACAAGTTCTGCGTCTATTAGTTTTATTAGGTCAAAGGTCAAGAAGCTATACCGCTAGTGTGTGCTGACCTTAGACCTAATGAAACGTGACAGGCGGTATTGGGCTCATACGTGTCATTGTGGGTGTTTATTGCATTGATTGAGGTTGAGGTATGCGCAGATTTTAGAATCTTCGAAAGTGAACCGAATCGGCTGGAAAGTTGACTAAATTACTATTTTTATCAGATGTAAGTGTATTATCATTGTAATCAACAACTGTAGGTCAAAGAAATTCTATGATTCTTAGCTATACAGTCATGTCATTGTGGGCGAGTATTAATGATTTGGGAAGGTGCTACATGTAGGAGTCACAGAAGTTGTACTTTGCTCGTCAAAAGCTTAAATCTGGAAGTCACATTATATAGTAGGTCACGCGTTATGAACTCGCCTCCCAATAGGGTGGTGCCGTTACATTTTTTAGCTTCATGCTGTCATTTTCCTCAAATATTTGTAAAACCACAAAAGCTATCTCAACAAATTTGGTATCATTTTAAAGCCCTAATAACAAGCTATCTGCCTGCCAAATGGCATTGGTATAGCTAATACAGAAAGGGAGATACAGCTGTTTGATGTTTGGGGACCAGGGGTGGTGCTGGAAGGGGTGTTTCTGGAAGGGGTGCCGCCTGTACAAACTCAATGGGGATAATCCCATGCTTTGTTCTTTTTACAATAACTAGTCATCCCCTAATGTTAAAAACACAATTTTGGTCCCATTTCAAAGGATATTTAGTAGTCATTAAGTATGTGGTTCAACAGACTTGTCAACTATTATTAACAACTAATTAATTATGGATAAGACAATGATCATCAGCTTTCTTCCTATTCGCTACACAGTCAACATGAATAATCAGCCTCAATTTACCGGATTTATAAAAATGACTATAAAAGAAAGCTTGTAACTAGAGGAATTCAGAAATGCAGTTTATATCAGGGAAGGGTTCATCCTTAAACAAATATTTCTGAAAATTCTAAAAATATATAAAATAAAAATTTGAGATATTCACTAGCCGGTATAATTACCATACCGACGTAGTAACTTTGACAAATATATATCATCTAATGGGTAATTTCATGAGGAATTCAAATATGTAAACAAAATAATGATAGAGATAGGTATACAAAATATATGGATCTCAAATTAAAAATGAAAAAACTCTGATATTTTCCGAACATTTTCGATCATACCATTTTAGTTCTTGGTTGTACTATAATTTTAATGACATATTTGGTTTCCTCGTGCAATTTCACTTCAGAAAATGTATACTTTTACTACCTCAGGGTGTTATACAAGCAAATATAAATGTGTAAAGTTAAATTCATGTCGCGAAAGCCAAAATCCGTGTGTAACGCGAAAGGAGGCGAGCTTAAAACACATGACCAGTAACGTTCTGTGACTCAGTACTACATTGTATAGTCCTGAGATGTGAGTACTAGTACTATAGTCCTGAGATGTGGATATTCAGCCGCATTTTTCAGATGAATAGACATGATCAATACGGCACACACATGTTACCTGCCGTACATGTACCCATTGTTGTTGAAGAAGAAAAAATGTGAAAATAGAAATCGTACTTTCGGATTATAACTGCCTCAATATTCAACCATACTTTGCGCGGCGTGCAATATCTGGAATTAACCCTAACTCCCTAAGCATTTTTATTTTGACAATTATAAAATAAAACTAACTATCAGAGGAGTAAAACGGGCACAACATTGTGCATTATATGTTAGAAAAATAATTATGGAGCCCAAATTTCGTAATTATATAAAACAAATCATCATACTTATCACAACCGAATACAAATTGCCATCTCTCAACACACAATTTTTTTAATTCGCGGCGATTGAATGTCCTGGTATCAATGAAGTCATAGTTATACAATGCACTTGCTCAAATATGAGCACCAATAACCATGACATACCCGGACTTTCGATCACCGCGAATTTGAAAAATTGCATGTTGAGAGATGGCAGTTTTTAATCATTTTTACGATACATATGATGTTTTGTTCTAAATAACTACGCGATTTGGGCTCGGTAATTATTTTTCTAACATATAATGCACAATGTTGTGCTTCATGGACACCTTATAACTTGAAAAGCCTCTGGAGCCTGGGCCCTGGGGTGTCCCTCTTTCTGACTTTCCAAGGTTGGCAAGTCTGTAACTGTGGTGTAGTTTAATTGTGGTACCATTTATTATATTTCCAGTCTCTGTCCTGTTTGTTAAACAGCTAAACCAACATGTCCTACAAAAGAAATTATGATGACCGAGACGGGGGACGAGATTCACGAGACAGGGGACGAGACCGTCATGACGATCGTGATCATGGTAGGTCCGGCGAGGAAGTTTTAAGGGGACCTGCTGGCAATAACGATCGTCGTATCTATGTGGGCAACCTTCCCCGTGACGTGAGGGAAAAGGACGTCAAAGACATCTTCTACAGATTTGGTGACATCGCTGATGTGGATTTGAAGGCACAGAGAACATACGGCTCACCGTTTGCTTTTGTTGAATTTAAAGACAGATTGTAAGTACCATTTCAAGCAATACGATAAAACTCTACACTTAACATAACATAACTGCAATGTGTTATGAACAAGTGTAAGAATGTCCTGATAATTCCATTGCCTGAAACCATTTAATTTTGATTATCATCTTTGAACATTTTCCTCAAGAGCAAGAAATGTGTTAAATTACATTGTTTTACTGCCTTTTATACAGGATTGTTAGGCCAATATTGTCACGCATGCCGTAAGGCTGTCCCAAAACAGGATTGTGTTTGGATTTTCATTGCAAAATTTACACTTGATTTATTTATCTCTTCAGGGATGCCGAAGATGCCGTTTATAAGAGAGATGGTTACAACTATGATGGTCAAAAGTTGAGAGTAGAATTCCCAAGAGGCGGCGGACGAGGTGGTGGTGGAGGCGGCGGTGGTGGAGGCGGCGGTTATGGTGGTGGTGGTGGCGGTGGTGGCAGAGGCAGTTATGATAGGGGTGATAGAGGGGGCAGGGGACGTGCTCCATTACGTTCAAATTACAAGGTCTTTGTCTCAGGTAAGCAATATAATTTGGGGGAAGGATTAAATTTAAATGATACACGTCCAATTGGCCTGAAATTTATATTGAGTCTGATCTAACCTCTCCCCAGTGGCTGCACTAGGGGGGGGGGGTGCAAATTCCCCCAGGTCACAACCTTGCCCCCCCCCCCCCCCCCCCCCCCCCAATCAGCTCAAGCCCCACCCTATTTTGTTCCCCAAACATTTTAGGGCTCTCATGTAAAGTCGGACGTTTATCTTGGTGACAATAATCTTTGTGTAATAGGACTTGAAATGATACATCGGATGTAACAGGATTGACCTGTAAAGACCCCTGACCTTCGACCCATTTTGTCAGAACTTTAGGGCCCTCTCTCTATATGAAAAGTCAGACTTCAATCTCAACTAAACTTGGTGACAATAATATTTGGGTAAGGGGATTTGAGATGACTCATAGGGAATACCCAGATTAACCTCTAATGACCTATGTGTGACCTTTGACCCACCTATGTGTGACCTTTGATCCCAACCCCATTTAGATGAATCTCCAGTCCCAGCCAGGGGGATTTGCAAGTATTTATATTAATTCATTCCTTTGTTTGTTAGAAAAACAGTTTCTAATCAAGGATGCATGGACATTGGAACAATACTTCATCAGACTCTATCTAATAGGAAACAATTATTCACCAGTCGCAAACTTGGTTACAACTTTTACTATAGTAATTTTTGTTTCAATTTTATGGGATCAAAGTTAACCTGGAGGTGAGTTGATGTCATTGTCAAAACTCACTTGGGCGCCTGGACCCATTTTCTTCTATTTGTTGTTTTCTTCAATTCAATTTGTCCCCTTTATTTTCAAAGGTTTGCCACCGACAGGTAGCTGGCAGGACTTAAAAGATCACATGAGGGAAGCAGGAGATGTATGTTATGCTGATGTGGACAAGAATGGCGCAGGCACAGGTGTTGTAGAATTCCTCAACAGAGATGACATGAGATATGCGCTCAAGAATCTGGACGATACCAAATTCAAATCACACGAAGTATGTGCATATGTTTCTAATTATTTTACAAATGAAGTTATAATGAATTTATGTTTCATGAAGAGAAAATAATAATACTTTGTGCCAAATCAGAGATTTGTTTAGAAATTCTGCGATAAGGAAAACACTAAATATCCAGGGCCGTCAGAAGGGGGGGTGCGTTGGGTGCGGACGCACCCCCCTTGAATTTTTTTTTTTTCTTCTTTTTTTTTAAGGTAAAAATTGCGTTTTTCTTAGTTTCAAATTTCAATGATAGTAAAACTACTCATAAAACATTGACTACAGTGCTTTTAGGACTGCGAATTTCTTTTGACTTCACCACCCCCCCCCCCCCCCCCCCCCACTTACGTGAAATTCACGAGGTGACTGACTTGGAAAAATTTTGGGGCAACCTTTTACGAAAAAAAACCTAGCTACGCCACTGCTTCCGGTAAAAAATCGTGAAAACGCACCCCCCTTGGGCAAAAGTTGCTGACGGCCCTGATATCAGAATGATATTGCCAAATTATCACTATTGAAATATAAAGATAATGCTCATAATTGCTTGCTCATAATTGTGTTATAGGAAAAAAAGTATAATCAAATGTTTTGGATTTGATAAATTTGTTATACTCTCAGTTATTGAATTCAGTAAAGGCAGCAAGATAAATATGGAATGAGTTCAATCTAAGGCAGTGCCATTCCTACAGGCAGGGATGGCGTTTTAAACTTAAATTGACAGTTTGGACTACTTTGGACCCCTTACATTTCTCATATTGTGTAGTTTAAGATACATGGACCCTGAGTTTTCTTAATTTGGACCACTTAAATCTGCAGGTCAGCGCTAACCCTGCCTATAGGGATATATACTTGAAAACACCTTAACACCCTGCTTTGAGGCAGGTGAAGAAACCTCAGCAAAATTAGGAAGAAACTCGATCACATTTATATCAATATTTTCCATGATGGTTTTGAAGCACTTTTATGCACTCTGGTACTGATAGTAGTGATAGATATATACATCAGACATCGCATGTTAAAGGCTGCACTGATTACCCATAGATACCCACCAGATTCAACAGTTGGAGGGAAGGGAACCCTTTGTACAGACCTACTAAAGGAAGATTCATTAAGTGTAATCAGTGTTGACTTACGACAACATTGGAAATTGATGGGCTATAATGAATGACACACAAATAATTGGAATAAATCCTATGTTCCAAATTATTGAAAAACTTGCCAAAGCTATGGTAACACCATTAATATGAATGTTTTGCTATATGCAGGCTTCATTGTAAAGAAGATCTGCCTTTCTAATAATAGGGTACCAACCAATTCAGATAGGAAATAAAACCAAAAAATAATTTAAACATTACTTTATTTTCAGGGAGAATCTGCCTATATCCGAGTCACAGGGGACGATCGCGCCTCACGGAGTCGCTCCCGTTCTCGCAGCCCCACACCAAGGCGTAAACGGTCCTACACAAGATCTCGCTCCAGATCCCGGGACCGGGATTAATCCAGCAGGTGTATATATCGAGCAAAGAGCAATCAGCTCACCTGATAAACAATTGTTAACAATGTCACACTAATGTGGTGTTTTTTACACCACAAATGCACACCACATCATAGACTTTCTTTGGTGGTGATGACATGAGATGGATTTTTAATAGGTGAGTAATGTGTGAACTGTAGATAAAAATGTTCAATAAGGGGATCAATTTTATGTGTTTAGGCAAGCCATGTGTTTGTATTTTGATACTTGTAGTACATTAATGAGTTGACAAAAAAAGTTATCCCAGTTCACAAAAAAGTGATTATCTCACTTTAAAAAGCAAAGAACTGTAATCAAGTTCCGATATACTGAAAGGTTAATTCAAATATAGGGTTTAAACATGATTTTGCCAAAAGATGAGCTAATGAAATGACATTTAAAATCATATTTTTGTAAAAAATGGATCACTTTGATCGTCACAACAGTTCTCTTCAAAATCCTTAGTATGCACTATGACTTGATATATTGCCTGGAATTACTATAGAACAATATTAAAAGCTGTATTATTTGAATAAGTTTGGCATCAGTCTTAAGCTTGATGTGATTAATTCCATCAAAAGCTTGAGTTTGAACCAGTTATAGAAATCTTTTCTTTGTTTTGTGGGAATGGATCACACGCAACAACAACAAAAAATACAACTTGTAATGTGGTTAAGTTTGTCAGCCTTTCAAACATTGAACAACAGCCTTGCATTGTTGTTATTCTAAAGTATAGCAGAAGAGCTTTAAGAATGTAAATACACTTGTAGTATTATTGTCTGAAGTAAAAGGTTGCTCTGTTTTGTAAGAAAAGACAATTCTGTAATGTTGGGATTATTTTTGTATACTCAGATGCCCCTCAGAATATGCTGGTCATGGAGGGAAAAAACATGATATATGGGAAGCTCATTCCAGGGAAATATGGAGATCTGGAGGGAAATTTTGTAAATTGGGAGGGATGTATAGCTGTTTGTACATAAATACATAAAATATTGTGGCAAATTTGACTTGCTTCCCCGAAAATAATACATTTCCCCAGACCAGCGCCCTGATGCTGGTACTGGAATGAACACTACAAGTGACTAGTATCACTGACACTGAACTTGCAATTTTGAGACTTAAAAGGTGTTATGAAATGTTTACGGGTCATGCGCGCACGCTGCTTATTTTAGTTCATGAATTTGTTTTTCATTTCTCAGCAGAAGTATTATTCTAGGTTTGCCCATACAGTAAACTGAAGTTCCTGTTTAGTTATGTTTAGTTTTTTTAGTTTTAGAAATGAATATGGTGACAATATTATTGTAAGCAGTGTCTTTTTTAATTAATTATGGGTGCAAATGGTTTGCCAGATGTTAGATCAATACGCATGTTTTGTACCCACATTGTCTATTATGTATCATTATTGTCTCATTGATTGTCTGAAATTACATGTATTCAAAAATGTTGGTTAAAATTTGGAATTATTTATTTATTCTTTTTTATTCTAAAATAAATGACCAAGGTAGGAGTAACTGCCCTTAAAAATCTTGTCGCACACAATTTTGTAAGTGCTAATTCTTTGTTTTATAAGACATATTGGGATGTAATTTAGCCCTTCTTGGATAGTTTGAATTTGAATTGCTGATAATTCTGATACAATACGTAATCATTCAGGTCTAATACCAAATGCGGTCAAAATAATATTTATTAACTATTTTTATATTAGTCTGTTTGATTTGATTATACTTTCTCATTTCAACTCTACATGTACAAAGATATTTACATACTTTGTTGTATGTCACCTACACTTGTGTAATGGTCCGTTTATACTCTCGTCTTTGGGTATCGCTCGACAGATATTGGAGCGAATATTGAAACAATGTAAACTTTTATCCACCGACGTCGCGCGATGCCAACTATGGAAGTATGAAAATACCTTTAGACTTACAGTAGATACGTATTTTATTTGAGGTTTACAATGCAAATATCTGAAAACAATTTCACTATTTGTAAAACAACTGATCTTGGTGGATCTTAGGTGTGAATCCTGAATGAAATAAGTAAATTGAGTCTAGCATGAAGCATGTAAACACGTTTAATTCCACACATGTTCATACAGATTTCATGCAGAAATTACATGAAGGAACCAAGATCTGTTGTAATTAGTTGTGAATGAAATTGTGACCAATGAACTTGCAGCGGTTTGATTAGTTACCAAACAGTCAGCAAAGAAGGTGTGTCTTGGAGGGAAAACAGCTTGCATTTGGGATTTAACCGATTAGGAGGGGTGGTTGTCAATGAACAGGCAGGAGAGCAGTGACTGCACTGGTGGTGTGGGTGCTCCCCCAGTCACAACCTTTGCTCTTTGCTTTACCCAGTAAGCCCCATCCCGTTTTGTCCCCAAACCATAGAAAATGCTTGGTCTGAAATGAAATGTTTAATTTCAGACCATATTAAGCTAATTTCAGTGTTCATCATTTCCTGTGAATAATCCCAATACTGTGAAGCTTAGCTTTATTCATCAATCACCTCTAGACTCCTAAATGCAGCTGTGGAATGAGTATGCACTGTGCTGGGCCTTGGACCAATTGTCCTCTATAAGTTTTTGCTGGGCATCAGACTTTTGTGAGCCGTCACTATTTCGGTCCATTTAAAGCCCTGTGTACATATTGGATAGGGCTGACAAAATATGATGTCTTTTTGCTCTCAATGGAAAACTTTTCTTGTATGATAGGTAGAAAATAGAAGACAATCTTCTATGTTCATCATTTGCAACAATATTTGGTACTTTTTATGCTGCTATTGCCGCCAACTGATTTCTTTGTACATAAAAGAGTTACAAACAATTTTTAAATGTACTTAAGGAATCACTGTTTTGTATTATTGTATTATTGTTGGTAAAAGTAAAACGTCTGGATCATCGCAGGTTTCGTACAATTTTTCACAATTCTGGAAAAGTAAAGTGCTTGAATTCTATTCCAAAAAAATCAAACCTTAAAAGTGCTAGACGTTTGGTTCTTGTTTTTGAAAAATCGCGAAAGTTAACTTCGATCTAGATACCAGTCGGTTAAGTTCTGAAAAATAACTTATACATGTATTTTTAAAGCATGGTCCTTGAGAATTATATTTGGGTCTTTAAATTACCTTCAAAAGGTGCTTGAATTTTGACGAAAGGCTACAGTCAAGGATAATAATAGTTGGCACACTTGACGCAACTTAATACAAATCCCTGTGCTCGCAATTAAGATCAGACTTGGGACATAGCAATAGCACTGTTTAATAGAAAGCAGAAGTCTCCCCCTTATATTCTTTCCCAACCCCTATCAATCAATGCTGGGGAACTGCCAAGGCTTCTGATAACATGACTCGGATCAACATTGCCTTGGGGGAGAGGGGCAGGTTTTTTCTGTAATTAGTACATACAAAGTGTGCCAACCTTTTTTTCCTTGATTGTAGGAGTACAAACCTTGATTTTCAGACACTAACAAGGAAGGAAGTAGTGTAGTAATAGGCTTGAGTTGAACTTCTTGTTCTAATTGTGCCATATTGTAATAAACTGGGTTTCATTCCTCGTATTAATTCATGTTTCAATGTATCTTTTCTAGATTCAAATGAGAGAAAGAGACAATTGAAGGGTCAAGCTTTTGACCAGGGTGATTGAGCAATAGGATTCCTTTGCGGATTAGGATTCTGTGAAGGGATTACCTTGGATCAGTTCTTGGGATCATTTAGGATTAAAAAGGATCGTG
Source organism: Ophiura sarsii (assembly GCA_035610835.1). NCBI lineage: Eukaryota > Metazoa > Echinodermata > Ophiuroidea > Amphilepidida > Ophiuridae > Ophiura > Ophiura sarsii. The sequence continues at coordinate 117,455,648 of CM069441.1, read as the reverse complement.
GGATAAGACAGGATCACAGAGGATGTGCCCTAAGGGGCACACACAAAGGGATCAAAAAGAGAGTTGATCGTGTGATGTTTAGGACCATCGGTATCCAATAGTGAGGTGATCATGCGATGTTCAGGATCAAGCAAAAAATGATGAAGGAATGTCATGGATAACGATCAAACGGATGTATGGATTCATGGTATGGATTATGTTCCGTATTGAATTGACTGTGTTGTTAATATTCAGTGATATCCCATTTAATTTGCATGTATTCAGAACAAACCACCTGATCGGCTCCTAGTCTGAAATAAGTTTACCACACATAAAAATAAAAGGTGTGTTTTGTGAAATCTACCAAATGTAAAAAGAAACAAAAAGAATAAAATGAACGCGTCGCTTAATAATTTCAGACATAATTTGGAGTTGATTTCGTTTTTAAACAAATTCAGCAAAGATTATTTTCCCCTCATAATCTCTGTAGAGACGGCATAATTTTGTTTCCTGTCTTTTTATTCAAATACAATTTAAATTTGGCATGCTTTGGCACCCACATTTGCTATTCTAAAAATCTGCATTGAAAAGGTATTCAGGATATTTCCGCCCATGATAGCAATTTCAAATTCGAATAACTTGTGTAATTAATAATTATTTGATTTGATCGTGATTTTTAACCTTGTGATTTTATGTTTCCATTTTACCAACTTTTTCAAGGTGGTTTTCCTTCGCTGGATGGCAAGGGATCATTTAGAATACACAGGATTCAGCGCATAAGCCCCATGTCTGGAAACAGATGGTTAAAAGAGGAATCAGAATGTCATTCAGAGGTCATGTCAGAGGTCAAAAAACCCTCATTATCAAATCAAATAAGGAGCAGTTCGGACATTTCTGGACATGGATTCAAAAACGGGAATCGATTTAGGATTGTTTCAGTATCAAATTCGTCCGGGAACGTTATGGAAACGGAGGCAAAAAAGAGGAATTGTTCAGGATAGTTTAAAATATCAAAATCGACATGGATCAATATGGAATAGGAATTTAAGGATTCGATTGTGTTTTAAAATTTAGGATTTAGGGCAAAATCGACCAGGAACGGATAGACGAACCAAACTGGAATCACTTAGGGTTATTTATTACATGAACACAGAAATGAAACATCGTTATAAATCAGAAGAAATAATTTAACATGCAAGATTTTGAAGTACCTATTCAGTGCGCTGGATGGCAAGGGATCATTTAGAATACACAGGATTCAGCGCATAAGCCCCATGTTTGGAAACAGCTGGTTGAAAGCGGAATCAGAATGTCAATCAGAGGTCATGTCAGAGGTCAAAAAACACTCGTTATCCAATCAAATAAGGAGCAGTTCGGATATTTCAGGACATGGATTCAAAAACGGGAATCGGTTTAGGATTGTTTCAGTATCAAATTCGTCCGGGAACGTTATGGAAACGGAGGCTAAAAAGGAATCGTTCAGGATAGTTTAAAATATCAAAATCAACATGGATCAATACGGAATAGGAAGGATTGTGTTTTTAAAAAATGGGATTTATGGGCAAAATCGGACTGGAACGGATAGACGAACAAAACTGGAATCACTTGGGGTTATTATTAAATTTCGACATGAACACAGAGATAAAACCCCTCGCTAAAAATCATTTAATTTAAAATACATGATTTTGAAGTACCTATTCAGTTTGCAAACGGACCTTTATATATAATATCGTATATGAACATGCGCAAACAGATTGATAGTGACGTCGTCAGTGTAGACTTGATGCTCTTGGATATTGTATGTGCAAATGCGGAATCAATTCGTAATTGAAATATGTCAATGCCTCATCCAAGAAGATTTGGCAATGTGCAGAATATTTAAAGTGCCCAAAGACATTTCTCAACAACAAAATAGAAATGTATTACTTTGTTTATAAACCCTCCCATGTAATGATTTTTCCAAAAAGTCGATATTAAAAAATGAAAAAATATAAGACATTTTCTGAAAGCCACTTGAAGGTGGGTGTTCCGATTGCTGGCCCGATTTTCAACTTTTATATTCTACATGAAGGGTCATCCTTAAAATAGTTGTATTCCAAAGTTAGAGTTGCATAACTCCAATGGTTCTTATTAAGATTTGGTTGCCGAAACTCCCTAGTTTTACATTATTGCCGGATTGATTAAGTGGTCTGCTACCTCAAAATTAGAAGGGTGACGCGCTGCATTTAGTAAATATAACTCGAGGCGTGATTGCGTGTTAAATCCCTGGTTAAAATGGCGCCTGCAGCAGCAACAGCGAGGAAATGGCATATTTCTGTTATACCCTACGCACCAACATCGGTAGTATGAGTCGTTCTTAAAAATCATGCACTATGAATACCTCTGTAAAGGGTATAACAGAATTACTCCGAGGAAATTACACTAAGAAAATCGGGTATTCAATGGACTGAGGAATATTAATATATTTGTTGTCATTTCATCTTCATTTCCTTCCCCTCACCCTATTACCCCTCCGGACGTGTTTCCCAGCCAACGTCGATCGTGGCCAAAATATTAAGGGTCTCATCATGCTCATATAGGGCCCACGAATGATGTTGGCTGGGTTTGGAATGTTTGAAAATCACTGCGGCCCGTGAATGGATCTCAAAATCACAAAGGAGGCCCGGGTGGTAGAAAAGGTAGCACATGCTTGGTCAAGATAAACGCCGCGATATCATCGGTTTACAGGGCGTCCCTAAAAAAGGGTGCACGTATTTATTTAACTTGTTGACCATGAAGCTCTAAAATTTGGTGCAAGATGTTTAGACATATGAAACGACTAAACACCTTTGTCAATCCAAGATATGGCCAATTAACATTAGAAGAGAGGGTGTTCATGGAAATTAAAATGTCATGAAACGAGAAGTCCAGCTGAAGTCATCAGATGAGCTAGCCATTTCCCAAACACTCGCGTACCACCGGGGTACCACCTGCAAATGAATATCGGAAATACTTAGTAAATGGTACAAGCACCAATATGAAAGCACATTCTGGAAGACTAAGACAAGATAAGTGGCAGAACACAGTAACCCCGACCGACCGTAACACATTGATGATGTTCGGCGTGCATCAAGAGGGATCCCACATTAACATGATTAACTGCTCTCAGAAATCCCCTGCACATGGCATTTTTAGTTCCATTTTTGTTCATCAGTCCCTTCTAAACAATTCTGGCCAAATGCCCACTTCAACGGTTTCATGACGATGATATATCACTGTTAGTATCGCTTTTTGACGCTCGTAATCATTATTTCTGTAAAAGTGGCACAACGTCGATTTTGGGTAGCTTTATTAAACTGGATATATCTCAGGATTGACAAAATCAAATAAGATAAAATAAACGGCAAATGAAAGCCAAGTGTTTCCTCTTTCCGTGTATATAAAAATATTGCACCGACCTTCAGAACTTCATGGAACAAGTGGCGCAATTATGTACCCTTTTTTAGGGACGCCCTATATTCATCGCACACTACCCATGCATACGGGGACGTGCCGCTCCATCCAGTGGGTCGTTTTTTCATGAGACATCCTTAGCCATAATTATGTAGGCTTTTCAAAATTTGGTCTAAAATGAAGCAAAACCCCTAAAAATGGGTACCAATTTTTCCAAAATCACCCTTAGATGGGAAGGGGGTTTTGAATCTCCAGCGGCACTCACCCCCGACCAAACCAAATCCGAGTACCCCCCGGGTGTGTCCTCGTTTGGATAATACCTCTTCAAATTCGAGTACCCTCCCCCGGGCGCTTATCAGTGAAATGAGATGCATTATGAGCGAGCGGCTGACGGGCCCGTTACGTCCCGCACATAACCCGTATGGCCAATATACGTGAGTAGCGACCCTTCAAAATTGTTGTTCAAAAGCACAGCATTTCGAATACGACGTAGGGGATAGTGGGGAGTGTTCGCCCCATTTTGATTTTAAAGAGGTCTAGAGAGACGCTGTTTTAAAGATTGAATGGACCTATTGATATCATGTGAAAGATTGATATCTTGGCTATACATACGACCATGATCTCCGTACTCTAGGACTTGAGGCATGAGTAAATGATAAAGACAAGACAGTGTCTCAAAAGGGCGAACTTGCACGACGCCGGGGTAAGTTCGCTCTAGGATCAGGATTAGGCTACACAGAGTAGGCCTACCATAATATCCAATACATATGATATAGATTCGTTATTCTTTGTTTTTTATTCCAAAACAAAATTTAGATTTTATTCCAAAATAAAATGAAGGGGTCCAAAATATAGGGGTGGCCGGGCACTTGTACCACTGCACCTTATGTTGGGTCATTTGGTGTATTTACTTTTCGCCCGTTGGTTTTATTGACATAACAATTTACAAAGGAAGTGGGCGGAGTAGTTTTTTTGATATGTGTCACCTTAAACGATCCATTAGGGTGAGAATCAATTACTTCAATATAGGTGGCCTGGTTTAGACATATATGCGGAACATAGGCCTACTCGTTCAGAATTTAAAAGTAATAAGAAATACCACATTTTGAAATATTCTCCTCTAATATTTGTCTTAGTGTTACTCCATTCCTTGATTTTTAATTTCTATTTACAATTATCTTGTAAGAGGGAGATTACAATTGTGAAATTATGCAAAATCACAACTATTATAAATCCATATTGGCGAACCTGCCCCATCATCACAGGGCGTATGTCCACATAGCGCAAAGTGCATTGACTTGTACCTGTAGGGCCTACCACGAATCATTGATGGGTTGTTAACTGCATCAAATCCATAATCAATCCCATACCTCCTAATGATAATTTACATTTAAAACCTTTTCTTCGAATATCTGTGGAACTAAATCAATATGAAAATGGAAGAAAATTCACTTTTGCGAGGCAAAACTGGTTTTAAAACCAGAAAGGGATTTTGTCATGTAATGTAGGGGTGTGTGCCTTTTGGTTAGCCTTTTTTTCGAATGCTGTATCTTTTGAACGGATGGACGGATTGACTTCAAACCTTCAGCGATAGGTAGGCCATGGTCAAAAGATGTGGCTGCTTGTTTTGGGTCTAATTTGCATAAGTCATCTGAGGTCAAAAGTCATCTATATAGAGGTCAAATCGTAAAAGTTGCCCGATTGACGTCAAACTTAGAGAAAAGAAACATGAACGCCGGGTGATTATTTTTTTGGGTCGAATTTGCATAGGTCATCTGAGGTCAAAGGTAATCCAGGGGTCAAATCGTAAAAGTTGCACGATTGACTTCAAACTTGGAGAAAAGAACACCGGGTGAACATGTCTAAAATAAATTAGAGGTCAACGGTCATTAGAGGTCAACAAAGGTCAACAAGGGGTTAAATTGTGCAATGAACATCGTGGGAACATGTAAAAAGATAATTAGAGGTCATCTGAGGTCAAAGGTCATCCAGAGGTTAAAGTTGCCCGACTGACCTCAAACTTGGAGAAAAGAAACATGAACACCGGGGAACATGACCTTTGACCTCATTTAGTTGATCTCCCAGCCAGGGGATTCGCAAGTCGTGACTTGCAGTATTTTGGATGATAAGTTGACAAACGGCATGTTACGGTGAACTTAGAAGGACGTACAAGTACATACTATGTGTGTTCGCCAAATCCAACCAGTGGCCGCACATTACAACAACTTTATGCAGCGCTCGGACATTTATTCTTCTTCTCGTGTCCACGGCACGCAGGATCAGATGGTCCTTGTGCGTGGTGGTGACAGGATTAGTTCAGCTTGTACAGGCTTGTACAAGCTTTATCCCTGGCCGCGTGTACGAATACGGACGCTCCTGTCATGACCTAGAACTGATGTACAGACACAGACCGGGATGATCCCCTACTCTTTACGAAGGAGTCTGTGACCTTTTAACGTGCTCGGGGATAGCTCTTCCGATACACGGGACCAACATTTCTACGTACCTTCCGAAGCACGATGCGCCATGAAACATGCCACCTTCAGTCTGCACGGTCTGAAGGAGGCATGGGGGACGAGGCTGTGTTGGTGTATCGTTTTTGAACTCTCACTCATAAACGATCCACCAACAGAACTACGGTGCACAGCAGTGTACGACGCTCTAACCGACTGCGCCACCTCGCTCCCTCATTTATTAATTAGGTGTGACGTAGTGCCACTACCTCGCGTCATTAGCATATCAATACAGACCGACCATTCAAAGTTAGCGTACCGTGAAAGGGCCACACAGAAATCACGCGCTGACCTGTGCATGATCTCTAAATTCACTTTAAAACCATGATTTGAGGCAATTAGGAATCATATCGCTCTAACTTGGAATGTATGTACGATTTATGATCAGAAATGTAAATCTGCAAGGAAATCTATACTTTCTAAAAAAATCATGAATAGAGCGCTCTTTGGAAAAGATCACATAAAAGGCACACCCCCGACCAACCAAATCCCCCCCCCCCCCCCCCCCCCCCCCCAGGCTGAGAACTTAAGGCATAGGGTAAAATGGGGTAACCCAGCTAACCATATTACGTTGTTGGAACGTCGTGGCAAGGTTTCACTTTCGTTCTTGGAACGTTATGATTAAAAGTTCAAAGAACGTTGTGAACGTGATCCAACGTTAGGAGAACGTTTATTTGTCGACACATTTTTACGTTGTATGAACGTTAGTCATGAGCGTTTTCACAACGTTATCACAACGTCCTAAACGTTTAAAATACTTTCTTGAACTTCTGTTAGTTATACCATTACGTCCAAATGACGTTTTTATACTGTCTTTATTACGTTATCGGAACGTCGTGACAACGTTCATGGAACGTTGCGATCCAACGTTAGAAGAACGTTTATTTGTCGACACATTTTTACGTTGTTTGAACGTTAGTAATGAACGTTTTCACAACGTAATCACAACGTCCTAAACGTTTAAAAAACTTTCTTGAAATTCTGTTAGTTATACCATTACCAGATTACGTCCAAATGATGTTTTTATACTGTCTTTATTACGTTATCGGAACGTCGTGACAACGTTCATGGAACGTTGCGATCCAACGTTAGAAGAACGTTTATTTGTCGACACATTTTTATGTTGTATGAACGTTAGTCTTAAACGTTTTCACAACGTTATCCCAAACGTGTAAAAAACTTTCATCAAATTCGGTTAGTTACACCATGGCAACCAGGGAACGGTAGTGGTATTATAGAGGGAGGGGGCGGGCATTGACCTTTTCATGTGTACTATGTTCTTGCTCAATGTACAATGTATATGGCATTAGTGAACAATGACTTGCCTTTAGCTATACATATGAGAACTTACGTATACAGATCAAAATACTTTCTATGGTGTTAAAAGCTGTTAAATGTATGTATCGACTTAATTTTTTTTTTAAATAGGTTTAAATAAATAAAAGGTGTAAATTAGCTCATTACCATAATTTAAAGGTTCCAAACGAGCACCGGTGCTAATTTTTGTACCATTGAAATTATGCTAATGAGCTATTTCCACAATTTACTCGACTCGTGCAAGGCCAGGTAAAATATGCAAATTAGCGATTACAGCCCAGGTAACATAATTTGGTTGTGTAAACGTTATATGAACGTCGTGATGAAGCCAGATGTGAGTGATTAAAAAAATGATGTAAAACAGTTACATGTTTACGGCGAAAAATTAAGCGCGCGAAAGTGAAAATCGTCTGATAATAAAATGAATAGTCCTAAATAAATGTTAAAAAATAAGGAAAGAAATAAAAAGAAATAAATTGATTTATAATCAATTTCATTTGTACAGGGTGACCCAAAAAATGTTAACACTCCGGGCACATAAGATATCTTAACAGGACAGGAACACACGGGTGTTATCTATGTATTATGAAAGCTGAGTAAATAAGCTTTCATTTGCATTTTATTGCGTTCCAATTGGTTATTTAGAACGGGAGATATGCTTCAGCAAACATGAGGAAGCAAAATCGTCTTGGTCCAATCCTCTCAGTATAAAGTAGAGCTTTTAAAATACACGAAGCAAGAAACAACATGATTAAGTCACACACACACACACATCAGTTAATCTCTTTTTTGTTCTTTTCAACGCATTCTTCCGATTCTTTTCAAGCTTAAAAGACATAAATAAATATATTCCACATAAATTATACAGGTATTTTGTCATGAGTTCAAGTTCTATACTCTTTTTCCATGTGCAATGGGTAGCTGTCAGTAAAGCAGTCTTTAAAATTGAAATTGAAACATTTCATGCTCTTTGTTGAAATGGTCCATCCAATTAATGTCAATGGTAATACCACCTGTTATAACTTGCTTGTATCGTTGGATAAATTAATGAAAAGATTCAATTATATTCAATAATCGATACAGTCTAACTTATGATTAAATGTTGCAATGGTATTGTTACTTTTGAATTACTGCACAATAATGTTTTTAGCATTCTTACAAGTTTGTAATCATAGTTGTAATTAATGCAAATTGGACCAAGCCGATACATCAAGATTAGACCCGTGTGTTCCTGTCCTTTTAAGATATTTTATGTGCCCAGAGTGTTAACATTTTTTGGGTCACCCTGTACACGCCTAGATTAGTACATCAAATTTGTAATGCCAAATTGTATTGTATTAAAATTTTGATTCGTAATAAACCTTTTTAAATAAAATGTAATTCATTATTTAATTAGTCCATGGAAACGTGAGCAAAACGTTTTCTGAACGTTGCAGTCAAGTTCTAGTTTGGTTGCACTTAGGTTGTGGTTAGGTTGTCATTAAAACGTTTCTACAACGTTATTATAACGTTGCGGTTTGGGTGTGATTTGGTTGTTTTAGGTTGGTCCATGGAAACGTGAGCAAAACGTTCTCTGAACGTAGTTCTAGTTTTGTTGCACTTAGGTTGTGGTTAGGTTGTCATTAAAACGTTTCTACAACGTTATTATAACGTTGCGGTTTGGGTGTGATTTGGTTGTTTTAGGTTGGTCCGTTGAAACGTGAGCAAAACGTGAACGTTGCAGTTAAGTTCTAGCTTGGTTGCACTTAGGTTGTGGTTAGGTTGTCATTAAAACGTTTCTATAACGTTATATATAACGCTGCGGTTTGGGTGTGATTGGTACTTAAAACAAACAACCCGCAACGTTATAATAACGCTGTAAGAACGTTTTTAATGACAACCTAACCAGAACCTTAGTGCAACCAAACTATAGAACTTAAACTACAACGTTCAGGGAACATCTTTTTCACGTTTAAAGGATTAAACTAAAACAACCAACTATTTGAGTGTTACAACGTTGTTAAAACATTATGTAAACGTTTCCGATGATCAACATGCAACGTTCAGAGAACGTTTTAATCACGTTTCCAAGAACCAACCTAAAACAAACAAACCGCAACGTCATTATAACGTTGTAAGAACGTTTATAATGACAACCTAACCACAACCTAAGTGCAACCAAGAACTAAACTTTAACGTTCAGAGAGCGTTTTGCTCACGTTTCAACGGACCAACTTAAAACAACCAAACCGTAACGTTATAAAAACGTTGTTAAAACGTTTTAAATGACGCAACCTAACTGCAACCTAGGTGCAACGTTGCGGAAACGTTCTGTGTTTGCTGGGAAGTGGGACAGTGTGGTAAGCCCGGTGGGGTAAGTGGGACACTGGCAATATGTTGGCCTCAATCAAGAACAAAATCTGGCAACATACCACGGAGTATCCCACTTACCCCAACGCCATACGTTTTGCCTTCATTTCATGCCAAAACTGGGTTTACCACGCATTGGCGGATCAGAAAATGGTCAAGGTTGAAACCAACCATAAGGTGGGTGTCAAAGTTCATTGAATAATACTAATTTAAGGGCACCAGTTGCTGAGAGCAACATAAAAGATTGAAAATATGTTTGTTTTCTATGATAAAATAAATGTAACTAATGAAAGTAAATCGCAAAAAATTAATGGAAAAAAAAATGCAAATTAAGCTAATTAATTACTTAGGTCCCACTTACCCCAACTGGATTTCGTTTGGGGTAAGTGGACACGCTTGACTGATTTTGTTTTATTAACAAATGTGTAACATTTTAAACATATGTTGTTAATAGGTTTAAATATCAAATTATATACTACAAACAACTATTTCATGGCAAATATTTCATTGTGCACCTAAAAAACACCTTTGTGCCTTAATTAGCGTTAAAAACAAAAAAGAAATCGTGAAATTTGAGCGTACTATTGGAAAAACACGAAAACAACAATTTTGTATTATTTTTTTACAGAATATTATGTTAAATGCAATATTTCGGTGGTCTGTTCAATGTAAATAGCTATGAAAATCAGTGGCGTACCGACCGGGGGGGCAGGGGGGCAAGTTGCCCCCCCTGGCTCCAAATACCGGGACGCTAAATTCCCAAGACCGGGTCGCTAAATTTGCATAAGGAAAAAAAGAGGGCCTAAAACACTGAGGAATTGGCATTATTTGTTAACCGTTGTGCTTTTTTTAGTCCAAAATTTTGAGACCGTGCGAAATTTTGTGACTGTGCGAAATTTTGTGACTATGCGAATTTTTTTGACCGTGCGGAATTTTTTGACCCTATACCCCATCCCCCCCCCCCCCCCCCCCCCCCCACACACTTACGTGAAATTCACGAGTTGACTGACTGGGGAAAAATTTGGGGCAACCTTTTACGAAAATTTACCGGGAAATTTACGCCACTACCGGGACGACATACTTCTGCCCCCCCCCCCCCCCCCCCCCCCTGGCTCACATGCCGCGGTACGCGCCTGATGAAAATGGGTTACATGCAGGTAGAACTCCTATTCCAAGCATCCCACACACTGTCCCAGTTACCCCCGGTTGGGTATAAATTGGGTTAAGTGGGACACTTCCAATTAACACACATTTTTAAATTAATATGGGTACGGTATCTGATCACGACACAGTTTAAAAGCTTCATCATGCGCCATAGATTAAATCAAAACCCAAGAGTTCTCAGAATTTTATATACTATCTTTGTTTTGAGCTGATTAAAGCTTAAGTGTCCCACTTACCCCATTTTACCCTATGCCTTAAGTTCTCAGCCGGGGGGGGGGGGGGGGTACTCGGATTTGGTTTGGTCGGGGTATGCCGCTGGAGATTCAAAACCCATACCCATTGGAAAAATCGTTACCCATTTTTAGGGGTTTTGCTTCATTTTAGACCAAATGATCGTGAAAATATACCTAATTTTTGCAAATTTTCGCGAAAATAGACACAAATTTCGCGAATTAGGGATTTCCAGCACAAAATCATACCCCATGTTTAGGGATTTTGTGCCCAAAAAGCTACCCATTAGAGCGGCACACCCCCGTATACCGTCTTGGGGAGTACCACCCCCCCCCCCCCCGGGTTCTCAGTCTCAACTCCTTTCGCAGAAAACATAGGCCTACACACGGACAACAATTATGATGTGTTCATAATAAAAAATCCCTTTTGAAGGGAATATTTTGAGAGGGGGTCTTAGTTTTTGGGTCTTAGGTTTTGGGTCTTAGGTTAGTAGACTCCCGAAAAATGCTACACGAAATGCGGTGTCTTTTTTCTTTTACATTTTTTAAACATGAGACGGGCTCTGTGAAGCAAGAAAATGAAGCTGATAATTATGGTACTTCACAATGTGAAATTGAATTTAAATACTGTTCTAATATTGGTAAAACACATCATATACAGTCAAAACTTGGCTCACAACCAGACTGTGACCAGAGGGCTCACACCATCAAAAGTTCAAGAAGAAAAAATGGGGGGGGGGGGGGGTAGGGGGTGAAGTTATGGGGTATAATTAAGCATTTTAAGAGCTACGACCGGGTCTTCTGAGACAAGCTTGTTTTGGGTTTTTTTGCCTAATAATAAAATATAGTTTTGAGAGAAGAAAGATATACTTCACAAGTTAAGGGAGCACATACCTAAATAGGTATCGCGACACGCTATCGTCGCGATCAATCAAAGTTGAGTACGACAATAGTTCCTATTTGGCGGGAAAGAGAGTTATTTTTTGACGGTTTATGATATAATTTTTCACTAATATGTTGTGTTTGAAATGTGTAGTTGATGTTCTGATATTTAAACTAGGTGATTTGAGGTCAATTTTAATATCACGGACCGATTTACACACGCGGTGATATCCAGACCGGAGACCGAATTTAGATAGGCATATCACTACGTTGTTATGCGGCGGCTTATAGCAAAAAAAGTGCACGAGAAAGTTTGCTTCATATTGAGATATGTTGTAGATTACCCTTGTGAGTAAAACATATCAAAATTTCATTGAACCAAACGCACTAATATAGAAACTAGAGCCATTTAAGTAAGCCTTTTTTAACAGTAAAGTCTATGGAGAGCGTCTTGGTGCTGTGCTCCCTTAAGTTTTTTTTTCTTCTAATGCCGAGGTTAAAGGTTAACTACTTGAAAGAACAATACAAAGAGTTTTTAAAAATAAAAATAAATCTGATTTTCGCCGTTGACATTATCTTCCAACTTAGGAGAGGCAATGGCTGTGATTGGAAATCTTGATCTGCTTTAAAAGTCCACATTGAAGACATGCAGTGGTAGGGTATACTAAAGGAACTCCGCTTTTTCAAATCATTGTACGTAGTTCATGTCCAACTAATTTTCATGCCAGCGCCCTCATTGAGTTTTTTACCTAATTTGGTCATCATTTATACCGTGATAAGAAATGATAATCAATATGTATCATTAAAGTTAAAGGCATAGTATGTGATATTTTACAGGGGGCGCCCTTAATTCATGATTTTTTTTAGAATTTAGAAAGTAGATTTTCTTGCAGCTTTACATTTCTGATCATAAATTATACACACATTTTGAGTAACAGAGCGATACGATTCCCAATTACTTCAAAATCATGGTTTTAGAGTGAAAAATAAGTTGTCGCGCAGACCCGACAGTTTATTTTCACTCTTTAAACTATGCTTTTGAAGTAATTAGGATTTAGGAATCGTATCGCTCAGCAACTCAGAATTTATTTATGATTTATGATCACTCGGAAATGTAGAACTGCAAGAAAATCTACTTTCTAAAAAATCATGAATAAGAGGGCGCCCCCTGGAAAAGATCACATAATATGCTTTTAAGATGGAACATTAAATATCTCACAATATCTCCGAGAGTTTAAGCTTCATAATGATTCACAATGATTTTTTTCGGATGAGTTGCTTATTTAAAAGCTTCCATAATAGCACAACGAAACCAATAGCATCTAAACGATGTCGCAAACGCCATGACTGGTTCGGGGTAGTTCCGCTGATGTTAAATGGAATATGTCCAAATCTGTAACCGATCTGCCAATATTTATAATCTACAAAATATGCACTTCCAAAGTGTTCTTTCATTCCTGCTCAAAATTGGAAAAAGAAAAACGGATAAATGTTACATTTCGAAGTCATGAAAAATACAATGAGATCAACTTGGGAGATAATTTACATAGGCGTAAATCCCGGGGTGGGAGATATATCCCCCAATATTTGACCAGGGGTGGCCTATCCAATCATCCCCCCCCCCCCCTCCCCACCTCTCAATGTTATATGAGATCAACTTGGGAGATTTACACTATAGGCGTAAATCCCGGAGTGGGAGATATATCCCCCAATATTTGACCAGGGTTGGCCTATGCAATCATCCCCCCCCCCCCCCCCCCCCCCCCCCCCCCCCACCTCTCAATGTTATACACTAAGTATATAATGATAAAATGTTTATTAATAATTAATCTTCATTATTAATGTATTGGGAGTTTATCTAAATGTTCCTAATAAAAGTATTCACGAATCCAGTTTCAATAATACAAACATTTTCAGCTTCTCATCTCAGGGGCACATCCCCCTCGGACACCCTGTGCGCACAATTGGCACTAACGCGCCAGCAAATCATATGCATATGGATGGGATTGATTATTTAAGTATTAATTAATTAAGTATATGCATATATTTGTAGGAAACTATTGTTTTGGAGAAATAAAGGAATTTTGTTTGGACCTGTCATGCACTCATTTTATCGTCTCACGGTCATTACCTTATTATTTTTAGTATACACATGGCAAGAGGCAAATTGTATGCTTAAAATAATGATATCATGTTTTAAGGAGAAAATAGAAGTAGACAGAAACAATTGGCGCAACAATTTTATAACCTTTTCCCGTTCATTTATAAATGTTTGATATTGACATTAAAAACAACAATTGTATGGAAAGTTAAATCCTAGATTGTTTTAATGGAATGACCCAAAATCCAAATGTCACAAAAAACTAGTGAATTTTGGATGTTGAATTGTCAGCAGCGCAACAGATATTGCAATAAATATAAGAGGGTCTGACGTTTCGATTCTAATAGAATCTTTATCAAAGGCAAAAAGGATGTTTTTTGTGGATAAGGCGTTTGCATTCAGCTTTTACATTATACAGATATATACTGATTACTGAATACAAAACAAACTCGATCAAACTTAAGGGTAACTATTCACTGATTTAACCTGAGACTAGTCTCAGGATTTACCACTTGTCAATGAACAGAAGATTGAACAAAAATCTCTTGTTGATTAACGTGCGCTTAATGAATATCAGAATATCATTGAAATGAAGCTCCGATAAGTAATAATTTTCTAAGATGGATTACAGTGTCTGTTCCCCTAAAGTCTGATAAGTTTCTTTTGAAGGATAGTGTATGTCATACCGTGATATTTCATATCCTCATCCATGATATCTTCAACACCATATGAGGCTGAACTTATCCTAAGTTCCCATGGTTCCCTCCTCCCTATCCAATCCCAGGATACCTATGCATAGACTGATCCGAATGGGAATCTGTATAAATCCTTCTAGAATCCTAGGAATCTGTGCTTTTCTTCTTTTATGAAACTGTCTGTTTCCATTTTCTGGAATCCTAGGAATCCATAAAATACAGTTGCATTCCCTTTTTTCTAGAATCCTATATGAATGCATGGCCTTTCCTTTAGTCATGTTAGTGGAATTCTATAAATCCATGATATCCTCCACGAATCCTATGAATTCATGATATTCTTCAGGAATCCTGTGAATCAATTCTATGAATATCCTTTAGGACCTTATGAATCCATGATATCCTAACATCTTTAAGGAATCTGAATTTTCCCATTTCTGGAATCCTATAAATCCATGACATGCTATAGGAATGAAAATGTTCCCATTTTTATTTTAATCCTATGAATCCATGATATCCGACCTGTATGACAATATGAATCGTCCCTTTTTTTTAGAATCCATGATATCCATAAACAACTTGATTCTCTTTCCTAGAATCATATATATCAATTTTAATATCCTTTAGGATAGACTTTCCTCTTGTTATATATTATCCATGTGAATCCTTTTTGAGCACTATAAATCTACAAATTCATTTTGGAATCCTATGAATCCATACTATCATTATCAATTCTATAAATTCATGATATCCTTTTGGAATCTTTCCTTTTTTGAAATCCTATTAATCCATGATATGCTTTTATTGGAATCAATATAATTTCCTTTATGGAATCCTAAAATCCATGATATCCTTATGGAATTTTGAATCTTCCCTTTTGTCTCAAATCCTACAAATCCATGATATCCTTAGGAATCGGAAGCGTCACTTTCTTGGAATTCTATAAATCTATGACATCCTTTTGGAGTCCATATTATATGTTCCTATTTTTTTAAATTGTATGAATCCATGATATCGTGTTATAAGAATCCATAAAACTCCCTTTTTGGAATCCTAAAATCCATGATATCCTTTTGGAATCCTATGAATCCATGATATGATATCCTTTTCAATCCTATGAATCCATGATATCCTTCAGGAATCCTACGAATCCATAATTATCCTTTTCAATCCTATGAATCCATGATATCCTTTAGGAATCTAATGAATCCATGATATCCTTCAGGAATCCTATGATTATTCTTTTCAATCCTATGAATCCATGATATCCTTTAGGAACCCTATGAATCCATGATATCCTTTCCTATGAATCCATGATATCCTTCAGGAATCCTATGAATCCATAATTATCCTTTTCAATCCTATGAATCCATGATATCCTTTAGGAATCTAATGAATCCATGATATCCTTCAGGAATCCTATGATTATTCTTTTCAATCCTATGAATCCATGATATCCTTTTATAGAAACCCTATGAATCCATGATATCCTTTCCTATGAATCCATGATATCCTTTAGGAATCCTATGAATCCATGATATCCTTTCCTATGAATCCATGATATCCTTTAGGAATCCTATGAATCCATGATATCCTTTCCTATGATTCCTTATATTAGTCAATACTTTGACCTTTCCCAGACTCCTTGAATCTACAAAAGATACATCGAAACTTGGCATTAATTGGAGAAAACAAACAAATTTATTGCAATACGATACAAGCATGATCAAAATTAAAATAAGACTAATGCACAACAATGCTACTCACTTAAAAACACATAAATAAATACATGTAGGGCACACCCAATCAAACCCTCTAGAAATTGTCATTTCAACCCTCAAATTTTCTGCAAATTGTAGTTAACTTTTTGTTGGTCCGTTCTTAAAAACCACAATTATTCACTTCTTACATACAGATTTAGGTCTACAGTAAGTGAATACATGTACATTGAATAAAAATCTTTATTTTCTCTATTTATTGGCACATGCTTCTTGTTGCACAAATCGTGCACAAACATTATTGCAGTCCATTAAAAATGTCTAATGTCTTTACTGCTGAAGCAACTAAGCTTGAATTCATGATAAAGAGCTACTGCTCAAGACCAAATATGGCATTTTTTATATTTGGATAAATGCAAAGAAAAGCACACAAGCGAACAATTCAAGAAAATTGTTGTAGAAAATGTAAATAATTTTGAAAGCGATTAATAGTATGTAAAGGATGTGGAGATTTCATTGTCATCTCATATGGTACATTTGGTCTTATTGGATCATATCTAGTTACATACAATATCTTTCAGCAAATTAAACGATTTACAATTTATCAATATTTTGTCTGTCTTAAACTAAAGGTAGGTGTTCCGATTGCTGGCCCAATTTTCAACTTGATGTTTTCCTATTCTACACGAAGGGTCATCCCTAAAATAGTTTGAGTTGCATAACTCCAAAGGTTATTAGAAGCACAAGGTGACATGAAGTTTGCCCATTGAGTAAGTACACAAACTGGCTGGGTGGTTAACCACTTTTGGAAATTCGATCATTGCATTCTGGCCTATAACGTCTTTTAAACGGAACATATCTTGCCCCACAAACTTTTTACAGAAATAATGAGAAAGATACACGGGGTTTCTTCTGATATCAAAATATGTCGTTGGGGAAGACTTAAAGTGATCGGAACATCCACCTTTAACTCTTAAGGATGTTTATTAGGTAAACATTTTGCCAGCTTTCATGTTTTGGGTAATTTTTTCTGTCCCATACATGTTTTCATGTTTTAATGTAATATTATTGTAATGTCTTACTTAATACGATGTCCTCATTAAATGCATTTAAATCAATGATCTTATTTTTCAGTACAGACATATAATCCAAAATATTGAAAATAATTTATCAAGTTGGTAACACTTCATGGTGAGGTAACATTTCATGGTGAATTTATGCTTGGTCAAAACCAATTTATACCCACATATACTTGATGTTCCATCCAGGGTCAAGAGAGATAGAATTCCTTTGCACACAGTGATATCAAGTTGATTGCAATTAAACAGATTTTGCGAGAATTATTTGAATCTCGAAAATACTGTGTTTACCTGAAATATTTATCATCATTTCTTCTTATATTATTCTATAAAAGAAATAGGAAAAAGGGCAATCCTGGAGGGAAACACACTTTCTTATTGTTTCGTATGTTCAATACACGCTCTAATGAAATTTTCTTTGAAGAGGATGAAATACGAAATACATGACTAAATTTCCTAAAAAACATGTATAAAGAGAGTCATTTTCATCAAGAAAGGAAAACGTTTATAAAATTAGTACAGTATTCCATTTCATATCAAATTCCCTTCTATACATTGTAAAAATTGACTATTTACAGCAATACATTAAAACCTTTGGCCACTTACCACAGTTACAGGGTGATTGAAAAATGTATGACCTAGAGTAGAAGGAGAAGAGCTATGAGGTGCAACTAATATTGTATATATTGCTATTCAACTTGTTAAATGATTGCACAGACAGTTTGAGCCTATAGTCTTTTCTACTTTATCTGCTGCAAGTACAGGTCACTGGTTCCTGTAAAATGATGATCACAAGAAATTCAACACCGCAATGACTTATCTAGCTCCTTCTAACCCTACACCACACATGTATCAATCCTCCCTTATACCTCCCATTACGATCAGGCCTGGAAATAGCACCCGCCCCCACCTGCCCATAGCGGGTAACTTTTGCATTGGGCGGGTGACGATACAAAAGTACCCGCCCAACTGGCAGGTAAAATTGTTCAAACTCACAGTGAAGTGAGTTAAAGTGGCTGGTGGAATTTCTGTTGGGCAGGTATTTTTGGTGAGTTACCATTACCTGCCTGACTGACTGGTTTAAAAAAAATCTGAAGTTTCAGCACTGATTATGATGCATTTAAGGACTTAATAGCTTTCACAAGTCCATCACATCAATTATTGATACATGAATATATGCATTAAGTAAATCTGAGTAAAAAACTACTATAATCTTGCCTTGTGCAAACCAGGGTGTAGAAAAAGTCTTTTATAATTCTTGTTTACCATCTTCTGTTAAAATCTTTGAGCAGAATATCTGTTCATTAATTATTTTCCCAACGATTGATCAATTCTAATCCAAGTTGTATAAACAAATGTCATGATTGAGATTTTGGTGGTCAAATATAAGTTATAACAATGCAAATCAATATCTGGGTTTTTAGACAAAAACTTTACAATTATTGTTAAAAACATTTACTCAACCTTACAGTGACCTCATAAGCCCAGCATAGCCATGATGTCCCCCTTCCTATTCAACACAAATTATCTTGTCTGTGTCAAAGGCTTTGATAATCTGTAATTTGTATTTTATTGATGCTGGTAAGTCTTTAAGTTAGTATGTTGGGTGTTGTTTTTTCAGAAAAAGGTTTCACTTTAGAAAAACATTTATAATTTTACAATAACATGCATCTTTGAAGAAATCTAAATTCATATTTGATAAGACATTCAAATTTTGAATGCTGAGAACCATTTCGACTTCTAGGGGAAAAGAGAATGCACTAATTAGAAATTATAATTGTTTTGTAGAATAAATGGCATGTTAACTATGTACAACAAATCATCTGTACAATGCAACAATCATAAAAAACATATAAGCAGCATTCGATATTCTTCATTTGCATTTGGTGAGCAAAAGTTCTAATGAATAAAAAAATTAAAACCCCCAATAAAAACTGCTTGAAATTATAACGCAATAACGCTTCTCGAGGTTCACAATTGACATGCATTTAAACACTGGCTTCGCCCATCAAAGATGTGACAACATTAATTTGGGGTAAAACATGATTGTCAAAACAAACAAAAATGAAATAAGCATAGAGAGAGAATAGGTTCATCAGGAATCCAAGGAAACATAATTAGAAGATTCATAAGATAATTCCAAAATTGAACTTACTGTTCCAGACAGTTTCGACGTCCGATCGGATGTCTTTCTCAATGGTGTATGACGACCGTTGATCCAGTGTTACCAGAAGTAGTTTTTCTGATGACGTCACGAGATGTGTTGGATGACGTTTTCTGGATCAATTGATCATACAGGTGACTAAGTTGGTAGGCCCCCTCGTCGCTGTTCATGAGGTGCTGTTTCATGTCTAGATGGGATTTGCGATCCAACTTAGTCACCTGTATGATCAATTGATCCAAAAAACGTCATCCAACACATCTCGTGACGTCATCAGAAAAACTACTTCTGGTAACACTGGATCAACGGTCGTCATACACCATTGAGAAAGACATCCGATCGGACGTCGAAACTGTCTGGAACAGTAAGTTCAATTTTGAAATAAGCATAACTTAGGGCCCAATTTCATAATATTACAAATACATCGTGGTACATCCATTTTTTAATAAGTTTTGGTATTGTTTTTGTTTAGTCTATTTCACCTACGATCTTGTCAAGGGACTGTTAAAAATGGGGTAAGTTCAACTACATTAAAATGTATTTAATTCACCAGTCTACTAAATAAAAAATGGAAAAGATATAACTTTTATCTGCTCTGGTCATTTCCAAAGAAATCTGGGCTACAATCTATGTCTTATGTAAGCTTTTTATCTGATATGGGGTGAGATAAGGATTTGGAGTTGTAATTGGGTCTCATTGCCTTAAAGATAATTAAATCATTAGAAATCATCCAGGACCACTGACAAAAGTAAACCCAATTTATAAAACACATCCCCTTTCTGTCTTCCCTCCCTCTCTCTCTCTTTTGAAATGATAAATGAAGCAGACCAATCATTTTACCGTATAATTTAGAATATTTCATAAATTACATTATTCCTCGATTCATTAGCGATAATTATAATCCAGGCAAAACTAGTATTCATTTCCTGATAACAGTCTGTCCTATTCTAATATTATACTACACACCGTTCTATAAAATACATAAGATAACTATATCGCTACAGTTTCTACAATGTGCAGTACATTCACATTACATATGGAACGAACATGAGTGGAACTGCATACTGCATTATAACAAATACTTCTATCACAAACCATATTGACATAATGACCATATGTCAATACTTACTACTTAGTGCTTGACCCACAGAAAGACGCATTCACAAATTAATCAATGGTACAGACAGGCGTCAAGTATAATGCACAGTATTTGCACCAGCAGGGCTGTAAATCATCCACATAGCTCAAGACTAAGTAATGCTTGAGTAGGCATGTTCTTTCAACAACTAATCTGATCACTGTCAGATTCATAATACCGTTGGACTAATTGAAGTTTGAACATTAATCTTGTACCGGTGTCATAACTCAAACTTTATGGACCAAAACTGCCCATTACATTTCACATGCAACATTTTGTTAGCAAGCGGTATAGTTTCTTATATATTTTATATTTAAGAGTGTACCATAAACATTGGACATATTTTTAACATTTCAGGGCTTAAAATTCCCTCATGCATGATATACATGTACTTACATAACTTGGTAAAAGAAATATTGACTCATCAATTTCAAAAGGATCATCTTGTCAGCCAGGCTGAACTTGAAATATAGATAAACAAATCTTGAAACAAATGCAGACATAGGAAAAAACACTTGGCATTTTCCACATTTGCAACCCTATGACATCATATCACTTTGCAGAGTAATTAAGGTGTACACTGCATGCAAAATGGTATAGCATTGGAAATCTGTACATTTGTATTGTCACATGCAGTCAAAATCTTCAATAAAAAGCAGACAAGATGTATCTTTCAAAGTGATGTGTTACAAAATAGTCCTTTTAGCAGTTCAAACACACTAACATGCATTATGTGTATTTTGATTTGAAAATTTCCCATCCCAAATTTCATTCTATCTGGCTAAATAAGTTACTCACCAATTAAAAAAATCCACTTCTCATCATCACCATCATCACCAGAATATGTGCTGATGTACGTGGATGTGATACAGGATATCATCGATTAGGAAATTATTACTATCAAGTGTTCATCAACAGGTGTGTTGAACACGCAAACATTTGCGAGCATCCACCTGTTGGGTTAGTCTCGGGAACGAGAACGGGAACGAGATCTTGTGTATGACCGTCTACTACTACGTCTAGGGACTGGACTGCGTGAACGTGACCTGCTTGGCGATCCGCGATCCACTCTGATATATGATGATTCACCCTTTTAAGATAGAATTGATAAACAGGAATTATAGATTAACACTTTGGATATTATTTATCCACACCAAAGACGATTTCTTGAGCAACACCAGCATGCTTCACTTTCATCACATGAACACTGATTTCTGTCACCAGTGTCTATTGGTTCCCATTGACATTACATTGCAATGAAAGGTTTATAATGTTGTTAAACAAGGGTCTTTAAGAAAATCCTGCTGCAAGTAGTACAAATGCAGACATGCCAACCTGGGATCAGAAAACTGTATTCTGAAACCCCCAAACCTGTATTTTTCATTGAAAAAACGTATTTTTAAATAAGCTTACTTTTAGTCCGATTTTCTTCCCTGCATGACAACATATTAAATTCGCAAGTTATTCCTGGCAAAGAAGTTTCATAATTTTTATTATTCCAATTACTTTCTGGCGTATTTTGACTTTTTTCGCCGAAGTAAGTTTGTTTTCATTCATCACCACACGTGAGTCATCACTGTGCGCCGCCATTTTAATTCATCATAAGTGTACATGTACATCCACCAGTCATCAAGATTACTGTACACTCCCTGGCACTGTACTATTAATAGAGCGATGTATGAGGGCAACACAGTCTCAGTCTAGTAATTTGGGTGGTACCAAAATTGTAATATACCACAATAGCGTAACATAACATACTGGGAATATATTTACTTTCTAGAAACGTTGTCGGGTGGATAATAGTCTTTACTTGCAGTCGTTTTTGAAAGGGATTCTTTGCCTTGTAGTTTGGAGGTCAATAATGGTTAAAAACATATTTTTTTGGAAAATCCTGTACGCCCGTATTTTTATCGAAATCCCGTACGAAATACGGGAAAAACGTACTAGTTGGCATGTCTGCAAATGATGTGACTTCAATCCGGTCCTCTCTTGTTTTTCTTAAAGCCACTTCAATTTGTTTTCATATCTATGGCCAAGATGCCTAGATCTGTACCATGTTCTACGAAGGTGGAAGTGAGACCATCTCCAGCTGTTAATTACTTTAACACATGTTTTGCACAGTTTGTTTTGGGGGAAATTCCTTTTGGTACCATAAGCATGCTGGACTGCACAAGAAATCTTCTTTGAATCCACACATTTCATCCAGCATATCAAGAGTATAGTCTATTTCATTTCCATGAGACTGATTTCACTACGGCATTCACTGAATGAATAAGCGCGCCCTCCAGGAGTGCTGGTGTATACACACACACGTAGAAAGATGGAAGATACATGCATGCATAAACTTAGCACATTAGGAATTTTTGTCACATACCTCGTGTGATTTGAACTTTGTATCGTCCAGATTCTTGAGGGCGTAGTTCATGTCGTCTCTGTTAAGGAATTCTACAACACCTGTGCCTGCGCCATTCTTGTCTACGTCAGCATAGCATACATCTCCTGCTTCCCTCATGTGATCTTTTAAGTCCTGCCAGCTACCTGTCGGTGGTAAACCTAAACAAAAACACACAATGTTAGTCCTTGCATAATAGCCAAATTGATACCTGAATTGTAGGACGTAACTTACTTAGAAGGTTGTCGTAATACGATGTCGTGACAGGGAGAGCAGCATTACAAAATGCATGACACATCTAGATGTCCATGATTTTACAACTAGCAACAAACCTATATAGCATCAATATTATTCAATTTGGCTTTATTTACCGCAGCCGGAAATCACCCTGTTATAATTATATGTATGTCATCAACAGGTCATCATTCTTCGTTCTGTCTGTTTGTTGTTGTTGGGTGGTGTGTTGTTTTTTTGGGGGGGGGTTTGTTGTTATTAGGGGGGAGGTCTTTGTTTTGTTTTGTTGTTGGGGTCTGCTAGGGGAAGTGGTTTGAATCTCTGGACTGCCATTTTTCAGACATAATAAAATAAAGCTTTCTAAAATGGTTTTGAATGAATGATGGCTTTTACACAAGTTGTACATTTATATCTCACCTGATACAAAGACCTTGTAATTGCCACGCCTTGGAGGACCTCCACCACCACGTCCCCTACTGCTACCTCCCCTATCATAGCCACCTCTACTACCGTGATAGCCTCCACCTCCTCCTCCTCCTCCTCCATAACTACTACCTCCATCTCTACCCCCTCCCCTTCCTTCTCTTGGGTATTCTACTCTCAGTTTGTAACCATCGTAGTTGTAACCGTTTCGCTTGTACACGGCATCCTCCGCATCTCTGTATGGGGTAAGATTAAATCAAAAACATTAAAAAAGGTTATATCATCGCTGTTCTGTCAAAACCTTGAACTGACCATAGGAAGTGTCGCTTTATACATGTTCAGGGGCAAGAACACTTACACTTGATAGATGATTTGATAGTGATAGATGTGATGATGGCCCTTAGACATGTTTAGAACAGACTGCCCACAAGTTACTTTATACATGCTGAAGGGAGGTACAAGGTTTTGACAGAACAGCGACGATATGGTCATCCTGACATCAAATTTAGGTTAGATATGGGTAGGGTTTCTGCATCTAGGTGGTTTTTAATAGGTTTGTAATGTAATCAGTAGTATCAATTTGGTTACAATACAATTAAACTGTACACGATGCAACTCCTTATTCTGAGAAGTAAAGACATGGGATTGGATATTGCATTAGTGCAGAAGTGAGGGTGGCAGGGTAGAATTAAGGGCCAAACTCCCGAGCATGCAAAGAATCCAAAAATGAGGGGTGAAAATATTTTTTGGGAATGAATAATATTTGTTTCCATATAGCAGCCGTCTATATTTTTCCTATGTATCTGATGCCTGATATGATATGTAAAATATGAATCATTAATATGTTGTTATTTGTTATATTATGGGCCAATGGCCTAATTGTATTGTGAAATGTAACTTGAACCATAAGCTACAGGTCTAAAAGTTGGGGGTCTGATTTCACCCAGAGCTTTCAAAAGGTCCCAATATGAGGGGTGACAACTGACAATGTGTGAACATTTCATTTTGGGGGTCATTCACCCCAATTGGGGGTGGGAGGGTTAATGCTACCACTGTGTGCCAATTTATTTCCCTTTCAAATCTGTTTATTTTTGTTTTGTTTTCAATTTGTGGTCATCATATAGGCCTTCGCTATTCGAAATACATGTCAAACAGGTTGTTTCCAAATGTTTATACTTTCACGAATAAATAGCCAGGACCAATAAAAGTTAAGCACCAATTTGATTTACGCAATTTTCTGAAATCTTGATTTAGAATAGTCTATAAAAGCTATGAGCATAGGATGTTAAAACACATGTAATTCTTTGCCTGTGCTGCTACTTTTGTTTACCATTGGTGCAAAAAAGAAAACAAGGTACTTACAATTTATCGCCAAATTCAACAAAAGCATAGGGTGAACCATAAGACCCTGTCCTCTTGATCTTCAAGTCCACGTCTAAGATGTCACCATATTTATAGAAGAGATCTTTAACATCTTTTTCTATAACATCTGGGGGAAGATTGCCAACATATATACGTCTATCACTGGTCCCTGCTGGCCCCCGGAGGACATCACGTTCCGAGTACCGAGACATGGTGAAGTCGGACGGAGAGTTTAAAGAGAAGGAATACGGCTTTTCCTACAATAGAAAGTATAACATCAGTTTTAAGTTTGGCACACAAAAGCATTTAGTTTGTCATAGGAGCGTTGAGACGATGAGCACTAAGCTAGAGATTAGCTAGTCTCAAGAGTCAAGACTAAACTTTAGGTATAAGGTCATGTGAATATGAATCATGTCCTGGTTAAAGGGATATTATGTAATCTTTCCAGGGAACACCCTCAATATCAACAACAAAAATTAAAAGCAGATTTTCTTGCAGATTTACATTTCTGATCATAAATCGTTCATACATTCCAAGTTACAGGGCGATACGATTCTTAATTACTTTAAAAATTATGGTTTTAGAGTGAAAATAAACTGTCGGGATAACACGACAGTTTAAATTTCACTCTAGTCTAAATTCACTCTAAAAGCATGATTTTGAGGTAATTAGGAATCGTATCGCTCTGTAACTTGGACCAGGAATGTATGCACGATTTATGATCAGAAATGTAAATATGCAAGAAAATCTACTTTCTAAAAAAAAAATCATGAATAGAGATAGCTCTCTGGAAAAGATCACATAATATACCTTTAACTAACTTCAATTCTATAGCTGGAATTTTAACCCTTAGAAATCTAGCGATTAACTAGTCCCAAAGCACTAAACGAGAGTTACCCAAGAGCGTGTCTGCCGTGTAAATCCTTCAACCATGTTAACCGTAAGTGAGATCTTTGTAAGGCCATTGCCTATTCATATGCTTGTAGCTAGTGTCAAACCAGGGAGGTGTAATTGTATTAACATCTCTCTGGTCAAACCAATCAGAAAGCAAGTAACTAAAATACTCCGAGTGCATTGAATGTGTCTAATGCAATCCTTGTGTGCGCTGTTTGATTTGTTGTTCAGGCATCGCGAGTTTGCCATCACTGCCGAGGCTAATATTGTTGTCTGGATAGTCACTCTGGATTAGTGGTATAAATTTTTAAGCTCAAGACTAAAGTCTAAAAAATTAATTAAGTGTATTAAATTAGGAGTGGGCTATAGAGGGTCATAGTTTCAGATCATGCTTGCTACATGATTTTTTGATGACTTTATACGTACTGACAACATTTTCAACAACAAAATTGAAATAAATGCAAAATCCAGGGTGCCCCGGCCAAAAAACCACAAAAAGTCGGCCATTATGGAAAAACAGTATTTTGATCATAAATCAATCATTTTTGGTCCAATCAATTTGATTTTGGTGGCAATACCCATGTTTGTTGGGACATGGAATAATCTTATACAACTTTTATCGCATGACAATGTTTCGTTTGCCTGAAAATGGCATTTTTAGTGAAAATAGCCCTGTGAGGGCGCTGTTTAATAAAATACCTTTCGCATCGAAGCATCTCAAATTTTAATGTTGAAATATGATAGGAGTTACATTTTAGGCATTTTCTGAAAATCTGAGTAAAATACCATTTGTTGTTTTGAAGCTACACCATTTTGAACATCTTTGAATTGTCTCCATTGAAACACACACTAATGAAAGTTCGTTGACCCCTGTACTATCCTATGGAAGCACTTTTAACGCATTCCTGTGATTTTAAAGTGGATGCCACGGTAAAATGAAATGAGGTTACATGCTCACATCTTCAGACAATGTTTCTTGACACACTCTTAACATATTTCATGTATTCAAATTCATTTTTGTTAATGCGATAGCTACTTTTTTGCAAAGCGCCCTCACAGTCCAAATTTGACCAAAATCAGCTGTTACAAGAAAACGAAGGGGTTATATGAGACGAAACCAGCATAGAATGACACACTGTACCCTAAAACATGGGTACTGCCACCAAAATCAAATAAATTAGACCAAAAATGACTGAGTTATGATCAAAAGTCTGTTTTATCCAAAATGGCCGACTTTTTGTGGTTTTTTGGCCGGGGCACCCTGGATTTCGCATTTTTTTCATTTTTGTTGTTGAAAATGTTGTCAGTATGCATTAAAAGTCATCAAAAAATCATGTAGCAAGCGTGATCTGAAACTATGACCTAAAAATGACCCTCTATAGCCCACTCCTAATTAAATAATAATTAGCGTCATTTTTTGATAACCTAAAGATTCCTTTGATAATTATGGTTGTTCCTATGGCTAATTTTGTATTTGATATTTTAATAGAGCTTGCTGAGCTCCACAATAAGGCCAAAAAAAATTAATTGTTTGGTTGTCCTCGACACAGCTCAGAGATGAGGTGCGGGCGGGCGGATTTTCTTTTTTTTTCTTTTTTTAATTTTAAATTTTAAATTTTAAATTCAATGGGAACTCAGAAGTCCCAGGTATAGCCTATTGTAGTGTTGTGAAAGTTTAATCTCCGGCGTAGTCATTATCCGGCCTTCATTTTTTCATCACCTACAGCGGAGGATCCCGCAATTTTTTTAAGCAAAAACCGAGAGGCGAGTTTACTAAAACCGCGATTCACAGGATTTGCAACCAAAACCGAGAAATGCCGCGAAAATAAACCAATAAATGCGAGAAACCGCGACCAAAAATGTGACCGAAAATCACCCCCAAATATCACTCTTTAAAAAGTAAATAAGCTTACTTTATAGTCCATTTTTCTTCTCTGCGAGAAAATATATTGATTTCCAAATTTATCCCTGGCAGAGGGGTTTCATAATTTGCGTAATATTCCAATTAATGTCCTCCGTTTTGACATTTTTTTAAACGGAAGAAATATTTGTTTTGAACACGCGCCGCCATCTTGAGTACATCCCCCAGTGGCTTCCAGTCGATCCTAAAAATTACCGCACGTTACATTGATAACAAAATGTAGAGGGCGGCATAGTCTTAGTCACTTCTTTATGAAACCCGTTTCCAGCAACCTAGGCGGCATCATTAATCATTATGCATTACGTCAGAACACGTGCGATCTCAAATTCATGATACCAATTTTACGGCGCGATAACATGGGGGAAAATAACATACGGGAACCAGACATTGTTTACATATACAAGGGATTTTCCCAACCAAGTTTGCATTGGTATGATTGGTACGATAGATCGAAATTTAACATGACATTTCAAGATTTTCTTGGACTAATTACGGTCGATTTTTGTGTAGAAAATTCGAAATGTTGTTTTGTTGAGGAAAAATACCAACAATTTTCATAGTCCTTTTAATAGTCGCGACGCCCGTGCGATGTTATGTAATGAACATCGTGTTACCACTGGTTACATGGAATTGCGTACTGGGGATGATGTTAAAGTGTTTATATCGTTTGAATACTTAGGTTGTATAAAACGGTACGTTTGGGCTGTCAAATTGTTCAAAAAAATGAAATAAAAACTTTTTTTAAATAAAAAAAATATTCGTGCGGCCCTGGAATTACGTGCGGGCGGTCGAGGACAACCAAACAATTAATTTGTTTTGGCCTAATCTGAAATTTGAGCTTGATCGGAGGTATGATTTCATATTTTGACGGACTAAATTGGTGTTTTGAGCTACCTGTAGAGAGAAAGGGGGATAAGAGACACTTGTTTTGAGGCAATTGTTGGGTTATTTGGATTATAGTCACCCTAAGTACCAATTTCCAGCTTTGCATCTTATTCTTATTCCAAAGGTCCTCTATTAGGCATTTAAAAACACAAAATATTTAATGACGCGAATCGCGCCACTTGAGGGGGAGGTGCCCTCCCAACTTTGAAGGGCCATAATTCCGAAATGACTTGGAGTTGGAATTTTATATTTTGCATGTGTTCACTATAATAGGCCTACCTATAAATGTATAGAAATCTGAGAGGTGACCCGTACCAAATTTCAGAATTTTGGTTTATTTGACACGGAATGACCCTTAAAGGTTTATTTAAAGTTAAAGACTCCCGCATTGACCCATTGTCTAGCTACTGTAATAAATGACAAGCTTCCAAAATGCCAGCTTTGTAAATTGTAGCATTTAAAACATTTTAGCATCAATTATTTATTTTGCTTAATCAAGGTATTTTATGCGATCTTTCCCAGGGAATGCCCTCATTCTCAACTCAATCCTCGAGAAAAATATTTAAGCAGATTTTCTTGCAGATTAACATTTCTGATATTAACTGAAGACGGGCAGACGATGAATTTGACTATATTTAGGCCTATGAGTAAAAGCCTGATATAATTTAATGAAAGGTAATTCCTGATATAATTTAATGAAAGGTAATTCCCAATTAATCAATTGAATTGAATATAAAAATTATAATAAGGCCATGGTAATGAAAGTCTTAGATTTGCATCCACCGCCCGCATGGTCCAAAACCTCCCGCATGAAAAACTCATTATTTAAGAAAATTTTCATTAATCGCGTAAAAACACAAAAATCCCAACGTTTCCTGCTTTGTGAGTCGTCAGTCAGCGAAAGAACGATGTTTTCAGTCACTTCGTTCAACGCTGGCGATCGCGCCGCCATCTTGGATTTGAGCCATCTATTGTCGAAAATGTGTTTTCAACACATTTTCGACAATAGATGGCGCCTGAGACCATGGTCTCAGGATGGCGCCCTTCCCTGCGGGAAATCGTGCTTGGATAGGATAATGAATAATGAGTAATGAAAAACGGCCGCATGTGATTTGAAAAATACCCGGACACAAATCTAAGACTTTCATTACCATGGGCATGGCCTAATGGCTTATTTTCGGATTATTATTTTCATCATGATGATTATGATACAATAATTGCACTCGAAGACCAAGTTGAATTAATGTCTAATGACTTTTAAAAAACTTAAAAGCGGCCAAAAAATTACACAAAAAAATCACTCTTTTCTACGACTCATGCATTATTTGTATCTAGCTTGTGCGGCAATATCCTCAAATAGGTCTTACATACAGAATAAAGCACAAGGCAGCAATTGTTTTGCAGTTGATTTGCATTGTAAATATGATAGCTGCCGTGTGCTTTATTCCGTATGTAAGACCTATTTGAGCAGGCGCGTACCGCGGCATGTGAGCCAGGGGGGGCAGAAGTATGTCGCCCCGGTAATGGCGTATCGTCCCGGTAGTGGCGTAAATTTTCGTAAAAGGTTGCCCCAAATCAGTCACCTCGTGAATTTCACGTAAGTGGGTGGGGGGGGGTAGGGTCAAAAATGTTGCACGGTCACAAAATTTCGCACGGTCACAAATTTTCGCACGGTCACAAAATTTCGCACGGTCACAAAATTTCGCAGTCCAAAAAGCACAACAGTCAACAAATAATGCCAAGTCGGCAATGTCTTGCTAGACGTCCCGTAACACAAGTGCGCATGCTCAAACCAATTAAAATACGTTGCAGCTATACACGGTTTATTCCGTACGGGACGTGAGGCAAGATATAGCCGCCAAGTCCTCAGTGTTTTATGTCATTCTTTTTCATTATGCAAATTTAGCGTCCCGGTTTTGGGAATTTAGCGTCCCGGTAATTGGAGCCAGGGGGGGGGGGGGGGGGGGCAACTTGCCCCCCCTGCCCCCCCGGTCGGTACGCCACTGTATTTGAGGATATTGCCGCTTGTGCAATATATTCGGCAATATCCTCAAATAGGTCTTACATACAGAATAAAGCACAAGGCGGCAATTGATTTGCCTTTGAATTACATTGTAAATATGATAGCTGCCGTGTGCTTTATTCCGTATGTAAGACCTATTTGAGGATATTGCCATATATTCTTGTATCCCTTCAAAACCACAAAATATTATATCAGTACCCATCCAATCCCAGATCCACCATGATGATGATGATGATCGATATATTTTTTTAAGCTTGCTTTTTGAGAAAGCCATGAAAGCTATACTCATGTACTTGAATGGAATGGCCTCTTGCGATTCGTGTGATTCCGGGACTATCAAAGTGCTCCGGTCTTACAATACAAGTAAAAATTGTACAACTTATTAAGAAAAAAAGCAAATACAAACCTTTCCGCAATACAACAATCATACAATGAAATCCGGCCTAATAATTGTTTTAGTGTAATTTGATCACATGACCAATCAATATTGCTAGAGTTCTGTACAGACTTTTAATATTCGTGGTCAAAAAACGAGAAAGTGAATGGCGCATTTTCAAGACTGTGGACATTTTAATCAAGCAATTGGCCGGTACCCATTGGTCTTCCAATTTCCAATGAGTTTTGAAGGTTGCCGTTTTATAAAACACCACTAGGCTATAAAACAAGAATAGTCTTTAAAAAGACAATCATCGCTCAAATGATGAGATCATTAAAAGCTAATTATTTATTAATTTCAAATTAATAATGGTCACTTTTAATTCCTTGAATTTGGATAAATGGAAATTTACCATAACTATAACAGTAAGGTACTATAATACAGTACATATCCTCATCCTATGGCACTTGATAAACAAATTGCGTAGAAGACAAATTGCGTAGAAGTGCCCCGGAAGTGCACTGTAGGGGACTACCCGCCCCGGTACGCCCCATCACATTTTATACAATGTCCCTGGTTTTCCAATGTGACTGGATAAACTATAAATAATAAATACTGTATTATATTACATGTATAGCTATAGGCCTACATGTTTTAGTGAGAGTAAACAGGCGTAACGAGAGTATAGCAGCGCGTAGTCATTGCCTTCACCAGTCACAGAACCAATAATTGACATGGTTGAATAATTGTAGGTTGAATGAATCGCCTTTCATTATGAGCCACGCCTCTACTTAATTTTTGATTATGTCACCCACAAAGTGATTGCGACATAACTGGACAGGCGGCAGAAGCGGATGGGGGTCGACCCCCTCCACCTTAAAATTAAAAATTACAGGTGATGTGTTTAACGTCATACCAAATTGCGAAGTTTCACTGGACCATTTTAGTTTTTAAAACTTACAATGTCTAAATGTTTCACTTGTAATTGGGTTATATGTCCCCCTCTTGGAATGTACATGTAGAGCCTCAAAGCAGGGAGGTGTCATTTGACACCTCCCTGCTCAAAGTGATTCCACAACGAGTGGTATCGATTTGAAAAGATGAATGGATTGTCCCAAAAGTGCTCGTGGGTTCGAGTTTATTTATTATCACTTTATATAAATACCGTATATAGATACAAATATGCTGTAATCAGTGATTGGTACATAGCCATTTAGCAACTACGCGATAAGTTGTATTGTTCCTACAACGGCGATATATTACGTTGTAGTCACCTGTTCCTACAACGGCGATATAAAGAAAGCATACACTTTGTTTATGTCATTTTGAGTAACATTCAAATTGTTTTGACCAAACAGGCTAGATAGGCATTTAGATGAATCTTTTCTGCATGTGGTATTTTCTTCCCGCGTAGGGTATTGAAAATGTGACTTTTGAAAAGTGACTAATTTTCTTTAAATGGTGCTAAACTGCTAATCATGGTTTATCTTTGTTGTTAGGGGGCAAAGTATCAAATTATGCTTTAAAAATTCATCTAAATGCCTATCTAGCCTGTTTGGTAAAAAAAAAATGTTACTCCAAATGACATAAACAAAGTGTAAACTTTCTTTTGTTGAACCCTTTATTTGGTATTGCGTTGAAGGCTGAACATGAAGCTAGAAGATCTAACAGCTCTGATCATGCTCTGATTGCATAATAGAGATTTGGGTAAATCTATTATCATTTTTAGGGGTTGGTGGCCCGTTGGTGGCGTTGGTGATGGGGTGGATATAGGGTGACTGTGCAGTAGGTGTTTGGTATGGGTACCGGGGTGGGGTGGGTGGGGGCGGTCATAGGGGATGCGGGGGTTTACCGGTCTTTTTTGTGGTTCCATTGAAATTTTGGTGGTTCCCAGTGTTTTGGGTTCCGAGATGTTTAAGTGCTTATATATTTTGAGGGTTTGGGTGAGGTGTGGTATGAATAAATAGGGGTGAGTTGACAAATTCCCCTTTTTGGGTGGTTCCCAGTGTCATTTTTGAGGGGTTCCCAGTGTTTTGGGTTCCTAGATGTTTAAGTGCTGAATACATACATTTTAAGGGTCCGGGGTGAGGTATGGTGAATACGTAGGGGTGAGTTGACAAAATTCCCCTTTTTGGTGGTTCCCAGTGTCAATTTGGTGGTTCCCAGTGTTTTGGGTTCCGAGGTGTTTAAGTGCTCAATAAATACATTTTTTGGTGATGTGGTGAACAAGGAGGGATGCTTTGTCAAAATATTGTTTGTAAATAATATCTAGTAAGATTCACAGTCAGTTTGTCCACCATTTAGAAGAAGCCTGGGGCTTTAAGTGCTTAATAAACATATGTTGGGGGATATATGAATATATGTTGCGGAGTTGTGGTGAATAAAGGGGTTTGGTTGACAAAATGGCCTTTTATGGTTCCCAGTGACATATTAATGGTTCCCAGTTTTTAGGTTCCATGTCATGTACGTGCTCAATAAGTATGTTGATATGGTTCTCAGACTAGTCATTTACGTTGTTCCCAGTGTCATTTTAGCGGTTCCCAGTGTCATTTTAGTGGTTCCCAGTGTTTTGGGTTTTATCTAACACACCCTTGCCGAAACCAAAGACGTATTGACTGAAGATGTTAACCATTGGGAGCCTAACAAAATGGGAATCACCAAAATGACAATTGGAATCACCAGAAGAAGAAAAAATGTTTTTGTCAACCCACACTCACGCTCATTGACTACATCCCTGACCCCGACCATATATTTAATGACCGCTTAAACCTGAGACTAATATACCTAAAAGTTTGACTAATATACCTAAAAGTGTGACTAATATACCTAAAGGTAGGCCTATATTAGTCTCATGCTTCTCCTACCTCTCTTCCATAATCTACCACTAAGGAAAAAAAAAAAAAATAAATAAATGACTTGCCCTTTCACTTTCAGGGTCAGAGTCTGGGTCGGACGGTCGGATTTTTTATTTATTTTTAATTTCAACAGGGAGATACTACACAAAAACACGTTTTAAAGATTTTTTTTTGATTTTTGTTGTTGTTGATTTTGTGATTTTGTGATTTTTATTTTTAAACCAGCAGATACTACTCAAAAACACGTTTTCATCTTTCTTTATTGTTATGTGCTTCTTTCAAATTTAAAAAAAAGAAATCCTGTTTTTTTGAAGAAGAAAAAAAAATAGCGACCCTAGATTTCCGAAAATTAGGGTCGGTCGGAAAGGGCAAGTCAACTTTTTTTGGGGGGAGGGGGGGCTTAATTGACAACATACCTTTCCCCATCCACCAACACCAACCCCTAAAAATATTATTATTTAACCCTTAAAATTATAATAGATCTATCCAAAACTTGATTAATCCAATCAGAAACTACTTCGCAAAGTGATAAATTCGTTATCCCCAGTTTTATAACGCAATACGGGAAGATACCTATGGTTGGGTACTATATCACATGAGACCATTCATTTAATATTACATAAATCGCGTCGGTTGATTGATTGATCGATTGATCGATTGATTGATTGATTGATTGATTGATTGATTGATTGATTGATTGATTGATTGATTGATTGATTGATTGATTGATTGATTGATTGATTGATTGATTGATTGATTGATTGATTGATTGATTGATTGATTGATTGATTGATTGATTGATTGATTGATTGATTGATTGATTGATTGATTGATTGATTGATTGATTGATTGATTGATTGATTGATTGATTGATTGATTGATTGATTGATTGATTGATTGATTGATTGATTGATTGATTGGGTTTTTTTAACATAGGGCCTTTCTAGTACTAGTAGTAGGATTAAACTTATAAGTGGAATCAATTAAAACCAAATCATTTAGTTAGGAATTTTTTTTTAAAAGGGCTGTTCGGTAACACGTGTTACCATTCTCGAAGTAGAAGAAGTCGACTTCTTAGCAGTAAACAATGGCCAAACGTTGTAACGCCATGCCCCCCCCCCCCCCCCCCCCCCCCGGCATGTGCTTAGAACAATATGATGAGGGTAATAATAAATCCTAAATCCCTGGGAGCAATTTTCAATTTGTTGGCCATTTGCATCTCGTTTTCATGGAATTGCCCCTCCTCCCACCCACCCCAGACCTTCCCCATCCAATTGCCGTGTATGTTGAGAGGGTCGTTGGGAAGCCTGTTTGTTTGTTTGTTTGTTGGTTGGCTGAATGAATGAAATAAAAGTTAGAAAAGGTAAGAAGAAAGAATGGAGTAAAAAGAGCCACTCCCAACAAATAAAAATTAACAATGTTGCTGTCTGTCTGCCGTCGGACATAAGGCAATCCTTCATTATCCTTGCACCCACCCAAACCATGGCAGGTACCGGGGCAGGTAATGGCAGTTAGTTTATTACCTGCCCAAACAAATTACAAACAAACAAAATTTAACAAACTGTTGTTTCAGTGATTTTCGTGATTAATTTTCACACCTGCCCATCCAATATGGCAACACTCACACAGATAAAATCCAAAATTGGAGCCAAAAAACACAGAGAACAGATACCGGATAACGAAGAAAACCGGAGGAGTGAAGAGAAAAATGTAAACATAAACATCGTCAAATACATAACACGTTGCTTCATTCATGTGTTGACAATCTCTGATTCAATGATCTTTGATGGAATTTGAGCCGGATGAAAACAATGTTTAACGACGTGTAATTCAAGTTGCCAAACTGCTTTTTCTGTAAGTTATAACATCACAACATCTTTATTTTATGATCTTTTGACTTGACACACTGACTGACACTGACTGTTCATACAATGATACATGCTGTACTGTACTAGGGAGTCCGGCACTTTTTGCATTTTTTCACCAAAACCCAACAAGTTTGGTATCATTGGAAAGAGGATCAAAAAAGAAATTCAACAGTGCTTGTTTCACCTCTGTAGCTTGTAGTATGGCGGAGTT
The DNA here is from genome assembly GCA_035610835.1 of Ophiura sarsii. Classification (NCBI taxonomy): domain Eukaryota; kingdom Metazoa; phylum Echinodermata; class Ophiuroidea; order Amphilepidida; family Ophiuridae; genus Ophiura; species Ophiura sarsii. Next base: position 117,419,449 of record CM069441.1, on the reverse strand, counting down.
ATGTTAATTTAACCTTCGGCCGACACCCGTTTTCATTCTGTCAAAATCATGCCGTAAAAGGTTGAGGAAATAGGCGACGATTTGCCGTCGCGAAACACTTATTATTAAAAAAATTGTTTAAATTTGAAATTGGAGATGCATTAGAAAGGCAATTTTAAGTTTACATACCGTGTTTTCTCTATTTAACGCCCCCCCCCCCCTCTAATAAACGCCCCCCCTACTATTTTTAGACAATTTTTGATGATTTTAGCCCTTTTTTGACGGAAAAAAAAAAAAAAGTTTTTTTTTTAGCTTTAAATTTAAATAAAGGGAGGAAAAAGAAGAAAAGAAAGCAAAAATTATTGAAGAAAGAGGAGAAAAGAAAAGGAATAAAAGAAGAAAAAGAGAAAAGAATGAATAAAGGAAGAACAAAAGGAGAAAAAGAATGAATAAAGGAGAAAAGAATGAATAAAGGAAGAAAAAAGGAAAAAAAGAACATGAAAAGGAAGAAATTAGAAAGAGAATTAAAAAAAGAAAAAAGGAAAGGAAAGGAAAGGAATACACAAAAAATAAGATAAAGAAAGAAAAGGATGGAATAAAGTAAGGAAGAAAAGAAAAAGGTAAAAGAAACAGGAAAGAGAATGAAAAAAAGGGAACCTTGGCTTGGGATTAAATTTGAAATAATTAAGAAAAATAAAAACAAGTTTTGAAGGAAAAACAATAAACAAGGAAAGAAAATTATAATAAGCAACAAAAGACAAATGATATACTTGTAATAATGTGGAAAAATCATGGAAATGTTTGAATTCCATCTTAGTTTACACAAAAATGTTGATTCAAACTACTGTAGAAAGTCTAGAATGCTGACATTAACAAATTTCGATTTATACACCAACACGCCCAATTGGGCGAAATTTATTTATTATTTCTTTTGTCTGCATCACGCTTCGACGGTAAATACACGTAATGCTGCGCCACGAAGAAAAAAAGTTGCCAATTTTGTCGCCCAATATTAGCGCACGGCGTAAACTTATAAACAAACATTACTAAGGTTGATATTTTAATTTTTTGTGATTATCGCAACCCCATTTTGGCAATATTTATGGAAGCACCATGGTCTAAAAAAAAATTTGCGCTTCTTGGCGATATTTCCAAGTGAGAAAAAAAAAAACCACAGACACTCAAAATTGCATAAGCTTTCATTTAATAAACTGTCAAAATACTGTTATGACCTGTAAATGCATCATTTTGAATATTTTTCACGCGCAAAACTAACACTAAGTTGACGTTTTTCAAGGCCATCACAAATCAGCAAAAAAATGAACTTTTACTTACTCAAATTCAGTCAAGTTTGGTATCGATGAAAAGATACGAATTTTCTCTACAAAACTGGTGTCATTACCCATAATTCCTTGCATATCCTGTATAGCACGCCCCCTCATTTGAAGCAGACCATTCCGTAGCAGAAGACAAAATGGAGTCGCAATCGGCAGCATAAAAATACGCTCCTCAAATACGCCGACAAGAAACTTAAATTTTCAACACTTTAATGGTTTCTTTTGTGACTTTTCATATTCTTTTTGAAATATTTGATATTTTTTCTTCTGGAAAAGTGATTTCTCAACTTATTTTGACAAGGTAAATATAAAGAAATTGTGACTTTTTCAGAGGTACTTTTCCCATGAAAACAGATACGTTTTCGGAAATCGCCATTCTGCCGGACTCCCTAACTGTACGTACCTGTCTGTACAAATCGGGAGGAGGGTCGGTGAGTTCACAACAACAACATCAATAAATTAATATCATTCATCAATCATTATCATGTATTTTAGGAGGATACATTGATATGACGGAATAAACCGAATATTTCACTGTCAGTTAGTCACATTCATGAATGAAGTATACGGTTTTAGTTAAGATAAGCCAACCACTAACCAGGGAGGTGTCAATTCTATTTGACACCTCCCTGAGGCTGAGCCAACCAGGTAAAAAATAAAGCAGTTTCTAGGTTCCCATCATGATCATGGGAATCGCGCATCATTTTTCAGGAATTCTGTTAATCCCCCTAAAATACAGGATTGCTGAAAATAGAGTGAAAATAAATTGTTCGCAAGCGAACAATCTATTTTCAACCCTTAAAACCATGATTTTTAAGTAACTAGCGGGACACCCGTTCTTCGAACGGGCTCCCGCTAGTACAGTGCCTATCAGATAGAACACCTTCAAAACGAAATTAACACAAAGTAACTATACATTCATCACCAAATTGGTAGGAATACATTCATAAGTTAAAATATAATGCATAGGCCTATTTCCTTACCTGAAATTCCGGGTAAGCTTTAGAATACCTACCATTTTATTCCTCACTCTGTAACTGTAAGTGTATGGATCGTTCTTTAAATGTCCCCATTGAAGACATGCAGTGGTAGGGTATACTGAAGGAACTCCGAAATTCCACCTTATGACCCCCCCCCCCCCCCCCCCCACCCACCTTACGCAATTTAGTATTACATTTCGTCATTAAGCCCCTGCCTCCTAAACCACATTAATACATCACTATATTATACACAACCCCATCCTTCACTGCCCCGCCCGCCCACGCCCCATGGGCGGCATATCTCAACTCCAAGACCTAAACTTCAACCATCTCCCGTACCCCACCCGTCAGATTAGGCCAACAACAAAAAAAGGTTTGTGTTAAATGACCCGCGCGCATTCCCGAAACCGCCTGCGTTAGCTTTTTTTTATAGTGTTTTTGTGGGGGTTTTTTCAACAACAAAAATTCCCAATTTTTTTTTCTTCAAATAAATCTTGCAAAATCCAACTTTTTGGCCAAACAAATGACAATCAGGTTTAAATTTAAAAATTAAAAAAATCAATCCGCAGACCGCATTAGATTTTCAGTCTCTCATGTCATTTGAGACAAACCTTTTTTTTTTTGGCCTTAGGAATCACATCGCTCTGTAACTCGGAACATATTTATGATTTATGGTCAGAAATGTAAATCTGCAAGAAAATCTACTTTCTAAAAAAAAATCATGAATAGAGGGCTCCCCTGGAAAAGATCATATATGCCTCTATAGTCACTGTCATAATGGTATGGACGGAATTCAAGCTAAATTTCACACCAACATGTTTTGTTGTTGTTCGCGGAGTCGGCGAAGCGGTATCCAGATCGGTGTGGCGGAGCTGTATCCAGATGGATGTTTCCACAGTAATGATACCTTTTTTGTTTGTGGCTCTAAATGTTGTTTCAAATTGATTTTCTAGCTCATATTTGGCCAACACTACTGTAAAGTAGTAGGGAGATAGCGAGCAAAATTTCAGAATCTTAGCTTAATGTTAATTTTTTTGTGTACACAAACCCTATTGTAACGGTGGTAACATTTTTTTGACACACACATGTTACAACCGTTATCTTTTCAATCTTGACATACAAGATATAAAAGGCTTAATCTTGAAAAGTTGACCATGTATTTGGGTTGTGCTTATTTCTTCAGTTGACAGACATCAATTACTTGAAACAAAACCAACTGGGGGTAATTTTGATCAATATCAGGGTCTGAGCGGCTGACAGGCCGTGAAAAGGGGGTCTTGGTCCCCACACATACCCGTATGGCCAATATATATGAATACCCCCCCCCCCCCCCCCTGCCTGGTTCGTTTTCTGGTGCCTATGTACATACATGTATGCTGCCAGACTTTCCCCTAATTTGTCCTGTTTTCCTGCCCTGATAGGTTTTTCCCAAAAAAACTGACCTTGGGAGTTAGGGTTAAAAATGTTTAGTGTTTTTCCCTACCCTAAAAGAAGGGTCATATTTTCAAATAAAATGTTATGTGTACTGCCTCCCACAGGTTTCACTTATGTCTAAACTTGAAATTAGTCAAAAAATATCAATTGTGAAAATACCGTATGTTATTCCCTAGCTTCATTATGATATAATATTTCAGACCCAGGCTAACTTAGTTTTAAGCATTATAATTATTTTTTTCAAATCATTATTTGATAATGAAATTATATAGCCTCTATTTTCATTTTTTTCAGAGCCAGAACCAAATACCAGTACCAGTTAATATTGCCACTGAGTATCCATACACATTTTAGAATGAACATTGACGATGTAGCACAATTTGGATTAAAACCATTGGTTCCATTTTTGCCTGACAAGAATAATTTGACATTTTGCAGCTCAATGTTTGGCTTTCAGAAAGTAGCCCAATTGGGCTAATTGTGAATATGCCTTATCACAACTATCACCAACATGGAGCCCAATAATGAAAGGGGAGAGGATGACCTCTCCATCTCGGAACCGGTGGAGGATCTCTCCATATCCGAAACAGTATTCACCAACAACACCGATTCGGATTGTTTAACGGACAACGACATCAACTTCGACTTGAACGAGCATGGCATGAGCGACGCTGCTGCAGACATCTTCCGCGAGTTTGTGCAAGATGGCAGCGGAGGAGATGAAACACAAGAGGGCGGTGTAGCTGGAGGAGGAGGAGGGGTTGCCGGAGGTGATGTACATTCTCTGCTGGCTCAGAAGGAGAAGGATTTGATTCTTACGGCGGAACTGGGCAAAGCATTACTCGAGGAGAACGAAGAGCTGACGCGGAAACAAGAAATTATTGCCAAAGAACATGCTGACATAATTGAGGTAAGACCAGCAAGAGAAATGAATGTTTTACAGGCCTGTTCAACCCAAATTTTCTGAATATGAGATTCATTTTCTATATTTCTTTAAAGAAGTATAGAAAATGTTGGCATATATTTAAAATGTTTGAACATTTGAGATATTTTTCTTCCTATTATATATTCATTTAGTTATTTATTTATTCACACATAGAACAGTTTTTTCTTTCAGCACTTTACCTTTTTCAACTGTATAATGTATGATATTTTAACACAGGCCTTGGAACAAGAAAAGCATGAGCTAAGAAGAAGGCTAGAAATTAGCGAAGGGATATATGAAAACAAACTAGTGGATGTTTGAACATTTGAGATATTTTTCTTCCTATTATATATTCATTTAGTTATTTATTTATTCACACCTAGAACAGTTTTTTCTTTCAGCACTTTACCTTTTTCAACTGTATAATGTATGATATTTTAACACAGGCCTTGGAACAAGAAAAGCATGAGCTAAGAAGAAGGCTAGAAATTAGCGAAGGGATATATGAAAACAAACTAGTGGATCTCCAGACGGAATTGAGGGCGGTACGCAAAGAATTGGCCAATCAGAATGCGTCGTCCAGATTGGCCGATAAGGATAAGCAGGATAGTATAGAGGAGTTGATGGAGCAGAACCATAGGCTCAATACCCAACTTGCGCAGGTAAGGTTGCCTTGTCCGTTCATAGGAGAGAGGGATATTTATGAGGTTAATCTGTGGTGTATTTCTGTATAGAATTAATTTAGTCCTCACAAAATCTTTAGACCCTTCATCCCTTACTCATGAATTTGTTTATCATCAAGTATACAGGGTTGCTATACTTGTCAGCAGCAACCACCACTTGGTCTTTGGAACCGACACTACTGGTCCATGGAAGCCTATTTGACCGGTACAAAAGTTAAAGGGACACAATGTCATGTTGATTTTTTTTAATTTGAATTAATTTACTTCAGAATTCAAGATGAACATTAAAAATTGCCATTTTTGTTGTTTCAACTAAAAAAAACTCAGCAAAACTTGATTAAAACAATGTTTTAAATAAGTTGGAATACCACCCTTAACCATGTAAAAAATGCTGGTTGCGGCTCTATCAGCATTTTTGAATCGACGTTTTGTTGTACAAAGAGGGCTGATTTTTTCTTTAATAATCCTTATAGGTGTAAGTTCATACATGTAATACAATTGTAAAAATAAACAAATCCCAGTTTTTATCATATATTTTTGTAATTGAGGGCGCGCTGCCTCCACCACATCTCTTAATGCCCCTTTAATGTGGATACAAAAACTTGTTGTGTTGACAGAAATTTTCAAAATCTCACCATTTTCTGCACAAATTGAAAAGTTTTCTTGAAAGAATTGTCTTTAGATTCCTATCGAAGGCCAAAAAAATAAATTGACTTGCCCTTTCCGACCGACCCGGAAATCTAGGGTCGCTATGGTTTTATTTGTTTTGGTTTTTTTTCAAAGTAAAAAAAATAAAAAATAAAAAATAAAATTGAAAGAAGCACAACAATAAAGAAAGATGAAAACATGTTTTTGAGTAGTATCTGCTTGTTTAAAAAAAATCAAAAACAAAAATCTTTTTTTTCTTCTTCTTTAAAACATGTTTTTGTGTAGTATCTCCCTGTTTATATATTTTTTTTAAATAGGACCATCCAACCCAGACTCTGGCCCTGAAAGGGCAAGTCAACTTTCTTTTTTGCCTAATGGTCACACAGTAGTATTTTACCGTAATTAGGCGACGAAAAAAAGAAGCCCTGTTCTATAGGCCCGACCAACCGATTTCTAACCATTTATTTAGAAATCGGTAAAATAAATGTTCATGTCCTAATGAATACCGACCCAAATAAAATACTGCAATATTTTTACAGATTCGTTTGTTTTTTACTGTCATTTTTAAGGGGAAAAAAGTTAAAATTTAAAAAAAATGTTTAAAACCAGACCGACTGACCCATCCTGAGAGGTCCGTTTGCCTGTAGAATAGGGTTTATTTTTTCTGTGGCCTTACCATAGAATCTCACAGCGTGTACATGGTATTGGATTACTCATAATAATCAATAACCAAAACATTACAATAGAGGTAATCCCTTGTCTTCATCTGGGTTCTTGGGAATCGGGATGACATGTAGGTTCTAGATATGAACTCTTCGTGAGTTTGGTAAATGTTGTCGTCATTGGTGTATTTGGGAATCTCCTAAAATGGCTGCGCCCAGTGAAGAAAATCACGAAACACTTTCGTATTTGCTCGCAATTTAAATGTGTATTTATCGGTTTTATACTTCATGACAAGTTATGGTTTGATCATATAGACAGACGTTTGATGATAAACTGGAGTGGAGATATGAGATAACCCTGCCATCAGAAATCGTTTATTGATAATTTATTAGCTTTTTACTCTTGTTTTGAGCAGCACTTACATCAGGCTAGCTACTACAATTAAGCAAAGATAGATACCCCCACGCCTGTAACCAGGATTTTTTCAGGGGTGAATTTAGTCAAAAGTGGACCTTTTCCCCCCAGATGTGAACCTTTTACCAAAATGTTGACCTTTATTTCAACCAAAAGGTGTAAAAATTGCTATGCTTGCACACAACATTTTGGACCTTTATGGGGCCTGGATACGCCTGTATTCAGTGGTGGTACCAGCATCAAAAATTGGTGTGTGTGGTGGTGTGGGGGGGGGGGGGGGGGGGGGGCAGAAGCAAGAAAAATTCTTGTGGGGAGGCAAGAAAATTATTGGGGGTGGAGGGGGGGGGGGGCAAAAATATTGGCTTTTAGTGTAAAGATTGGGTATATCCTTGGTGTAAGACATTCATAAGTTAGACAAGTCTCAAGACTCCATTACGGAATAAAGCTGTATAATCCTTTTAACCGTCAAAAGAGGATTTTGTGCTAGGGTAATTAATTCTATGTGCTGTCTTACACAAAGGATAAACAAAAAATTGCTTGAAAAAAGCTTAATTTGTTCTGAATTAGACATTTTAGGGTCATTTTAAAGCTAATTTTGAGTAATTTTGACATTGAAAGTCAACATTTTCAATTGTTTTGGGACAAAATGGGATGGGGCTTGAGTTGACCGGGGTCAAGTGGGGAGGGGGCCGTGATTGCTTCCTCCTTTTATCTGAATAAAACTCAGCCCCGGTAGGGTTAGGGTTAAGTCACACACACAAATCAAACTCACTCCTAATGAACATGTTGTCGCTATCTTCAGTAGATAGCACTTGTTATTTACATATCGCAATACCCTCTCATCTTCCCTTAATATCAAATTACAAAAATCAATGCATTATTGAAGTGTTTCAAAAGATTTAACAAAATGATTAAGAACTATGAGTGGTTTTAGCACAGTTGAAGTAGCACCTATATCTACAATATGTGCTTTGTTTGCCTCATTTAACTTTTGGCAAAAGCATAAATTTAAGAGAGGTGATCATGCGTAGTTGCCAAATAAGAATTGTATTTGTTGATTCAAACAAGTGGAAACATGATTACCGTATGGCGTATTGTCCCTATTAGGCACCCAGGGCACTTAGAAAAGTCATTTTGGGTGGGCGCTTATTAAGTTACCTTTTTTAAAGTCATTTATCGTGGAAACTTTCATATTGGTTCCGGATTTTGATGCACATTTTTGGTGGAAAATGTGCACAGCCCACCGATGTGTTGATCGCCAACATGCAATTGTTGTGCCGGGACCTTCGGACGCTACTTTCATGCTTTATTCTGAGATACAGTGGCTAAAAGATGGGTGCTTATTACATATAGATGTTACTTTTTGGTAGTCAATGGTAAAAAGAGGGGTGGGCGCTTAAAGGTAGATGTTCCGATTTTCAACTTGAAGTTTTCTATTCTACATGAAAGGTCATCCTTAAAAAAGTCGTGTTCCAAAGTTTGAGTTGCATAGCTCTAATGGTTCTTATTTTAGACGCACAAGATGCTGTGAACTGTACCCATTGAGTAGTACACAAACTATATCGGTGGTTACCACCATTCGCGGTAATTCGACGTTATTTCATCGATTTCTCCGTAATTATACCGATTTAGGCCGTCAAATTTCAGTATGATGATGAGAAAAATACAAGCTTTCATATGATATGAAAATCTCTGTATGTTTGAAATAATTCTGTGTTACGAAAATGTGATCGGGTCATCTACCTTTAATAGGGATAATACAGTACATTATAAAATCCCTTTCAACATTCGAATGAATTTGATCCATTCTTATTTCCCAAAATTTAACGTCATGAAAATGTTGAAGAAAAAAGTACTAAAGGATTCCATTTAAAATCATTAAAATTACAAATACAAATTATATTTTCACAATACTGATTTTCTTCAATAATTACAATGTATATTACTTGCAAATGCTTGAAAATGTATGAAACACTCATGTTTATAAAGCATTCAAACAAACAATTAAAATTGATCATTTTTGATACATTTTTCACGATTTTAAATTTCGATTTGAAAGTTCATTACATTGATTTCTAAACAAAATAAATCATGAAAGGTGTAAGAATTAATGTATAGGGAGCACAGCACCAAGACGCTCTCCATAGACTTTACTGTTAGGAAAGGCTTACTTAAATGGCTCTAGTTTCTAAATTAGCGCTAAAATGTCAATGAAATTTTGATATGTTTTACTCACAAGGGTAATCTACAACATATATCTGAATATGAAGGCAACTTTCCCGTGCACTTTTTTTGATATAAGCCGCCGCATAACAACGTAGTGATATGCCTACCTAAATTCGGTCTCCGGTCTGGATATCACCGCATGTGTAAATCGGTCCGTGAAATTAAAATTGACCTCAAATCACCTAGTTAAAATGTCAGAACATCAACTACACATTTCAAACACAACATATTAGTGAAAAATTATATCATAAACCGTCAAAAAATAACTCTCTTTCCCGCCAAATAGGAACTATTGTCGTACTCAACTTTGATTGATCGCGACGATAGCGTGTCGCGATACCTATTTAGGTATGTGCTCCCTATAACGTGTGTCATTTTAATTTCATAATTTCACTAGAATCTGTTCATATCGTGACTAAATTAGGAAAACCCCTCACAAAACATTGTCAACAGTGGCACTGGTATATCTAAAGAAATGCAACACGTTGACATGGAAACGAAGTAATGATGATGATAATAATGACCTTTACTGCAATTATATTCTGCTCTATGCAGCCCCAGCAAGTACAACTCCTAGACTAAGGCCAGGTATCAACAATTATGTGTTTCTTGTCCACATCAGTTTGGATTTTTAACATAAAGGTTTTTGTTATTTGTTGTTAAAAGAATAATTTATATTTTTGTAAATTATTTGCAACTATTTCTCAATGAAAAAGACATAATATTATAATTAAGTACATGTATGCATTAGTATGTGGCTGTCATCATAATAAAATAACAATAAACTCAAAAAATGAAAAAAATAATAAGTTTGGTTTTTTTTACAAGACATTTTTATTTTATTTGTTACTTGGCCTAACTCATCAATTTATGCATCAAATATAGATTGTCTTGGCTTCAAGTTCACATTGCTTCTAAAATTATCTTTTCTTTTCAATTGGCCTCCCTCGTTGATTTTTTTATTTACAGGACAATTTTATTTTATTTGTTACTTGGCCTAACTCATCAATTTATGCATCAAATATAGATTGTTTGGATTCAAGTTCACATTACTTCTATAATTATCTTTTTTTCAATTGAATTAAGTAATTTTACAGTAGAATATTTGTCTTACAATTTTGAGGAGGAAATAATAAAATAAGAATTCATATCATGTATTAAATAGACGAATTTATGTCAACATGATGATGTATTAAAACATGTCAACAGTGATACCAGTTATTAACAACACATTGACAAAAAATGTTAATTTGTTAAGTTGTATTTTAATTCCAAAATTGCCTAATCTGTTATGGGATTCAGATTCTCCTAATGTAAGGTACAACTAAATTCTTCTCTTGCAAACCATGCTTGTAATATTGTATAAGCACAAAACATCGTTTGTGTATCATTGATGTGGTAATTTGATTTCCAATTAATTTTAACACAAAGGACCTTTTATGTGCATCCTGCGGATCAAGTAGGAACACAGAGACTTAACACAAGCTGTGAAAAGTCTATTTTTGAGACTATATGTAGTATGGGCAACGATGCTAATTAGTTATAAGCCATATGTTACATAAATTTAAGATAGGCCAATTAAAAAGGACTTTGTTTTTTTAGGTACAACTTGATCGACCATATATTCAAAATTCAAGATTCATTAGGAGGGGAAAATACAACTGAAATAACAATTTGAAATTAAAGGCATAGTCAGTCACTTTAAGGTATTTAATAGAAGCGCCCTCTATTTTTCTTGAAAACTTAGATTTTATGCTGTTAGTAAAATGTGTAATGATTTCCTATGTAGTTATATTCACACTATGAAGGATAAAGCCAAATGTTGAGTCGTTTTGCAAATAAAAAAACGTTATACAAATCTAACCAGACCTTTTAATATTGCACAATACTCACAGCCTTTCAAATAATTTCTATACCATTTTCAGCAAGTAGACAGGTAACTAGAGGGCTTTCCCCCTGACTCCTCCCTCAATGAAATGACAAACTCTATGTATATTAACCAACAACTAGTTGGTTATGCCCCCCCCCCCCCCCCCCCCTTGTATCAGGCCTGTCTCCCCACATGTCCCCTTCCCTAATTGAAGACCCTAGTTACGCCACTGAGACCACTTTGTTTCTGATCCAATTGATAAAATTCACTTCATGTGGGCCTGCAAGTTAATTTTTTGAGATTTTCTGGAGGCGTTAAAAATTAGGTGATTTTTTGTTTTTGTTAACTACTAGCGGCGTACCCTCGCTACGCTATAAGGGTGTAAACCACTAATTCGGTCGAGCGCTGCACTTCCGGCAAACTTGAGTACAATAATAGTTCCTATTTGATGGAAAATATGGTAGCAAATAAAACTAATCGTATTGTGAAATAAAACTTGAACTTGAAACTAATCATTTCTGTCATGATTGTTTTTGTGTCAAATGTGTGTTCTGCGTTTTCCTTAGAATATATATTGAATGTTTTAAAAAAAATATGTGATTAGCTGAAACATAATTTTACGGACTGATTTACCCACACGTTGCATGCACTGGTAAAAGCTGACTTATAAGTAAAACAATCAGTACGCTCTGACGTGCTGGCTTCTAGCAAAAAAATCTACCTGATGACCCCGGGTTCATTTTCAGATATGTTAAAAAATACTGTTTGTTTTAAAACATATCAAATTTCATAGACTTCGTCACAAGCTAACGCAAGTTCCAGCGATTTGAACACGGCCTACAAAGCATGTAAAAAGTATATGGGGGCCGAATTAGGGCCCATAACCATTTCCTGTGTGGCTTACATGTGCCCGTGTGTGCATATAGTGCAGCGGCAGTGAGCCCTTGCGCAAACATGCACACGACTCGTTACCACGGTATGATTACGCGGTATTACACACAACGTACAATATCATGCCATTCTAGTGGCATTTGTGAGCCAAATTTGAGGGGTTTTTGCTGTTTTGGGAACCAATTGTTAACCAATTTCACTGCAATATACTTTATCTCACTTCCTGTTGTTTCCTCTATATTTCATGGGAATTAGGAGACACTTTGATCAAAACTAACGGTGAAATAAGGATAACAAACACACAAACAAACACACACTGTTTCCATATTTGTAGTAAGATATCATTATCACAAATTTTGAAGATTTTTTAATTGTCAAATTTTAGAAAATGTCTCAATTTTCAACATTTCTCAAATTGCTAAATCTTGGTTGGTCAGGCCCATTGAACAGGTTCTTATAAGCGTATTCTGACATAAAATGTCACATCATATTATTCTCTGCTTTAATGCCAGATCTTATGAACGCTACTGGTAGAATTTGTGCATTTATAAAATAAGAGTGTTATTGAACACATGTACTTTACAGACAGCTTTTCAGCAAGCTATTTATATATGCATAGTTGAAGCCAGAGCAGATTGTTTTCAGTATTGCATTACAAATATTAGATGTTTTCAGTGGCAAATTACAGAAAATTACCTGCGCTTAAGAGATGTAACAGGACTGTATACAGTACATGTAGTACCCAGGTAAATAAATAAAAAAATCATTGTGACATATCACTCCGGCAAAAAAACAAACCTGAATGATTGCAATAAGCTTCTCGATCAAGTGTACATAAAAATATTCATTATTATTATTCTTGCAGAGGATTTAATTTCGCAAACCGCAGCCCCTAAGGAAATTGGAAAAAATTCAATACCATACCACACAAAATTAATGGTTTAACATGCAATTCAGTTGTACAGGGAAAATTAAAAATTGACAGTAAATTTACCAACTTTGAGGCGAAATAGTGGATTTTCGATATGTTTTTCATCCCAAATTCATCTTCCATGTATGACACTGTATGCTATAAGCATTGAAGTTTGCCTCATTCTTGCATTTGACATGTAAAATAAGGAGTGTTTTTAATTCACCACCCAAAAAAGTTTGGTACATCCTTCCATCAATCTGTGCTCAATATCATCATCAGGCATCATTTGAGAATTACATACAAAATACATTTGGTTATCTATCATGACACTGATAAGGTAATTGATTAAAATACAAATTAAGGACATGTTAAGTAAATGTATTTAGGATGTGTCAATAAATAATCATTGCACATGTGACATTGCACATTTGCAATTGACAGAATAACTCGTTGAAATTCACATTTACTAGTTGTTGGGTTTTTTTTACAGTATATTATTTTCTTTACTTTTTTCTTCTTTTGTTTTATTTACTCCTCCCCACCACCCACCCACCCCCCCCCCCCCCCCCCCCATTTTTTTGCTTGGATATTATACGCATGCGGCACAGGTTCGATCCTCCGCATATGGAGACTGATTTTCCCCCATACAGGGTGTATCAAAAAAATTAGGACACTTTTTGATGATGGTTTAAATCCTTGTTAAATCACTGAAGCATGACCAATTTTTATTTCAATGTAAAGTACAACCGATAAAGATAAAATCCTGAAAAGATGAGAAAAATCCATCTTTAAGGTAAGGCAATCTATTTTGCAGTATGTACAATGGCCATTCACACAGTAACAGTAGAGTAACATGAACGCGCACACTATTTATGCCAATTCTACTTATTATCATGCTAATGAACTATCTACAGTGGATTCGAGAACTTTTTTAATTTGCACAGAATATGCATGCATCTGATTTGCGGTTTATTTAGCCAGTATTGATTTTGTGCCAGAATGAAATGGATTACCAAACTAATCTTTGCTTTTGACTGATAGATTATTTTCTATGTTTATAATTATTGTAACGTATTGAAACGTAAACCATGTTATTTACTGGTCTATACATGTAAATCCCAGTGTACAAACCAGTGAATGACATGGTTTACGCAAATTATGCTAGTTTTCTATTTTTCATCGGATTGATCTCATATTTTCAGGATATCATAATAATTAATTGGGCTTTACATTGAGACTATAAGTGGTCATGGTCCAATGATTATAACAAGTATTACACCGTCATGAAAAAGTGTCCTATTTTTTTTGATACACCCTATATTTGACCTGTTTTTCTGCCCTTCATTCCCAAAAATCATGTCCAGGGAGTAAGGGTTAATATGCGCCAGACACTTTATACCACCATCGGGCATCATTTGACAATAATGTACAAAATACCTATCCTGAACAAATATTAGGTAATTGATTAAAATAAAAACTGCACCATTAATTACAAATTTAGGACATGTTAAGTAAATGTATCCCGGATGTACCAAGTCAATAAATAATCATTGCCCGTGCACATTGCACTTTTGCGTTGACATTTCTCGCTGAAAGTCATTTACTGTAAAAACAACTTAATTTTGCTAGCAATTTAATTTCGCTAGGAGATCCAATTCGCCAAATATTGAATTGCTGCCAAATATATTATTTATAATGGATATATAAGAAGATGATACAAATTAGTGACATTAAATTGCCGCTAAAGGTTGACTAAATGCTAATTCGCTAAATTAGTTGCCGTGAAATCAAGGTGTTTTACAGTATATATTTTTACTGTATATTAATAAAAAGCCCACACAAATATTTTTATACACAGGTGTTTAAAAAACAAATGGCTACATTGCTCATAAAAATGGCAAACAAATTAGCGCCATGAAAATATTCATGTGTCCACTCATCTTTTATTTAATGTAACGTTCTTTTATTTTTGTTATTTTTGTTATCTATTTATTTTTTCTTTATTTTTTCTTTTTAATATACCTACATATTTATTCTTATTTATTCTAGATTATTTTTGTTATTTACTCAATTAATTATTTAAATGATCATTTTAATTTATTGTCTCGCCCTGATGTAATCAGAAAGAGACTATGTTATCACTATTTCTGTCCGGCGTCTGGCGTATGCCGTATGCCGTATGCCGTCCGCCGTCAGCCGTGTGCTAAGAAATACCTTTGTGACGCGATATCTGGAGATCCGTAAGGCCTATCGTGATGGGACTTGGTGGAGGGAAGGGGGGTGGTGCGTTCTGTTGCTGATTGATTTTTCAAGGTCATCGGGGGTCATACAAGGTCATCGGGGTCAAATATGCTTAAAACTTTTGAGACGCGTTGTGACGCGATATCTAGAGATCCGTAAGGCCTATCTTGATGGTACTTGATGTCAGGGAAGGGGGTGGGGTGTTCTTTTGCTGATTAGATTTTCAAGGTCATTGGAGGTCATCGGGGTCAAATATGCGGTCAAATAAGATCCGTAAGGCCGATCTTGATGGGATTTGGTGGAGAGAAGGGGGTGGTGTGTTCTTTTTGCTGATTAAATTTTCAAGGTCATTGGAGGTCATTGGAGGTCATCGGGGTCAAATATGCGGTCAAATAAGATCCGTAAGGCCGATCTTGATGGGATTTGGTGGAGAGAAGGGGGTGGTGTGTTCTTTTTGCTGATTAAATTTTCAAGGTCATCGGAGGTCATTCAAGGTCATCGGGGGTCAAATATGGGGTCAAATAGATCAGTAAGGCCTATCTTGATGGGATTTGGTGGAGGGAAGAGGGATGGTGTGTTCTTTTTGTTGATTAAATTTTCAAGGTCACCAGAGGTCATCGGGGTCAAATATGGGGTCAAATAGATCAGTAAGGCCTATATTGATGAGATTTGGTGGAGGGAAGGGGAGTGGTGTGTTCTTTTTGCTGAATAAATTTTCAAGGTCATCAGAGGTCATTCAAGGTCATCGGGGGTCAAATAAGATCCATAAGGCCTATCTTGATTGGATTTGGTGGAGGGAAGGGGGATGGTGTGTTCTTTTTGTTCTTAATTTTTCGGGGTCATCGGGGGTCAAATATGGGGTCAAATAGATCAGTAAGGCCTATCTTGATGGGATTTGGTGGACGGAAGAGGGATGGTGTGTTCTTTTTGTTGATTAATTTTTCGGGGTCATTGGGGGTCAAATATGGGGTCAAATAGATCAGTAAGGCCTATCTTGATGGGATTTGGTGGACGGAAGAGGGATGGTGTGTTCTTTTTGTTGATTAATTTTTTGGGGTCAAATATGGGGTCAAATAGATCAGTAAGGCCTATCTTGATGGGATTTGGTGGACGGAAGAGGGATGGGGTGTTCTTTTTGTTGATTATTTTTTCGGGGTCATCGGGGGTCAAATATGGGGTCAAATAGATCAGTAAGGCCTATCTTGATGGGATTTGGTGGAGGGAAGAGGGATGGTGTGTTCTTTTTGTTGATTAATTTTTCGGGGTCATCGGGGGTCAAATATGGGGTCAAATAGATCAGTAAGGCCTATCTTGATGGGATTTGGTGGACGGAAGAGGGATGGTGTGTTCTTTTTGTTGATTAATTTTTCGGGGTCATCGGGGTCAAATATGGGGTCAAATAGATCAGTAAGGCCTATCTTGATGGGATTTGGTGGACGGAAGAGGGATGGGGTGTTCTTTTTGTTGATTATTTTTTCGGGGTCATCGGGGGTCAAATATGGGGTCAAATAGATCTGTAAGGCCTATCTTGATGGGATTTGGTGGACGGAAGAGGGGTGGTGTGTTCTTTTTGTTGATTAATTTTTCGGGGTCATCGTGGGTCAAATATGGGGTGAAATAGATCAGTAAGGCCTATCTTGATGGGATTTGGTGGAGGGAAGGGGGTGGTGTGTTCTTTTTGTTGATTAATTTTTCGGGGTCATCGGGGGTCAAATATGGGGTCAAATAAATCAGTAAGGCCTATCTTGATGGGATTTGGTGGACGGAAGAGGGATGGTGTGTTCTTTTTGTTGATTAATTTTTCGGGGTCATTGGGGTCAAATATGGGGTCAAATAGATCAGTAAGGCCTATCTTGATGGGATTTGGTGGACGGAAGAGGGATGGTGTGTTCTTTTTGTTGATTAATTTTTCGGGGTCATCGGGGGTCAAATATGGGGTCAAATAGATCAGTAAGGCCTATCTTGATGGGATTTGGTGGACGGAAGAGGGATGGTGTGTTCTTTTTGTTGATTAATTTTTCGGGGTCATCGGGGGTCAAATATGGGGTCAAATAGATCAGTAAGGCCTATCTTGATGGGATTTGGTGGAGGGAAGGGGGGTGGTGTGTTCTTTTTGTTTATTAATTTTTCGGGGTCATCGGGGGTCAAATATGGGGTCAAATAGATCAGTAAGGCCTATCTTGATGGGATTTGGTGGACGGAAGAGGGATGGTGTGTTCTTTTTGTTGATTAATTTTTCGGGGTCATCGGGGGTCAAATATGGGGTCAAATAGATCAGTAAGGCCTATCTTGATTGGATTTGGTGGAGGGAAGGGGGGTGGTGTATTCTTTTTTGCTGATTAAATTTTCAAGGTCATCGGAGGTCATTCAAGGTCATCTGGGGTCAAATAAGATCCGTAAGGCCTATCTTGATGGGATTTGGTGGACGGAAGAGGGATGGTGTGTTCTTTTTGTGGATTAATTTGTCGAGGTCATCAGAGGTCATCTGGGGTCAAATAAGATCCGTAAGGCCTATCTTGATGTGATTTGGTGGAGGGAAGGGGGTTGGTGTGTTCTTTTTGCTGATTAAATTTTCAAGGTCATCAGAGGTCATCTGGGGTCAAATAAGATCTGTAAGGCCTATCTTGATGTGATTTGGTGTAGGGAAGGGGGTTGGTGTGTTCTTTTTGTTGATTAAATGTTTCAAGGCATTACATCCCTTGCATTAACTACAATGCATACCTCTGTGACAGTGCTACATTGTATCATATGTTTCATCATCATTTCTTTCAAGTCACTTTTGATGAACAGGCGAGACGCGCCGTTCGAGAACCGCCTTGTTATATTATTTTGTCATATATCATTGATCAAATCTGTTTTGTTTTCTTTACTTTTTGGTTAAGTAGATACACATTTTAGTGAAAATGGGATTAATGGAAACATTTTGTGGAAACATTTCGATATTTACAAAACTGAAAGAAAAATGGTTCCTTTATTAAAGCTACATACCGTAGATGGGTAGCTGAGAGAGATTTGGACTGACTGTCCACATCATTTTCTTCAGAACAAATTAACTGCATGGTCAAAGTCAGCTTTGAAATAAATTAAAAAAAAATAAAAACCTAGTAATTAGTTATTTTGCATTCTCATTGGTTTACATGTATATCCCATTTTAGAATTATTCAATGGGCAGACTATCACATGGGCTGTTGTGAAAATACTACAATACCAAGAATCCTTATCAATAACATTGTTATAAGTGCGGCTTGGGCGTGGAAGCCAATTTTATGAGTAATACATGGAACAGTTTATCCTTTAAGCATGGGTTAAATATATGTAGTCACACGGAGTGGTGGATTATTTGAAATAAATATTATCATATTGCACAAATCAATTGTTACTTGTAATTAAAACCATGAAATTGAGCTTAAAGCCTTTTCTCTAATAGCTGCCAGTTGTTAAATATGGTCGTTTATGCTGTACAGTTGATAAAATAAACTCTCACTTGGAGCAGCTACAAAATATGATATTTTAGTTAAGATACTTGTGTGGTGGTAAAAGGCAGTATATGTTATAGCTGCCATATGTTATACACTTCAGGTGCTATGTGGTTTACCTTTGGGAAAATACATTCTTAGGGCGTGTTCACACTATAGCTTTTCCTCAACCCGGGTCGGACCCGGGTCGAACCCGGATTGATCGATATTTCATTTTCTGTTCACACTAGCGCTATGTATGTGTTGAAGTTGTATCCACATTGGCAAATGGGTTTATAGAACCCGAAAGTTAAAATTCTTGTATCAATGACCTATGACCTAGCTTGCTCATCATGGCGGGTATAAACAACAAACAACTGTGGCTGGTAATGAAATACCGTCGAAAACATCAGCGACAACGTGCCAGAGGCCGTAGAAAGATGGCAGGAATAAAGCGGGCAACCATAAACATTCTTTTCAGTTTATCTACTTCCGGCAACCCGGGTCGAAACAGTGATTTCTGTTCACACTACAGTCGATGCGGGTTGGTCCCGGGTTCTACCCTTCACTTTCGCAGAGTTGTAATTTTCGACCCGGGTCAGGTTTTTTTGTGCCTATTTTTCTGTTCACACCAGACTTCAACCCGGGTTGTGTAAATAGTTGAACATTTCTTTGTAAATACTGTATTATTTTCTGTATGATGAGGGCCTGCTTGGAAAGCAGTGCTTGACACTGAAGCTGTTTACCCTCAATAAAGAAAGATTAAACAAACAAACAAACAAACCCGGAGAAAACTAGCTATAGTGTGAACACGCCCTTAGACATGGCAGCCATTGTAGATAGGGCCTTATGGCTTCCAACCCGCAAACATATACTGTCAATACATCAATATCGATAACATCATTATAATTACGTAATAAGCACTCAGAATGGCCAGCGGTATTATTATAGGTATAATACATGTATATGGCATTTAATCAAAACATGAACATATTGATGCATTTATACACTTGTTTTCACTGCTCTTATAATGGTGTGTGGGTTGAGATTACCAACTTGTTTTCTGCATTATAATGGTGTGCAGGTTGAAATTATTAGCTGAAATTCTGATTATGTGTACCCATGATGAATAAACCAACAAAACCTATCATTATACAAAATTATACTGCATTTATACAGCCCCAATCGAGCTATTTTTGAGAATTATCTTATTTGTTGACACATTTTGTGGACATTTTTTGAATTTTTTTTAAGCATTTTGAAATTCAAAAATTGTAAGACAGGTTTTCTGGTTGATTTTGCCATTTGTATATAAGATAAACCAGTTTGACATCACTTTAACCCCATTTTAAAAAGTTTACAGCTATGGGTGCTTTATCGAAATTTAGAAAAATATGTTGACAAAATACCCAAATTTGGAAGCAGATGTCTTTCACATTTTAGTTAAGCTATGTGATGATTTTACAGAAATTATGGTCAAGCAAGATAGGTTAATGGGGATACACAATTCAGTTTAAGGGGGAAAAAATCAAGTGTGAAAAATAGAAAAAGATCACATAATTTTGGAGAACTACCCCCTGGGAAAGTTGACCAAGGCACAGACTCCCATGCTGATCAGCCCGGGTTCAAATCCGTCGCCCCCCCCCCCCCCCCCCCCCCCCTTAAATTTCCCCCATTCTGACCTCCTGATATTTGTTAGGTTTTAATAATGAATTGAATATTGTTGTGTTGCAATGAAGCTTTTGAGGTTGTTTATGACTTCCCTTACTGGGAATTTCATTTCTGGTGCTGTTTCTTTTTTTGTTTCTGTACAAATAATTGAAAAATATAAGCATGGTATGTTAAAATTGTTTTTCTTAGGTCATCTCGTAACATGTTCAATGTACCCAAATGACCATTGAACAAATTAAAATTAGTCTACACTTCTCTTTTGGGGAATAATAAGTGCAATGGGAATCAATTGACAGATTATTGCAATCATGGTTTCACATCCTTATGCTATATATATAAAACATTTGGGATAGAAGTTTCGACAAAAGATATTAATCATTTGCTTGTATATTTATTGCTGATTACTATTACAGGTTTCGGAAACAAAAGAAGATCTTTCAAATAAATTACATCACTTACAAAAGCAGCAGCCAAGAGGTAGGAGGAAATCGTCGTCCGTGAACGACCACAGAGCGCATTTGGATGATTTACAAGATGAGGTAAGGAATTTTCAAGGCTCACAAGTCACCCCTGGGATTTCAATTTGTTTGAAATGAAAGATACATAGCTGAATTTGTTTTATCAACAAAATGATATGGCATTTCAGAATTTGTGAGGATTTTTAATGTCATCCCAGAACCATTTGTGACCCAATATGACTATATGAGGCACGATTCGGAAGAAGCTAATTTGAAATCACAAATGTGGGACAAGTTCAACGTATGTCAAATCAAATAAATAAAATGTGTGATTTCTGATCTTTGATACATCTTCTATCTAACCAAAGACTCAAATTCATGAAAATAAAAAGTTAAACTTCATTTTGAGGTGTTTATTTTTTAATTACTCCATTGATTTTTTAACAAAACCAATTTTTTTAATGCCCATAACTTGACAATTTTATTTGATGTTTTGCGACAAAGTGATTTTCAATAATCTGTAACTTTGGTTAGGAATGTGATATAACATTTACATTGGTACCAAAATGTCCCTCAACTTGCATTGGGTCACACTGGCATAGAAGTCTGTCTGAAAAAGAAAACATTTAAACCATATTTAGAAAAGGAGAAAAAGGGTGAAATTGTTTACAAAATATTTGTTTCACAATGCAATTCCAAGAGTAGTTACAATAGGATATGATGCGAAAGAAAACATATCTTTAGTTAAAAATGTGTATGTTTTTTTCAAAATGATCAGAATTATTCACAATGGTCTCAAAATACTCACAAGTCATTAAAAACTTATTATGACAGTTCATGATTCATTAATTACTGAATTGAAGGACTGGAATGAATCAAATAAAAGAAAAAATAACCAGAAAAAACACTTGTTATCACTTTGATTATTTCAGTTGAGACTATTATCTAGTAAGAGCCGTGAGCTAGAGAGAAGAGTCTACTCATTGTCGGAGGAGAGAGAAGCATTGCTATGTAACTTAAAGGAGAGTAGTGACAGAGTAATGATGCTGGAGAAACATTCCATGGATGTACAGCAACAGGTAGGGACTGAGGACCTGAAGAGGAGAGGGGGCTATGTAACAATAGGGAGGTCTGAGGAGTGGGCTGGGGTAATGTCAGCAGGATCTGAGGAGGAGGGCATTTTGAAGGAGAGTAGTGATAGGTGATGATGCTGGAAAAACATCGTATGGGAGTACAACAACAAGTAGGGGTCTGAAGAGGAGATGGGAGGAGTAAAGAAAGAGATGGGTCTGAGAATGGGGGATTGCTCACATTTTTTAGGTTTATGAGACCCAATTTGTGAAAATTGTCAAAATAGCCAGTTTTGGGAGATTGAGAAAAGAAAAAAACCATGAGTTAACGTGTCTGAGCTTCTGCAGCTCATTACCAAAAGAATCACAAGCTAACCAATGAGTGGTATTTGTAATGAATTTTAAAATGGCATTCATCTCATTCTGCATAAAGCTTGTCATATCTTAAATCAATTCTTTTTGTCAACAGCTTGACGAGAGAGGAGGCGAGCTCATCAAAGTGCGACAGATGCACAACAGCGCCCTCGAGGAACTAGAAGAATTCCGCTTTCAGGCCTCGCTGATGAACAACTCTACCAATCACAACAACAACAATTCACTCTTTTTTGAGCTTGAGGAATCCCAAATGCAACCGCTCGGCGTCGAGATGTTGTCATCCCCCGGTGCATTCTCTATGGACTATGAGGAAGGGGGCGAAGGAGGGGATAATAAGACTGGTAGAGACGGGAATTGGACCATAGAGGAAGATGATGTGTTTGAGGTGGAAACTGATAAGCTTTTAAAGGATGACTACATTGGGAATGGTGGTGGTGAGGCCATCAAGGAGCATAAATATCACAAGGTAAGGCCAATAACCCTAACCCCTTGCAATAAAGCTAACAGGGGGAAACTTGGGACAAATAAAGACAGATAAAACAGTGTGTGTCGCCCCCGGGAATCAAACACGGGCCGCTGCGGCCAGAGTCCAGGTGATTGTGCATCAGGCTACTCAACCTTTAGAAGAAATGTACATGGTCCTTATCTAACATTATTTTTGGACTAGAGGTTTGTATTTATAACTTGTGGACCACATCCAATCCATGGAAAAACTGTTATCTTACTATAAATGTGAACCCCCCCTCCCCCCCCCCCCCCCCCCCCCCCCAATATAACACAAACCTAAATCCCATTCACATCAAATCACACTATTTATGCAGGTTTTGGAAGAAGTCTACTTTGTATTATCTGACATCTTGTGGGACCTGCAGACCTTCAGCAAGAAACCCCTGACCCACGGCAGTAGCAACAGCAGTAGCGGTCTGCACGGTAACGGCAGTAGCAGACGACGCAGAAGATCCAATAGTGGGGGTAGCAGGTCAGCCATGAGAAGACAATCTGAAGAGTCACCGCGACCGTCCAGTAGATCCGAAGAAGTCCGCACACAACTCAAAGAAGTGAAGACGTTACTGCAAGGGATATTGAAACCACAACAGTCACAGGTTAGTCATTTTTAGTATTGCAATGTTGGTATATTGCTAAAATGTATACATATTTTGATACAAGGAAACCTGATGGGGATTTTTATGGTAATGCAACTAGGCAGGTTTCTTTTAATATTTTGTACAATTTGAGTATGTAATCTTGGTTGGTGCTAAATTGTGTATATATTTTGATACAAGGAAACCAACGGTGGCTTTTAAGCAGGTTTCACGAAAGGTATTATTATGTTTTAGTTTATTATGCAGATCACATTTAATGCTCCATAAAATGTACACTAGTTTTGATAGCTTTTGGTAAATAACTAATTGACCAAATAACTAAAATGTTCCTTTAGTGCCATATTGCAAAAAGGGTTTATACAGTAGCCTACATCAACATTTCTCTTTAAAAGGGATCCATAAAGGATAAGCAAAGAATCAATTTAAATATTAATATTACATTTTTTAGGTATATATGCATTATTTTGAAACCATTTGACTTAAATCAGTAGATTTAAAAACAAAATCCAACAACCAAACCAATTTTTTAGATTCATTAATGGTTCCTAAATATATCTTATATTATTATTACATATTTGGACAGCTAGGATGTGTTTTAGGACTCTAAATTAAACCAACATTTGGTAATGGGGACATGCAAAGACGGTAATACACAGCAATTGTTGAAGTTTTGAAGAGAATGTATGGAACGTCAAGTTTCAGAGAAGAACTTCAAAAGAAGAATTTCCACCGTATATCAATATTATATAATAATCATTGGTTATCTACTTCTACTTACTCCTGTCAGATTTTATAAAAACTTGACACATATTTTCTTAATTTTGTTAAATAGTTGTTTTGAAAATGGGATAATTCATTAAGTGAGCAATTATGGTGTTTTTGTGTATGCAACTTAGTGTTTAATTTGGTTAAAATGGTTCAATTTTGAATTTATCTGGTGTGGCAAATACTGATTTTTATGTCCGGATTTTTGTATTAGGTGAAAATGAGAGGGACCTCTACTGGCCTCTATTAGAAGTCTAACCTTGATTAGACATTATGGTAATTGATTTGTTTTGAATGTTTAATTATATGATCATCATACAGTCGCTCTCAAGCCCTTCTAGAAGGAGACTCTCCTTAGACGACCACACGCAGATCTACAGCCTGGAGAGCCACATTGAGACGTTAAGAGGTGAACTGTGTGGCACACAGACGCACATCGAACTGCTACAAGCCGAGTTGGACAACCAAGATGAATGTATGCGTAAGAAAGATGAACAACTCAATAAGCTACATGCCAAGGTAAGGAGACAGGAAGGAATCAACTGATGCTGTTAATTGTATGTTAACCCCTCAAAAAGTTTCATTTTTTGTTCCTTCTTCAATAACCAATATGTTGTGATTTGTTGATAATATGTTATGTATCACTGAAAAGCTGGTGAGTTTATCTTTCCGATAAAACATGTACCACATTTGATGCAATCACATGTTTCGGCACTCAGCCACTTGCTTGAGAAAGTGGGGAGGTTTCAACCTCAATGTGTCCGAATCAACACTATTTTTTGTTCTGAAAAAGAACAACTCTACTTGAGCATTTCTCTATAATGTACATAGTTTTCAGTGTTACACTTCATTGACCAAACAGCAGAGTTGTTCTTCTGAGCACAAAATATCACACCGGCTTCACTCCGTTTTCAATAAATCCATTGGCAGACATTCAGGATTTTCAGCCATATTATAGTCTAATGGCCATATTTGTTTTTAATCTGACCATTTTTGTCAATTTGAAATTATGCAGGTGGGTGTGAAGGATAAAACAGTTGAGTAATACTATATAACGTGTACAGATTTCCATAGAAATACACTTAAGTGGTTATTATGAGGTTTGATGGTGACAGCTGCTACAAATGTCTGAGTCCTTGATTTATTGTTCCTGACCTTGAAATTTTCAGGTCATATGGCCTAAATTAAACCTTGATTTGTTTATTAGTCTTTAACAATTAAATTATACTGGAAATGTGTACATCATATGGCCTGAAATTGTCACATTCTCTACCATGTAATGATTGAAGCACTTAGTTTATTTATCATGTCTAACCCAAAATTATATATAAATAAAGTTTGTTGGATATTTATCAAATTAATCAAAAGTTTAAAAGATAATAGTGGACCAAATATACATACTTTATCCCATATAAAAAAATGAAAAGCAATAAAATGGGAAGACCAGCATGATAATCAATCAGGCTGAATTATTAATCAATTCGCTGGACATTTGCTGAATATGAATATACACTCTTAGTAGTGTCGAACCAATCAGAAAACAAGAAACTATAACATGCATAGTGCATTGACGATGTCTAATTGCACTCTGCGTGTGCGCCATACAATGCGCGCTCCACATACTTTGTTTTAACAGGTTCACCAATTTTCACTGCAGGTGTTAGCAAACTTGTTAACATGTTTTTATTCGTTATTTCATAGAGAAAAAGAATGTTAATAGTGACTTGTGTCGTGTATGAATTAGGTCAATACATGCATATGTTTTTTTTCTAAAAAAAATTAGAAAAATCACAATAGCACTCCCCCTGCAGGGTCATGCCATTATTCACCATCAACATCAACATGTGTGCATTGATTTGTCTAATTTCTCTTGAAACAACACATACGCATTTATTGACCTATAATTATGACTTTGTTCCCAATTTCACTGTTTTAACCCATTAATTAAATTATGTTTAGAATTAACAAAGATTAACATCCTTATAGAAGTATGAAGGCATCAATTGTATGCTTATCATTGCAAGTATACTGAAGAAGAAAAAAAATCAGCTTTTGATCATTTAAATGCAAAAATGGCAGAGTAACTCATTTGAAGTACAAACTGTTTCATTTTGGTCAAAGGCTGATTTTTTCCTATATATGTACTGAACAGTGTTTCCATTGTGTGTTTCATGTACAGACTAGCCCATCCCATATAGGACCCCTACAACGACAGGTTAGTAATAAGGGGCCAGCCATTTTATATAAGGGACAAGTCAATAAACCAGTATTTAATAATACTAGACTCTATTTCTCTGTCTCTGGACAATGACATAACTTTGCAGAAGCAGTATTTACGCATGCATATATGCATCATCTGACGATTCTATGCATGTGTGATACAACAGCGCCTTGAGTAGTCGCTCACGTTTATGTGCTGCAATTATTAAATGCTGCAGTTACGTCACTGTCTCGTGATAAATAAATAGACAATAGTGTACTTTATCCTTATAGAATAAAAATCACCTACAAATGATTTCCGAAGTTAAACCCTTTTTGTGTGAGCATACAACAGGACTTCAAGTTCAGTTGAATGTGTCATTCATGTAAAAAATGCTCTTTATAGTTAGCCATTTTCTTTCGATTGATGTTGACTTGTCCTTAAAATAAATGTCCCATAATGCCCTACACATAATTAATCTCAAATGAGGTAGAGGATATCTAATCACTTTGAATACTTTGCTGGTGCTGGGTATAATATCATTTGCTTGTAATTTTTTTGATTTATTTCAATAAATATTTTAAGGCTGCAATAATTGACCCATGTCTGCATGCTTTCAATCCATACCTGTTTACCACTGAAAACAAAAGCATGTGTATTATGTTCCTCTCATGCTCTAATGTCTTTTAACACTTTCCACACGGCAGTCGTCTGCAGACAACACATCCAAAATGTCACAACATGTAGGCACGCGACCCTGTCACGGTTCGACCGTGTAACGCACGTATAACCCGTGGCCCGTAAGCAAAACACAGTATACGAAAACACGAACTAGATTTTACAATTTTGGCCATTCCCAAATCGTAACATTTTTGGCGACTTGAGAACAAGACTAGCATCAAAACAGTGACGTCATGATTATAAATGCGCAGAAACCGCCATTTTGTACCGATTTTAAACCGACAGAAAAAATGCTGCGCAGGTACATGTAATCCAATGGGTTTTTTAACTCTGACGAAAACGAAATATTAACTGCCAATACTTCGGGATTTATGATACTTTTTCTAGTTATTTGAAGATGAAACTCAGTAGGTTTGGCTTTGATGCTACGTGATCAGAGATCAAGTAGGGAATCTTTTTGCGTCGTACTTTTGCTAAATATATGTGCATTAGCATCGTAGAGTCTTCTAAAGTGTTTCGCATTTCGCGATGCTACATTTGGTTAATGCACTATGCAGGTTATTGCTGGGCTTGAACTCTACTCCCGGTGGGTTTGAGGGAATTCACGGAGAGTGAGACGACTTACGGGATACGGGTACCCGTTACACGCACGTATAGAATGACCCGTGTCACGTAAGAGAAAAAACACGGGATAACTCAACACTAACAACATGTTTCAAAAATGTTAAAATTGTTGAATGTCATCATCATATTTGGAATCACCATGAGAATTGCATCAAAATAAGTACAAACATGCCTAGTATTGGTTCCGTAATTCTTGAGTTAAGAATTGTGAAAGGTTTCCGAAAAATCAATTTTGTACGGTAAAACTAATAGCCACTAAGCTTAATAGCCGCGTGGAAAGTGTTAAATAAAATGAAGTGTAATAAGGCAAATCAAGTCTCTGGCAAATGCTATGCAAGTAAAGTCAGTGATTTGCCTGGACATGCTTTTAAGCAAAATCTTAAATAAATTAAGTTGAAACATTAACAAATTTCAACTGAATTTATTTAAGATGTTTGAGTATGAAAGATGCATAATTGCAACATAGCTTAGACCCCCTCCCTGTCCAAGGTGAAAGGTTAATTAAGTATGCCTGCATGATAACCCAAACCCATAAAAGAATTTGTATAATACCTAATGCAATGTTTACTTATCTTCAATCACAGATTACAATTGTAGGTGATGTCTTTGTTATTGTTGAGTCCAATTCTTATCGTTGCATTGCATTTTAACTAGTTATGTAGAAACCCAAAGCAGATTTTAAAGACACCACCACAATGCATTGTGTTTGTGCAATATGCCCTAATTCTAGTCTCCAATTTTTTCTCGGTTTCCATAGACGTGACCATCCACAACGAATCCAGTGTAAAGTCACCATTTTTTCAAAATGGAAATTTTGATTTAGTTAAAATCTACTTCAAATAAGCTTAAAAATGATATATCACATGTAATTATTGTTTTGTAAATAAACACTAAAATAATCAAAAATCTTCTTGAATATCCTTTGTTTTGTATTGAATATTCTTGAGTATATTAAGCCACATTTCTGAAAAGGCACTGGTGACTTTACACTGGGTTTGTGGTGGATGGTCACATATGCACACAATCATGGCTTCATAGCGTGTTCATCGTTGGAGCTCTTAGGTTCTAGTTTACATCAATGAATAAATTACTTATCAGTGTTCCTATTTCTTATTTCTAAAACTTAAGTGCTCGACAAATACATCCTGTGAAAAAAGCTTTAGTTGACTGGCGTTTGCGCAATGCATTGTGGGCAGACCTTAAAATCTTCTTTGATAGAAACCCAAGCATATTATTTGAGTTTTACCACCTTTTAAAAGGAGTATCTATAAATGAAGCATGAACTGTGTGTATAATTAGTGTTTTAATTTTGATTTGATTTCCCCCTGCAACAATACTTGATTTTTTCATTCAGCAAAACAGCAGAGTATGTTTGAGTCAGTGACCTTATATAGGAGGTCAAAGATCAACCCACTGTGTCAAAGGTCAACTTGCTTTATCAACTGCATTTCTATTTGTAATTTTGTAGCGAACCCTGCTAGCCAGTACCCTTTCCCGTCCGTCCCCTGTGTAATGAGGAAATCTGTGTGTGCATGTTCTGGTGATAGACACAGCATCTATATGTGACTGCCATGAATCGTGTTTGGTAAACGCTTTTGCAGTGTGCACTGACATCACTGAGCCTTTTTTACTCAAGATTGTATACACACAATCAAACCAGCGTGTTCTTGTTATTCTCCATTCCTGCTCAAATTTGAGGTGATACAAGTGTATATATGCCATCACACCACTGTATCATGCACATAACTTGAATGTGATGATATAATATCTGCACTTCGAAGACCAGAGCACAAATGCTACATCGTCCTGGAACAACGTTAAGGTTGATGTACATGCTATGTTAATTATCCCATCAACACTTACTAGAAATATAGATTTATGTTTAGATTCACGTGTAAAAGCTATTTTTAGCTTCAAAGTGACACCTTACTTGTTGAAATCCATCATGGTACACAGGTTTCATGCAGCTTTAGAGCGGTTACAGTTACTTTTAATTTCTTTTTTTTCTCACTTTCTTCAAATATTATCTGTAAATAAGTACCTGGGAGATGATTGGTTTTAATGTGATGGGTCACATATATTGTTTGTTGTAAAAATTAATTTAGATGCCTTTTTTGAACCATGGTTTTTGAGATCCGTAGCTTTCAGGATCATCGCGATCCCATCGTTCAAGGGGAGGGAAGTAAACACTACGCTGAAAGGAGGGATCGTGATGATCCCGAAAGCTATGGAGCTCAAAAAACATGGTTCGAAAAAGGTATCTAAATTAATCTTTAAAATATGATTGAACCCAATATCAGTCTACATACTGCTATATTGTTTGTTGTTTGATAACTTCTTACAATATATTCCTCTTTCCCCCATAGCTACATGCCTTACAAGATGAGCTGTTAGAGTCAGGTTTTTCAGCACATGATCTAAGAGATGGTATTTTGGAAACAAAACAGGTAAGAATTATGTGAAATATAAAGACTGTTGCCCAAAAGTGACTGCTCAATCAGATTATCCAGAATCAGATAAAGAAATAAAGTGAGAGGAAATGTAACACTTGTTGCATAACAGAACTGATAAAAACTTGGTAATTATCATGTCATGTAACACATGGCTCTTAAATTGGTCTATGATTGATCTATGAGCCTTTTATAAGTCTTTATTGAGAATTCTTATATAGTGAGTGTGGTTTGGGATGTCAGCAGGCAAATTTCATTGGTATTTGGCTGATTTTCAGCCGATACGCCCATACATTATGAGACAATGGTGTATAGTTTGGGGCGGGGTTTAATTCAATAATAATACCTTCAGTGCGTATGATCATCACGTTCGTGTGCCCTACACAAAGTTGCCGGCGTATGCGTATACATGTGTTGCCATGTGCGTGTGTGCTAATGAATGCGAGTAATTCAAAGCAGGATGTAGGTAAACAGCTCGCTGGATTCGCCAATTTTATAAAGGTGGAAATTTGTTGTTTGATTTAAATAAATCTATATTTGTTTATCCTCTAAGTATTAGCCCTAGGGTATTAACAGAAGCGAGAGTCAATTATAACAATACCTGGGAGGTGTCACTCATTCGCCCACCAAACGGCTAACCATGCTTGTCCAAGCACCTGAAATTGACAGTGTAAAGCATAAAACCATTTTGGATCCCCCAAATGGAGCATACACATACAAACCCACAATGCCCACAAAAGACAATGCATGTACTTTAATGGCATAATTATTCTAAGACAAATTCAAAACAAAGAGGAAAATAATCAGAAAAATACGCCATTACAATAACACACCCAGTAATAAACAATCTCTTGAATGTTGGTACTTCAAGTAAGATGAAGTTTAGGCACTCCACCAATTGTCAGTGTTTTGGTTTCAGTTTAACTCACTCTAATTTTGGTTTTGTTTAATGCTTTTAACATTTAACAGAAGGATGAGACCCGCTCTCAAATTGCCCGTGTGGAGCCGGTACGTCAAGAAGCAGCACTACCAGCCCGTACTCTAGCTGCAAACTCTATCATGGAATCACCAAGAGATGAGTTGATCAGGAGACTTCAGAAGGAAAGAGATGAGGCTATCGCAAAGTAAGTTAAAGTTTTACTGCCTGTAACTTGTGAATTGGCTGTATTATTGAAGATAGATTGTTGTTTAGTAGTCACTAAATGTTAGAGATGGGATTTCCAGCACATCTTGTAGCACTGCTCCAATCCCTCTATGTGAATCAGAAGGCAAGGATTAGATGGAATGGTGAAAATACAGATGAATTCAACCTAGATAAAGGTATGAGGCAGGGATACATTGCTTCACCACACATGTTCGTCTCCTACACAGAAAAAGTCATGAGAGACGCTGATGTAAACCAGTATGGGATACAAGTAGGCGGTACACCAATTTCAAATCTCAGATATGCTGATGACACTGCACTTTTTGAAACCTCTGAAGACAGACATCGAGAGACTAACATCAGCCGTAAATGATGCAGGCAGGAAGCTCAATCTGAAGCTCAATGTCAAAAAGACAAAACTTCTAACAACTGGAGAAGAACAGCCTGTGCATAATATCTCATTCGATGGTGAGGATGATGAACAAGTCAGTCGCTTCAAATACCTAGGCTCTGTGAAAACCACATCTGCCAGTTGCACAGCTGATATAAGAGCTAGAATCGGAATGGCCAAGGGAAGGATGATAGAACTCCAGGACCTCACAACAAACCTTAAAACAAAGATTGTAAAAGCATTGGTATGGAGCGTGCTCCTTTACGGTCTGGAGGGATGGACTCTAACCAAAGCAGATGAAAATCGCATAATGGCTGCTGAAATGTGGATCTGGAGAAGAATGTTAAGAGTTAACTGGAAGGAGAAAAGAACCAACATAAGTATCCTGAAAGAACTTGGTGTAAAGAGACAACTGCTAGGAGCGCTTATCAAAAGAAAGCTGGCCTAATTCGGGCACATCATTAGAGGCAGTGGTAGCTTACTGGCACTTCACGTCATAGAAGGGAAAGTGGAAGGCAGCAGGGAAATAGGTCGTCAAAGGAAACAATGGTTTGACAACATCAAGGAATGGACTGGTATGAGTCTTATAAAGGCCAAGCGTCTGGCACAACACAGAGTAGCTTGGAGAAAGATGATCCAAAGATGTGATCGTATGGTAGCCAATCGTCAAATCTGACGGTGGCCGAAGAAGAAGAAAATGTTAGTAACCCTAACCCCGGTTTATAGTTTTTAACCGGGATCGCAATTTTCGAAGAGAAAACACCAACTTCCTCGGGATTCGATCCGGGGACCCTCTGGACATCGGCCTATCATCCCGCCCACTTAGCCATGGCCCTCAGCTACTCGTTCGCGCAGTATACCACGCTCACTATATTGGCTTGGTTGATTATGTTATTGAAAACCGTCGGCACAGGCGCTTGGATATAAGCTTACAAGTAGTATTTTGTAGTACTCAGGGGGGTTAGAGTTAACATAGATGTGTCAGTCAGGGAGTCTATCATTCTGTTCAATGAATCTGCTTCACTGCACATGCACACATATTCTGACTTTATTTTGGCACAATTGAACACCCTCAAAGCTACACTCTCTACCTATCTGTCCTAGTAGGATAGAAAGAGCGCATGTAATATTATTGCTTACACCTTTTTGCATCATCTATATTTTGTAGACGAAACTCTGCTGAGATGGAACTGACTGATGCACGTCTAGACATGATGAATCTTGACGGTCAGTTACTGGAGGCTATTCATCAGAAACTAGAACTATCCCAGGAGCTTGACCAGTGGCAGGTAAGAGATAGTGGAGAAACTGGGGTAGGGACATAATGAATCTGGACGGTCAGTTACTAGAGCAGGGGTTCTCAACCTGGGGGTCGTTTGGGGTTTTCCAGGGGGTCATGAAGGGTCATAAATATAGCTTTTTGGGGAACCATTTTGATATTTCGCTCTAAAAAGGCTTAAAAACTCAAAAGAAACCTTCAAATATGCTAAATTTCCTGCTCGCTACCCTCGCATCATATAACCAATCAGTTTCAGTTTCAATAAATCGAGTTGTTTTTTTCATTTTTTTCTGGGGGGGGGGGGGTGGTCACGGTACTGACCAAGAATGTCAAAAGGGGTCGTGGGCCAAAAAGGTTGAGAACCACTGTACTAGAGGCTATCCATCAAAAATTTGGACTATGCCAGGAGCTTGACCAGTGGCACTGGCAAGGATAGTGGAATAGAGACATCAAAGGTAGGGATGTAGGATGGAAGTTGATCTAGACAATGTTGATATGATGAATTAAGATGATGAGTTTCTTACACTGAAGTGTGATGTCTTAATATCACACAACGGGATGCTGTTGCAGCAAATTAGGGTAGAAATGTTGCGTCTATGAAGAGAATATGTGCTGAAGTCTCCCCAAACTTGAGGTGACATGGGAGGGGGGGGGGGAAGAAGCTTTAAGAAAAGGAATTATCTCAACTTGAAATGGTATACTATGGGGTGGGGGAAAGAAGCTTTAACAAAAAGGGAATTATCTCAACTTGAAATAGTATACTATATTCCTGTTTGACCTGTAAATTGAAAATGGGTCTTGTCCTAAGAACTTGTATGGGATAAGTCAGGGCATTTCACTTTCAAATAATCTCCTTAATGCTTCTTGTGGTAATAGAGATAACCGGTGAATTTAGATTATTGTTTTCATTGAAGTTTTGGACATACATCACCAAAAAACAATGACTTTTAGGGGGGGGGGGGGGGGAGAGACTTAACAAAATAATCTTTTAAAAAATCACTAAAATATTCTGTGACATCACTGCACAGGGCTAGATGAACAAAGTATAGTGGTGTATATTCTCAGGAAATCTTGGGTGCTTGCAGGTCTTTCATCATTCATTTCTACTATAAAGCATGCTGACACATTCTTTTCTATTTTCTTTTTGTCTCTCCTATTTTTGCCGTTTGGTTTGTTTCTTTTTGTTTGTTTGTTTGTTTGATTTCTTTATTTGTGCTGATGTCAGGTGGATATTCATGAGCTCCTTGACGACCGCCTCAGGCAGCAGCTGCGCAAACAGGAATTAGAAAGACGTAAAGCGAGAGCTGCCTCGGGATCAGCAGGGTCCTCCCCGTCGTCGTCCCGGAAACCCAACAAGACCAAATTGGCTGCGCTACAGAAGAAGTTTCCATTCTTGAATCTCAAGTTGACAGAGAAATGAATTTTGAAGGTTACCTAAATGTATTATTAACCTATGTAGCCCAGTATTTGATGAATGTTTTATTGTCAATTGGTTAAATGGCCCAAATGCACCAACCTAAAGTGCCCTCGTATAACATTTGTAACCATAAAAGTAACCCAATGGCTTATCAAGTCATGGGTTGGTAATTCTAGTGAAGCTTTTCCATTCAAATACTGTACACCCACTATGTCAGACTCGGGGGTTAAATATACTCCATAAGGCTCAACAGCTGAGCTCACCGCACTTGTCACAAATGGTACAAACTCTTTGCACTCGCGGGTGTTCAATGCCATAAGCTAGGGTTTGTTATGGCTTAGTGCCCATACGTTCATGCTCTTATGCTGCAGAGTCAAAAAATATTTTTAAAAATGCTTTCCAAAACATTACAAATGCCTATTTCTAGCATATCATAGGCAACAGTAGTATACAAATTTGTGCAGATCAAGTAATGAAACTAAATTTAACATGTGCAACTATTCCATCTGTAAAAATAGTTTCATAGGTTAATTGTTGCCAATTTTGCTCTTATATGAATGGTTGCTTGAAATTGATGTGACGTCACAGGGCAAATTTACTATTTGCTGATTGGTTCAGTGGAAAAAGAGGCCGCAACAACATGATATTTAACATTAGTGTTGAATTTAAGTCTGGCTGCTTTCCTCAGAAGCATAGTTTGATTAAATAAACAGTGAACTCTTTTCTGATCACTTGTGGAGTATGTTTAACACTTTCCATGTGGCAAGCATCTGCAGACAACATTCCAAAATTTCACAAGATGTTTCAAAAATGTCAAAATTATTGAATTTCATTACCATATTTGGAATCACCATGAGAAATGCATTGAAATAAGTACAAATATGCCTAGTATTCGTTCATTAATCTTTGAGATAGACCTTGAAAGTTGGGAAAGGTTTCTGACAAATCTGTTTTGTATATGCTAAAACCAATAGTCACGTGGAAAGTGTTAACACTTAACAGCTCTGTCAGAGAAAGTACAGAATAGAAATTTGAACAGCTCAAATTTCATGTTGGACTTTATTATATCCTCATTTGCAGTATTAATTATGATGAATGTATTAGCAGGGACCTATCTGCTATAAATTATGTAACAACATTTTAACAGGGACCTACCTACTTTAATTTATATAGTGCAATGAACAATGTGCTGTGTTATAGTGTGCTTATTTACCAATTTGAGAAATTATAATATTAACCCCCTTATGTGTGTAAGAATATTTCATTAGAATTCATAATTAATTCCAATTGCTAATAATGTGTATCAATTTTGAAGAAAAGGACAATTATGTGCTTTCTCCGCAAATGTAGCATTCCGATTAAAACATTTTTAAAAACCTTCCAGTTAAAGTTAGGCTAAAAATATTGGAATAGGTTTTATTATATTTAACAAAAAAGAAATATTCCTGTAATTTGATTGATGGATACTACATCATGTGACATAAAATATTTGGACTTGTTCCCCAATATTTCACTGGAGAGCAAATTTCCCGTAAAAGTGCTATTGCCCTGTGATGTGGAGCTATGAGGGCAATAGCATATTTTTGTCCCTGCTCGTGGTGATTTTCTTGAGGATTTATTTGAGCATTATCTTTGTTTATCAAAGAATTTCAAATGACAGGAATATATTTATATGTTATATAAAACAAATATTTACTGCTCTATATTCAGGAAATGTTCGGCCTCTGGAAAATAGTAGGCCCACAGTCTCTAGTCACCAAGAGAGCTATTCTGGCACCATTTCCCTCATGAGCAGTCAATATTTCATAATATGTGTGATCTTGCCAATTTGTTTATTTATGAAGAAAATTGAAATATTTTATAAAGGCTGGAATTGTTCTGTGTATTACTTATTGTTATATACACTTTATAGAAATTGTCTGAATTTTGAATATATATTGGCTTCTACAACCACCAAAAAAAGCTCAGTATTTCAATTTTATATGTTGCTGACATGTACCACATTAATGAATGATGTGGACAAGAATTATATATTTTTGAATGTTTTAAACTATTTTATCGGGATCACAGTACTTTAGTATGGTTATTTCGGGACAATTCATGATTATTAGTATACTATAGAAGTATGGTGGATTGAAAATTGTGAAAAGTTAGTACTACTAGAGGTAGTCAGATTTCACTCTGAAGTTTCAAAATATAAATCGCTTGAAGAAAAAAAAATGGCAATGTAAAAGTTGTAAATTTAATCAAATATGACCAAAACTTTAAAATATGATTCCTTGTTGATATGTGAGAAAATTATTATGTATTGGTAAGGGGAAGATCTATTTAGATCACAGATTTATAAACTAGATCCTGTGCGCCGCCATTTTGTTTTTCCAGCATATGGACAAATTTGGTGGTACTTTTTTGGAAAATGCATGCGTGTATCCGGAAAGCATTGCATGGAGAGAGAGTCTGCTCCAATACACAAACGCGGCTGCCTTTGTTCTTGTTTGTGTAGTTCTGAAAAATAACGACACACCTTCAAATTTCCCCCCATGATGACAAATTGTGAAAAGTGAATACACATAGTTGTAATGAGATAGGGCGATACATTTCGTACAGGATCTAGGTTTTAAATCTATGGTTTAGATAGCTATATGCTATTTGACCTCCTCTGTGCAGTGATATCTACACATATTTAGTTGACCATACTTCAGATTACATCTGTGATTGAAGAATAAATGTTGACATGCTTCAGGTTTTGTTGTGTACAACACACATGTTACGCATCACATCATAAAGCACATCTTGTCAAACCGGGCTTATTTTGAGATGCAGAGCAAAACATTTTAGTGAAAGTGTTACTTCATTTTTCAAAACCTGGGTATCATTGAACATTGAAAGGCTGGTTTTAACATTCTGTCTGATATTCACAAAATCTCAACAAGTAAAAAAGATGTGCACCTTTCACATAATATTAATTATTAGATATAATGTAAAATTGTAAATCACAAGTGTTCCCCTAAAAGGACATCCCAAATGAAGTATAGGACAACTTGTATATAGAAGATTAAGATAGATTACTGGTATATGTTCAGGTATCACTTCATCGTGGAAGGTCAATAATATAAATTGTTTAAACAGAATTATATGCTATTCTTCAGGTTAATTATGGTATTGATTATAAATCACCTTGATTGTTATTTCACCAAATAAAATGAACCACAGGGTGTCTTAAAGTGTGACATAAATAATG
The DNA here is from genome assembly GCA_035610835.1 of Ophiura sarsii. Taxonomy (NCBI): domain Eukaryota; kingdom Metazoa; phylum Echinodermata; class Ophiuroidea; order Amphilepidida; family Ophiuridae; genus Ophiura; species Ophiura sarsii. The sequence continues at coordinate 117,381,921 of CM069441.1, read as the reverse complement.
ACATTTGTTTGTATTGTTTGTTAATGATTGTTTATGTAGAATGCTTATGTACTAATATAGAGGGCGTGTTAGCTATTGGCTATTTTACCAGTGTTGACTTATTACATTTCATACCATACAACCAATATTCATCTGTGCTCTACCAACATTGAATCACACAAAATCGGACCAAATTGTTTTGAAACATTTAAACATTTAAACATTGCCAACCCCCAACTTGATTAGACGTAAAGTATATAGACAGAAAAACAATATTTTAAAATCGGAAAACTAAATAAATCGTAAAGGTGAAATTAAAACTTTTAAAAAAATGGATATTTACTCTTATTTATGTCACTCTTTTAAGACACCCTGTATATATTATTATTGATCACCTTGTCGACTTTGTGCCTCTCGTTTTCACTTTTTTCACTCAAATAGTTATTTCTGTATGCACCTGTGTGTGGATAAATATTATATTTAGTAAGACACTCGTGTATGTTTTGTATTATATAGTATGTGGATGGTGCCTTCATGTTTGACAGTTAAGTGCAATTTATAAAATATGAATATATGTATATATGGGACCATATGTTGGGCTAATCTTGAAATAATATGCATACAAAATATGTCGCTGATCAGATGTTCTGTAATTTCAGGTGTGAATGGCTTTGATTTGTGAAACGCCACCCTGAATCATATTCTTGTAGGTGAAGAGATATGCATCTTATTAATGGATTAGGCCAATTGATGTGTTAATCACTTAGTGATAGTTATAGTTATTCCAAAAAATATATTGAAAATATATCGCAAGATACATTTTTGATAACACACCAAATATCTAGCATTCCAAAATTATATTTGGCACTGCAGGGACATTCATGTGATCATATTTCTCCTATCATGTTTTCAGTTGTTACGATGAACCGGATTTATACCAAGTTATCTATTGGGGGGGTGGGGGGGTTGGAATTTACCCCAAATTGACCCTGTTTTTCCCCCTAAACTATACTTTTATAGAAGGTGTGTGTCAACTCTGATTATTAAAAGAATGAAGTGTCCATTTTTTTGAGAAAATCACTTTTTACAATATATAAAGCTAACAAAAATAATTTTGAGTAAAAAATGCCCAAATCGCTTGATGATGATGTAAAGACACTAATGAAGGGATGGATTTTTTTTTAAACTTAATCTAATATTTTTTGAATTTTTTTTTTCTTCATGTTTTTGGCACTTTTTGGTCAAAAAACAATATGTGCCTGGTTCGATTTGCTTAAACCACAAACCTTAAAACCTTTCATCAAAATATACTTCTCTTCAAAGAGATGATAACTATCATGTCACCAAAATTAACATAACTATCGTGTCATTGTTTCACTTTCAAGTATGTGCAATTTGTAAAACATTGATATAATTCTAACTAGTGCAGTGCAGTATGTGTAAAGAACAATAGTGTATATTTATGTATTTATTTTTAAGACATCTACTCATTGTTTTATCACAGAGTAGGTTGGTTTTCTATTATGAGGGGGGGGGCACTTGTATACAAAGGTGAATATCATCAGGGAGGGGTACTCGCTTACATTGGCTATATAGGTGTATGGGGCTCTTAAACCACACCTTTCACACATAGTAGTTTCATAAGGCCCTAATTTGCATCATGTTTCAGTTCTCTAAGACCCCCCATTTCAACAAAATGTCTGTTTTAATAACAAAAATGTTATTTAACACAACCGTGTTGATAAGCATTTGTACTTGGTGTAAATGAGGGCAAATTAGTTACAGCTAAAATGGTGTGTTTAGCGATGATATCAAAAAAATTATCAATATTGGGGAGCTGTTATATTTAAAAGTGGATGTTATAACTCTTAGTGCTGATAATTGCACCTTACAGGTGTATGCTTAAATGAAGCATCATGATTCTAATGATTCACAAATAGCAGCAAAATTAAAGATTTAGTATCTGGACCAAAATATGATGATGACATCAATTATTCTCTTGCACTTGAACAAGAATGCCACTCAGAAATAAAGTTGATAGCATCCACAATGAATGAACGATGCTGGGGGTTGCTTTTACCACAATCTGGGCCTGTGCAGGCTAATTCATAGGGTATCAAAATTACATATGAGACCTGTCATCACGAAATGAGAGTTAAGTCGGAAAATGTAATATTGTGGTTTGTCCAGATTCAAAATAATCAGGAAACATGCTTTAAAATGATATGCAAAGTGTCATAATTGCTCAATGTTTTCCCTGCCAAAAATCAAATTAAAGTTCCAAAGTTCCTTTGTTTTATATTGATTTTTGGCATGTTTATTGGACCATATCTCCCAATGCACACTGGCGACTTAACGCTCATTTTGGTGACAGGTCTCATATTCCACCAAATAAGGGTATCTTTTGTAGCAACTTGGATTCAGGCTAAGCGCAGTTTGAGACGATGGTGTTCATTATGGACAAATAATAGGGCTAAATTGCAAAATAAATCTTTTTATTTGAGTGCCCCCCCCCATACTCCAGAGATCCTTGTATATCAAGCACAATCTACAGAGGAAGATAACCATTTGTCAGCACCGCGATGTATCTTTATGAGAAATAGGTTTTTTAATGTTCCATAAGAATACAATGAAATGTTAAGTACTTTAAGAATTTGTAAAAAAACAATATTGCTTCATCAAGACGTATTAAAGGGAAAACATCTTAGTCTGTAATTAGACTTTAATGCCTCCTGTTCGTCAATCACTAGGATTGAAATTGAGATTAGTGGGGTCTTTTGTTTATTGCCAAACCAAAAACGAAAATGGTTTACTATAATAATGAAGGTATCAAAGATAAAATGTGCTGAGCTTGAGTAAAACAAACATGTTTTTAAACTTTACAGAAGTCATACTTTTTACTTGTAGATATCTCTGAAATGACAGTGATAAAATGTTGGGAATCATGTATATTTATAAAAGTGATATTTATTGCTTGTATGTAAAATTGAGTATTTTATGTGTAAATCCATGTTCTCAATCATTGTAAATTGAGTCATGATATGATGTCTTGAGTTGACTTGAATTACAAATTTGTTGAATTATAAATTGAGTCACAAATGCAATCTTTAATTGAGTCACAAATGGGTTCAATCTTGAATTGAGTTACAGATTAGACAACCCTTGAGTTGAGTTACTATAATTGACTCAATCTTGAGTTGAGTCGCAAACTGTCTTAAACTTGATTACAATCAGAATAAACCATTGATGTTATTGGTCTCATTTTGAAGTTGTAAATGCTCTACTATTTCATTTTCAATGCTACTCCTGCTATTAAAAAGTGTTATTTTTACATCCCATTACTGGCCTTGAGAGTCAAATGAGACCATAAACAGATTACTGTTGGAATCAGTAATGTCAAGATTTTATCCAAATTCATTTGTATTCAATTTATGTAAATTTATCAAATAGACTCAGCGTGTTATCCTATGTCCTATGTTATATTTCATATCCCTCCTCACCAAGTTATTCAGTAACAAAACAATGAAAAGAATGTCTCCTTCATCAAAGTCATTCAATAAAAAAATTAATAAAAAAATGTCCCCTTCATCAAAGTAACCCTTCCCCCTTCCTCCCCTGTGCCCCACTGTGTCTCCATGGTAGACCACTTCACCTCCCTGCCCACTCACACCTGGTTTTGCCCCTGTGCCTCTCTATGTATGTGTACTATTTATAAAATCATGTCCAACAATCATATTCCTTAGATATAGAATAAATACTATTACATGTATATATTTCTTGTAGTTTTAAAATGATTCAGTGCAATTTACAGGAGTAGCTATAGTATACCCTTCATTCCACCACATGTTTTCAGTGGAGACTTTTGAAGAATGGAGAACACCCCAGTACCATCACTCTCAAAAGTATTGGGTACCATGCACCTGTTAAACTCCCCATTTTGCGATTTGTTATGTAAAAATACTCCTTTTTCATGTGAAATCACATATATTTGGGGCTTAGACATACCCCCTTTTCTCGTGAAATCACTGCCTCTTTTAATTTTCAAATGACTGCGAAGCATGTTTAAGCATTTAAGTGTTGCAAAATTTGTTGATGGGAATACATGGACCCATAGCAAAATTCACATAATCCCCCCCCCCCCAAAAAAAAAAAAATGTATAAACATCTAGTTTTCTGCCCCTTTTTTGAGAATTTCATGACATTTCCAAATAAAAACATATCCTTTTTGTGATTTCACAAAAAAATAATTGATGAAGTCAGCCATATTTTTTTAAACAAAATTGTACATGCGCATGAGTACCTGAAAGTTGCGAGAGTGATGGTGCCGGGACACACATAGAAAACAATCAAAATGGACGGTATTATAAAGTTAGGTCCAATTTAGTGTAATAAGAATAATCATTCCCACAATTTTAGGAAGTGCAATATCTATGTAGTGTTGTGTAGTGTTATTTATTTATTTAAAGGTAGGTGTTCCGATTGCTGGCCCAATTTTTAACTTGATGATTTAGTCAATAGTCATATTCCAAAGTTTGAGTTGCATAACTCCAATGGTTCTTATTTTAGAAGCACAAGGTGACATGAAATTTGCCCATTGAGTAGTACACAAACTGGCCGGGTGGTTAACCACCTTTGGCACTAATTCACTTGCGCCAAATATTTTACAAAAAATAATGCGAAAAATATGGGGTTTCTTCTGATATCAAAATATTTTGGACAAAAAAACCTAAAGTGATTGGAACATCCACCTGTAATTGGCAGAGGTGCCATAATATGTTATTATTAGTGTAAAGAGTCTTATGCTTCTTTGAGGCTGTAATGTCAGTGAAGACTCAACAGGTTATAATGCTAAATCTCACACATTCACCTAAACCAATATCATGATATTACTGCCTCAAGGAATCAAAATGAACTTTAGTATATTCAACCCCATTTCTATTTGATTGATGATGTTTAGGATAAGTATGCAGCAGCTATGTTATGTGCAAAATATTTAGATGTAAAAAATAATGGCATCTCTGTAAAAGCATGTGCTGTATTATGAAAAGGACCCGATGAAATAATCTCCATATCGAATAAATCGAGAGATAGACCAAAATTATTGAACCCCATTGTATAAAGAGTTCATAGAAATATAACTATCTTAATTATAACCCTCCAATGTTTGAAAACATTTTTAGTAAAATTTAAATTGTCCAATGTTTGAAAATCTAATAGTATAGTATGAAATGTCATACAATTTTGCATTTTGTATAGCTGATGAATGGACTGAGTACCAAAAAAATGACAGACAAATGATGTGTATATTATGTATGATTTGAATACAATGGAATTTGCTGATGTATTTCCAGAAATAAAATACACATTCAAAACTGCATTTCATTTGATTCACTAATCACTGAGTTGTTTTGTCAATTATTCTTCAAATGTTGACTCCTTCATTCATATTTTTTTGTCTATGATTAGTATTTAGTCAACACCAATATGGGTGGGGGGGTTGAGGTAATGTCCACCTCCCCCCCCCCCCCCCCCCCCCCCCAACTCAACACAAATGTTTGCAAGGATTTCTTTTCAATTTTACCCTCTTTTCAGTGACACTTTATACATACGTAAAATAGATATATTGCTCCCAATTATCAGGTGTTATGTACTGGTGAATCCCAATAATAGATATGGGTTGTTAGTTAAAGGATGGCATCCAGATTCGTACAGATTGAAAACCGTAGATCGGAGAGGGTAAACACACTGGGATAAACGGACAGTTTTGTGTAGATAAACGGAACATGGTTAAATAATGACCAATCAATACGTGTTTAGCCATGCTTAGCGAACGCATTGAACAACTCCCGTGAATGGACAGCCAGTGGAGTGCGTTGACCCTCTCTGATCTACGGTTTTCAATCCGTACGAATCTGGATGCCATCCCTTACCATCTTCTGATCAAATAAGTAAACCATACCGGGGTGGAGCAGCCTAGGATTCGATGCGAGTTGTGTACAAACTCTTTGAGTAGAAATACTTTATTTCGCAGAGTCCTGATTCATATAGTACCCTCTATTTTCATGATTCCAAGGTCCACGCTGACACTCAAAAATATACTTTTTCAGCAATATGATTTAAAACGATCATGGTTACCAACTTTGTGTTGAGCTGGTGTCGGAAATACCCATAACCCAGATCATAGGGTCCTGGAACAAGCAAAGCAAAAACGATCTTAAATATTTAGATATCTTTTAGGGTAAAAAAGGTATTTACATTCTCTTACACTCATTTTTCTATGAAACAGTCTGTGGCCCAAAGAGATGAAAACAAGCATAGAACACATTTTTTTGTCAAAAAACGGTCAATTTCTTCATTGATTATAAGAAGGAAATACTTCTTCATACTTAATAGGTTTTACAGACAATACCGTATTTTGCATGCCATAATTACAACATGTTACGAAAAAACGCGAAATCCAAAGTGTTCCAGTATCCAGTTTCAATCCGTGCACAATATCTTTTGATTCACCCTGTAGACCATACTCCTCCCTCATCCTTCCATAGTGCTCATTCTCTGATCATCCCAAATGTCATGTGTACTTTATTCCGGGGATTTATTGTTATATGAACTTGCCATAACTTGAACCCCCACCTGATTCGCCAAGTTGTTTTCCTAACCAAGCATCTACTGTATATAATAATTTAAGTAAATTTGAAAATTTGTCAAGGTAAATAAATTGAAACAATTGTGAATAAAACAACGTGTGCTATCTACTGTTGATAGCACAAAGGTGTTGATATACATGTAAACCCAATTTATTGCTTGAGACGGTCACTCCCACTTGCCCAAGTGGGTCCGCACTCTCTGACGGGGTAAACAAAACAACACAAAAACCAACCGCAACAACAACAAAACAACAACAGCAAACATAAAACACCCAAAAAAACACACACAACTTTTAATTTTAATTTCTGGTCAATTATCAAAATATCAAAAAGTATGTTGAATGTCATTTAATGCCACTTCGAATAGGCTAGGGCTATTTTTAAAAGCTTGTTTTCCTCCGAAGTGATTGAAGCTAATTTGGGAAGTCATTTGGGGGGAACGGGGAGAGTCTGCTGCGGCGCCCCGCCCCCACCTCCACGAAATTCTACCACCAATTGAGGAGGGCACTGGCGTCGTGAGTGTTGTAGAGGAGAGCCGACACGGGCTTAATTTTGATTATGTTTATTTTTCTTATCATTGCAGGGGAGCGATAATTAATATTTGAGGCTTCTTTTACAGTGTCAAGTGAACTTGGCCTCTCTAAATAAGGAAGTGTTCATAAATACTCGGTGGGGTGGCTGGAAAATTGGTATTAAAATGGTCCATCCCCTCCCCTTCGCTGTATACACTTATTTTGCCCCCCCCCCCCCCCCCGCCCCCTCCCCGCCCCTGAAAATGTCTCTGACCGATCGCTGAGGAACATAATTATAATTATATTATTTTACACACGGATCATTACAGCCACTCAAGAAGCTGCAGAAGAAGTCATTCCTCCGAGGAAGAAATAGAAAAGAACCTACTTCTCAAAAGACGCCCAGGTTATCGGGGCGAGAACAAAAATTGATGAAGCGTACGCAAAATATCAACTAGACACTAACAACGAGGAGAGTAGAAGAGATTATAAGGATGCTAAGAAGAGCCTAGGGGAGGCTTACGATCAAGTGAAAGAGAAAGACCTTACCAATAAGCTATAAGAGAGGTAGAAAATGCTCACATAAACAGCAAGCATGGTAGAGTTGGAAACTGATAAATCAAATATCAGGAAGACTGACAACAAGAAAGGGGCAAATCAAAGGATCCACGCAAAAGGAGAGATTAAATAACTGGTACAAATATCAGGAAGACTGACAACAAGAAAGGGGCAAATCAAAGGATCCACGCAAAAGGAGAGATTAAATAACTGGTACACTCACTTCAAAAATCTACTTGGGAGCCCACCACATATAACTAATGAGGATGAGGAAATTGCTCCAATACTATCAAATCTCAACTTTAAAGTAGGAACCTTTGACTTGGAGGAATATGAGAAGGCTATAAGAAGGCACTAGGGAGTGTTCATAAATACTTTGGTGGGGGGGTTGGAAACAATTGAGCCATGGACATCTTTTTTTTTGGACCCCCCCAAATAGGGTGGGGTTTTTTCTTGACCCCCCCTTTCAAAAACCTTTTTTTGTGTTGACCCCCCCCCCCCCCCCCCCCCGTCTGTTCACGTTATATAACAGAAACAATAACAACATTCTATATAAACCTATAGACATAGTCACAATCACTTTTATTATGGTAGGTGGGTTATATCAAACTATTTATTAAAGATATATAATATAACAGTCAAACAAAATCAGTGTAGGTCTTCTTCTTTATAATCCTGCCCGACACTCGTGATCGCTGTGGTACATGTATGTCCTCCTCTTCTTCTTTATCTGCATCCTCTTCATCTTCAAATGTTTTAGGCTCCAGTGGCGTAGCTATATAGGTTATTGATATTGGGGGGGGGGGGGCGGGAAATAAAATGAACCAACAAGATTGTTATGAGTCAAGATACGCGCACGTAGCGCGCGAATTTTTTTGACTTTACACCTATTTTTGTCACGATTGAGATACAGTTTGGCTGTAAACAATACCAACCTTTTTTTTTGGACCCCCCCCCCTATACAAGTACTTTTTTCCCTGACCCCCCCTTTTAAGAACCTTTTTTTTTTGGTTGCCCCCCCCCCCCCCATGTTGCCCCCCCCCCCCCCCCCCCCCCCCCCCCCCCCCCCCCCCCCCCATCAAAGTATTTATGAACACTCCCCTAGTAGAGGGGAAAAGCTGTGGTGAAGATGGTATTACACCTGAAATGCTCAAAAGATGTGATTTGGATAACATCATTCTTGACTTCTGCAATGATGCCTTGTTGAACGGGGAAAAGCCAGAACAGTGGTCCATTCTCAACATAGTACCAATACCGAAATCAGGTGATCTCAGCTTGGGGGTAACTACCGTGGAATAAGCCTGAGTTCAATTGTTGCCAAGTTATACAACAAGATGATACTCAACAGAATTAGACCAGAGCTCGACGCACACCTAAGCTAAGAGCTAATCAAAATGGCTTCAGAGTAGGACGTACCACTGTAGGTCATATACTTGCCCTTCGAAGAATTATTGAGGGAATAAGATCAAATAACCTGCCAGCCATCATAACCTTTATCGACTTCAAGAAGGCGTTTGACACAATACATAGGGGACGAATGCTGCAAATACTGAAAGCCTATGGTGTACCCGATCAGCTTACAAATGCGATAGCAGACATATAGAAAGACACCAAGGCAAAGGTTATATCACCAGATGGAGAAACAGAAGTGTTCGAGATACTGGCTGGAGTACTACAAGGGGACACCCTGGCTCCATATCTTTTTGTCATTTTTCTTGACTGTGCCCTAAGAGAGGCCATAGATGGCAGAGAAGAAGAGTTAGGATTCCACTAACAAAAAGAAGCAGCAGAAGAATAGGACCAACCGTATTAACTGACTTAGACTTTGCTGACGACATTGCACTGTTGTCTGAGGAAGTGTCTCAAGCGCAATCACTACTCAACAGAGTGGAGACGTCAGTGGGCAGAGTTGGGCTAAAAATGAACGCTGCAAAGATGAAGTACATGTCCTTCAACCAGACGCAAGTACCTTTAATCACCACAAGTGAAGGCATATGCGCCTTCATGAAGTGGAAGACTTCAAATACCTTGGAGCCCGAATGAACAGCACTGAAAAGGACATCAAAACACGCAAAGCAGCTGCATGGAGAGCCTGCGGCAAACTTAGTCAGCTATGGAAGGCTAAATCACTATCCAGAAAGCTCAAAGATCGGACTGTTCATAGCTACAGTAGAATCAGTCCTCCTTTATGGATGTGAGGCATGGACAGTCACCCCAAAGCTTGGTAAACAACTGATGGATGCTACACTCGGATGCTAAGATCTGTGTTCAACATCAACTGGAGTCAACATGTGACAAATACGGAACTGTATGGGGACATGCCAAAAGTCTCCGACAAGATCAGAGAACGCAGAGCAAGATTTGCTGGACACTGCTTTAGGGGGTCCAAGGACAAACTCATACATTGGATTCCAAAGCACGGAGTAAGAAAGCGTGGTAGACCAGCCCTGACCTACATCGACATACTCAAACGTGATACAGGACTGCAGGTGGAAGAAATTAGGACAGCTATGTTGGATAGGAAGATCTGGAGAGGCATTGTGGTTCGGAAAAAGCATCCGCCCTAAGTCAAGTCAAGTCAAGTCATTTTATATACATTTATAGTAACAAAATATAGACCTATATGTGATTTTCTACACTATTGGTCATACGTTCCGTATTTGAAAAAAGTGTCACAAGCCAGTCGAGTCTGAAGTTCCTGTCGCCTTGAAAAACCACCAAGCCCCGCCCGCCCCCTTCATGAAATCCTACTAACGCCCCACTGAGAGCACTGGCGTCGTGAGTGTGGCAGAGGGGGGAGGACCCGACACGGGCTTACTTTTTATTTCTACCCGATTGCGAATTAATCACACCCATCCGTTGAGTATTCAAGTGGGGGTGCTGGGGTGCTGCAGCACCCCCATTGTTTTCTTCAAGGGGAGCACCCCCTAACATTTCAAGAATTTTGAAAAAAATGTACAGTGTGTGTCCAATGATAAGTTCAAGAGCCGGAGCCTGGAGGGTTATAGGGAAGGGGCAGGCTTACTAATGTTAACACGGTGACTTACCGTGTTATAAAAAGGGTATTGCGCTACAATTTAATATGAACAAGTAGAAATTGAACATACTGCAAAATTAGTTTCAATTGTTTAATTATTCAAGCATATACAAGATGGCTCTATAACATTTTCGGGACCATATTAGTTTAAAAACTGGTTTTTTTTGCGTGCTTCGTGCGTATTAGTTTCAATGTTAATTATTCAAGCATGGTTTCAGGAACGTTTATTAAACCATTTATAGTTTTAAAAAATGGATTTTGTTTTGCGCGTATTGGTTTTGATGTTAATTATTCAAGCTTATAACAAGATGGCTTCAGGAACGTTTTTGGGACCTTTAGTTAAAAAACTGGATTTTTTGCTTCAAAATATTAGTTTCAATTTTTAATTATTTAAGCATTAGAGGATATTGATAGATACCTTGAAATATGATGATAGATACCTTGATTGATGATTGATGATAGATACCTTGAAGTTGAAGTTGATCTTGGATGGATCTGTTTCAGGCTCAGCAGCATCATCATCAGGATCAGATAACAATTCATCAAACCGTGATCATAAATAAGAACGCTGTCTATTTGTTCTGGTTGTAACAGTTACTTTAACTTTATTCAACTCCAACAATGATCACGGTCTGTAAAAAGACAAGAACATGAGAAAGCATAATCAATATCCTCTAAGCATAACAAGATGGCTTAGAAAGTTTTCTGGATCATTTTAGTTAAAAAAACTGGTGAATTTTTTCGCGATCGCGCATAGTTATGTTCAAAATGTCATTATTCAAGCATAACAAGATGGCTTTAGGAACGTTTTCTGCAGGAGCACCCAACGAGGTTTCCTGGCAAATACCTGCTCCTCTGATGTTTCGAATCTGGCTGGTTCTTTTTTCTTATAAAATGAATTCCTGTCTGGCAAACGATTTTTAAGTCATCCAGACAATCTAGCTGGCAAAATTGGCATCAATTTGAGAGGTAATGATATCAAATTTGTGTTTTATGGATTTTATGGATTATATATTTAATGTTTAGAACAGAAAATTCGATGAATTTAGCTGAAATATAAATTTATAAATACATTATCCTAGCTGGTTGATATGTCTAAACACTCGTTCCCTAGCTTTCAAAATTCTTCACGGAATTTGGCTTCTGGCTGCCAAAGGAGTATTTTGACCGGCCTAGCTGGGAAATGTAGTTAATACCGCGCATTCTAGCTAGCTCTGAGGAGCAGCTAATGTTATGTATTACTACATCCTGAACTTCTCGTCGGGTGCCCCTGTTTCTGGACCATTTAGTTAAAAAAACCTTGTACTTTTTGCGCGCTTCGCGCGTAATTATGTTCAATATTTATTATTCAAGCATAACAAATTGGCTTCAGGAAGTTTCTTGATCATTTTAGTTTAAAAAAATGGATTCATTTTTGCGCGCGTCGAGCATTGTAGTATGTAGCTTTAATGTAACATTTTTTATCTTTCATTATATAGTGTCTTTCGTTTTTTAGTGTGTTTATGACCAAGCCAAAAATAAATGTAAATGTTCATAGCAAGGAGAGCTTTCCTAGGCCATTTTGCTAAGGGATGGCATTCAGATTCGTACGGATTGAAAACCGTAGATCGGAGGGGGTAAACGCACTGGCTGTCTGTTCACGGGAGTTGTTCAATGCGTTCGCTATAAGCATGGCTAAACACTTATTGGTTGGTCATTATTTAACCGCGTTCCGTTTATCTACACAAAACTTTCCGTTTATCCCAGTGCTTTTACCCGTTCCGATCTACGGATGTTTTCAATCCGTACGAATCTGGATGCCATCCCTAAAACCAACAGCTTCAAAGGGGGCTCCGCTCCCCGACGGCCTCGCAAAGGGCTTCGCCCCTGGACCCCACGCCGGGACCCCACGCCGTAGTGGTGAAGACTAGTATACATTTACAGCACCTCCATACAAAATATACTTCCAAGGGCCGTGAGTATTTGGGAGGTTATCACTCCAATATCCAAGAAAACAATAAATATATAACCGGTGCAAAGTATATAAACCCATGGGCACAGCTTGAGGGCATGGGGGACGAACCAGGAGTGAGTCAGAAAGCCCAAAGACTTGGACTCATGACTTGGAATTACTCGGACCCTTGACTGTAGACCCAGACATACTTATGGATGGCAACCAGATTGGTATGGATTGAAAACCGTCGAACGGAGAGGGTAAACATGTAAACGCAATGGGATAAACGGACAGTTTTGTGTAGATGAACGGAATGCAGTTAAATAAATGACCCGCCAATACGAAAAATAATGTTTGCTCCGTCGTAATTGCCCACTTATAGGTATTGATCGATTGATCGATGTCCGTGTGTAATGGTCAATAGTAAAGCAAACCAATTATCGGATAACAATACAGGGTGTCTCAAAAAAACCACCGTGCACATGTTTACCCAACTTATTGACCATGAACTTCTATAATTTGGTGTAAAAATTGTATATATTGATGGACTAAACGCTTAGCCTTCCTATGCCGTTTATTTCATCTGATTCGGTTATGTCAATCTTTAGATATGACCAATTAACTAAAGATACCTAAAATCGACGTTGCGCCACTTTACAGTTTGCAATGAATAGAAAGGGCTACTCCGGAGGGTGGGGGTGTTACCACCCCCGAAAAAAATCCAATCCGAGATGCAGAGTATGCTTATTTGGGTACCATGGTATAGCTAGAGGTTCCCTCTATCCATACATACCAAAACAAGTGCAAACATCCTACGCATGACGTCACCAAACATGGCCGACCTCAAAATCTCGCCGTATTCGCTGGATGGACAGTGAAATATAGGCCAAAATAGAAATCTTCGCCAAAAAAGTTCCAAATATCGGAATTTCACCCGTTTTTGCTTATAAGTGAGGGAAATGGTGTTTTTACAGGCCTATGCTATAATATTCAGGACCATACAATTAAAATGTTTTTCAAAATGACGATTTAAAAAAATTGTAAATAAATGGCATATGAAAGCTAAGCGTTTAGTCTATCAATATGCATACAATTGTTACACCAAATTCCAGAAGTTCATGGTCAATAAGTTGGGTAAACACGTGCACGGGTTTTTTTAGACACCCTGTAGACCACTTCTCACCGTTTGTTTGCTTACTTCCCCGGCGTCGTGTGTCAATTCGGTGTTTCGGGAAATGTGTTTAGCGATGGTCATCGAACGCAATGAACAACTCCCTAGTACGGACAGCCAGTGCGTTTTGTCAATGCGTCGGACGTTATCCGTATTAATCTGGATGCCGTCCCTTACTAATTGGACTCACATGTCCGGGAGTTCGGACTTGTTTCAACTTCCAACACTGTAAATATGGGAAGACAACTTATCGAGAAGGGAAAACCGTCAAGAAGACGGTACACTTGGGCCCACGTGGCCAAAGATCAAACACTGACTATTCAATGAGACAACCACTAATGTTTTGTAGCGATGTAAAAATGTTCAGGTCCAATCATTAAGCACTACCAAACCCAAGACAAAGAAATTAAGGATTAAATAGCGGCATAGCATCGCACAACAATTCCTGCTTGTTGGGTAAAAAATCCGGCACTCCTGATAGAAAAAGAATCCAAGATACCGCACGTCCTTCGTGTATAGATAGCCTTGGAATAAATTGCTCTTTTGACGTATCCAATAATATCGTACTTAAGTTACGTTTCGACTCCTTTACTGAGCTGGATTGCCAGTCTGATGAAGACTCCAGCTCCGAAGGAGTCGAAACGTATAACGAGTAGGCCTAAGTTTTATTGGATTCGTTAAATTCCATGTTTATGAGCAATCTTGATGGATCTATATCAAGTTTTGTCTTATTAAAATCTTTGTTTTCGTTCGTATATCAAGTCTAAGTAAGGAGTGTTCATAAATACTTTGGTGGGGTGTTGGACATTTTTGAGCCTCAAACATATTTTTTATTGATCCCCCCAAACAGCGTTATTTTTTCTTCTGGCATAATTCTGTTATACCCTACACACCTACATCGGTAGTATGCGTCGTTCTTAAAAATCATGCACTATGAATACCTCCGTGAAGGGTATAACAGAATTACTCCTTTCTTCTTGATTTCTCCTCCCTCCCCCCCCCCCCCCCCCCCCCCATATGTCCAAGTAATAGAGCAGATAGAGCAATAGTAGATTTGACTGCGCGCGAAACGTAACAGTCTGAATCTGTTTTTGTGCGCTAAGCGCGGAAACAAATTGCCTTTTTTTGTGTGCGTGAAGCGGCTTACAAATGTTGGATTTTTTTTAAGTGCGCGACTGAAGCGACCAAAAAATGTTGGATTTTTTTTATCCCCTCCCCCAATTTTTTGTGATCGCCCCTTTTGCGGGACATTTTTTTCTTCTGATCCCCCTCCATTTTTTGCAACCCCACCACCAAATTATTTATGAACACTCCCTAACTACATTTATGGAAGTATGAAACGCCAATAAACGATTCTCTTCCTATGCGGAAGTAATAATTCACGCGTTATGATTTTGTGTGCACAATGGCTTTCCATAGGTGGGTGTGCGATCCGGTTGTGGAAGCCAAATAAGGAAACTGAGGCATCCGAGTGACGTCATTCATTGGGTTCACTTCACTGGCTGGTGGCTGACTGTCAACATGGCGGACGATCTTGATATCGATAGTATTATTACCGACTTCTTGAAGGTAATTCCCATTGTTTTTGGCATGTTTTAATGAACTAGAGTGTATAATATAGGTGTTTTATTTTATTGATCTTATTTTTGGTACGATAGGCAAAGTAATTGTAGAGAAAATGCGGAACATACAGAGGCACTAAAAAGTTGTCAAACGCCGAAACGGTAACGGGACATTGAATCAATTCAATTCAATACATAATTCAATTAATTCAAATAGGTCTACTAAACACGGATAAAACATAAGGCAATGATTGTTACATGTGATTTACATGAAACGATAGCTGCCTTGAGCTTAAAATGCCCTAAAAGCTAATCCCTACATTAACAATACAAGGTCAGTCAGGTCAAGCTTATTTAATTTGACATTTTTTCATAATTTTAATTGATTGATTGAGAATATTCTCTAGTCGGCAATATCATGTTCTGTTGCCCCGTAATGGACACACTCATACGCAATACGCTGTAATATGTATGCGTTTATTACGGGCAGCAAACATGATTTTGCCCTCTAGTCTTGGTCGTGGTTATTGTTCATGTTGTTACGTCAATTGAACTCACACATTCCCAGGCTCCGTTATAAAAGGGCCGCCATCATTTCTCTCATTGACAAAGCACTGTACAGGAGACGTTTTTTTTGCATAATTTCTCTTCGAAAGTGAAACAAATATGGACACCATTTCGGCATGATAATAAATTTAATTTAATATGTGAAAGATGATCAAACTCTGCAAAATAGTGAAGTGAAAGTTTGAAATGTTCATTGACATTTTTGACCCGTTTCGACTTTTCCCCATTGACTCCTACAACACTGATCTTTCCCCCTGATTACGGAGGGAAGTTCACAACAGACATGAGTTATCCCGTGTAATTTCTCTATACGGGCGTGTAACATGTACCCGTATAGCAAGCTCAACTATAAAACATGACAAAGCTTATAATACCGATCTGTGTTTTCAGTGCTGCGTGATCTCCGATAATTGTTTATTCTTTTTTTCTCCCCACATGGCTCTGGAGGGATTTTCTTTCGTGTTGATTGGTTATTACCGCAATGCTTTAGCTGGCTGGTCCAATCCGGGGGTCCAATAACAGCTGTTATATTATGGGGCTGTTTCTACTGATTAAAGTTAGAAATGTTAACAGATTTAATTCTAGAAACGTTATCGTAATTTTTTAATAATAGACTTGATAAACTTGTATTGGGTGAATTAAATTAACATAACAATGACCTTAAAAAATACACCGTCTCAGGGGTGTACTTTCGGCGCGAATCCGCGAATCGATTCGCGTAAAATCACTACCGCGCAAATCCAGGTGGATTCTCGCCAAAAAAAAAAAAAAAAATTTTTATTTATTTTTTATTTTTATTTTTTTAATTTTTTTTTCTTCTTCTTTTTAAGTCCAAAACAGGACCTTAGATGACTGGTATTTTACCCTTAGTCAACAAACATGCCGAATTTGGAAGTTATACAAGCTTATAGCCTTATTCTTGATATTATTTTAATTAATTTTAAGAAGTGTTTGATTCAATTTGTGTACTATTATAAGTATACAATAGTACAATAAATGTTTAAAATGCGGAATTTAAATTCAGTAAAAAGGATTCTCGCAAAAATATTCTCCGAGAATCCATTTGCGATAATCCATGGATTCTCGCAAAAATTCCTCTGCGAGAATCCAAATGGATTCTCGCAGGATGTCGCGAAAGTACACCTGCCGTCTCGAACCCAGTCCCTCTTCACTATCGCGGCATATAAGAAACCACTAGACCACAGAGGCTGTGTAATTTTTTAATCATCGTAATCATGCGGCTATTTGGCACAGGATTTAGATATAAAGGATCAATGTTTTATCGCAACATCTTTTAAGAGTTTAGTTTAAACTTCAAGCTTATTATAAAACCTAGACTGTGTACACGTATACCGCGTTTTGCTCACAGGACGCTGGTTATGACCCATGCCTTAGTTTAGGCTAGAGACACAAGTTTTCTGTTTTCTAAATGGCAAATTCTGTTTTGAAAATGAAATATCGACAGTTTTGGGTTTTGATTTATGAATTTGCAACTCTCAACATAGGCAGGTCATTGTATGAAGCATCTTTTTAAGACCAATGATGGCCTAAAAAGCTTTAATGCTTTTTAGGCCATCATTGATCAATGTATTTTCTGAAAAGTTATGAACTAAAATGGTTTGATACAAAATCATTGAATTCCATTTTCTAAACCGGTTTAAAACAGTTTGAAAATTTCAAAACAATAAATTTTCAACATTTACAGCCCAATTTATTTGTTAATGCTTGCAACAAGTTAAAACAAACAATCTTACCACAAATTAAATGATTTACCATGTTTATTTAGAATGTTTATCTCTGGTTTTACAATTGATTTATTTTCTGGTATTTTTGGTATTAATATTACATTCTAATCTTTAATATTTTCATAGATATATTTTTGTTGTTTTTTAAAAACACTTCAATGAAACTTAAATCATCCAAGTAGGTTTGAACGAGTTTTCCACAAGTTGGCCAAAGTTACACCCATGTTATTGTTGAGTAACTTTGGTCCACTCGAAAAGTAGGGGAAACAACGATCTACAAATAAGTAATTGTTTAAAACAAAAGAGTCATGGGACAGGCAAGTTATATACTATATCACTAGTCTAGTTTACTAACAAAAAGAGTGCATAGTCTTTGAAGCTGAATATTGTACATAACAATTATAATATGTATTGACCTGTGATGTCCTATTTGAATGTATGTATAGCATTGTATTGTTCAATGGCATCATATTTTGCAGCTCTTCTAACTCGGATATTGAAAGTATTACATGCACATGTCCATGGATCATGTACATGTTTGCTAGCAAATTGAAACATAATTTGAACATATAACCAAACTATTCTTTTTCTGACTGTTTTTATGTTTGCAGTACGAGGTCGTAAACCGGGCGTAAGTGTAAATCTCACAGATGCAGAAGTCAGGGGACTATGTATAAAATCAAGGGAAGTCTTCCTAAGTCAACCTATTCTTTTGGAATTATCAGCACCACTTAAATATGCGGTAAGATATTTACTTTTTTGACAACCAGTTATATCAGTGATAGTATTCTTAACTGTCACTGGTTTTATGTGGAAAGATGTTTAAGGTTTAATAAAGCTCAATGCACATGCAGTTTAACAGGGGCAGGCGTGACTCAAGTTACTCTCCAGGTCAAACCCTATTCTCGCCAGTAGAGTTGGGAATATCCAATTTGATTCTTGAAAGATTAACTGTTTTAATAAAACACTATTTGAATAAAAGAGAATCCATAGATTTCACTATAATGGATTATTGGAACCTTTGACAAAACTTCTGACCCTGGAATTTGACCAATCAGGTGCTATGTTGTTGTTGGGCATTATATAATGCACATGTGCCTTTAGTAGAAGTGTCCAGATGTGTAATGGATCCATGACATTGCCATCCACTATTTGACCTTTTTGTCCTACAGAACTTTACCTTGAGTTGGATCGTCAGTTTGTATTGGAGGTCATATAGAAAGATTGTGTGACCCAGTCTAGACTGCTGTAAAAGTCAGGCTTCCTGTTTACTGACAACAAAACCTCTAGTTGTTATGCTTTAAAGGCATATTATGTGATCTTTCCAGGGGGCGCCCTCTATTCATGATTATTTTTAGAAGAATATTTTCTTGCAGATTTACATTTCTGAACATAAATCATAAATTTATTCTGAGTTACAAAGCAAATACAATTCCTAATTACTTCAAAATCATAGTTTTAGATCAAATAATATGCCTTAAATATCGCTATGCTCTATTTGGCTTCCTCTGGACAGTAACGTAACTTAACAGGTGCAGCTTTTACGCACACGTAGTGTCGCGTATGTATCTTCCGCCTTTCATCGCTCATGTGTATACATGTACGCCAGCGCCGCAAGTAGGCATGCGCGTTATGTGCTGTAATTAGTAGAATACGCTGTTACGTCACTGTCTGGTGATGGCCAAATAGACTATAGGTAACCATACCTCAATATTTAATGTGAAAAATACCAGGTTGAGTGCTCAGTCAGAACCAGGTTTTTTTATAGTCAGAATCAGAATCTGTTATACCAAAATATCATGATGCGTGTGTGATGTTCAATGTGCACTTCATCGCCATGTGAGTGATTCACTTGCATTATATTTGGTGAGCATACACTTGCACATTCTGGAAGACTGGAACAGGGGGTGGGGGGGGGGGTTACTCGCCTAATAAGGTATACAAGATGTGCCGCTCTTATGGGTCGCTTTTGGCCAAAAATCCCTAAACATGGGTATGATTTTGTGCTGGAAAAATCTCTAATAATGGGGTCACATTTTACAAATGCGTCTATTTTTTGCGAAAATTTGGTTTATTTTCCTGATAATTGGCAAAAGTTGGTCTATAATGAAACAAAATGTTGAATCTCCAGTCGCATACCCCCGACCAAACCAAATCCGAGTGTCCAAGGCATTGTGATTCAAGCTACATGTATGTAGTAGCAGCATATAGCCTGATATTGGATATTGGGTTCGATCATGATTTTAGGATTGATTAAAGGTATGTTCTGATCACCTTTTTGGGGCTATGATTTTTTTTTTCACATCAAGATATTTTGATATCAGAAGAATCACCATACAATGTATTTTTCTCATTATAAGTCTGTAAAATATTAAGGGCCAGAAATGTTCCATTAGAAATTATGGGCTAAAATGTGGTGAATACTGCCAAAGGTGGTTAACCACCAACCACTTTGTGTACTACTCAATGGGCAATATGTCTTGTGACCTTGTGCTTCTAAAAATAGAACCATGGGAGTTATGCCACTCAAACTTTATAATGCGACAATTTTAAGGATGACCTTTCATGTAAAATAGAAAACATCAGTTGAAAATTGGGCCAGCAATCGGCACATCTACCTTTAAGATACCTTTTTTGAACCATGGTTGTTGAGCTCCGTAGCTTTCGAGGTCATCCCGACCCCTTCATTCAGCGTAGTGTTTACTACTTCCCTCCATTTGTCATAGTATCTAATAATCTTTAATGAGGAAAATTTGAACGAATGACCTTTTATGCAAGTGCCCTGTATAAATTTTAAAAACCACACTCAATAGTTTAGCCTACTATGCAGTTGGTATTTTGAGGGTTTTCTTCTTCAATCATGCAATTTGGAATGAAAAAAACAAATAAAGGTACTGAGAAAACAATGCTATTATATATTTTTTGATTTTGAGGGTGGGGGGGGGGGGGGGGGGGGAGGACTCAGTTACATCTAGCGAACATTTCATAATCCGGAAATGTGTGTGTATGAATACCATAACTGGGGCAGGACCAGAAAAAGGCAACTTTATATTTTGTCCCTTCAAGGAGAACATTTCCTTCAAATGCTTATGTATTTCCAGTGGTGTACTCAGGGGGGTCCAGGGGCTGTCACCAGACTAATCTGAGTGCCAGCAAAATTTAAATTACTATTGAAAAAAATATGGCGATTTTAAAAACACGCACAAATCAGCAGATAAAGCACGAGGTCAGGAGGTCATAATGCATCGGCAAAAGTCTAGTCACATGATGCAATCAAACAATTACGGCGCTGGATTGGGAATATCCCCATAGTACGTCATGCTGTCATGCATAAATTATTATAATGTCGAGCAAACGATACTGGAGCTTTTGAGTGTGTGTTTATGTCATCGAAAGTGATTTTTATGCAGGTTTATTGTCAAAATTATTCTGTTTTGTTGATTTTACTTGTTTCAATTGCGATTATTTCATGGATTTTTCTAATATATCAAGTATTTTACTTTTTGATTTTTAAATTTCGTGCCGGTTGGAAGTTGCTATTTAGAAGCTTTGTGCCGGCAGGTCTGTGCTGGCCGGCGCCGACCAGCGTAGTGACAGCCCTGAGGGGGGCTGTGCCCCAAGGGCTTAGGCAGCCAGCCGTGTAGGGAGTGTTTTACACTCCCACTTTTGTAAATTCACAGTTTTTACACTCCCAGTTTTTGTCCACATTGCCTATACTTTGTACACAAATTATTAAATTTACACTCCCAGTTTTTTGAATTTATACACATTTACACTCCCACATCTTCAAATCCTGCCTAAGACCTTGCTGTGCCCCCCCCCCCCCCCCCCTGAAATATCCCTGTTGGTAAACTTGAGCTTCCGTCGGTAGATTGGGATTTCTACCATGTGATTTTTTTAGGACAACGTCATCGCTAGTCGCTACCCCCCCCCCCCCCCCCCCCACCACTTATCAAGATTTCAGCTGCTGAAGGGGAAAAATGATTTTTGTTGTTGTCTGTACATCATGCCTTTTGTCGGTTACAACTATACCTTGCCCCTCCCCCACCCACAGTTTCCAAAAGCTGGCTACGCCACTGTGTATTTCTTTATTTTATACTTAAAATGTCCCTCCAAAGTCATATTTATTTCAAAATAACAAAAATGATCCCACTCTTGAGTCTGGCAGAGAGCTTCTGCACATTGGTTCTCATGTTTGTTTACAATATGCCTTGTTTTGAATTGATCGTGAGTCCCCGCAAATATCCTACGCAATGTATAAATTCCCATACTGCATACACACTAGGCATACACTGTACATGTTTTTGTTATCTTTAAAATGTATAGCTGTGCTACATCCTGCCTGTAACCATAAATACTTTCCAGTATTTATGATATAACAGGATCCCTTTCTGACAACAGTAAATGATATTTCTGAAGAAAACCTTTGGCAAAAAAACCTGTAAATTCTCCATTGCCATTTATATTTGTCTCAATTTTTAAAACTAATTTGTGTTTAAATTTGCAATGAATACCACATTTGCAATTCATTCTAATAACACTGTTGAAGAAAAGGTCTTGCCTGGGGAATGGCTTTGTAATTGATTCCAAATGGAATGCGAGTAAACAGACCTTTATTCTATATTACAAGTGCTGGGTGTGTATAAAATGTCAACATTTGCTATTTATACTAAACACTTGTTATTCAACAGTTTCAAGTAGAATTCTCTTACATCAGCATTATCATGTTTGACCTACTTCTTCAAAAGCCTTTTTGAATACTCCCGCCATACTCCCCCAGTATTTCGGAACAAAATAATCATGATAATGTTGTTATTTCCGAGCAGCAAAGATAATTGACACGAGACTCGCACATATACAAATTACTATTGCCAGACCCATGCAACATTGAGCAAAACAATGTGACTGTTGCAACACCATAACCATGATATTACCTCTCACCCTAAGCAGACACAGCCCGGGGGGGGGGGGGGTACTCGGATTTGGTTTGGTCGGGGTGTGCCGCTGGATATTCAAAACCCCTACCCATTTTTACGGGTGATTTTGGAAAATACGGTACCCATTTTTAGGGGTTTTGCTTCATTTTAGACCCAATTTTCGCAAATTATTGGAAAAATAGACCTAATTTTTGAACAATTTCGAGCACCCCCCCCCCCACCCACCCCCCCCCCCCATGACAGGTAGACATAAAGCTTTCTACAATGTATTATAAAGTGAATTGAGACTAGGAAATATTCAATTTGATGGCAAGTGTGACATAGTCAAGAGTGGGATATGGTTTTAATTAAATTGTCTGCAAACACTCGTAAACCTGACAGCTAACTGCTTGCTGCATGGGTATTTTGTCGCTTTGATATTTTAAAATCTAAAAATTGGTTGTTATCATGTCTTATTTGAGGTCTTATTATTGTTTGGGTCACTGAAAGATATCCATGGTGTGTTGTGTGTTCACACAGTAGTAGAGCATGAAAATAATAATCAGCTGAAGCTATGTAAACTATGGGGGATATCTTTGGTATGCCACATACATGTGTACGTGGCCATGTAATCAAATGATAATGTTATCATAGGCCTATTCAATTCAGTATGATTCTTAAATGTATTATTGCTTTTCTATCATGCTTTTTATTTTGTCACAATACTCATCGAACTGATTAATACTCCCACTGATTAATACTCCCAAGAGTCCCACTACCATTTGACTCGCTTGTCTACTCATAAATAGGTTGTGTCAAAGTTGCGCCATCTGATTCATCAACTTCATCCTTCCATGGGTTTGAATGGAATAAGTTGCAACTGCTGAATGCTACACAAACCAGGTCACCATGTCCCTCTATATTGCTGGTAAAATGGAGGAACAAATGAAGGGACTAACAAAAGATTGTACCGTAGAATGGGGATACTTTGACCCTTGATGGTCAACTTTGATCCACCAAAATAAAAAGTTTATTTGTCAAATTTTGAGAAAAGTTTTGTAAAAGTAAAAGTATTTTAGGTATTTTTATGACATTTATTATTTCCGACAAATAGCAACTGCCTCACCCACATGGTGGGTGTATTCAGCAACTATTATGTTGTGGTTGGACAGACAATTAACCTGACAAAACAATACCCAATTCATTTTCAGTTGCATTCTTCTTTATGATACCATATAATATTGGTCTATATAAAAGTCTGTATAAACGGAACTGTCCATTTGAACCATGGGTCAGTTTCACCTGGTTCATTACAACTTCCTGAATTACTGGTATCAACATGGACACAGGATGGTAATGGTATGCCTGAATTATCATGTAAATAAATAAATTACTATTGGATATTGTTGGCAACAAAACATGACAATGATATCATAGATTACAAAACCTTCCTATTTTTATGTCTACGTAATTGTAGTATTCCATTGATCTATAGTCACTAAAGAGCTATCTCCTGTCACTAAAGAGCTATCTCCTGTCGCTAAAGAGCTATTTTGCACTATTTTACAAATACAGAGCAGTAAAATTTGCTTTCCAAAATTACAATTCCCTGAGGAAAACAGGGATAGTACTTTTTGGACTTCTGGTAAAATATCAGGGAAATGGTTGGAACTTTTAAATTATCCCATTGGTGTCCATTCATCTGGAAATCCAAGCTTTCGTTTTGAATCCCATATAAACTCATCCTATTCAAGTAGAAACAGGTTGGAAAACAAGTTGGAATTTAATTTAAAACTGTATGTTGTTGTTAATGTTATGTGCCTTGATCACTTATGTAGAGTGGATATGTGCTTAGTTGCTATTCTATTATTATTCTAGTAGTATCAGTACAAATTCAATTAAATTTAAAATTCTTCCCAAAACCTACAGGTATCCTCCACCAATGAAATAATATCGTACCAATCAGGTATTTGAAATAAGCAGGAACAGGGAGCAGATTTACCCCGCCCCACTAAACCTCAAAATTCCCCCGGTTATGTAAATTATGTCACTACATGTAGGAGCCATTTCTACATTGAAAATTGCCCCTGGTTATTCCTTTGCACTCATCTTCAGCTGTGGTTAACCCTTTAATAGCCCCTTGTATGTTACAAATTGCCCCTGGTCCTGAAGGAAATTCTTGAACCAGGAGCAAATTTGTGTAAATCATAGCTCCTGGTTGATAATTTCTTATGTCAAGCCCTGACACCAATATTTTCATATTGACTATGTTTTGCATTTCTGCTCCTTCATTCTTCCAACAGGTGACATACACGGGCAGTACACAGACCTTCTTAGGTTGTTTGAATATGGGGGCTTCCCACCAGAATCTAACTATCTCTTCCTTGGTGACTACGTAGACAGGGGAAAACAGTCACTCGAAACAATCTGTCTGCTCCTATCGTATAAGATCAAATATCCAGAAAACTTTTTTCTACTTCGGGGTAACCACGAGTGTGCCAGCATCAATCGAATCTATGGTTTCTATGATGAATGTAAGTATTTTAATTGGTAGACCTTATTAACCTACTACCCTGTGATATACTGTTTGAAAGAAATTACCAGCGTATATTTGCCACTCTCTAATTAATAAATGAAGAAATGTACCCCACCTCTTCTCCCCTGAAACAGCTGAACTGAAATCAAACAAGTTTGGTGCTCTGTAAAACATGATCTTTTCTTGAGTTACTTAAAGCTAGAGGTATAATATAGATTTACAAAAATAGAAATGGAACCCATACGTTCATTTATTAAACCAAAATCTAAATTATGTAACCTCTATGCACGCTAAGGGATAAAGATCAGATTTCCCCCCATTTTGACCGCCCCCTTCTTTTTCTGGATAGCTATTACTATTAGTGTCTTCGGGGCATTTGTATTTGCATTATTAACTGGGTTACAGCAGCAAGTGCAATTAGATTTGATCAGTGCTTGCCAATAACCAATTGATAGAGCAATCTTAAATACAATTGTAGCCATGGCCAGGGCTACTAAATAAATATACTGGTACCACAATTGTGTATTTTGCATCAATTGCATTTCATCATGAACCAGGGTATTGTGCACAATTGTGTACATGCGATGCTGTAAATTGTTTTAATGTTTTGTAGCAACAGACAATTTTATTCTTGCCTTATCCGCAAATGTACATTCTCCGCGAAATGTTACTTTTGTACTTGGTGTGCACCTGTGCGGTGCCTATGGAAAAGGGACTGGGGCAAATGCAAAACTAACAAATTGCATTCTGCCCCTTTAGCGTCAATTTGTGGGGAAGATTTCCCTCCAGAAACAACCAAATAAAAGACAAAATGTGTACATGACTACAGTAACATGGACAGAGTTATCAGTATGCAGTTTCATTTACCAATTATTGAGTCATCATATGGAGAAACTTGACACCTTTATATCGACCACCATGGACCCACTGGTCAATTGGCAATGTTTTGATTCAAATGATGACTCATCATTTTGTTGATTTCATCGTGAGTCATGCACTGTGTTCAGTATAGTGTTGTCTCCAAAGGACCTTAACTGGCAAATATACAACAATTTCTTTAAAAACATCGCCTTTTGTTGTGTGGTAAAAATGTTCCATATCCCGGATTAAGTTCAAGTCTTTGGTGTCTGTTGATTGTATCATTGATCTACAACACAATGTCTTTGATGCTATTTACACAGCTCCCATCTAAGGGGAGTGCAGCTGCAAAAAAGGTTTCACTATATTTATGCCAACCCCTCAACATAATCAAAATTGATAATGTTGTGTGAAGGGGACAAAACACACCATCCTGTTCTACAGGTGAACAGCCCTATCACGTAGGGTTGTTGATCTGGGTTTTTTTTTGGCGGGGAGAGGGGGGGTCCACATTTATTTTAAACAAATGTGATGCGATCTGTGAAAACCCGTCGGATGTCGCAAAATGTGAACTAGGGATTAGGGGTAAAAAGTAAAAATGTTAAGAAAAGAAGAAAAAAAAGAAAAAGAAAAAAAAAGAAGAAGATTATTTTAAAGAAAATTTAAATCCAATACTTTGTGTCATCGTCTTTCATGAAATTTCACCTTCAAAAACTTACTTAAGTCACTTTTTTTTAAACCTTATAATGTTATTCTATTGAATTATGTATCTTTTTGGCCTGTTATCATGATGTAGCTATTTATGACATCACAATCATCATTCACTCGTAACCTTTTTTGTAGTAATCGATGAAAAATGATCGAAACAGTTCTGTAATCAGCACAGTGTTAGCTTTATTATGATATAAATATCTCCAATATGAAAAATGCCACCATTTGGCGGGTTTTCACATATCGCATCACAAATATCTCTTTTATTTCCCCAAATCAAATTAAAAAAATCCAACAAATTTTCTAAAAAAACATTTAAAAAAAGATGAAATTGTCAAATTTAAAAAAAAGGATCAGTTGGACCTGTAAAACAGGGTTTTTTTTGTCCACTAATGCCTTGTTTTCTGTTAACATGACAAACCTAAAAAACCCCAAAACAAACAATACAAAAAAAGATCTCCAAGCGAGTGATTATTTTTAACTATTTCATAAAGAGTACTGTCAATGATAAACGTTTGTTATTCAATCAAATCAGTGGTACGGAAGAACAAACTCCAATCTCAATCATATCAAGTGGTCCAAAACAAACCTTGGAGTTGGACAATTTTCATTGAAATGAAAGCATGTGAAATTAGAATCAAAATGGTCCAAAATAAACCTTGGAAAAATATTCATTGTGTAAGCTTGTGATTATTTGGACTTGTTTAATGAGGCATATTATTTTATAACCAAATAGTTAAATAATAATGGAAACATTCATTGCCATGCTTGTTCTAAGGCCTCATTAGCTTAACTTTAAGCCATCATTTTGAAAGTGAAATTGATGCCTTTAATATTGACTTTTATAACACCCATTTAATTGAAGGGGACCCAAAAACTTATTGCAACTTGAATGTGTCATATTCATATTTTTCAGACAAGGACACTCTCTACAAAACCCATAGGCCTATAGGTTGTATAACACCCTATAATATATCTACAAAATTATCTGTGTCATGGAAATGGTTGGAAGCCATTCTTATTAGTGATGGGGTAAATTTAATTAATATATTTGGGGCAAGTTCAACATTGAGTGGTGTTAGAATATACAAAGGCTCGTATTTCAATCAAACTTATTCTTATCGTGTTTCCTAAAGCACAATATTCTACAAATAAGCTGTTTCTCTTATTTATTACGTTGCAGGTAAAAGAAGGTATAACATCAAATTATGGAAAACATTCACAGACTGTTTTAATTGCTTGCCAATAGCCGCCATTGTAGACGAAAAGATCTTCGCTTGTCATGGAGGTAATTAACAAATTAATTGTCTGTATACTTGTATGTTGCTTCTATTATAATGTAATATATCAAAATAAATATGTTTTAAAAAAATTGTACAGAATACATTTCAACACAATTCGTTTGTTTCATTTAAAGATTTGTGACAGATATTGGTATGATATATTGAATATCAAATGAGGTTTCAATTTTGAGGACACCCTTTAGATAGTTAATTCCATTTGGCTACTGCTATAACAGATAATGCAGTGCCTTTAGATTTGCCTTAGTTTACATGTCTAATTTCCTTTATGTTCTTTTAAACGTAATCTACACTTAAACTGACTCTGAACCTGATATGTGATAACCCCCACCCCATCCCCGTATGTGACCAGTCATCAGCAATAGGCATTTTAAGATATTGAAGAAGTAAAGCAAATAAAAAATGAATTTCCACCTAATATTTCACTTAAAATCTAAATGCATTCACATCAAGCGAGGTGTCATTTAGAAGGTTACAAAATACACTTTTGCATGAAAATAAAATCTAATTTTTCATTTTGAACAACAAAAGCCCCATTTGGATGTGATTTGATGTTGTTCTCTATGTTTGGGCTTTTATCTTATTTTTTTATGTCACTTTCATTGGCATTTTTTACCCCTGCCCATTTGTGTAGCTTGTATTATGCATATTTTTCTGAGTTGCAGTGAACCAATTGATTGGCCTTTCAGAGCTCTCTATAGAGAGTTACCCATTTGATTTCTAATCACTCAGTCATTAACCTTGTTGATGTCTGTTGGGCTATTGTTCACATCTGCTCTTTATATACAAAAGAAATGCTTGATGTCCATGAGAGTCCATAAATAGTGCCTCTGATGAGTGTATGTGATTCTGAAATCCCAACCAAAGACAGTCTTTACGGTGTTTGTCCCAACCCATAATCAGCTGATAATATCCCCATACGCTTGCTTGATGTCCAAAAGGTGGTGGGCTAGACACAAATCTGATATGCGATTCTAAAAAAGGTTCTATAACCCCACACATGCTTGATGTCCAAAAGGTCCGATGACATTTATTCATCTTTACAGGCATGATGATACACACTAAAAATAACAGGGTAAAATATGTGTTTTGTTTAGCTGTGAGGAAATGTTGTTGGACCTTGTCAAAAACACTCGACATGACCTTATCCTGTAGACATTGGCTAAATGTTTTTTTCCTGAGGCAACATTACACAAACAGTTCTGGTCTGGGGGAAGGGGATGATCAAATGTTGGGGATGTGCCACCATTCCAACTGCAAAATGAAAATCGACCCTATGTTTGAATCTTGAATATATTGATCAATAAGGCCCTTCACAATCGATTTTGAGTTTCCTGTTGTAGGTTTAAAAAAGGGACGAAGTGAATTTTAATTATTAATTATCAAGTATCTTTTATTTTCTTTATTTCAAAATTACGGTAATTATTTTGTGGTCGCAACCAATTTTCAACCTTGTATCGAGGACTCTGCATTTAATTATTTTCCAAGAATGATTAATTTGATACCCACTATCATGTTCTATGTTTGTACATCATTTTAGCTGATATGATTCAAGTCAGAAAGTAGCAAATGAAGTTTATTGTTTAAAGTTTAAATTAATTCAAAACATTTTTTTATCTTTCAATTCACACCTGTATAGTACATGTCTAGACTAGTGATGGAATGCAATTAATAAAGACAATTTATGATGCACATTTGTCATATATAGAAATCTCAAAGATTTTCAGCTACTGACATAGATATGTTAAAACCCTCTTGATTTATACATTATGCAAGGACAATATACATTTGTAGATCTAAAGGTCAATAGTTATTTATATTACATACAAACAATGGATGTGGTCATTGTTATGCTAGTTGATTATTTTACAGTTAGCAACATAGTTATACAGACTGTATGACTGGAGCTGGGCATACTGAATTATACATGTAGTAGCCTGAAACAATTAAAGACTTGCTCAGTTATTTGATGTAGTGATGTATTCCTTTTCCCATAAAAACTGGTGTTGTATGAGATTAATCTGCTATTAACAATTACGGGGAAAAATTGAATCATTTCCTAAAACACATTGGCACTTTTAAAACTTCTTTCAAAAAGGCTTAACAAAATGTTTATCAAATTTTACATACATGTAGGCTCAATAAAATGTTTAAAGTGGGACACATATTTCTTACTTATTGGACTATCGAAATGCCTTTTTTCACAAGATCTAGTTTTACTGGAAGCTTGCTGTGTCAAACCTTTTTTATGTGCCTGACTCATATTCACTTATATGCACCATTTCTTTTGAAATAGTGTCCAGTTATATGTATCCATAAATGGCATCTGATTGATAATATTGAAGTTGATACTATACCCGAATAAATTGACCCAAACCATATACCTTATAAATTCATTTCAATCAAACTCTTATTCTTATCATGTTTCCTAAAGCATCTTGCACTCTAAACTATTATCATATTTTCGTGAAAGTTTAAAGGTGATAAGAAGATCCTATAGGTCACATTAATTTTAATAGATTTTTTACAATTCAAAAAAGCAAAGACGAAACAATGGTAAGTTTGCGAATTAAAATTGAGCAGTAAAATGCATTGTTGTATTTATGGTGCATATAATTTGCACAATATTTTTCCATATTTCTGTGGGTTAGGAGTATGCAGGGGGGGGGGGGGGGGGGGGGGGGGTGTTGAATCTTGTATGATAGATGACTTAATAATGGTTTGATTGTTCTGTCATTTCTACACAGGTTTATCACCAGACTTACAATCCATGGAACAGATTAGACGTATCATGAGGCCTACAGATGTACCAGAAACAGGTATGAACAAGCAGGTTTGGATTGATGCTGAACTTTTTAACACCTTTTCTAACTGGCCAGATGATGAGTTTCTTAAGAAGTTAAATGTCAAGATGTCATAGGCCTGTGCATAAGTCTAGACAAAATAGACAGTGATTTGGATTTGGATTGAGCGTAGGAATTGACATGGTCTGTGTACAAGTCTGGGTGGAGTATCCGGTAACTGGGGTAATGTGATCTTGGGATTGTGAGTAAGTCTAGACCTGGTCAGTTGAAAGGTAATGCGTTTAGTACTGAATGGACTGTGGATAAGTCTACACAGAATATCTTGTGACGGTGGCATTATAGGATGATTATAAAAAAGTAAGAAATGTTTGCACACGAGGAAACGATGACAGTAATGGTTTATATTTGAAAATATCCCTCCCCTAATTTGTAAAGTGAATTTTTTATATACACTTTAGCAAATTCATTCCAAGATAAATTTGCAATTTTTTTGTTTGTTGGTATATTTTAGTTTGTGAAAATAATGTAGTGTAAAGTATGGTGTGTATTGCAATAGAAATGCAAAGGTTGGCAGTGCATGACCAGAGAACATGCCTTAGAACAGCTGAGATTTGAAATATGATATGTGATGGTCCAACATCTATTCTGTTATGACATCCTTAGATTATCAAGTCTGATTTTACATTTGTGAATTAGATAATGTGCTTCAGACATGCGTACAAACTACAGCCGTCAGTTCAATTATAGAGGCCTACAAAATGCTTACAATTCCAAGACCCAAGCATGTATTCCTTGATGTAGGTACACGCAATTGACTGTTTATTATAATGCAAAAAATAAGCGCAAGCTATACCAACTTGTTATGGGGAAACAAGCAATAACAAGGGATTAAAAGCAATAAAAACAGTAAAATATAGTAAAGCATGCAATGAGAATTGCTGTGCACTAAAATCAAATAACTAGAAACACGGGTATGCACTGGGACAAGCAATACAAATTGCTATGTAATAAAGCAACAAGAAAAACATACTAAAACCGACGTTCCAAGTGGATATACCACCCTTCATTACGGAAAAACCCCTAAAAAACAGATGTTGTAAGAACTCTAAAGAAGATAGTTCACAACTAAATTATAGCACAATGTCGGTAAGTGTAGTTGCCTATTAGACATCCAAGTTACTACACTTAAGGGGTATCCTCTGTACAAGAAATTCATAATTAAATTGCTTATTATTTGCCAACAAAATATTTTCCTATTTGCTTAAAATCAAATGCTACTTCAGCTTTACCTGCGTTTATACCTTGCAAAATATGAAATAACATGAATTTTCAAACTATTATAGGGTTTCGGAGTTCTCAAAACCTCTCAATTCAAAATCTGGTGTCGCCTGTTGTCCAATAATTCTTTGGTACAATGCATATAATTATAGAGGCGGATGCAGTTGCATATTAATGTAATTTTGTTTTGCATTCAAATGAACAAAATTGAATTCAAATTTAGAACATTTCAATGAGCAATATTGGAGTATGTACATTGTTGAGAAATCCTGACTGTTACATGAACTTGTAAATGGAGACACACTTTTATGCAGTGCAGACCATAGAACAGTTCATATTACATAATTTTGCATCTGTTAAGCATCTATCCATCTGGTCGTATGTGACAAAGCTAGAGCTTACTTACATTACATCTCTTTGCTAATTATCTCCAGAGTGTACATTTTCTTGTTAGATGGGTAATCAAAAGCGGTAATTTTTGCGCGATTACATTTTTGCTCTTCGCTGATTTTTAACTGTTTTGTGTGTTTATATTCATGATGATTTATAGCCTCATCACATAGACCCATACGCAAGAGAAATATGTTTAAGTGTTATTATTTTTGCGGTAAACTGATTTGAGCATGAAAAGCACGAAAATATATGTAGCGCGAAAATTTCCACTTTTACAGTATTAGGAAAAAGATGCTTGTTTGGCCTCAAACTCGAATGCACATGCGTTTCAAATTTTGGACAGAATAATGTACCTAATTTGTTTTATTTGGGTTTTTCTATTAGGAATTAGGATGACTTTCTAAATTTGAACGGATAATTATAATTGTCATTGCAGTTTCTTCTTATAGATTGTCATTTATATATATATATATATGTAAATGAATATATCAATGAATTTCACTAAACTAAACAATTATTTTAAAAAAAATGTTGGATGCTCTGCTCTGTATTGTCTACCTACAATGGGAAAGGAACATTTATTACACAATTATTGACCACCCTAAATTTGGATTTTGTTTGTCAAATTTACATTTTAAGTTTTTTTTAAAAAGACAACCAATTAAGAATTAAAATACACATCAGCCCAACCCCTTTTACCAAGAGGGGTGAAGAGAACAACCAATTTTATAAATATTTGTGTATCTCACTCACGATTGTAATATGTTGCAATGATCAAGAAATGTCTATCCATCATTGTATGTATACGATCTGGTTAGCAGCAAGCAGTACAGCTATCAGAGGGGATTTATCACGATATCAGTTATAGACACAAAATATGATATGAATGTCATTGGGGTGAGCTAGCTGTTAGCATTTGATGTCATTAGCCAGCCCAGCTGGAGTGATATCAGCTGTAGAAGCAACAGTGAAGTGATATGCTTCAAATGCTAGGATGAAATATACTAACGGAATTACTTGTGTCAAAATTGAACTTTTTGCTACTGCTTGTATTTGAAAGACAGGCATGATATTTTGTAGATAAAAATCTGAAAGTAGTTTTTGTTTCACTCTCACATGTAGATATTGTTTCCTACATATTCATTTAATTAGGCAAATTTTAGGAATTTTAGCAAAAAAAAGTCTGCTGATTTTAATATTTCATGGAATTTCAGATTTTGTTTAATGGCCCACCATCATCTCTAGGAAAGGTTTGGGTTTTTGTGTATGCCAGAATATCTGCACATAGCCCAGCTGGAGTTATATCAGCTCTAGAAGAATCGATACTTTAACTGCTATGATGATGATGATGATGATGATACATAGAAATTAGTCGATGTAAAAAGTGCATATTTCGCTACTGCTTTAATTTGCATGTGTCAAAGTGTTTGTGCTTTAAAAGTACTAGATTACTTTCAAATGCATGAAAGGATTCAAAAGCAAAACCGAGCAACTTCAAATGCTATTATGAAATATACAAAAGGAATTACTTTGTAATTTTATACCAGATTAATTTCCATTGCATTTTTAAGTATACCAATACTTTAGTGCATAAATTAAACAAATATTTCCCAATGCATATAGAATGATGGAACAGTGTACCAATTATTCTTGAACTTAGTCTTTGTCAAAGACACCTTGTAACCTAAAATGGGTAAAAAAATATTTTTTTAAAAATAATTTTCTCCCAAATTGTCAATTTCATTATCATGGTTGAATTCATTGAACCCTTTTCTGCAAAAAAACTATATACTTATATAGATTAAATGAATATTGAAGAAGTTACGTCAGTTTTACAGAGGCTGTACCTGAGAGTCCACACCCCCCTTAAAGTTAGGGATTGAGCTTTAAACTTACTCCAGTTGGGGCGTTAAAGTAGACATTGTCGG
Source organism: Ophiura sarsii (assembly GCA_035610835.1). NCBI lineage: Eukaryota > Metazoa > Echinodermata > Ophiuroidea > Amphilepidida > Ophiuridae > Ophiura > Ophiura sarsii. The sequence goes on along the minus strand of CM069441.1, from coordinate 117,347,485 downwards.
GAAAATGCACAATATGAATATATCCAAGAGTGTACTAATATACTCCAACCGCTATATGGAAAAACCAACCTGGATTATTTATTTGAAAATTGCATATTTTCATCCTACATTAATGTTTCCACTCTTTGGGTATTCCAAAACATTTCAAACAACATTTTAAGAAATTTTTCCTATGTATATGAAAAGGTACAAGAATGATCTCAAATTCTTAAATGCTTTGATGAATTAGAAATGCACATTTTTACTCTGCATCAGTTTGGGGCTTTTTGTGTGTACCGATATGTTTGTGCATAACATTAAGCTATAAATATGTTGCTATCCATATGAAGAAACAGTGAAAGTCCCTGAGTGAACCCATATGCTTCAACTGGTATAATGAAATATTCAAAGGAATTACTTATTGTAAAGTGGCAAATGTTCTTAGGTCAATAATGTGCAGACTTTTTGCTTTTGAACGTAAAATTAAGTGAATATTTTCCTATGCATGTGTGCAAGAGCAAACTGATACAAATCAGGTAGGAAAACCGTAGAGATCATACTTGGTGTAGAAAAGTACATTTTTACACAGCATTAACTGTGTATGCCAAAAAGGTTTGCCCATGAAATTAATGAAGTATTAACGTATGTTAGTATTATCTGAAAAGTTCCCTTTGACGAATAGATAATTTTTTTAATTGACAGATGTGCATATAGGAGATGTCATGTTCATGATAAATGTTGTAAAAAATGTAAAGGAATCTTTTTATTAAACCAATGTTAATGCTGTTATTGTTGTTGTTGTTTACTTCCAGGTTTATTGTGTGATTTGTTATGGTCTGATCCCGACAAAGACGTGTCCGGCTGGGGAGAGAACGACCGAGGTGTTTCCTTCACATTTGGTATGGATATCGTCGGCAAATTTCTCAATAGGCACGATCTCGACCTCATATGCAGAGCGCATCAGGTAAAGTTAGGCTACCATAAATTATTAGCACAAATGTGACCTGTCACATCAAAATGGACATGTTGGAGGCCCGAGTCAATTATGAGTTATTTGTGTGACTGAAAAGAGCACATTTAAAGCTTTGAAACGATACCATACTGAAGAAAATTGGACTTTGTGATCAAAAGATACAAATTGAATTTAAGCATAATTGTTCTATTATTTTCTTTATATTTACTAAATATATTAGCCTCTATCTCAAAACTGTGTTTGCCGACAACAATTCCTTTTTGACGTGACTGTTCTCAAATGTGATGTTAGTGCATATTCCAGTGAAATACGCATCATTTACGTACATTGCTGGGGTTACACACCGGCACTTTGTGATCTCATGTGCTGGATGGATAGTAAGCTGCCCTCTCTGGGATATGCTCTGATGTTACATTCATATTTCAGATCAGATTTTCAGCAATTTTGTTTTAGAGGGATATTTGAAAACACACAAAAAATTAACTATGCACAATGTCTATAATAAACTAAGTGTCACAGTTAGGCCAAACAAAGAAGATAGTCTGTCTCAGAAGCCCGCCCGCATTGGTAATTGGAATGAGCTTAGGTCTATGCGCTGAGGCCTTAAAAACTTCTTTTTTGAATTATAATTTGATTTGATTTTCTTTTTTTTCTTTTTTTTTAGAAAAAAGGTTTAAAAAAATGGTTTCTGAAGCTTGGATTAGCAACAACAAAAAAAGAAAGAAAAAATTGCATACCTCATAGCCTATTTTCTAATTTTTTTTTTTAAAAATCGCACAGCACTTAGCTTATTTGCAAAATGTTTCTGAGACAGACTATCTTCTTTGTTTGGCCTTAATCTTGCTTGAATCTGCAAATTTAAGACTACTCCATCAATGAATAAGAACAATATGACAATTTGGGTACATGTTATCATATATGCTATAAAGTGCTATCATATTTGTGCTTGTTCGTTTGGATTTACACGCTTTAAGAAGCCAAAATGAGCAACAATCTCTTCAGTCGTAGCTCTTCTTGGATATGCTCTGATCTCACATTCATGCTGCAGAAGGGATATTCATCAATTTTCTAAAACATGGATATTTGAAATCATTCACAAAATCAAAAACTTAATGGACAGTGTCTTTAATAAATCATATATTTTTGCTTATTCAATTTGGATTTACACGCTTAATAAGCAAAAATAGCAAATATATCTTCATTTATAACTCTTCTGAATATAAAAAAGAGGAATTAGCCCCCCACCCCCACCCCCAAGTTTGTTTCCATTTAATTTTGACGCTTGATTCTTGCACATTTTATTTTATTTTTTAGAAAAAAAGGAATCTATTGTTAGGGTGCCATCTTTTGTCGAAATTGAGTCCAAAATATTTCAAGATGGCGAACGGCAAACACGGATGTGAAAATCTGCGGCAAACATCACATTTTAGCGAGCATTAGAGAAACAAAAATGTACAGATTTGACTAAATAAACCCATTTCAAGTGAATCTCCAGTATAAATTTGCATTAAATAAGAGTGATTTAGCTTATTATTATTTTGTCAATCTTGGGTTTCAGATGGTGATTTTTGTTCCCGGGACTCGTTTTCCTGGGACTCACTCACCACCCTTGATACCCCATTCACAATTAGCAGGAAATAAAATATATTTTTTCTAATTTCAAGTAAAAAAAGAAGAAGCAAAAAACCCAAAACAAAGCATTTTGCATTTGACTTTTGTTGCCTTACATCATATTTATAGTCTTGATTTGTATGTGCAAAACCTCATCAAAGAGGACAATAATTTCATAGGCATCCCAAAATTATCATAATTCTTTTTAAAATTATGTTATATTTTTCTCAAAATTACAGAAATACAGGACAAAACATTTTAATATTATCCGAAGTTGGATATCATTGAGAGATTTTACACTAATCCAAGAAAAACAGATCAACACAGTCCTATTTATTTTGATACGCCTTTTGAAAAGTCCCAATTGCTTCAATTTGCAATTTTTAATTTGTAAATGGAGTCAGTCTTTTTACAGTTTATGTTTCTATAATTGAGGAACATAAACAATTATTATTAGCAAGATAAGATACTGATCAGATGACATAAAAGTGCACATATATCACAAGGTTCTAAAAGATTCATTCAGTTTCCTTTATTTCATTTCCTTTTATTTCATGTCAAATAAAGGAAGTGAACATGGTATCAGGAAGAGTTGACTCTATTGGTTAACCAAGGGAAACAGATGCCCCTAGCAAAAATGATATTAACTACATCCGATTAGACCGATATCAGAATATATCGCCATTAACTAAAATAAGCTCTAGTCTTCCTGTAAACTAATACATATCTATATGTTGATATACACCTAGCACAAAAAGTCCCTAACCAGGTGCTTTGATATTGGCTAATCCAAAATCAATAATCGATACGAAAAACCTGAGATAAACATTTCGTGAGCAAATTTCTTCTCCGTAGTTTGATACCTCAATCATAAAAATTGAGTGGATATTGTTGATGTTATGATTGTTTAATCGACCACAACTACCAAACAATTCTTGCACTAAAAGTGGGTTTCAATGGGATATCCTTGCTTAGTGTGTGATTACGCATTGAAAATGTGTGTGTGTACCGACTTCCTGCCGATACCTGCCACCCATTCATCCCCATACCTGACTGGTTGAGACAGCACATAGTGGACAAATTAATCAATGATGCAAATCAATGATATCCCATAGGAAACATATTCTAGTGCAACTGTGTTGTCGTTACTTGTGGTTATTGAAATCATCATAACTTCAAAAGTACCAATTCAATCGTTATGAATGAGGTATCAAACTAAGGTGAAGAAATTTGCCCATTTAGTTTATATTTCAGATTTTTGGTACCGATTATTGATTTTGGATTAGACAACAACAAAGCACCTGGTCAGGACTTTTTGTGCTAGGTGTATACCCAATACAATATACATGTACAGAGAGAAACTATATGTAAGACCCGGAAGATAACGCAATCTCGGTATTCACGGCGTGATTCTCGCTTTTTATATCAATTCTCGCTTTCAGAAAAATCGCCCGTTAATCGTGTGTTTTTCGCTTGGAATCGTGTGTTTTATGAAGAAATTTTGAAACAACGAAAAACAACAAAAGTGATCTGCGATAAATCTGTATCCGTTTCAAAAAACACAGTTCCAAATACGTATTTGTAATAGGCAAGCGAAGTTCTCACACGAGGCTATTAAATGAACCTAGAAATTGGCGCAATTCCCACGCTGGCGTTTAATAAATGAAGCTCGTAATTAGAGGCACGGTTCAAAAGGTCAACTTAATACTACGCATACTATAATACGTGGAGGCGATGACCTGTGAATCATGCCGTAACACGCGGTTATGTATTTTATCCCAAGATGCAGTGCGGTGTTATTAAACTCCCTGAGCTGCCGAAAAATGGTTCTGTGATCATGTCATGTGCGATCCCGATATGATGAAACGATTGCAGAATAAAATAAGAATGATTTGCGCCCGAGATTTGCGATTCAAATGATACATTTTGATGGCGATATGAATGATGAAACGATTGCAGAATAAAATAGAATGATTTGCGCCCGGGATTTGCGATTTCAAATGATACATTTTGATGGCGATTTTTTTATTTTATGTATCAATCCGATTTCTCGTTTTTCTCTCGCTATCAACAATTTCGGTGCGTTTTTCTCGGGTTTTTAGTGAATCTGATGAAATCTCGGTATATCTCGCTTTTGCTTAAAAGTTCGTGCGTTTTTTACCAAAATGAAATGCGTTTTTTTCCGGGGCTTAACTATATGACATTGCAAATTGGGCATAATTCTGGAATTCCCTCCAAAGCCTTTAACCCCCTGAGAACTACCGGCCGATTGGTTAAAAAGATGGATACATCATTTATTGCACCAATGAGAGACATTGTTAGAATAATTGTATCCCGGATAAAGATGGGAGTAAAACATTTTACAAGCTGCATTTGAATTGGCTATTCATATGAGTACATCTTGTAATAAACCAATCAGAACCACTGTAAGATAGACAGGTAGACCTCAGGGGGTTATTCAAATACATTTTATTCTGTGAAGTGTACAATGTGAAGGGTATTACATAAGTATTCCGCAAATGGGTATGAAATGCATGGTGGCAAATCCTGAGGGCAAATTAGGTGACATATCCGCACCCCCAGATTTGGCTAATTTGTATAAATTGTACCCTTAATGTTCTTTTTAGTGCCCTATCATTCCCTCCCAATTTAGGGACCTTCATTCTCCAGACTTGCTACTGCTGTATTACTGTTATTTACTTTAACTCCATTTTGTCATTCTTATCATCTGATTACAGGTAGTAGAAGATGGTTATGAATTCTTTGCCAAACGCCAGTTAGTCACATTGTTCTCAGCCCCCAACTACTGCGGGGAGTTTGACAATGCAGGTGGTATGATGAGTATAGATGAGACTCTTATGTGTTCCTTCCAGGTGAGTGTTTAAGTATACAGTAGTATTCAGAGTTAGAATTTTGGTGAGAATCTGAGATTCAATTCTCGCATAGATTCTCCTAAACAAATATGCAAGAATCCCAAGTAGATTCAACTTTAAAATTTATACACAAATTAAATGGAGAAGAATCTAAATGGATTCTCTGAAATTATGTTGTGAGAATCCAAATGGATTCTTGCAGCTGTACCTGAAATTCTAACCTTGGGTTTTAAGCCTTTTCACACAAAGCCAAATATCAATCCATTGATTGATGATCGATCGCTGCTAATTACAGTCTAATTCATCCAGTTTATACCCATGTAAAAATTAATCGATCATTGGCCATTGTATTCACATAGAAAAGTATAGGCCTTTATTGACGATCAATGGTCGTAGCAACAGTTACTGTGCCAAATCGATCTTCCAATGGTGCAAAATAAGGCTTAATGAAATAGTTTAAAGCTGGTTGCATATAAGTGAATATTCAAGTGATACAAACTATTTGCATATACCTATATTTGTATTTTGATAGTGTGGGTGCATGTTCCATATGAAGAGTTGCATTTGCAATATTATATCCTCAGTCAGATGTCACCTTACTTAAAGGTATATTATGTGATTTTTCCAGGGAATGCCCTCAATCCTCGAAAAAAAATTGAAAGCGGATTTTCTTGCAGATTTACATTTCTGATCATAAATCGAACATTCCAAGTTACAGGGCGATACGATTCTTAATTACTTCAAAATAATGGTTTTAGAGTGAAAATAAACTGTCAGAGTCTGCGCTGACAACTTATTTTTACTCTAAATTCACTCTAAAACCATGATTTTGAGGTAAATAGGACTCCTTTCGCTCTGTACCTTGGAATATATTCATGATTTATTATCAGAAATGTAAATCTGCAATAAAATCTGCTTCCAATTTATTTTCGAGGATTGAGGGTGTCCCCTGGAAAAGATCACATAATATACCTTTAATATTGTAGTAGCACAAATATGTGTCTATAATTTCTAAAAAGAAAACATATCAATTGAGAGAATTACTAAAAAACCATTCTTTCTCTTTGTGAAATCCAGATCTTGAAACCATCAGAAAAGAAAGCCAAATACCAGTATGGCGGCCTAAACTCAGGACGTCCTGTCACACCACCAAAAGGTCCGGCCAAGAAGAAATAGCGACAGAACAGCCGCCGCCACCACAAATAGTTTGAACAATGTTGCATTGTAGACATACTCTATTCAGTAAAAGCTGTTCCCAGATAAACAGTAAACTGGGGAAACTAGACTGGACGGAAGTGAGATTTGAAACACAGATATTACCCGTTTCTGATTTTTTTATATTAATAGAGTAGTTGGGCTTATTTTGGGCTTCAAATCTGCTTTTGTCTTGGTGGTCTGATCATCTTAACACATCTGCATCAGGGGTGAAGCATCATGGACTGCAGGGATGCGTAACCATTATCGATCCGTTCATCCGTGCAAAGATGATGACTCAAGTCATATTGGTCGTATTGAATAGGGTATACCCATAATGCCTTAAATAAAAATCATTTTTGAGGTTGTCTGCTGTGCGTTAAATATTTCTAGGATTGTTTTCCATGTATTATTTAATGATGAGACCAAGACGTGAGAGATCGGGAAACAAGGGTACATTGGGGAATATTGTTTGCATTCATAATTCTCCCCCATTTTCTCATGCACTGTGGTCTCCATGCCACTTCCCTTGTAAGCACTATTTTCTTTATTGTTCCCCACCTTCCCTCCCTGCTGTGTGATTATTGTGGTACCAAAACAGATCAGCAGAAATATTTACCACTGTATAATATTTTACTATCTCCCCCTCCTGTACTCGTCTGAAGACCCTAAAAAGAGGATAAAGCATCAGGTTTCATCATTTGACATTTTTGTACAAAAGCAACATCACTAGTCTTCTAAATCAGATTGATTATAGATAGCTTTATGCGATTGAGATGTTGAGTATGAAGTCGACAACAGTTCTCATACATCAGTGGAGTTTTGGAGGAGTTTAATTCAGAACACGTTCTGTTGTAACATCACCATAATTTGTCTGCGGTCTGATCAATCTCAGATTGCAGTAGAAGAATTAAATTTAATGTAAAAATAGCTATTAAATAATGCAGTTTTTATTTTATTTTCATGATTTGATTTCATTACTTCTCAAGCAAAGCATCTATAATCCAATTGTATGTGCTATGTGAAAATCTAAGTGACACAGTAATTCGCATTTCTTCCAAATTCATATATAAAGTTGATTTAAATGTAATGTTTGGGGTAAGTGGAAACCACATCATGTGCCAATGTTAAGACTTTATGTTTGGTCACGATCGAACCATAATATCATGGGCTTGCAGGTTTGGTTTCAATCAGATTTGATCAGGAGTTCATGGCAGATTTGATCCTGACCCTGTAGTGGTTACTGATGTGCGATGGTCCATGTAAGGAATAGCTCTTTGATTTCAAGATGATTTGTTTAATCTTGTTTCAGATTGATATTTCAGTGATAGTTGCATTTCATATCCTGAAATTGTTAACAGATGGAATGCAATTGTGGAAGTAGTGTAGGTCCCAGGCATGCATCAAGTCTCTGATGGAATAAAGTGCATCATATCATTGTCATGTGACACTTTTTTCTAACGTGTAATTGATGCATTCCTGGGGAATACCTTATGTACACTTTATCCATAGATTTTGCTATCTTGTAGAAATTCAGATCAATTTACTTCTTTCCTTCCCTCTTCCCTCTGTTCATTCTGACTCTTATCCTCCCACAAAATCTTTCTCAGGGCTAGAAATTTGGTGAGAATCCGATTCTCAATTGATTTTCGTAGACAGGTGTGTGAGAATCTAATTGGATTCTCGCAAATTTTAAAAATCACACACTAACTGAATTGCTGTTGTAAAACGTGGTTGCGAGAATCTGTTTTGATTCTCACAAGGTGAAACAAAATTCTAGCCCTGTTTCTTTGTTCAATCTAATTTACATAGTGTCATGTACAGTTTATAAATCATAAACAAACACAGTTACGGCAACGTGCAATTCTATGGTTACAGTGTACATCACTTGATATGTTAGATTGAACCAAGTTTCAGATTTCTTATGAGTTGCGCCTATCCACTGTCATTTGGGAATATGCACTGGCAACCCTACACCTGTAATTGCAGTTGCCACTGCAGCATGTGTTATTTATTTTTGTTGTGAATATTTAATGATGTCCATTTTGAGGAACTTGTCAATATGATTTTAATGTGTATATATATTAACCATGTTTTTGTTTTGTTTTTTTACTTGGTTTCGGGAAAGATTGATAAAGGGTTATGAATCAGTAAATTAACCCACCCTTATAAATTTGGGATGCAAGTACGACTAAGGGTAAAGATGTTTTATATATTATGTTCAATGTTTAAGGTTTATTATGTATTATTATGATCTCTTGCAATTTTTGGCGAATGTATGATGTATGGTAAGGTCATAAAAACCTATATCGCAGACATTGTGCTTTGTTTGTTTGTTTTTTCTGTACATCTCATTTTCAAAACAAACAAAAAACAACCAAAACAAAAATAAATAAAAATACCTCAAAGAAGCAAAACATTAAAACAAAACAGCAACTTAGAGTCATAGCATCTAGCAACACCAAATATGTCTGTGAAATAGTGTTTTTTCATGGCCCAAATTATGTTATTCTGTGTATAATTATGACCCAACTGGAGTGTTTGTTCAAAATCATATATGTTTGTTCATTTTGTGCTCAAGATCAGGCTAAGCTTTTCTAAAGCAGCTGTGTTTCCATTTAAGTGCAGTGTCCGTCATACATTTTGGAAACATGTAAAAGTTTTCAAATTAAGGTTTGCGCAATGTGCATATGCTGCCTAAACCGGGAAGTGGTTACATAAATGGGGTTACAAGTTTGGACACATGGCCAGTTTATTCCCAACTATGACTGCACAATGTGATTTTGGTAAATCAAAATCACTATGTCCAAAGAATCATGACGGTGTCTAGAACTAAGTACTTCGGTATAAAATTGATGAATAACCCCTCAAACCGTCCGTAATGTTGGATGTATGTGGTGTGAAGTGTATTATGAAGTTACTCCATTAGTTCTACACTAAGCCTGTAACATATCAGAGAGAGGTTTGTTGTGTACAAATTCTAGTAAAAGGATGAAATAACGGTATTTTCTTCTTTTTTAGTTCTGTTTCTCTACCAAGCTGATAGCTTCTTCAGACTGGCAACTCGTGTCTACTACTCACATGCTTCATAGCCGGTGGAGATTACTGTACACAACAAAGCTCTCCTTGATAAGTTTAATTAATTACAAATCCAGATGAGCCAATTTCAAAATTGAACTCATGTAATGTTTTTTTATTTTTTAGCTCCCATGTTGCGCAGGCAAAGCAAGGTGCTTTCAATACATCCGCCATATTTGTACTCATGACGACAAAGCGGACTTTATGGTGCCTTGATTTTTATGTTAGTATCACTTAGGGCTAGCCTTCGTGCATTTTAAATAGCATTAAACATAGCCGTAATGTGATCATTGTGGATCTAAATTCTCAATATGCAAATAAGTCCATATTAGGACTTCATAGTTCAGCAATATCGTGTTTTCTGCCACATAGAGAAATGAATACATTTCACCGATTTTGTTGGTAGTTTAACGCATGCATATTTCTATTACAGGGCAGAAAACATGATATTGATGTTTTACACAGACAGCCCATGTTTAAGTTGAAGTGTTTTTGGATGTTGCCCGATAACAAACAAGTATTTCTAGATAGTTACATTTACTTTTTGGTCAACTCATGTACAAACTTAAAAGTTTTGATGGTTTTACATACATTTGTACATACAATGAAACTAATGCTGTGAACTTATTCTTAAGATACGCCAAACCCATATAAATAAAGCAATACATGATAGTTAGTTTCAAAATAGTTTGGGTTCACAACATAGTGACATATGATTATCCAGAAGCCTTATTATTTAAAAAAGTTATGCATTACTATGTAAAAAAACAAAATACCTGTTTATATGTCACTATGTCATGAACTTGACGAACAATGCATTTATGCAGGCATCAATGTGCAGCTTGAACTTACCCTCCTCGAGTCTTCTCCTGTATTCACCTTCCTTCAGGATAAACAAGGCCAAGATTAGATTTTTCATGCAATTTTTGGGTGAAGATTCACCTCAGTGCACAATGTTTGTTCTACAGTAATATATTTGAGAAGTTGAAATATATGTGAAGATTCACCATGGATTCACCTGTCCAAAATCTAATCAGTTCAAGATTCACCATTTCAAAAATATAACTAGGCAAAGATTAGGCATAGATTAGGTATCTAATCTTTGCCTAACCTTGAAGAGGGTAGGTTCAAGAAGCAAATTGACGCCTGCATTAGTTAGAACAGGAACAAATATCAAACAATTTACTATTTCAAATTCTATATGATTTTTTTTACACAGAAGTAATGTATGCCATAAAAAGTATTTACAGATACTGGTTTTTGAGTTGTGTATATTATATAGTGAATATTATATTTATCGGTTTCAGCAGTTAAGTTCAAGTAGAGAGCAACATTTCATCTTTTATTTTCCCCTTTTAAAAAAGCTGCTTAGTTTAAATACTAATAGTAAATAATATGTATAATAAACATGTGTGTGTTATGTCACATGCATTGAAGTATTACATTGAGGGTTCTGTGTGTGATTTAATAGGAGCGTGTATTTTTGAGATGTGACTAAGGCGACAGAGAAATCTCTGTTCTACAGTGGTTGAAAGGGGCACAAGGCAATTATGTACTTTTCAATGGAGTAAAAACAGCCAGAAGTTGAGGGAATCGAGGCAACTAGGTGGGGCACCGACGGCAGTTGCCTTCGGTTAATTTGAGGGCTGCGGCTCGGGATGTCTTATGTTATGGGGCTGTTGATGGTTAAAATGAGTAATTTGGTGCACATTTGTACTATTATTATTATAATGAGTACATAATACAAGAAATGAGCCTCAAAATAGAGTGATTTGGTCACCGTGCCCGCCGCGTTGGTGTAACTTTTTTTCTATAATAATGCATAGGCTACATTTTGGCAAATATTTGTATACCTCTGATGGTAGCCTTCAAAAACAATAATTGACAATGTAATCGCCTTAAATAAAGTATATATATTTTACAGTGTGACTGCCCATACATGAGAGGTCCGTTAAATCTCATTTCTTGGGTTAAACAAAAGTTAATTTTGCTTCATAGAGTGGTACAATTTGTTGGGTTCATTATCGTTTTTATGATGGTTACATCTCTGCTCCACCTCGGGAGCTCTCCTACAGGACAAAAGGGAAGCCTCATTACATTGCAAATTCATTTGAACTAACACGGATGCAATCAAATTCAAGATAGGTGCACCAATAAGCGCAATGAGCATAGCATGTGATGTGAAGGATGCATTGCTCTGTGCACAGACCACCTTTAGCATTATAGCCATGAACTGCAATCTTGGGGGAAAAGTTTGTGGAAAAGGTTGCACACTTCTCGAAAGTTTTGTGAAATTCTTTTATCGTTAAATTACATTTTCTTTAATAATAGCTGAAGAGGGCATCTTAAATTAAGATTTTCCCTTCCCCAACCCCCATCAATCAATGTTGGGAATAACTGCTGAAAGCATAGAACTTCTCAAGATTGCATGGGGTGGTAGTTTTGGTAACTGTTCAAAGACTGTTTCCATGATTGTGGTCACAATGTGTGGAGGTGGGGAGAGACTTGAACGGGCTACATAATGTTATGCCATTCACTCTGGTGCAAGTTTGAGGTTCAACAAGCTCATTTCCAAACTGTGCAAATGGTTAATAAATGGGCACGCCAGATGGGATCCTGTTTGCATGTGGATTAACAAGGATCTAAAAGTTTCGTTATTAATATTAGGTACTGGAAAAATGATAATTCTGTCTTTCGAATCAAGAATAATTGCTGATAGGCTATTAATTCTATGGGATAGCGTTTCTCAAACCCATCTGTCTGTACAATCAGGGGCATGAAACTCTATTTTTGCATATTTAACCAGTTTGGCCAAAAAGTATGCCCTCTGTATCAGTCATGGACAGCCAAATTAAATAAATATTCATGTATAAAATATTGCTATTCATGAGATTGACGAGTCTTGTCGCCTTGGTATTGTATAAAAAGCAACAGCGTAGTGGCCGAGTGGTTTAGAGCAAACGATAAATGGCATCTGAAAGGCCCAGGATTCGAACCACAGTTCTGCTGCTTTATTTAATTTATTTTGTCATCACAATTTTCTGTGTTATTAGACCAAATGTAAACACCCTTTGCTTGCCTTGTGCAACTACTTATTTTCTGTATAAATTTAAAATCCCCTCTCCCGCTGGTCATGTTAAATTTCATGTCAGCTTGGGTAAAATACTCGCATATAAACCACGTCTATAACTACGAGGGTCATTCAATAAGTTCTACCTCCTCACTCATAGCATCGCTAATATGAATGTCAGCCTCATGACATTTGTCATGATTATAGCTCTGAATCATAGCTACACATTTATAGTAAATGCTAATTGATACCTATTTCACTTTTGTCATGATGCAATCAAAGCCAGAGAGAGATTTTGGACAACGGACACGGAAAATTACCCCAAAGATAAATACATGTTTTTTTCGTTTTCTCCGTCTTGTTTGATTAGGTATAACCGCCCAATTTAAATACTGAAAATAGAAAACAATGGATGATTTCTAAATATAATGCTATACTATTATGTATAGATCAGATTGTTGGCAATATTAACCTTTGTAGCTTGCAAATAGTATAATATCAACTCGAATGTATTGACACGCCTTTAGTTTACTGGAACACTGATATTCAGTCAAATGTCCGTTGTTACAAGTCAAGCCACAGTGATGCCTCGAATGTTAAATCTTAACATGATAGTAACTTTATCAGTTTTACTTATATGCAACATTTAGAATAGTTAATCAGGTAGTCAGTGATAGAAAAATATATCTTCGAGAGACTTGAAATATATCCATTTAGTCCTGTATAATGAAGATCTCTTAGTTCCTATGAAAACCAAAAATGACTTTTGCAGCGGTTCTCTAGGGTAGGGTTAAAATGTATGGCTGTCCTGGTCTGGTTCTGGCTAATTAGATGGCATTTGCCACCAAGAAATCAGTCACTTGTATTGTTTAAAGTCTGTTCGAGAAATATTTGTAATTTAGAACGATTGTAATTGACCGATAGGTACATTTTGTCTCTTAGAATTGGCCAAATGAATAGCACTTAGGAGACATGTGGCTGTTTTTACCCGTTTCCGTCGCACTAAATGGAAGTTTGGTTTTTACTGCATATCCAGAAAAGTACAATCAGTATTCAGACCAATCTACTATGATTTTGTAGCTGAGATTCAAAGCTTCAATTGTGGAATATTTCATACGACTGGCTTGTATAATAGCAAAGTTATGAGGTAGGAGGTAGAACTTATTGAATGACCCTCGTATATTCAATATTAACACCAAACAACTGCCTTGGCCTGCCCCATATCATTTGCTACAGGGTTTTTTTCAGTCTGGCATCTGGTACAAGACCAATGATACAAACCTTTAATTATCGTAGGCTACCATTTTATTCAAAGAAATTAAATGAATATGGCGGTCATCATGAATTATTTAAATAAAAGCTTATACTGGAGCTGGTTACATGGTTAGAAAACATGGACAGGGTATTTTTCTTATTATTGTTCACACAGGCAATTGAAAGTGAATAATTTCATAAATAGAGGGCGCAATCAGTAAATGTGGGCGAGGGTAATTGAAGCATGCCAGTGATTTTTGTATGGGGTACTGGGGAATTTGTGCCATCATTTTTTTAAATTTGTGCAGTGCATTCATGGAGGCCGCCATTTTTATCATGATGTTATTATAGCTGCTGTCAATCACGCCAATTTGTTACCTTTTACTTGAATGACGTGCCCAGCTCATCTTTGTATTCCAGATGTTCTATTTTGGGTTCAATTGACCCCAACACATCCGTAACGTCATTTTGTAGTGACAAAACCATGCCCACATGAACAAATTTAGCCCATTTTTGCGATTTAAACTCTCTTTTTTCTTCTCCTTTTGCCGTCAATAGATTTTTCTTTCCATCGGTGATAATCTAGTTAGTATATTTAACTACTGGATTCACAAGTTTTACAATTCACTTTAACTCATAGAAATTCACTGCAACCCAAAAACTTTTAAAACCTATATATAATAGTCCTATACTTTACTGTGTACATCCAGGACACTTGTATACTGTAACAACAAAATGGCGGCCACCAGTAGTCGGACACGAATTATTATTATTATTTTTTTTTAATTCGATCTTACCGACTGTTGATTGTTTTGATTAGTTAGTAACCCTGGATTGCTGATTGCCACCTCCATTTATTAAATTAACCATGTGAACAATATACATGTAGGATCAGAAATCCCCATGTTTTCTAACCCAGCTTATTCCCAAAGAGGTAAACTCACTCTTGGTATCGCATCTTTGATTTAAAGGCGATTCGTGTGATCACATTAAAAAAATCCAAATTTAAGCAAAATGTAACAAGCATCTTTAGGTCCTCTGACCGTACTTGTAGCGCCATCTATCTCAGTCATCACAAGTTAACTAAATCTATCGGAAGCAGGGTTTGTGCTGAGTAGTCAGTCAGTCATATCCCGGGGGGATGATCTCATGTATATTGGTCATACAGGTATGTGCGGCTGCCAATACCCCCTTATCACACCTCCTCGGCCGCTCCGTAAGACCCCTTTTCATCCACTGGCAGTTCCATAAGACCCCCTTTTCATCCATTGGCAGATCCCTTAGACCCCAAATTCAACCAAAAATCATAAAATGTGTGAAAATCTTGTGAATTTGAGTTATGTAGCCTCAAATTTGGCCTAAATTCAGTTCATAAGGCAAAATGTTGCCTAAAATTCAGTTCGTAAGACACAATTTTGTATAAGAATTCAGTGTTATAAGACCCAAATTTCGGCGACCGTTCAGTTCCGTACGCCCCTGTTTTGGTGCCCGTTCAGTTCCGTAAGCCCCAGTTTCGACCCTTCAGGCCGCACACCCCTACTAAAATAAAAGTTGAGTACCACCCCCTCACCAGGTTATATCTCCCACAATTATATGGTCCTTGGTACAATACTAAACATACCAACTATAAAAGAAATAACAGACACAAAACTGGTGTAAAATTTGTTGGTAACTTTTTTTATTGAACTATTAGGGTTGGTTTGTTGGTAACTGTGTACTTGATCACCATGCCTAGCTGTACACTGACTTAGCATTTGAGTTGTTAACATATTATACAAACAGTTAGTAACTAGTTAGTCTATAGCCAGACATTTTGTGTCCTTATACGTAGGGTGACATGGACTTAGATAGTTCTAGTCCATACCCACATTTTGTGATAACTAACTAATCACAAAATATAGTTAATTAAAAATATATCATAAAATTAAAAAGACTTAAAAATATGACAGGTTTAAATAACCTGCAACTGAACCTTAAAATTCTGGTAATATAAATACCAACATTAGGGTGCAAGACTTACAACAATGCTTTATCAGATTGAAGCCTAATGCACACATCAATGTGAATCTTGAACCTACCCTCCTCAAGGATCGTCTAGGATTAGATGCTTAATCGGCTATATCTTGCCTCGCGTCCCGTACGGAATAAACCGTGTATACCTCCAACGTATTTTAATTGGTTTGAGCATGCGCACTTGAGTTACGGGACGTCTAGCCAGACATTGCCGCTAATAATCTTTATCATGACCTAGTTTTTTCTGGAGGAAGGTGAATACAAGTGATGACTTGAGGAAGGTAGGTTCAAGATTCAAATTGACACTGGCATAAACATATTGTGCTAAACATACAAATGGATTGCATTGTTTGATATTTTACCTTACTGGTATTCAAATTTGCACAGAAAAATGTTACTGTTACATTTTAACTTGGAATTCAAAGCTATGGCAACATTTGTTACAACTCTTAATATCCAGCAGCCTGCCCTTGTGATGTGACGATATACAATAATACAAAGTGGAAGAAATAAGTCCTGCATTTCAGTGGAGAAAAATTAACAATACAACAAATGTACATCAAGTGCATTGCATTTTTGAAACGGATGATGCAGAAATACAACATTATTTTTTTTGAAATGCCCAAATTGTGCCCTAATGAGGCGAAAGAACAAGTACTCCTTCCGCAGTGCAGTGAAGTCAATGTGTATTCACATGATTACAGCGTTACATCGTGGATGTCAATTGATTGTACATGTTTACATCAAAGGGGAAAAGCTCAGCACTGCATGAAATGCTACAATTATTACAGAATACACATTGACTTCAGTGCACAGTGGAAGGCTCAAGACATATAATTTTTTCTTTGTCATCATAGAATTATTCACACTTGTGTATGAGAGAAATGTAGTGGACAATCTGGCAACTGGAATTTTATGTTAAATAAGAAATAAGGAGGAATATAATATTCCTCCTTATTTCTTATTTAACATAAAATTCCATTTTGATGACAATAGCATGTGCATCTTTTCGACTGATTGATCGCGAATGTTAAAAATTAAATCCCATTCACCATTGGATGTTTATCTAATTACTCTTGTTATTAAATTAATCTAACACTTTATTTTTAAATTTTTATGATGTTCTCTAATTTATTCTAACAATTTAAAACATTATTCATTATCCATTTCCAAAATTGTTGTCATTTATTCTCACAAGCAATTAATAAATAAAAAATCATTACATTTTACAACTTCAATATTCACAAAAACAGAGAGAAAGCTTTTTGAATCAAGCTTATGTAATAAGTATTGCTAAAGTGTAGTTTATTTTGCATTGCAAAATGTAAATTGTGTACGAAAAGAAATTTATTCCAATGCTCAATACAACACTTGGAAGGTAAACAAATACACAAAACAAAATATCCATGGTATTTTTTCTTTTTCACAAATTTATGTGTAACAACAATTTTGATGTTGCTGGTCTTTAATTTGTTCAAGTTAAAATCCGAATTATTTGAACTAGCCTAACAGAAATGGTGGCAAATGCAAATCAATAAAATATCAATTATCAATATGGTAATCATTATACGCTGTTCTGTCAGAAACTTGTATCTACATCTGGCCCTTCAACATGTATAAAATAATACTTTCTAAGTATAATCTCAGGGAAGTCTGCTCTAAGCATGTTCAAGGGCCAAAAATACATATATCAAAACTTTGTAAGTGCTAGTGACCCTGAACATGTATAAAGCAACACTTCCTATGCATAACCATTTGGCACTTTCACTTTATACATGCTGAAGGGCCGGAAAAACATTTGACAGAACAGCGATGATAAGCTTCATCATTATAATAGTAATATCAAATCTGTAAAAAATAAAATATGAAATTCTGGCTTGAAGAATGACACCTGTAAAATTGGGTTCGCTAACTTAACCAAATTACAAATAAAAATATACCTTAAAACTACCTTTTAAAATTGTTTTAAATAGCTTCTTAAGCCATGCTACCGATAAAAAGAAATCTTTAAAAGAGGGTTACCCAACTCGATAAGCCAAGTTGCAAATAAGAATACACAGTTAATAATGTGCAGAGGTTTACATAGTGCAATATCTTCTTTAAAGCCCATGAAAGCTGAGCCAAGAAATATGGTTTATGCTGTGTGAGTTTGATTGAAGATTTGTCCATGCAAAAAAACTGATTCTCAATCCAAAATTGCAAATATAATATGTTGACTGAAGTATCGCCATGGATACCGATTCCGGAGCAAAGCGGTTGTTCAATTTTGATTTGACATAAAGACGTTATACTTAATAACCAAAATATAATTTGTCCTTTACAATGTTCTTTGATCGCTACATATATTCAGTTGTTCATTCTCATAATAAAACAGAAAAAAATCCACTAACCAGTATTGCTTACAATTTTTGTAAAAGTGGGTGGTTCAATTTGCGTAACATAATTCAAGTCATTTTATAAATATCTATAACATGATCAATAACAATTTCTAATTGAGCAGATATATATTAAGTTAGTTGTGCATCAAATAGTTGGCAACATTATTTGAACTAGACCTTTTGTATTGAATTGACCGAACATGGTCAAAACAATTGGAATTAACAATAACATTATATGCAATATTGCTGAAAACTAATGTGCTCAATCAAGCCCATAATTCAAAACTCACAGAAAAATGCAACCATTTTGAAATGTGTGGGAAAAATTAATAATCTGACGTAAAAGCTGCCTTGTCATATTTTGTTTTTGCCAATAAAGGGGAACATTTTTAATTGCCTTTACAGGATGTCAGCTCTGCTTTATTGCACATAATGCTAAACAGCTGAGGACAGGTGTGGTGTACTGGCATTGTAAGTCATACGAAAGAGATGAACGGCCTTGCCGATGATCTCTATCATATCCATACTTTTACAATTTTAATTCCATTTTGTGCCCCTGCAATAAACATGATTCCTGTACCTTCAATTTCAAGATTTACTCAGCACACATATCCCTCTTATATTTGATCTTTCCTTTCTTAAACATGACTACTTTGACCAATACTCATAATAATAGTGGTATAGATTGACATTATGTACAATATCTTGTCTCGCCAAACATTACTCTATGTCTATGATTTGAGCATGGCCAGCATTACATTTTTTTCCTACAATATATTTTGTACTTGTATCTCATCTATGTTAGTCAAGATGATCTATGTATATTGAGGATACATGTATAACCCGACTACTACCTGTTAAGTATATTAACTGTTCGTATTCTCTAATGGAATCAAGTTATGGAGTACGTTAAGGGACAACTCTTGAAAATTTAACTAAAACATTAGATTTTATAGAGCTATCCTCTTTAAGGGTATGTCCATAGGCAATCCATATACCGTTTAATACTTAGAGAGTATCAACTTTAAACGATGGGGGAACAATCAACTACAACCTTTGTTTCACTCCAACCCAGCCTTCCATTCTACTGCAAAACAGCATTTCCCACTGCAACACAGTATGTCTCACTGCAAAACAGTATAACTCACTGCAAAACAGTATGACTCACTGCAAAACAGTATGACTCACTGCAAAACAGTATGACTCACTGCCAAACAGTATGACTCACTGCAAAACAGTATGACTCACTGCAAAACAGTATAACTCACTGCAACACAGTATGACTCACTGCAAAACAGTATGACTCACTGCAAAACAGTATAACTCACTGCCAAACAGTATGACTAACTGCCAAACAGTATGACTCACTGCAAAACAGTATGACTCACTGCAAAACAGTATAACTCACTGCAACACAGTATGACTCACTGCAAAACAGTATGACTCACTGCCAAACAGTATGACTCACTGCAAAACAGTATGACTCACTGCAACACAGTATGACTCACTGCAAAACAGTATGACTCACTGCCAATCAGTATAACTCACTGCCAAACAGTATGACTCACTGCCAAACAGTATGACTCACTGCAAAACAGTATGACTCACTGCAAAACAGTATGACTAACTGCAAAACAGTATGACTCACTGCAAAACAGTATGACTCACTGCAAAACAGTATGACTCACTGCCAAACAGTATAACTCACTGCCAAACAGTATGACTCACTGCCAAACAGTATGACTCACTGCAAAACAGTATGACTCACTGCAAAACAGTATAACTCACTGCCAAACAGTATGACTCACTGCAAAACAGTATGACTCACTGCCAAACAGTATAACTCACTGCCAAACAGTATGACTCACTGCCAAATAGTATGACTCACTGCCAAACAGTATGACTCACTGCAAAACAGTATAACTCACTGCCAAACAGTACGACTCACTGCCAAACAGTATGACTCACTGCTAAACAGTATGACTCACTGCAAAACAGTATGACTCACTGCAAAACAGTATGACTCACTGCAAAACAGTATGACTCACTGCAAAACAGTATGACTCACTGCAACACAGTATGACTCACTGCAAAACAGTATGACTCACTGCCAAACAGTATGACTCACTGCAAAACAGTATGACTCACTGCAAAACAGTATAACTCACTGCAAAACAGTATGACTCACTGCCAAACAGTATGACTCACTGCCAAACAGTATGACTAACTGCAAAACAGTATGACTCACTGCAAAACAGTATGACTCACTGCAAAACAGTATGACTCACTGCAAAACAGTATGACTCACTGCAAAACAGTATGACTCACTGCAAAACAGTATGACTCACTGCAAAACAGTAGCATTCACTGCAAACCAGTATGACTTGCTGCCAAACAGTATGACTCACTGCAAAACAGTATGACTCACTGCAAAACAGTATGACTCACTGCAAAACAGTATGACTCACTGCAAAACAGTATGACTCACTGCAAAACAGTAGCATTCACTGCAAACCAGTATGACTTGCTGCAATGCAGTGTATCATTCAATCACCCTGAAATGCAATATAATTTGACCATAAACAAATTAAAAAAGACCCACTGCAATACAGCATTTATTATTTCAAAGTAAAGCAGCGCTCCTGTCATTTTTGTATGAATTTCAATGCAAATACAGTGCATCTTTCATATCTACTCATTCCCATGCTAAAACTCATGCTAAAACTATGCCAGTTCTGGCCCTGACAAGCTAATTGTTACCCAACTAAAAAGAAGTTACAACAATCTGACCTAGCTTGCTAATGCTAACCAAATACGGAGTTAAGAATTACACATGGCCCTAATTCTGCCTAACATATCGACAAAAATAAAAAATAAAAATTGGGAATGAATGAATCATGTGTACATATTTACAAATCTTAAATTAATAGACAATTTTACACAAACATGATGAGGATAATAATAAAAGGAAAACAAAATTCCAACCCCAACAGTTTAGGATATGTTGTTAATCTGCTTTCTAGGGTCATCAAAGAGGATGCTGGGAAGGTTGAGGCTCCAATTCTATTGTTATCTAGCTGCAGTTTCTAATTTTAATGAAAATTATTACTTTAATGTTGCCTTTATAAATATTCATGATGGAAAACGTGTACTTAAAGTCCCAGATACTGGTATACTGGAACATATAAGTTGCCAGTATCGGTCGATACTGGTACAATTTTACTGTTCCAGTATCAAGCGATACTGGAACAGCAAATTGTGTACTAGTATCGAGCGATACTGGAACGTTTTTATGTTCCAGTATCGGGCGATACTGGTACACATGATACCACCAGTGAGAATTGTCCTAGTATTAAGCAATACTGGTACACAATTATGTTCCAGTATCGCCCGATACTTGAACACTGTCTTTGTATCAGTATTGAACAATACTGGGTGTTCCACTATTGGACGATACTAGTACAGTTCAGAATCTGGGACCCAAAGTACACTTTTTCCTTCATGATCTTTGCACACCACAAGAGAAAATAAAAATGCACAGATACATTGCTTTAGTATCCATCTATTCGATGGAACATAAAATGTCACAACATTTTGTGTGAGTGCAAAAAAAATCACTCGCAAGGAATTATAGCTCTTACAGTGACAATAACAAACTCAGACAAGATCATATTTTTGCAAGCAGCATATATTTTAAAAACTTCCCAGAATTCTCTGCACAGGAAGCAGACTATCAACATATCCTATACACATAGTTATAAGTCTCTGAGAGGTAGCCAACTGAATATGTACATTGGCAAATATTTATACATAATACATATAAATACACAATTTCTGATGACATTGATAATGACAATAATGAGATGATTTTTACTGTTTCATAGCCCCAATGTAAATATGCACGCTTCTGGTGCATACTAAACATATATAACATACTGATCTCTTTATTTATTACTATTCTTTCCTCACATAACAATTTTTGGTATGTGAGTGTCTACCTAACTAGTGGTTAATAGTGCATTATTATACATGATACATTTGGTGTAATATTAAAAATTAATATTAAAAATGAAAAATGAGTGGATAAATTATAGGCTAAAATTGTGTGGAGTTGTTACCATAATCCTGTAAAAATATACATAGATAAATAGAATAATAATGATGGTTTGAATGAGTACTACATGGATAGAAACATCATTGCCTCTGAAATGCCCCTTGTTAATTTGGGTAAAAGTTTTGGTAATTAGAAACTAAAACAGCTATTAAACATCATGTGGCACGTCACTGGATTCCTATGATACAAATACAATAGTAATGTAATGAGGTATGTGCAAGAGTTTGTATGGGTACAAACCTTTTGTGATAATATCCTTTTTTTTTAGACATTTTAGTCACTATGCAACCTTAAATATAGTGAAAAGGGATATTTGTGTAAATGTAGCTAAATTCCAAAGGGAAAATATTTCTTGCAAATAACATGTCAAGACATACTCCTATTAAAAGGCAACAATTTTAGTCCAATAAGCAGATTATTGGTAAATAAAATAAAATCATAATTTGAATCTTCTCTGAAATGTTAATCTTACACCATGCAAGATTTTAGAGAGTTTCTTACACATACCTTATATGTACACTATTGCATTTGTTCCATTAGGTGTACAAGTAGCAGTGCAATATGATGTGTAAGTGATAATAATGTAACCAACGCAACAACTCTTAAATGCTACACTAACAATTATGGGCTATGTTAAAAATGCAAATTGTAAATCTTTTCAAGAAATCATCGTAAGTTGCAACCTTTACTGCTGGTATTTGGCAATTCGATTAGTGAAATTGGAACAATCTATTTCAATTATTAATGTACTTGAGGTAAGCTAGCTTTCAATCCAATGTACTAGCAATACAGATCTAGTCTTGAACAAGAGTATGCACCTGGGATTACACTAGCTGTTACCATAGTAACTATAACTAAGATTATGAAGAGTCTTAGTGTAAAATGCAGTATACCTGGATGGCTGCCTTGTGAAAATGTATCCTACAATTGTTGTGTCAATGTGATGTAATCATTCAATTTGATGACATTGCATGTCATCAAATCGGTATGAGCAGGCCTGGAAATAGCACCCGCTCGCCTGTCCATAGCGGGTAACTTTTGTGTCAGGCAGTTGCAATGGTATCGTCGCAAAAAAAAAATGAAAATATATAAATATGAATATTATAACGAACACAAGGTAGCCATTAGCTTATACTGCATTTGTACTAATATTCTTCATATGTCGTTGCACACAATGATTTATGATAATAACATTATACTAAAGCTACCCAGCACCTTTTAAATTTGCAATTATAAAAATTAACTTGCATTCTAGCAAGAAATATTCAACTAATCTATAGTTCAATCAGTTCCAAATTGACGAGAAATATTCGGTATTTATCTCGCCGCCTGCAGAAGTAATCCAAGCGTACGCATGCGATTTATGGCCACACGCACATGGTTTTGGTCGCATACATGCACGCATATGATGTACAGTGCGCTTGTTGCCTTCATGCACACTCTCGCATCCTTCAGTACTCATTTGCTAATGTTAGGATGGATGCTTCGCCAATTTGGAACTGATCAAACTATAGCATTAATGTTTGTAACAACCTCACGTATTAACCTGCTATATTGAACTAGTATGTGAAATTCCATGTATCAAAATAACATCACTGAATACAATTTACAAATTAAGTTGAAGTTCAGTTTTGTTATTTGCGTACTGTTTCGTTTACAAATTAAGAGCTTTGAATAAGAAATAAAAATGGACTGGATTCATTTGTATACAAAAACGAGTTGTACATAGAACTTCCATAAAACTAATTCTCTAGAACATAATTATTCCATAACTTTATGGAAAACTTTAAAATACACATGTACGACGTTCTGAGTTGCTAGAGAATAGAAACTGTGCTCTATTTTGACTGTTTCTCCAGTTTGAAGGAAGATTTTTCAAGATTTACTGTTCATGTGTTCTATATCAGAATGTCTAAATGATGTGTTTTACCGGATACTGTTTCTCTTTTTTCAATTTGTTCTTAACATTTACTATTTCTAATCCATGTCAAAGAATTTTGTGTCCATGATTTACTATTGTTGTTCAGTTTGAGTTATAAATAAGCTGTTCTATTATTTACTGATTAGCCGGAAGATCAGTTGTATAATTTACTCTTGTTAATCAAATTGAGGCTCTAAATAATTGATTATTTGTTCCATTTTTCACTGTTACTTTGTTAGCTGGAAGATTAGTTGCATGATGTACTGCGCAATATTCAACATGAGGTACTGAATAATTTGTTCTATTTACTGTATCTTCAAAAATCAGAGATTTGTTGTACGATTCCTATTATGTTATCAATGTTTTGTTCCATTTGTTACTGTTTTTCCACTTGTTGGAAGATTTTGTGTTCAATTAGGCTTGATTCTGTTACAAAATTTGTGTATCTAGATGGTTTGTTCGATTTACTGTTTCATTGTTTGCTGGAAGATTTGTTCTTTGATTTACTGTTCCCATAACAAATCCATATTGGTTTGGTTTCTCGACTGGACATTTTGTTCGGTTACTGTCTTACTGTTCAGTGATTGACACATTATTTGGGTCACCTTCCCAATGTTTTGAATTGGAGCAAATTTGTATTCATGTAAGAGTGTTACCTGTTCTAGAGTAAACTTAATAAGTGGCGCTGATCCTTCTACCCACCCGTTACTAGAAATCCCTCCACTAAAATTGCAGATTTCATGCCACCTATTTTGAGTTGTATTCATACCCAGTATTATATTAACAAAAAGCATATATTATTGTAATTCCATAAATCTAGTTGACTATGACACAATGCAGCAACATTATTATACTTGAGGTATACACTTGATACTGTTTGACTTGAGGTGAGGTTTACTGTACACAATTGACGTGAGGTGAAGTTTACTGTTTGTCACTTGAGAAGCTAAACCTAAATGTTGCAAAATTGGAAGAACCGCATTTAGATTTTGATGTTTATCAGTTACTAAATCTTGGTGAAAACAATGATTTATTAATGCAAGAAATGCATGTAAATTAATTCTTTATTTATTACTACTGCATCAAAAATATGCTTGAATATAATAAATAATTTCAATATTTAAGAAGTGTTTGAAAATATAATTAAAAATTCAATATTTAAAAATCTTCAAAATCCAGTTTGCGCATAAAATAATTTATCATACTAAATTTGAAAGATTTCAAACACTGATAAAATGTGCAATTTGTAAAGCAAGCATAATCTTTAAATAAATGTGCAGCATTATTAGTCTTCTACCATAGAGAAAACACATTTTTCACCAAAATTACAAAAACAAAAACATAAATATATTTTGGTGACATTTTGTCAAATTTGTCCCTTTTAAGATTTCATTGTGAAATTTGAGATGTACTGTGGGTAAACTATTTTTAAAATATCCATATTCGCTGAAAGAATATCAACCTAAAGAAAAGATGACGCAATGCACCTACTGGAGCCAACACTGATGCACATGAATATAATGCTATCTTCATAAGGGATTATTAAACAATGTCAGTGGTCTCCGATAACATTTTGAAAGCCTCTGTCACACTTTGACACTGTGTGAAACAATTACAGCAATGTCTGCATCTTGTATGCAAAATATCAGACAAAATTGCAATTTTATTTGTGGAGGATGTGTGAGAGAATTGAGCAAAATAAAAAAAATGTCAATGTCACCAATATATAGGCAGTCTCTGTTGCATGTTAACAATATCCAAATCAGACTAAGCAAAAATGTACTAACATGATTATTAATTATTGGTTATTAATTGTAAATGATCGATTATTGATTATTTTACTAGACACTACCCATCCACAGAATAATAATAAATTATCCCAATAGTGAAAATACATTTATTTATACACAATACTTTTACTGAAAGGGTAGAAATGTGAGTGGGGAAAAATTGTCTGGAAGCACTGGTCTTATTTCATAATATTTATAATAATTTACAAAATGATACACTAATTATTGGGCTCTCTAGTATCTACGCTAAAGTCTCTGTTGACATGTTTGTTCTGCATGTGCTAAAGCTACTGGTTAAAAAAGACTATATATTTCTATATAATGAGCTATCTACTCATAGGTGATGTTGTTCGTTAATTGAGTTAAATTTGTTCTAGGAGTTAGTCGTTCTATTGTTCTATGTTGGCAAGAGTAATTTTGTATTGTCAGCCAATGTAACGTTACTCAATCGTCCTCTTTGACACCTCCGTACCTCCATCACCCAAATGTATTAACCTGCACAGAACAAATTGCAGGTTAGCTTCAAGCCTGAAATTGATGTTTGGACTTAGCTTACAGCAGGCCAAACAAAGCATAATAATTCAACCTGATAGTCAGTTAACTTTTTCCTGTATTGAGTTGATTACGCGGTGGTTTTAAATAAATTGCATGTTTTCAGTGTAGTCACACTTATAGTAGCGTTCTTTACCGTTGCATTTTTGTCCAGTTGACAGCAGGTTTCACTCGCTATTTTTGTGGAGAGGGCTCCATTTGTAGCGATTCCAAGTAAAACCATCCACTCTTGGAATGGTAGGTTACGCCAAAGGAATCAAGTTCAACAAAATTTGATTACAATCGCGTAAGTTATCTTACCATCCCAACTCTTATCCTGACAAAACAGTGAAGACACTTTTTTTCCAAGTACAAATTGCTTTCAGTAAATAGCAAACAGTAAGATCTCATCGCATCTCAAATCATTCGTCAATCTTGTTGTCTGTGGTCATCTCAAATCACCTCTTGTCCTGATGTCTGTGGTCATCTCAAATCACTTCTTGTCCTGATGCTTCAGGATAAATTGTCTTCCCTATTAGCATCATCAATGTCTGCTACCGAGTCTTTTGAGATGCTACCACCGGTATCATCTGGATGCTGGTGATATCGACTCAGGACTTATCGACCTCAAAGGGACCATCTCGGTCTTGATACCCGCCAAATTCAACAGGGCGTCGGCACCGTCCGCCAAGTCCTTATCGGACATCACATCCGGTGAGACGACATCGTTGTGTCTCGGTGGCCTTTTCTTTATCGGTAGGTGAACCTTCTTTGTCTGGCTGACCTTGTACTTCTTCTCGTCCATGTCAAAGCTGGCGTCGTGGACGTAGCCACTGTCACCGAGGCGGCGGGACTCAGCGTCCTGCTCCATATCCTCGTCGGAAAAGTCATCCTCGCTCATGTCGACCTCCAGTGGCTCGTCGTCTGAGAAGTTATTGTTATCTGGTTTGGATCTTTTCAGGCAGGTGCTTAGACTGTAGGTGTGGTCTTCCGATGCGATGGGTTGTGGTGTACATTTGCTTTGTAGGGCAGCTTTACTTAGTGGAGTTGTGGCAATCCTTAAAACATAAAAGAGACAAAAATCATTAAAAATATATTCAATATATAGACTCGGACAAACTGGTATGAATTAGATTAACAAAGACCTTAAAAATATACGGTCTTGAACCCGGTCTCTCTTCGATATCATGGCAAAGGATAACCCACTGTACCACAGAGGCTGTTGTGTGAGCGCTCGATAAACAAGCGCTAATGTTTGTATACAAAGTCTTTGTTGAGACTCAAGCAGCCGAAATACATGTAGTAAATATTAGCTATAAAAGTATTTTTTTGCACATCAATCAACTCTATTCTATTATCAAACCTATAGCAGTAAACTTGATATTGATGAATACAAAACAAGGCGATCATCTAATTTAACTTGGTAGGGATTATGATGTGAGAAAAAGGTTTTGTTTCTGGAGGGAGAGAATTTCGTTCTGAATATTTCGATATCCAAATATCATTTTTGAAAAAGAAAAAGAAAAAAATGAATAAAGCCTTCACCTTCTAGCCCCTCTCTATATATTTAATTTTAATAAAACATGCCACTTATACAGACAGGATTTCAATCTAGCTGTGCAAGTTTGAGCATATTAAACATATTCCGTTGCTAAGGGAGACAGCACAAGCTTACGCATTAAAGATATTACACATACAAAATCACAGCGGTTCTGATTCATTGATTCTCTAAGTGTTCAACATATTTAATTTCCTACTATATTGACAGAAAAAGACAACACTACCGATGTACAAAAGAAATCACGATACCATCAGTGTGTGAGAGTCGTTATGTTGTCATGGCAACCCCAGGCAAAGTGTCAGTACGTTACCATGGCAATGCAAATGCTGGAGACACTGCATGGCTGTTGCCAGGTTGTCATGGTTCTCTTTATTTATTTTAAGGCAAACCTCAGAAATATAGTATTCTAATTCTAGACTGATTTGCTATTCTTGCTGCATATCTCTGTTCAGTCGTACATGTAGAACAGCAGATTTTGTTGGGTTTGAAGTAACTACAACATAATCGGGATGAGAGTAATTTTGCTTACTTAAACTAGACTTTTTTAATGCGGTTGGAAATATGATTACTAAACTGTATACAAGAAAAGTCAGAAAGAATGGCGACTTATTCTTTCAAAAGTGTCACAAAAAATGCAGGCATGTTTAGTCAAAAATCAACAACTAGTACTAGGAGTATTATTAATTTTGCTATAAATTATAAGCTTTTAATTAAAAAAATGTGAATTCAATCCATTGCATTATTACGTTATCAATTGATTAAAGCCCACTATTTTAAAGCCAATACACGGGACAGAGGACAATAAAATTAAAAGTATAATCACATAAGGCAGATCTATGTAAGTTTTGCTTCTTCATTGAGTAGATCTTGAATGGTGTGGACATTTCCTTTGCGTAGATTAGTTTTAAAATAGAGGATTCTACCAAGTGTCAAGTTATACCACAATTTGGGGCCTCGCATTCAAGGGTCTTATTAGGTTCAAACTGTTGGTTTTTATTAGCACTCACCTTGCTTTATGAAGACCAGTACTGGCCAATGCAGTCTCTGCCAGGTCTGAGAGTGTGGGTCTGAACTGTGGCTGCAAGGGTCTCTCTTGTAACGGTGCATGCGCCTGTATGTGGAAGCCACCGTTCATATGGATGACGGGATGCGGAGGACACGACTCACGTTTTAGTCTTGCATCTGTGGAATAAAATATTCATATTGTTAATCAAGTTGGTAGGTAATAATTTTGATGTTTTTAAATTAACTCTTAATACTTCAATAAAGGTGAGCAAATTTCCAAGTTGAGAAAAGGGATAAATGGAAGTCAATGCTTGCTATACGGCAAAGCTATAGGTACATAATCTGATTCATAATTCCTAGGACATTAAAAAATGCAAATATAAAGCGTAATACAATGTAAGGCAACTTAACCATACAGAGATACTTTTCGTTTGGGATAACTCATGCCACATACAATGTCAAATGGGTTTACCACCTGACTTAAAATGTTGTCTTTCTTTGAAGTTATAAATACCGAGGCATAACACACTTCTTTATATAAAATATCAGCCATGCACAATTACCAACAATACTGCCCTCTGTTGGCGTATTCTCTTCATGACAATCAATTACATTGCCTCATATAAAGAGGCAATTCACTCTTGTCACAAATTGCTGTTAATTATTATCCAAACAAAGGAACAAGTCATTCATATCACAGTGAGTTAAACTAATATGTAATCTACACAAATAACATCCTGGAACAAATTCATTTCAGGTTTTTTAACGATAACTGATTAGAATAGTCACAATTCTGCTGTCACACCATTATTTTCTTGCTATTTAGTCCCATAAATAACTTAATGTACAATGCAAGTCAGAAAAATACAAATTACATTTGGTGTCAATTTTTTTGGGAGTCAATCTATTTTCAAATTCTGCCCAGAAAGTTAGTTGAATTATGCAGAGACGCCAGCCAATCAGTACCACTTAAAAATTCCTGAAAATTGTGAACAATTCCTGAAAATTGTGACAAATTCCTGAAAATTGTGTCAAATTCCTGAAAATTGTGACAAATTCTTGAAAATTGTGACAAGGTCCTGAAAATTGTTACAAATTCCTGAAAATTGTAACAAATTCCTGGCATGCATTTTAATAAGCAGGAATACAAACAAATGTACCTTAAAACTGCCTGAGAAAATATCATGAAATTTTCAGCAAACTAGCAAATCGGGGTAATGTCTACACTTACGTTCTGATACTCTTTTCTCCGGTGGTGTTCTGAACATCATCATGGTGGCTGCAGCATCAACTTCAGTTTCTGAGAAAAACAAGAAGAAAAAATCCTCATTAGAATTGTATTTGTGATTGAAAATTTACAGTTCCCCTGTGGTACCATCACCCCCCCCCCCCCCCCCCTCTCCACTTGACATGACACATAATTTGTGTCTCCAAATAGTTTTGGTCTTTAGTTCACATTCTGTTCATATTAGGATTTGGCTAGTATGGGATTAAGGTGATCTGAAAAGTGTTTTCCCAGGAACCCTAGTTTGATCAAAGTTGTTACATTCCGATAAATATAATTCAGAGTTCACATTTTGGTCATTTTGAGATTTGGTAATCTGGGATTTAAGCTCAATTCAACCCTATAGCCCATTGCAATACCAGATGTTCTTGATCTTTAAATATTTTATTTAGTCAACCATGGAATTTAAATGGTAGAATCCTTCCAAAGATAATATCTCTGTATCTGTACAGTACAGACATCATTTTCAGTTCAGGGGTTGAGTAGAGCACCCTACAAAAGACTAACAACTCAAGTATCTCCTAAGTCACACACACACACCTTCTTCAATTCAAAACATTGTCCTATTTTTATGTCAATATGTAGGTCAACATTTCTACAAAATCAGATTGTTATGGAGATTTTGAATTTATCAAATTCAGGCACGTTTCAGCCTAACCTTTTACACACACCTTCAATATGCTAACAAAATCAAGTTACACCAAACTTCAAATTGTGCATGATATATTTTTGCTCCGCCCCATTGCTTAATTCTGCCTAATCTCAAAAACTACAGCACCCAGCTTCCCCTACCTCCCTCAAAGCATGATTTATAGGATTTTAAACATGATAACATACATTAACATTAACTAATGTGTTTGATCCCCTAATAACTGCTATCACGTTTGAGACCTTTCCACTGTCAGCCAGTCACAGGTCAACAGTAATATGATGACCCCTGACCTCAGCTGTATAAATCATATCTGTATATTTGGCAAATACTAACAGTCGTAACATGAGAACAATTTGGTTCTTTGTTACACATAGCGTCATTATGAATGCTGTTTGGAAGTGTTTCAAGATGTGCTGTGTAGCATTTATATTCAGTCTAGCTATCATATGCCATTTAACCATGCGATTATGGTAGAGTTCAACTATATCTTGTTGTATGAGTAATTACTATAGCTTGTTATATGAGTAATTAACTGTTAAATACAAATCTAGCATAAAGCAACCAATATCCTAAACCTATCCTAATCCCAACCCTAATATACTTTCACCAAAACCATATATCGCTAAAAACACGTTGCATTTGTTTGGATTATTTCTTCTATATCTTGTACTTGCCAGTTATTATAGTTGGACAACGTTTTTGTTAACCCGTCATTTCCATAGGGACCAGGAAAGAACCATTGTGAGTAAACATTACAACTTGGCATCATATGGGAACTTAAAACATGAACAGTGTGAGAAACTTTCCCTATCAGTTAACAGTTTCCTAAACTGATGTAACACTAACACTCAGGCAATTTGCTATCTGTGTGAAACCTTGTTGATACTTCCTCTGTGTAATGTACTGTATTCTGTAAAAGTGCTAATTTTGTGGGATTAATTTTCGCGGTTTGCCAATTTTGAATTGTTTTTGTGTGTTTTTAAATCCGCGATTTGTAGCTTCATCACATAGACCTATACGCAAGAGATAATACTTGTGAGTTATTATTTGTTATTATTTCGTAGCTGTAGCTGTGTTGAGTGATAAAAGCGTGAAAATAAATGTAGCATGGAAATTTCCGCTTTTACAGTACATCATGGAAAACTTCATTCCCAAATCTACACAGTATTACACACAATCAACTCATAAATTGAGGCTAAATATAACCTCTACATTTACCCATAACCAGAATACCAAACCAGAATAGATATACTGTATAAGCGACACAGAACGGGTATGTAAATGTTTACGTCGTCGACAAACGACAATCTTATTTTAGCCACTTTTAGCGTACACTCATCAGGTTGCCATGGAAACACTGCCGCCATCGCCCTGAAATGGGAAATGGCGGGCTTGCCAAAGTCTCTGATGCAATTATGATAGTCTGAACACATGAAGCAGTCGACTACCTGTTTGGATTGCCTGCCTGATACACACTTCAAAACTCTGCATGACTAATATGCGCATTCATGAGTCAAGTCACTCTGTCACCTATTAGTACCTACTGACTAAAATAAAGCAATGTTTTTGGGCGGTTTTAAGGCAGAGGAAATTTCAAATTTGAAACTCTGTCCTGTTGTATTACAGGGACTATCCGGGGTTATGAGGTTGTGATGCTAGAGTTACTAAACTAACATTTCAACGGTGACATTTCCGCTCTGCATAAATGTAATGTCAGAACAGTTTAGTCTTGAGCAAGAAATGTCTTGTGAACCCCTCATGATTTCAACATGTTACATTTGGCAAAGCTTGTGTTCAAAAATACTTTGTATAGTAAATGTTTTATATACCCATACAGAATGGGGCAGTTAACATGCATCTTAACCGATGCGTAGAGGGCAAGTATGAAGGCCTACCCCTAAGGTCTGCTGTTTACACCACTGCACACCGCTTTTGATCTATCTTCAATCATTTTGATGTGAAAATGAACTCTTGTTTCAGTTTGAGTTTTGTATATTTGCTCCATGATTGCTCAAAATTAACCAATATCCTTAAGGCCCTACATGTAAGCTTGCCCTACATGTAAGCTTGCTATATATGAAG
The DNA here is from genome assembly GCA_035610835.1 of Ophiura sarsii. Lineage (NCBI taxonomy): Eukaryota > Metazoa > Echinodermata > Ophiuroidea > Amphilepidida > Ophiuridae > Ophiura > Ophiura sarsii. Next base: position 117,314,121 of record CM069441.1, on the reverse strand, counting down.
CCCCTTCAAGAAATGAGACATTTAAGGTCCTCGGTCAATTTTGCAGGGCATTTAGATACCAGACCCTACACTTTTCTACTTTTCATTATTAACGCTCTGTACTAAATCACTTTCTACTGAAACAGACTGTATCACAGATTTACCTACAATATCCAATTATGCATAAATAACCGATATCCGTCTCCACGGCAACAGAAATCAGAGTCAATACCATAATCATCCCCTATGCAATGTAAAAATTCAATCTAGGATGTTCCCGCTAGTCTTACACAGCCAATTCAACCAATGTTTATCTTTCATACCCGCCTGATGGTACAGAGTTTCATTTCAATAAAAGCACTAGCGTAAAAGTAATCCTCCAACCTTCCCTTACAATTTGTGCGATGGCATTGCCCCCAGACAGGTACGGGTGTATGCATCAGCTACAATATTGCAATGATGGATTAAACATTGCCTTCAATTTGGCTGGCAACATTTTGTCCACCATTTTACAAATTGCTCAAATCTATCTAAGAACTAGTTTTGTGAAACCAGGCATTATTGTCTATCAAATCAATTCTGATTCATTGATACACATTTTTGCACACACCCCTTATTACTGCATTTTTTCATACACAATCTCTGTAAGGTCACATCCAATCCGAGTTCAATTTTAGGTAAAAACGGCATGTTTTGGTATCATCTAAATTAAAAGAAATATAATGTGAAATACAAAATGTGCACCTTTATGAATAATAGTACACCTTCTATCATAATAATTCCCACTCCCATTGGATTCAACCTCTCTTTTTACCTAATTATAGCCTGTAATTATAGGATTGCCTGCGGTGATGCTTCAATCTATCCCTCATGGATTTACTATCTTGTTTAAGCTTCTTAAACAAAATAAGAATAAAACCTAGGATTTTTCATTTATGGAGTGCCGTACAGTTCGATTGGAAACATCAGTAATATCGGTCATCATTTCTTCTCCTGTATTGATCGTCTAAACCCGTCTTGAGGGTATGTGTGCCAAATTGCACGCTCCCAAGGCGCTCTGCGTTACGCAGCTGAAGACACAGCAGTTTTCCCCGAGTATGGCGAGATCCGCAGCAGCGGCATAGATTTAATAAGGGTAATCAGTGCAATGATATACATTGGGACTAGCCATGCGGAAATATATCGAAAAGGATGTGACCGTAAAAAGAAGTAAAAACGAAAGATGCTAAAATTCTCTTGGCAGAAACAAAGTTAGTATATTACTATACTGTGAGCACTAACACAGAGCTATAACAACCCCATTGTCCAGATAATGATTTAGCACATCATTTTATCTGTTGATTCAAAATGCCATGAATTTATTATCTCCAACTATTAGCAGTAAACCAACGATAACCCACATCCAGTCACGACTTTCAAAATGGCCAATCCAGGCCGACGACACTAACGGCTCCGCTGAGTATAAGTCGGCATGGCAACTGCCTCCTGTCTCCGTGGCAACTAATTCACCGCTGTCGGATGGTGCATGTTTCTCAATTTCTGCGGTTGGCTGTTTATGCAGATAGGAAACTGTAATCAAAGTCGGGATGGTGTGTTGCTGTGACTTGATCACCATCTATATTAGCCTCGTTAACAAAAACCAATCATCGACTGTGGCATGAGGCAAAACGCTGTCACTGTTTTGAACTGACAAAGCTATATATAGGACAAAAATGTTAACAATACCTGGTAAATTGTTGCGTTTCTTTCTACACTAAAAGTTTCTGTTCTGAATAGGAACTATTTTGAATGAGGTCATAAATGTGCGGTGTGAGAGCATATTAGACAACACATCGATAATAAAACAAAGGCAGTAAAATATCTAGTAAAATGACTGTGAAATAAGGGATTTGCCAGGGTTGATATAGTTTAGTGGTGACAGCAGTTAATAATCCCTGATACTGACAAAATCTTAACGCTTAACCGCCTTTCAATCATTGTAATGAACCCGCTTTACAACTGGTAATATTGCCTTTAGATGACTCATAATTTTTTGATTGCATCCAAAAAATAATTTCCTGAACAGATTGTGTGCCCTGCCGTCATAGAACCCGTACACACACATTCCTATCAAAGAATGGGACAAGGAGGAAACAATCCGCATAAATTGGAATTCCTAGACACGTCAACTGTTATCCAAACACAAAGTGTGCAGAATCAACGACGTTCGCCCGACCCTATCCCTGTCGGTGGCACATCACAACGCCGGCTCTATATAAGGTGTTATCACCGCACTATTGATCGCACACGCTGCCACAGCGTATCATTCCAAATGCACACGCACACCCCGAAACGCGTGACCTGCTTGAAGAGTGCAACTGCAGGGACATCGCGAGATGAAAAACAAGTGTGTGTGCCACGACACAGATTTTCAGTGAGATGCGCTGCGGCAGTATCTCTCCCCTTTATATGAAAGACCTTGTTTAGGGGGTTTTGTCGCTGTTCCCTGTAGAGTTAATTAAGACTGAACCGTTTTGACATGTAATGCGGGGTATATTCTCGCTGCATCCATACATTGCACATGATCGTCCCAGACTGGTGAATTGATCTCGAGTCAGGGATGACAACCCGATCTATTACACCGCACACAATTGACGTATTTACCTAAGGAGGAACGTATCTTTATAGAACAATACCCAGTTTATGTTTCTTCAGAATGAATCATCCACCCTTTGGCATCGATCTATTAATTGAAAGTGAAAGGGGAATCAGAATTCAAAGTCATTGTCATAATTCAATCTAGGTGGATGAAGATATTCAAGGTTGGATCATTGATCTCCATATAGCGACCCCCAAACCTAACCCTAACTAACCCTAATAGGTTGTGTGCATATACACAGTGAGATTCAATGTTGGTATAGGTATGAGCTGCCTTCAAGATCCTACCGTTTTAAAAGCCCATAAGTTGTGATATGAAGCTTCAGACTCTGAAAATACACATTTGCCCGAACTAACAGAACCCTTATTACTTCCCTCTAAATTGAATTTAAGAAACAAAATGGTGAATCCCGTTTTGGATTTTCTACCTTTTAGTTTGATATCAATTTGTATAATGACAAGTGGTTGATAGTCTATGATTTTTAAAATTTTTATGTTAAGATGGTCCCTTCTTTTTAAAACATGGCTTGAAGATGATGATACCATGCACTGAAAGCAATCACGATGCCAAAAGCACACACAGCGTACTTGGGGGCACATGATTTGTATGTTAGTACGGATGTATGATATAAAGGCTATGTTTGTGCGTGTTTGTATGATACCTTCACACGGTGGATTGGTTATGATATGTTGAAAAACTAATGAGAATAGACAAGAATCTAGCATTGTTTTTCAGATTTGGGCCCAAATATATCTGGGAGCAAAATCGTGTCCTAATTCTCGAGATGTGGTGCTTTTTCGTTTGTTGTTGAATATTTTGTTTATTACATCATCACCAGCATTTCGAGGAGTGATGGAGATGAGTGGGAGGAGGGGGAACTTGATGCCAAGTCTTTGCGTACCTCAAAAAACCACCTCCTTACCCCCTCCGCACACCCATATTCCATCTATCATTCATTACCTAACTACAACACTTACCACTACTGACGCCATTTGTATTTGAAGGTGGGACATAGCCTTGTTGTCCATTCAGTAGTCTTTCAACCAGTGGTATATGACCTGGAGAAATTGAAATAAACAATAATACAAAAGCATTGAAAATTTGCGACAAATTTACGGCAAATTTACTAAAAAAACATATTGCACAGGGTAATTGCTCTGTACTTCTATTGTAGAACAGGATCCCTACACCTAAGGCCAAAAAAAAAGAAGGTTTGTCTCAGATGACATGAGAGACTGAAAATCTAATGCGGTCTGCGGATTTTTTTCTTCTTTTCAATTTAGACCTGATCGTCATTTGTTTGGTCAAAAAGTTGGATTTTGCAAGATTTTTTTGAGAAAATTGAAAAAGAAAAAAGAATTGGAAAAAGAATTGGAAAAAAATTGGGGAAAAAAAAAAAAAAATTGAAAAAAAAAAAAGAAACCACTAAAAAAAAAGCTTACGCTGGCGGTTTCGGGAATGCGCGCGGGTCATCTGAGACAAACTTCTTTTTTTTTTGGGCCTAAGTAATAATTACTTATATCTGACTTGATCTATATTTTCCTATAAAAACACATGGATGTAATTGCATCATTTAAATCTCGTTAAATTATGAAATATTGAACTGTTTCTACATTCTCTAGAATTTAACATTAAACGCTTCATTACATATGTCTGGTTTTGTGGTTCCAAGTCAATGATCTTTTAAACATGTGAATCTTTGCAACGACAACATTGAAATACAAAACACACAAACTTGAAAAACAAATCCATATACATGAACATAGCCATGGGGAGAAGATAGGGAACTCGAGAGTGCTTCCAGATGCGACAGCTTTGGGTTTCCATGCCAACAAATCACCCATCCATAATCCATAATGTCAAAGTTCACTAGTCGCAGTCAAACCCAATGACATGATGGGGGCACCACCAGAGTGGTGGGATCTTTATATGCCCTAGTCATGCTAGTCCATCATCAGTGATGGGAAATTAAGCGTACGGAACAAGCTACCATTATGCTTTGTGGGTCACAAATTCAATTAGCTTTTGGGTTTGTGTCATCACAGGTTGACTCAGTAGATAGTTTGAGAAAAGTTTTGAAAGATTTTGCCATTTTAGTGCTATCTTTAATAAACATTTGGGATTCTTTTTATTATCTTATTTTATTTTATAAGAATATTATTGTTTTTCATTTTTTAAAGCTAATTAATGCATTGTACTTATTATTAAATGTGCATGCAAAAACCTTAACCCCCTGAGAACTACCGGCAGATTGGTCAGAAAGATAGATACATCATTCATTGCACCAATCAGAGACAGTGTTAGAATAATTGTATCCCTGATAAAGATTGGAGTGAAATATTTTACAAGCTGTATTTTAATTGGCTATTCAAATGAGTATATCTTGCAATAAACCAATCAGAACCACTGTAAGATAGACAGGTAGACCTCAGGGGGTTAACAAACTTGTGTTTACTACCTCATCTTTAGATTAGACATCCCAACAAGTTGTTTGTCCTCCCCTCATATTCATCAATTCTAGTGCTAATGTCCTTTTGAAAATCTCTTGAAATCTAGGCCAAGTCAATTTAGATTGAAATTGTGGTCCATAGTTAGAGTTATCCCCTTTTACTAGCTAATGGGTCCAACACTATAACATCAACCAACAACAGCATTATTCAGTGAGATTTAAAAGAAACCTGGTTTATCGTTGCAAAAGCGACATGCAAAGGATGTTGAGTTTGTTGAGTTGTCATGGCAACAGAAAACGTAGTTCCCGTTGAGGCAGAATTCATCAAATATTGAATGTGTGGAGAAACGAAGGAATAAGAGTAGTGGCTGATGGGATCAGAGTAGAATAATTACGATAATGTGAGTTGAGATACACTAGTCTATCAGCATTCAGGTGTTACATCTTCAAACATTTAAATTGCTTTTTTATCCATCACACTCGCTAGTTAATAAAATGTATAATGAATGCCTCGTGATGGCAACACTGCAAGCCCATCAAATCTTTCTACGTACCATCTTTACATTGCATGCATATATAACATGTATTTCAACGATATTTTGTCAAAAATGCACATTTGGAAACATATTAGATTTGACAAAGCAATGACACGTAAATTAGGATTCTAAGAAACAACTGCAATATGGTGTAGCAAGATGGCCTTTATGATCCAGGGTTTGCAGAGCTCTATTTCTCCAGAGATTTGTGATTATTAACTTTGGATTAGAATTAAAATTGGTCAATATGGATTTATGTTTCAATTACAGGAATGAGCATTGCTTGGTTAGCAATAGAAAGGTTCACATAATATACCTTGTAATGTAATTACTTCCCCCATCAATGTTTTAAACTACAAATCTGAGCATAGAAGTATAGCTCTTTATCCATCCCGCTGTTGTTTCCCCCTCCTCTCTCTCCTTTATCTAGCACAATTAAGCGCCCACCAGATGGTGTTACTCCGCTTGACATTTGGTAACGTAACTGAGGCTGACATTGATGCATGGGGTGTACTGAACATCATTTTTCCTCGCACATCACGAGTCGCACACTAGTGATACATTGAACCTAAATGGGACAGCAACGTTCACGGGTGTACTGAAATGATAACGAACTCCGGTCATATAATCAATTTTGTAATGTGTTTGAGGAGCTTGCGCTATCGCAGTAAACATAACGATGATTTAAATGGCAATCAAACGCTCTCGCTAGCTATGGTGCAAGTCCAGTGATATATGGGGAATTTAGTGGTATCAAATGGGTATTCTAAATGACCAATTCTCTTCACGGTAGTCACACTACCAGACGGGTAATTGGTTTTAATAATAGGATGCAATACACACACATATTCACATTTTTAACAACATTGTCAATATTCTGACATGAAACAGAACTCAACACTTTTATCTAATTTTATTTTTTCAAATAAAAGGGATTTGTAACTTCAATGATGGGCTGTACAAACTCAATCTAAATGTGACCAGATCACTTTTCCCAAAATAGATTACTGTATTCTCTTGAATAGAACTGAACAAATTGTCACCGAAGCCAAATGTTTTATCCTGAATTTCACGTAACATACCCAGCACATTGCCAAACACGCGCCCATTAATATGGCGTTACATATGACATCATTAGCACGTCATTCTTGGAACAAGACACCACAGAATACGATATTCAGCGTATTTATCAGAAACATTGCCTCAAACATTGTCCCGCTATGTTACGATCTCTATACAAAACATCCTCACCTCAACATTGAACATTTTCAATGTGGCAAATGACAAAGTTATCACCAATATAAAGTATATTGATCTTCGTCTTACCCGTTGACATCAAATTGTTTCTCAGAGGCATTGATGGGTTTAATATTGTACTTTTAGTCTACACTTGCTTAGACAACCACCACTACTTGTTTTGCCTTCACTGAAATGACGCACATAATTTGTACAGCAATTGCAACGAGAGCATCAATGATGCAGAAGCTCACTACAATTCTGATTCATAAAACATGTCTATAATATATAAACCACTTTAATCTGTCCAGCATATGACAAATTATGTAAAGCTCAAATCCACATTATACCTTACATGAAACATACATGTATATATATATTATGCATTCACAGTGTAAGCAAATTTGCCCTTCTATATATGCTTCAGTTAAGATTACATAAAATAAAGGTAATTGTGTCATCTTTGACTGAACATACTATAATAGTGGCATATTTGTTTTATGCTGTACAGGTGATATGAGTCAGTATATACTATCAATTATTTGGATTATTTGAAAAGCCACACAAAACTGTGTGTTAATTATAGTTGCAGGGTTTTGCATTGATTCTAGAGCGAGAATACATCAAAGAAAAATGATATCAACTTAAAATTTGGTACAATGTCTTATCATGACTTCCTATTTAATTTCAATATCAGAGCTTCAGTTTTTGAATAATTAACTAACAAATGTATGGCCATAAAAGAAAAAAATGGTGTTTCTTGTACAGAATTATTACTTAAATTACAATGTCTTATCATGAATTCCTGTTGATTAATTTCAATATCAGAACCTGTTTTTGCATAATTAATTAAAAATTATTTAAAAAATGTATGGCCATTTAAAAAGTTGTGTTTCGTGTACAAAATTATTACTTAAAATACTGTGTAAACAAAGGGGCAAAAAGCATTTTGACCAGAAATATTTAAATAATTGTATTTTACTTAGCCTACTGATACAATGTTTTAAGATATAATTTTTGTTGTCGGATCTAAACGCTTCGATCAATGGGCCTCATATTTGGCACACATGATTATCAACACAAGCCCTTTCAATAAATCTCTATAAAATAATGTATGAGTTGAATATTTGATCTAATTTGCATATTAATTAGCCATTTTAACGAGAAAATGACTAAAACGAAGTATTATACATCAATAGATTAAAATACATACCAATGTCCATCAAAATTGGCACAGATAATTATCTACATATTAGTCCTTTCAATAAATTGCTATAAAATAATCATGTCACTTGAATATTTAATCAAATTTGCATAATTAATTAGCTATATTAACAAGAAAATGGCTAATATCATTATTTTCATCGTCAGATCCAAACGCTTTGATGAATTGGCCCCATATTTGGCACACATAATTATCAAAACAAGCCCTTTCAATAAATCTCTATAAAATAAATAACTGTATATGAATTGATTAATTGATCTAATTTGCATATCAATTAGCCATTTTAACGATTTTAATCAATACGTTAAGATGCATTAATGATTGCGTTAAAAATGAGAATATACCAATATCCACAAAATTAGGATAGCAATATCTACATCCTTAATAAATTGGTATAACATGTGAATGTGGCTTGAATAATTAATCAAATTTGCATAATCAAATTTGCATATTAATTGGCTATTTCAACAAGAAAATGGCTAATATAATTATTATCAGATCCAAATGCTTTGAATAATTGGCCTCATATCTGTCACACATAATTATCAACACAAGCCCTTTCAATAAATCTCTATAAACATAGTGTATGAATTCAATTGTTGATCTAATTTGCATACTAATTAGCCATTTTAACAAGAATATATTTAAAGTTTACTCATCAATACAATTCATTAAAATGCATTTACCAATATCCATCAAATTTGGCACAAATCTACATAAGTCCTTTCAATAAATTGGTATAATTCGCATATTAATTCTAAGCTATTTTAATAAGAAAATTGCTTAAATTGATATTATTTTCATCTTCAGAACTAAACACATTGATCAATTAGCATCATATTTGGCATATAATTGTTGCATGTACAGAATGCGGATAATTTTCTGTAACCAAATTGATCAGGAAAGTCGCTCAAATTGATTGATCAGAAATATTTGAGAGGGGCTCAAATTTAATCGACAATTATTAGATCCTTCTTGCGGAGATCCTTTAGTATGGGAAACTCTTCTGTTATAGGTTCGTCAGAAGATAAGGCTTCTTCATCATATTTGATTGTAAATATAGTTTTATCACCATCAATTGTTGCCTCTTGAAGTGAGATTATTTTCCCATTATACCACTGCGGTATTCCTGCTGGATTTATGCACTTGTGGCGTACACGCTTGTCAACCAATAATCGGGGTGACTCTAAGAATCCGTCTAAGTACTTCTTGGAGTTTTGTACCGCTCGTTTTATTCTCTGTCCTTCTAGTTACTTTGCAATTTCAATCTTCTTGAGCTTGATGGTGGGAGCGGTAAAGAGGAAGGAATACGAGGTCTTGCTTCAGACAGAGGCTCAGTCACCGGAACCATGGACTCCTCATCGGAACCTAAAAGAATCAGTTTGAAAAGTCAATTAGAAAAATTGAGATAGAAATACAATTTATTTAATAAAAATCCAACAACATTCAATCCCCCAACTTATTACCGTAGTATTTATATAATTCATGGGACATAATTTATTTAGTATTATGAATGATTGTGTTATAAAATTCTACCAAATACATACCAGCTTGATTTGATGACTCTGAAGCCATATCCAGTGAGACTGATGTTGATGGGCCAGAAAGGGAAACATTGACTTCTTCTTCTTGATGGTGGGAGGCTGGGAGCGGTATATAGGAACGAATACCAGGTATTGCTTCAGAAAGAGGCTAAATCACTGGAACCATGGACTCATCGATGTCTTCATCGGAACCTAATAATTATTATAAAATAATTAGTTTGAAAAGTCAATTAGAAAAATTGAGATAAAAATACAATTTACCTATAAAAATCCCAGCACAGGGATGTAATTTAGGTGGCGGCATCCCCTGCCAGAAGGCTTGCCTCCACTGGTGCCCTCCCACCAATGAAATGATGTGTGTGTAGGCCTAAGTAAAGTAATGTAACATAACGCAAAGTAACCTAACGTAACGTAAAGTAACCTAGGCTAAAGTAACGTAACTTAAAGTAACGTAACGTTAACTAATGTAACGTAACGTAACGTAAAGTAACGTAACGTAAATTATCCTAAGGTAAACTAATGTAAAGTAACGTAACGTAAATTAAGGTAAACTAATGTAAAGTAACGTAACGCAAAGTAACGTAACGCAACGTAAAGTAAATTAACCTAAGGTAAACTAACGTAAAGTAACATAACGTAAAGTAACGTAACGTAACGTAAAGTATTAAACGTAATGTAACGTAAAGTAATGTAACGTTTAAAGAAGTAATAAAAGCAAGTTCCGTAACATAAAGTTCCCCTACCTACCTAAACAATTAAGATTTTAATTTTTATGCAAATTCAATTTTGAAATTTGGATTAAGTCATTACAAAGAACCCTACCCCCCTCCCAAAAAATTATGAAAACTATTACTATTTGTTTTCACTATAATAAATACAAATTTAGAACCAAAACTAAAGGCATAATAAAAGGACAAGTAAGTCATGAAGTAGTAAGTTCGAATTAATTTGTATTGGAATATTTTTACTTTTCCCCATAAAAAATGTTTACATTTAGGCACGTGCCTATATTATGCAGTATGGATGGTAAATTAAAGAAACTTATCCAAGAAATTCATTAACTCAACGCATTTTATTATAATTTCTGTCTAAAATATTGAATCATAACAAAACTCAATCGCAATTAAAAATAACCTAAGCCAGTTTACGCCCAACGTATGTGCAAAGAAAGATTTGTTTTGGGCGCATCATGTCTAATTGCACGGTTTCGATGATTTTATGAATGGCGAACTTTGAACAAGCGCCCAAATAGGGCGCATCGGGAAGGTTGTGGGCGGTTACTATAAACAAGATGGCGGTTCGACAGAAAAATTATTGCGACGATCGTCTGGTTTCAGTGATGATTTTAAGCAAGTATTTACATCAAAACATTACAACTACTGCATTTTCAAGTGAAATACATATCAGTCCTCTACCAAGTGCACGATTTCACGGCAAAATCATGTCGTAATGAAAATGAACCGCATGTTGTATGCTCACTGCAGTGGCGTACGTGCATAAACGACATCAGAGTTGCCTGCCACACTCATGTAATGGGCCAAGCTGTCAATACGAAGTATAGCCTAGGGTACTCAGAACAAGAACATTTCATCATGAAAGTTGCGGGTGAAAATGAATTAAAGTCTACGATATTATTAATTATTATTAATCTATATAATATTATTTACTACCATACCTACTCGCTACATTATCGGACGAAATCTTCAGGTGGAAATTTGAAGATGAACTCTTCACATCGTCGTAACTTTTGAACCACTTGATCGATTTTGAAGCGAGAAAAGATGAAGTTGGGTGCATCTATCGTTTTTCCGAAGATTCATTCGGCAGTGCACAATGACCAATCAAAACCCCGCAAATTTTCCTCCGAAGACCCGAGCTCCAAACCCGGAAGTGTTTTACCCATTGAGTTTATGTCATTCGTCCACAAGTTTTATCAATGGCAGACGATACCAAACTGGTGGGGGTAATAAAAAATATTACGCACGATAATGCACGCAAATTCAGCATTTTGGCAAGGCAATATTTGCAAGTTTTACTCTTTTTCGCGAATTTTTAACAGCACCTCATGATGAAAAACCTTTGAAAACATTATTTTCCATTAATTTTGGCCGCTGAAATCGGAGATATAGTTTGAAGAATATATACAGAAGCGATTAACATCAATTAACGAAACACGATCTCCCCACCCATTTTTGCCGCTGATTTCGTATCATGAATAATAATGATCTCTCGTAGTTAAACCAATCACAATAAGACAATCACGCTTGTACGTCATGAACACGCGTGTCATTGTTAATCAACTTGTCTATCATAGCGTTTTCACATGCATTTTCAATACAATTTTGACAATAAAGAAAATAACGCAAAATTACCTATTTTGTCGAATGGCAATCAAGCCCATTTTATAACATATTTATGCGATCATATTGTTTCACTATCTCAAGTACATTTCCCGACAAATACCACTTGTGTGACCAAGATAAAACCATATTTCACAGTCGCACTTTCCCCTTGACCTATACCGTGACCTTTCGCTTCGAGTCGCTATAGCTTACTTGTAGTAAGCTAAAAACACCGCCCTCAAGCCGCAATATGAGTATTTTGAGAAAAACGATGCCTTAATAACCCTCTGGGATAGAGGCAGCTGAAAGCCTATAGAGAAATCGCATATCTTATACAATTTAAGGGGGATCCCAGGGTCGTAAGTTCTGTATAAACAGTTATTTTGCGTGATTAATTTTTGTGGTCTACCAACTTTTCAAAAACGTTGCATTTTATGATAATTGTGATTTGCGCTTCCTGACATGGACCTATGTATTAAACTTCAGAAAACATTCTTCAATTCTTCAATTCTATTTTAATTCTATTTTGAAAAAATTGTCATGGTTGATTCATGAAGAAAAAACCACCACACCATGGATCAATTTGTTTAACTTCACAATTATTGTATCAAATATCTGTGACTATGAACATGGATGTTTTTGTGTTTGTGCAACATTCATTTTCACACTTTTGACAACCATGACAAAATAAAAACATGCCAACATATTTTGAATGTAAATTCAAATCTATGCAATGAGCTTTCAAATCGGGAATTATATATAAATTGATATATAAATCAAGTGAAATCAAGCCAAGTGGATCAAATTTAGCAAAGCTGAATTCTGTGCTAATTAAATACAATTGTCATGGAAAATATTCCTACAATTATTTGTGAGAATCATATTGGTTCAACGATCTCTAACAGAATGCGTGTAGACCGTGACACATAAATCTGTCAGTCAGGCATAGAAGTGGGCGAGCTTTAAGGGTTTATTTGCTAAATTTTATGTTACTATAATTTGTACTCGATCATTTTGACTTTGATTTTAACTTTAGTTTTATCAATTGGGAGGATGATCAGGGCTCTGCTGATTATAGAATGTTCATAGATTCCTCGATGGAAAGCTGGACACATTTTGTAATTTGTTATATCAAAACATTTTTACCCTCCCTTTTATCTTTGATCCCCTCCCCTGCCCCCCCCAAAAAAATTTTTAAAAAATTAAAAAAAATAAACTAAAAATCCAGTCCTCTATGGTATTTTTGAATTATTATTTTATCAAAGATTGGTAGTCCGATACTGCATACAGTAAAATATGTCAGTGTCATTGTTCGCAAAAACAAGAGCATTCATTCATGTGTTGTAGCCTTCAACCCACGTACACATGTAGGAGTCGGAGATGCGGCTAATTTAACTTGACAGACATCCATTGATAAATAAATAAGAATCGTGACATTCATCAGTATAATTTTAAATAAGTAATCAGATTGTATGATACACGTTTCACATTGGTAAAATAGAAGAGTAAACAGGGGGAGGGGTAGTACTCCACTTGTATATTGGTAGGAGTTTCGACCCAAAAACTGAAAATGAAAGGGAGTACATTGACAAATGTGAGAAGAACAGCTTCAAAATTATCAAATTTCTGTTGGACAACATGGCAGCTATAAAATACATAGCAGGGTTCAGAATTGGACTGTGTATATCATACACCAAGCAGCTAATGTCTTTGATCATGAAGATAGGGTCTGTCACCAGTACTTTGGTGAGTTCCCCCTCCCCCGATCAATCAATAGTTCATGTTCTGGCTGTAAATCCTCAATTACACACTGTGACCCAGTACTATGGCGCGTTCCCCCTCCCCCGATCAGTCAATAATTCATGTTCTGGGTATAAATCCTCACTTACACACTGTGACCCAGTACTATGGCGCGTTCCCCCTCCCCCGATCAGTCAATAATTCATGTTCTGGGTATAAATCCTCACTTACACACTGTGTCCCAGTACTGAGTTCCCCTTCCCCCGATCAGTCAATAGTTCATGTAACAACAAAAATATTGGGCTTTCGAGTCCCGTTCTACAAACAGGTGATTTATAATGTGTGAGGAAACTTAACTTATCGTTTCTGGATGTAAATAAAATACACAACATCCTCCCTCGGTTGTGCGCATACTCACAAGAGAGATATTTTAATAGCACGTACGTCCGACTTTGTTGAAGCCTCTCATTTGTCTGGGGATTTGCCTGGCTATTTGTAGCGAACAAATTAATTTCCTTTTGGCTTTTCTAATACTAATAGGGTGAAGGGACTCAAAGAAGGATGCATCTCATAAAGATGGCTCGCTTAAAGGCATATTATGTGATCTTTTCCAGAGAGCGCCCTCTATTCATTCTTTTTTTTAGAAAGTAGATTTTCTTGCAGATTTACATTTCTGATCATAAATCATACATACATTCCAAGTTACCGAGCGATACGATTCCTAATTACCTCAAAATCATGGTTTTAGAGTGAATTTAGAGTGAAAATAATAAACTGTCGGATTATCCGACAGTTTATTTTCACTCTAAAATCATGATTATGAAGTAATTAAGAATCGTATCGCCCTGTAACTTGGAATGAATGTACGATTTATGATCAGAAATGTAAATCTGCAAGAAAATCTTCTTTCAATTTTTTTTTCGATGTTGAGGGCGTTCCCTGGAAAGATCACATAATATACCTTTAATTGAAAATATCATCATAAGACAATCCTGGGCTAGGATTCAAAACAACATCATTATAGAGGATCTCCCACAATAGACTAACATTCTAAACGGCTAAATATGGCAATGTTCAGCTTCTGAGCCCACAAAGATACCCTGAATTCCAACTTGGAGCAGATACCAAAATTATAATAATATTCAACATATTTTGCTTAGAATAGTATGGCATTATATGAATATTCCAGTATGTCCAGTCTCACATTACAGGATTCACATGATTCAACAACACCTCAAAAGTAACATTAATTAATTTCTGAAAGAAAAAGAAATCAAAAATATTTCAAAATTCTTGTAGCCTGCCTATTGATTGGGTTTTTCACTGAATGCATATACGTGATGTGTCTGCACCTAATCCTAATGCAATATGAACTGAAAACAACAATATGCAAAATATGCATGTTATGTGTAAATGTCAACTTGGTTCAGTCAGGGTCCATTTATTACTTTAGCAAATTACAAATTTATTTCATAAATCTTATATTGTGGGCTATAGTGATTTGACTCGATACCACCGGGCTTTTCATCTGGAGGTCGCACGTTGCAAACGTGTACAGTTTACCAAACAGGCAAGAAACGGCGTACCGACCGATTTTGCATTTTACCCATCCTGCTCCACGCAATCACGCACGCACCAGCCCGCTGCCCGCCTGTGGCATAACTAATTCTAAAACATGGCCATACAATTTATATACATGTATGCCACGGCGCAGAGACAAACAATCAAAAGATACTTGCCCCTGTAGTTACTCTGGCAACAATAATCATTGTTGCCAGATGATATAGCCCAAACTGTGGTGAAAAGTATCCCAATTTAATAAATTGTATCCTAAAGTTATCTCATTCAATAGAACCCGAAGTGGAAAAGTAGCCCAAATTGGGGTGGAAAATCAATAAATTAAAAGAAACATACACATTTTAAAACAGTATTTGTCTTATAAAGGAGCCCACTTGGGCTACTTCATCTTAGGTTTGGGCATAGATCCTATGGTTTGGGTAACACCCACAATGATACCAAGTGCCTTGGACACATGGAACGCTCAAACATCTCACCTATGTCTGGAATGCTGTTTGTATCATCATCGGTGGATGCATCTTCATCCCTCACTACAATGAAAGGCCAACAGCAGCATAGGGCATATCAATCAAGCACAGCCAAGACGGAATCACATTTGTAAATCCGAACCCCAAAAAAGTATCTATCCCATATAAATTGAAATTTATCATACCCGGTCACGACATATTGCTGCCACACATAAGAGAATAATCTTCTCCTGTATACATGTATACATAATGTATATATATTACACTGGACACAGCGAAGAGATAATAGACAAACGTACATAGTCTATATAAGGTAACAGATGCCCAAAGGGATGTGTTGGACGGATCGGCTTTCACACACATCCTCGGAGGAAGAGTGAGTTTGGGAATAAGGTATCTCCGTGCGCCTCAAGAGAGGCAAGCTATTGACTTGGAAGCTCTTCATAATACGTGGGTCACAAAGAGTTTCCCATTGCGTCACATTGAGTGTCTTCAGAAGTAGGCGGCCAAGGTTGTTTGTTCCTTGCGTGGTTGCACTTTGTGCAGTGGGGGATATTTTGGTCAATTCTTACTATTGCTAGCCTGTTGCCTGCTGATTGTGTATCAGTGAAATGTTCACTCCTGGACCAAGAATAAAATGATGGTTAAAATTCAATTCAAGTGGTTTTTTTTTTTCAAGTTCAGATATTTAACAAAACATCATGCTTTTTCGATATCTTTTCAAAATTGGTATTGAGATAATCAAAATGTGATGTGGCACATCAGAAGGGGGACTCTGGGGCTGTGTGCTTTTCAAGATATAGATGCAAATGGACAGAAAAAATATAGAAAATAATAAGAATATAGGAGTCATTTTCACTCGTAATATCTGAATGCCCCGATCAATTTTGTGTTATTTTTAAAGCTTAAAAAAATAAATTAAAAAAATTAAAACACACATATAAACTCAAAATTGACTTTACCTGCAAGTGCAAAGTCTCAACTTTTGATGTTCTGCATCACAATTAGTAAATGCAATGTCAATTTTTTTCTTCTTCAAATTGCCAATTCATCTATGTTTTTTTTCCATCAGCAAGTCCAAATTTTATACTAATAAAAATTCCCTTTAAAAGGGAAAACCCAGCATCAAGTAAAATTCCTTGAAATGAAGTGAAGACCATTTTGGTGACATGTTCAGAGTCATGGTTGTATAGTCCGAAGGGTTCTATATTACGAAAAAATATAAGGTTCTATAGTAATACTAAAAAGGAAATGCTAGCAGTCCTCCTGCATCCCACCTAAATCATTCATAGCGAAGAGTATTATACGACACTCCTTTTTAAGAGTTCTTAATACAGCATAAGACTGATCACATCCATGCACAATATTCCAATGATGGATTTTAAGGAATACAATATGTATACATAACACGCGACTATCGCATCAATTTAGGTTAAAACACATCATCTTCTCTCTTGTATGTCAACATGCCTATACGACTATTGCCGACATGCGTTCATACTTAAGCACACATTACTAATACCACGGTAGCATTACTGAGCGTCTTGCCACGAGAACGTGACCATCGCCAAACTTATTACTCTCAACCAATATGAAAAATTGAAAATCAAACACATTGTGGAAGTATACGAGAAAAAATGTTTAATTTTAAGCCCCGATGAAATAAATGGTGCAATTCATCAATCTACTTTTGATATGAGTCAACACAATGTGTACAGTTCAATGTATGTCGATCAAGTAGAATGAATTAGTTCAGAGCGTCTGATTTCAATTTTTACTGACAACATCATTTATTTTGTAAGTTCAAAAATACACTTTGAAACACGACTCAATTAGTATAAATCAATCTAAACCATCAGACTGTAATCGCATCAGGCAGAGGAGCCCGGTCGGGCGGCGGTATAATCCATTCTATTAAACATAACAGCACTAAAAACAAAATTGTGTGTTTTTTCCTGATAACTTAAAGTTGCCATTAGGGGTATTACTGTAAAAGGCATCAATATATTTGTACATTATAATTTCATGATGATGATACTAGACCGTGACATTTTCAAACCATATTTTTCAATCTCTGTAATGAATAAAACAACTTCATCTAAACTCTTGGCACTCCAGAAATGTTCAGATCGTGAAATTTTCATACAGCAAATATTTCAAGCTAGCGATTTGCCTAATAGCATCGCCGTTTTACGCCACTAGTTTTGTGTGTCATCCCAAAAGTGTGTGACGTTGTAAAAAAAAAACCTTCATCCCGTCCGCCCGCAGTGCTCTACTACTCATCCACTCAAGAGGAGCATCTTATATGCATCAAGCAGTTGTCATGGTGATGTGGTTGCTAGGCACTGGCAGTGTTAGATGCGGGTAGGCAGATGGATGGCGGGATGACACTGACACCACGCTGGTTTTTTGTGGATGGTGTCCATTAGCTACGGCTAAATGTTACCAGTGTATAGACATTAAGATCGGGATGCACTTTGCCATTTGAATTTAAACGCTTGGGAATTAAAAACAAAAAGTGCACACATCGCTTTTAATCAAATGCCGCTTTAATGTTACACATATTAACAAGATTGCTTTTTAATGTCACATGCATATGCCAATATATCTTGAAGAAGATCGGCTTTTTATCAACATGATCAAATACGAACAAAGAGAATCAGAACTATGATTTTACATATGGAACAAGGGATCCTTTTCCCGCCTAATAAAACCAAACATGGTCAAAATTATTTGCTTATATTTCTATTCTTAAAAGTTTTTAAAGAGATAATAATTTGAACATTACCTAATGTCCCTAAAATACTGCTTATCACAACAGTATGTATCAACCAGCTATCAAGTTACCCAACTTTTTTCTGCGCTTTGTTAAATAAATATATGTATAAAAATTGAAATTTGATTCAAAACCCCCAGGCTCTCATATTCAAACCTCATCCATAAATTTTGCCATAAAAGGTTAACGCAGTAAAAGGTCCTCTGTGGGTTAGTGAACATACAACTAAATACAATCTTTGGCAACTGGTATTTCGATATGACAAGTAATATCAACAGTAACATCATACTTTCACATGTTTAATGTTCGGTTTTTCTCTAGTTTAACAACAAACCGCTTGGCTCAACTTTTCGAACATGTCTGTTTGAAGATTTGCAGCAGAGTTAAATAAAATTCAGAATTATGTAACATTTTCATTTCAGTTCCGTCTCATCAAGTATTATGTAGAATCTCAAAGAATCTATTGTGGAAACAGACATCAACTGATTGACACCGTGTTCAATCACAGTACTCTCTTGAAAATTCAAGCACTCTTCAGAAACTTTCAAGGACCCCAAGACCAATTTTCAAGAACCATTATTATTATGTTTACTTTTAAATTGACCGACATTTCTGTTTCATGTCATTCTGACTGAAAGTGTCTGAGTTTATAGTTGATGACAAGGCTCTATCTAACTTTTGAAGAACTGTATGAAAAACTTTAAAAGCATTAGGCTATGAACCTCAGCCTCAACTTATATTGTACAGTTATCATATTTCCGTCTCTTGAAAGCTTTGTTTGTTACGATTGTCAGTGAAAAGCTGATCCATACAACTCTTGTCTTGCTCTCCACACACACACCTCAAGAAAGAACATTTACTATGACCCTTGACCCTGTCTCGCTCTCTCCACTTGCCCCAGCCTACTTGTTGTCTCATCTGTGTCCCATTACAAAAGCAGATTTTTTTGTGATTCATTATTTTCATGCTTTTTCATGTATCTTATCACTTGGACAAAAATGAAAAAGCACAAATAGGTAATTGTCATAAAAGATGATATTTCTATGTATAATGTCACAAAATCAGACATTTAACCACAAATAAAATTGGTCAAATGTCCATGAATATGACCATTTGCAGTATTTTGTGAAATAATAACCAGCTTGTATGTCATCACATCATACCGTGTGTTTATCTCAGCCCGCTTCATCTCAAGTTTCGGTATTTTGGTAAGATTTTTTTTGACAAAATCAAATAAACATTTCTTCTTTGTGAGAAAAACGACAAGCGCTTCATGCTTTACTTATGACCCAAATACTCTCTGTGCATCTGTAGATAGAAGACAAAAATATCTAAATGGAATTTGGGCTCCACCAAATGTTATGAATATAAGAAATATCAAATTGAAATTGAAGAGTTAATAACATTTGCTGACAACGAGTTTACTGTCCAGCATTAGTCTCCTCTAAACTCCTACCAGTACCTAATTGTGTAATTTAATTTACTACAACGACTCTGAAAACGACACTACAATGCCTTTACATATGTACCAGTGTACCTATCAAATTGTGTGTGTCAACAATTTATAGTTTCAAGTTTAGATCTATATGCTTAGCACTCGACCTATATCCTATCAATCTGCGATTCTGCGTTCTTATGATCAGCGCAAAATCGTCATAAGAATCCAATCAATGTAACATTTATTTACCCTTGATCATAATTGAGGTGGAGAAAAAAACTCCTACAAGTATGCAAACATGTAACTATTTGAACATAGCGTGGCTCGTTTGAGATGTAATTACGTATGTGATTTGCCCACTTGAGTTGTATAAGCTTTCAATGACTCAAGCCACAAATCAGAAATTACAATTAAATTACTGTTTGACTATCATGTGCCAGCTCCATCAAGTAATCAACAAGGTGATTGACCATTAGACTCAGCAGACAAGTGTAGTCTTGGCATTAAAATTGTTGGTAATTTAAAAATAATATCAATAAATTGAATTGTCTATGAGCAACTAAATGACTAACAATTTGTTCTGGTGTTTTAGAATTATTAAAAATACAAAATATTATCAATAATCAAACAGAGTTATTTGACCAGTGGACTTTGTACACTATGTGGGTAGAAATTGTTGGGATATTGTTAGTGAGGCGAAAGGGGAAATAAAACAATGTTTGTCGGGCCAAATTGACTCAGAATTTATATATTTGAGGTAACAAAGAAACTTGAAATAATGAATTTTGACATTTTCTTTTCAAAATGTTCACAAACATCAAAATAAGATAAGAGAAGTAGAAGTGATCAGTGTTTATAATTATATAAACTGTATTGAACCTTTCTTTATTATTACCTATCACCTCCACTTGGTATTGGTTTGTTTAGTTTATTGATAATAAAACAACCTATTATCAAACAATCCCTAATGACGTCATATGTATTAATAATAGATTACACACTCATAAACCTATGACCGAGAAGTCAACCTTCCAAATCCTTAGCGCTACCATGGGTTGGGTTTATCCAGTGACAGTTGGTTTATCACAGATTGGCAAACCTCATTGTATTTGAGCAGCAGTGGATGGTTTCCGGATGGTTTTAGGTCTATAGATCCTACAACTAATGTTTTCGGTGTCTATGTATAAGTGTTGAGGTTCCAATTTTTAATTCTTCTACCACCTGAAGGTGACAACAATGCCTACCTTCCTGTCTCCTCTCCCTCCTTAAAAAGTAAGAAGATTGCGAGGGTAGATCAAAAACTGTTGTCACTTGGCCCATATTTCTGAAGATGGCCATACAATTTTCAATAAAATTCTCAAAAAATATTCAGATTCTTTGCCTCCTTGAATAATGTAACCCCTCCTGGTGTTCTTCCCGCCCCCACCCCCTCCTCTTGGCAAATCCCAACTGTAGCACATTTCCGCAGCTATTTCTGTTTAACCTGTAATGAAAGAGGTACCTACTGTACACAATTCACATTGACCAATGTTTGGATTTCTGTGTATACTTTTCCCAAATTTGAATTTAATAAATGGAACTTGTTTGATTCATTCCTGAATAAAACATTCTATAAATTTATAGCCTTGAACTTCTAAGATGTATTTGTGTTAATTGGTCTGAACCATGATATAGCTCTATCAATGACTTGGACCTACTTCCAACAAGGCCCAACAATGCATGGCAAGTTGAATACTTCATTAGTCATTATGAACTTTCTTTTTGGATCAAATTTCCAGCAAGGATATATCCATGCTGGTTCCTTGAATTTGCATATTAAAAGCACTATCCCTTGCTAACATTTAATATATGATGAATAGATTCTGTTTTGAAAAGGCATTTGTTTGCCAAATCCAATCTATTTTAACACAAATAAATAATTTCCTTTTTAATGTTTTACATACAATTCTGCAGTCCTAATTTAAAAATTATACCTTACTATGGTGATGTCCTCTCCCTAACCCCACCCACACCTTTTCTTGTCACTAATTATATCGGGAAACTAAGGCTTAAATCTTAAAGAACATCATAAAGGTTCAAACCGTACAAATACAAACATCATGCTAATTAATATTCACATTTTCCACCCATCATATAAAGTTACGCAAAAATGAAAATGCTTGGATATGTTTCTACAGTACCACCATAGGATACAAAAATCACTTATCTGTTGACCAAAAAAATAAAATTTGCAATGTGTGACAAAATAGGTAAACTCTAAAATGACCACATCTACAAGCAGCAGAATTCTCCTCCCATAAGAAAGTCTGAGTCCTTGTTGAGGACACTGCCAGGTCAAGTGGCCAGAGACACAAAAGCAGACCACTCTCCAGCATTTGTCAACATGCCCCATGTTTGCTCTGTAGTAAATGCTGCTACTAAACTAGATGGCTGTCAGGCAATGTCAAAGCATCTCTGTAGCCTGGGGCCAGTTTTCCTCTCTCCCATGTCAACAAAAATATGCCAGGTCTTTATTATTAGGTCAGCTTTGGGCTACTTGTACAAGAGAGATGGCGAGGTGGCTTAGGCTAATGAAAAGATCTCAAGTTTTGTTTTATTAAAATCCATATAGAGTTACTCTTACGTGTATTAATTAATAATAGTTGGATATGTCGCTCACATCAATTTATATTATTGGATGATGAATTGATTTGATAATTTTCACTTGATTCTTGGTGGTATATTACTGCACATACAGCTTCACTTGTTTTTATAAAGATAAACAATAATTTTCACTGCAAGAAGGGCTGTCTGTAAGTTGTTAACTGCCAGTTAAGAATGACAGCTTAAAATTCCTTTGATTGATTAAATCATGATTACTTCAAAGACAGTGATTAAATGCAACCTCTTTAAGTTTGAACACTAATTGATAATCTGTTTTAGGGGTGAGTGTAATATAATATGACCTAAATCAACATACAATAGGACACAATTTGAGTAGTTCACTTTTCAAAAATAAAAATGTACATTTATTTGTTATAATTTAAACTGACTTTGAATTTCCATTTAATTGTTCAAAAGTTTTAGTAAAATAATACCAATTATTCCATATTGAAAAAGCCTTGTGCCGTGGGGAAAAAACAAGGGTACATTCAACATAAAAATACTAAACACTTCATTTTGATGTAACACTTTTTTATCTTTTTTATCTTCTTTTAAGCAAGAGACTTTAACTGTAAGTGCTTGCTTTATAGCAATAAACTATTCCCCATTTATCTCAAGAGAATATATAAGCTTTTGGCGCTCAACATCTACACTCAGAAAGGCGAGTGCCCATTCTAATACAATAAACCTCCATCAGCATTTGCCATCTATTCTAAGGTATTGATTTACTGTGTACCAATACCACCGATCATCCAATTAGCCAATCACAAAGCGGCTAATCAGCCAGAAAACATGGCGCAAAAACAACCAAGGTAACAACGCCAATCCTGCCAACCTTCATGCACTTTTAACTGGAAGAAAGCCTAGATTTACTCTTGTTTGTGTGTTTGTTATGCTCAAAGCAGAACCACAACTAACTGCTGGTCAATTAGGCTCGGCAGCAGCGAGTTACTGATTGGAGTAATTGAGAAGCTGGGCATTGTGCGTTTTAATATGTAAATCAATCGGTGGAGTGTGTCTGTGTACTTGCACACAGATCGGATTACTGGTTGTATTTGACAATGGATAACCTAATCAAGACTGGCCTGCATGAATGGCAGGCAATGGGCAAGTCAATAAATGACCACACCACAATGGTCAAGTTCAACTTGGACAAATGGGGCTAATGCTTCCAGTATGATCATGGAATGGGAACAGATTCCAATATGGGGTTTTCTAGCAATTGGGTATTGAAAAGCATTTTTATGTTGCCAAAATGCCCCCCCCCCCCCCCTTAAATATTGTACAGATATCTGATCACAAATTCAATTGCTTTGCATCAACTATTCTCTATTTGGCTTCCTCTGGACAGTGACGTAAATTAACAGGCACAGCTTTTACGCACTCGTATGTATCTTCCGTATTTCAGCGCTCAATACGCCAGCGCCTCGAGTAGGCATGCGCGTTATGTGATGCAATTAGTAAAATACACAGTTACGTCACTGTCTCGTGATGGCCAAATAGACTATATATCAATTGTAAGACCTATATTACAATTTTGTATTATGTTTTTTTCCATCCATAGTTTTATTTTCCAACTCGGTCCTTTGGCCTGTACTATTTAGATGAAGTTGAGTCCAATTCCCACTGCAGCCACTTCCAATGTTGTCATAGTTACTGAAAACTGATGTCATAATCAAAAAACATTTCACCTGCTTTTTGAAATAAATCAAATGAAACGCATAGGGAATTGGAAGTGAGAGTAGGAGCAAACGCTAGAAGGGCATAATTCTTATGTACAATCCATGGGCATATCGTAACAAGAGCAAGTTTAAGTAGTACGATTAACTCATTGGGATTGCGATGGACTTCTGATTTTTATTTCTGAACAAAGAAACAATTTTCACCATCTTTCACCTCATACCCATCCGCTGTATGTATCAACAACTGATACTGCTAGAGGATAAGCAATGCGACAAGATAGTACAGCCTGGCTGCTGTGTAAACACATCCCATAGTATTCTATTCGCTGATCAAATTGCTTGCTATATAGTCTGACTGAGGTAACAAGAAGCCGCCCACAGGTCAAAAGATGTTGTCAACTCAAGTAGCAACGGGAGAAGGGAGAGCAATTTGTAGTACACGTCTTCCTTAGGGGTAGGGATATTTTTAGTGACAGGAAGATGGGGTCGGCTTATGGGTAATAATGATAGCTGCCTTTTATGCAACACTGCACACAAATTGAATTTATGATGAAATAATTGCTGCATTAAATGAAAATGCTGAAATTGTGGTACAGAAAATGATCCTGTCTGTGGAATCATGTAGCCTACATATTTACAAAAAAATAGAAGAGAAAAATACTTGTTTTCTGAAATTGATAGCAGTCTTGCATACATCCAACCCTCTTTTGATATCCTATGATGAATGAATGAACAAATACGCCTTTTTCTAAATGTTGGTAATTCTTCTAGTTCATCGTTAAAAAAAATATCGGAAATAAAGTATTTTCAAAAGTTATGGACATATTATAATAATTACATTTCAAACTAGAATTAGCTTTTCCTCATAACAGATAAAAGTCTGCCCACTGTGCCTAGCAACTACCTTCGTTACGGAAAGCTTGTCTTAGCCCGTGGATACACTTCTTCCTCTTGTCATACTCATCCTTCACAGGAAGGATAGATGATAGACCAAGCAGGGGAAATGATAGCAAGTTAGGCAAGAATCAATTCCTATGTAGATATCACTCTTGTCAGTGCTCGGGGGAGGGGGGGGGGGGGGGGGGGGGGGGGGGGGGAGTACTATATATGTACTAAAATCTGAACTAGTTCAACAAATCAATGCATTCTTTTAGTGCAGTTGAATTTCATATATGACATTTGATCACCAAAATATTGTTGGAAGTGGGTCACATTTTTAATTTGACTAAGTGGATTAATGAATCTATACCATAATTGGCAACAGTGGCGACAAAAGCATCACACTTTAGTGGCATATTTTAGAGTGGGGGGGGCGGGCAAGCAGATGGGGTCGTGAAATTTTATGGCGGGTGCACATATCCCCCACGTCCCACTTCTGCCATCTATGATAGGCACTGTCACTTACCGGGTATTGGAAAACCATTGGTGTATGCAGACAGAACTGTTGGAAGTCTGTTGTTCGGGTGACTGAAATGACAACAAAATATATGTAGAGTCAATGGTTAGGGAAATCTGTCAGATAGATTAAAACCTATCCATTTCAATTCCAAACACAATGCATAACTAACCACAATAGATCACTGGGTAAGGATATGATTCAACTCGGGATTTTAGGGATTTTATGTGGCTTACGAATTCATTCTGAAATCCACTGAATAAATAGCCCATATATCATTTCTGGGTGCCAAGTTAAGGTTAATTACGCCAGAGTATTTCCATTCAACAAAGCACAGATAATATTTGATGAAATGTTCCAGTTTTCTAAATCACCGATTTTGATCGATTGCAGGCACCATTAATTAACAATTGAACGCTATCCTAATGAGCCATGCACAGCCTGCATTTATTCTTGTCTAACTGACTTTTTGTTGTCATGATGATTGAGTCAGGGAAATATCTTCCATCCGATCCTATCAATTTTAGCAATGGAGAGACCAGGGCCCCACCACATCTGGCAACAGGAACAGCAAACCGGCAACTACAACATCCTCCCTTCCCCTCTCCTCTCATCATCTTCTTCATCAGCCTGGAGGCTACAATAGATAATCAAGCAGTACGCATCACCATGGTGATGTAATCTGTCTGTGTTGCTAGGCAACATGCCAAAAAAACCTAGGGTATTTACCATCTAATTTAGCTGATGATGAGGAGTATGCATGGGAGCCATGAGATGTTCCACATCGTGCTATACTGAGGATCGAATGGGGAAGCTAGCCTCACATTATTTACATTTATCACCCCTCGTTCCCTTATCCCAATACTTTTAAAAGTGAGAATGCAGCAAGCTAATTTGAGTTGAAAATGAAACCAGGGAATTGGAGGCAATCAAGACATTGCCAATGCGAATTACTTCCCTGTGCAAACCCTGTTTTTTGTGTGCCAAAACTGATACAATTACCAACTTGTACGCTGAATGTAAACACTTCTTTAACTCCCAGTCACAAATTCCCCAGATTGAATTCACGCACAGAAGTGCATGGTCTTGCATATTTCTAAATAATCAAACCCTCTTTTTACTTGCCCTATAATCTTCAGAAATGTCGAATAGCTAGATGAAATTTGAGTGTATCATTTATTATTGAGACTTTCCATTGAACAGCAAGAAGAAAGCATAGTCTGACATAAGAGTGTTTTAGTAACAAATAGCCACTTTAAAATGAAGTCAACTTAACATACGACATGACAGGTAAATAGCGCGCTACTTGATACCTAATGGGTGCAAATTGACCCATTTCCGTTGATGTTTATGCCATGAAGATTGGACATACGTCAGATAAAGGGTAAATAACTTGTTTTCCTATCTGTATGGAGATATCTGGCTATACATACATTGGTGTTAAAAAAACCTGTTGAAATGGAAAATTGGGTCCAGAAAATTCAAAATTAGTTGTCACACAGACGCCCAAGCTTCATAATAGATTAATATCCATGTAATAATTTAATATATAGCACCTTTTTTATGTCAGAAATCCAAAATATTTCAGAACATTTTAGATGGCTCTTGTGGTAGCACATATTAAGGCATATGGGAAATAATGACAAATATCTTAAACGATGATATATTGTAAGCATGTCAAAATGGTTATGTGGAAATTGAAGAGCAAATAACATTAGTCTGATCGCAAACATTTCATGTCCTATCCCGACTTGTTATCTTGAAACAAGAGAGTGAGAATCGCAGCTTGCTCGGATTCTTAATGGGGTGGTCAGCTAAGGTTACCGCGTGCCATTTGGTCTTCAGCCATTATGGCCACGGATGGTAGGGTATATAATGAAATGTTTTATTCATGCCTGTTTCAGACAATCATTACTACATCAATCTTTTCAGATGAATCGCGCATCAGCATTACCCTTGGGGAAATGATCGGCGGCGGAATAAAGATATTGCAGTCATGAAAGCGAATTGGCCCCATAAATTTGGGCATCATGTATGCTTGCTGCTGTATCATGGTATATCGCACTTTCTAAACACTCATCACAGAATATTACCATCTAAAAACAACATGTGTTGTAAAATTTGGTTGTAAATTGTATTTAATATCTGGAGACAGGTCAGATATTATTTTGCAAGGTTTTACTTATTGTATATAGATATTATACAGGCCTTTGATAATTAAATCAAAATTTGGATAAAAATGCCAATGTCTGTAGAGATATATTTTTAAAATAAGTTCAGCAGACAGCTTCATTGTGTTGTCAGGAAATTATATGTTCATGTATTTAGGTCAAAAGAGTAGTTCTTAATTTGTAAACATTCACACTTTGTGTAGTTTCTTCATATAGGAATAAGTACATTCAAAAAAATATTTTGCAAGTTGTCAAATTTGTAAAAGATTTCCATTTGTGAAAATGAAACCCCTGCAAAAAATCTACACTAGCCAGTTACAGAATATGACTATTTACTCGCTGCTGGAACACCATCCTATTCCCCCTCTCTAGGGAGGAGCCTGGAAATTAATTTGAAATTCAAAACTTCCCAAGACCTTCATGCGACATCCTTTCAGTGGTCTTTTAATATAATACTTTGTTTATTTATAAAATATTTTCCAAAGAGATCTTTGAACAACCAATTTCCGCATCATTTCCCTGAATTTGGTTGAGGTTTCTCTAATTTACTTCTTTATTTCTCCAATTAAATTTCTTGATTTACAATTGAATTTCCTTTTTTTGTGGGTGTTTTTTCCTTCCTCTCTGTTTTAGGGGGAGGGCATGTTTCTTGTTTCTTTTCTTTTTAGGGCATGTTTTGTTTTGTACACCTATGCTTGATTCATTCAACTTGTTGCAGTAACATCAGAGCGTATTCCAACGAGCATTTCTCACAATCACCGCTGCATACATGGTTGGAATACGCTGTCTTAAGTATGTATGGAATCAGAGACGAATCCCGGCACCACTTGTAAATGCAGCACAAATCACTAGAATATGCTCTGACATCACTGCACAGTTACAACTACATGTAGTGGTTAAAATCTTCTTGGCAGCCCCGACTTACCATTGTATATTAGATAGTGGTCCACCTATGTGCATTACATGGTGTGGTGTATAAGGTAATACATGATGATATGGGTGGTAGGGTGTCTTCCTGAGGGCCTGGAGTAGGTTTGGTCTGTATTCTGGATCCACACACCACAAGGAACCTTTGCCTATCGTCTGCAAGATAAAAACACAACAAGATCTTTAAAATCAAGTGATCAAATTGTCACAGTTACCAAATAGACAGGTTTCAGTACTAAATGTTGTAAGATGTGGCCTTAAAGGGGCATTGAGAGATGTATCGATATACTAAATGAGCAAAAAACGTAAAGATAATCATCAACATAGCCCAAATCCAAAATGTCGTACAATTCCGTCATCGCCTTCATGCCAAATAAGCAATAACGGCACTTCCGGGTTGAGATTTGCCGCGAAAGGCCGCAAGTAAAACGATAGCATAACTTCCTAATTCAGCACCTAGTTTCGATATGATCATATCAAAACTAACAAAATTTTGAAATGTTACATGATAAACGGCGAATTTTGGTAAACTGTTTCAGGTGGTAGTTATATGCCAAAGTATTACTTTGGTGCAAAAAACCCATTTCTATACAAATTGAGGGCGCCTTCCCATACGTATCTCTCAATGCCCCTCTAAGTATCAAATACGCAGGTACCAAATAATCTGACCTCAAATCAACCACCCCTACCCGACCCAATTGCAACCCAGGATTCAAGAGAGTTCAACACTTGACTGAGCTGAAAATTCACATAATTATATATATTTTTCAAACGGGGTGACCTACTTCCTGCTCTCACAGCTTTAAAAAAAAGTGTAAAGCTTATTAATAAGCTTTTTCAGCTTTCCTTAAATATTGTTTACCACAATAACCTGGCATCAGGGATTTACTTCTATGCTCATTTTAATTTGGTTATAAATATTCAAAGCTAACTACGTTTTAAGAACAATGAGGAATAAATAGAATCACAAAATGGTGTGAAAGTACAGTACAAATATTGAATTATTTACTTAAGTTTGGTCTCAGTTCTGGGCAATGATGCATCAATTAACAAAGCATCGTCAATCGTCATGCCAACCAAAGTAACAAAAACATACTGTGTTTGCTATGCGTCTATAGTTTGATCGGTATTAAAACAGCGATATTCCTTTGCAGTTTTCACCCTAACATGGTCAATCAATGAAAACAAAAGTTGGTAAATATAATGCAACTGATACCAGTATTTGCAGGTATCAGTTGCATTTTGCATTTCAAATTGCAGTTTTGATTATAATGATCAAAATTATGCAATTTTAGAAATACCACCTTTTATACACCCTATAAAAAATGACAGCGATAATAATTGACCAAAAGCGCTTTGGGACTGTGCTTATTATTATTATTACTCAAATGAATTGTTCTCCCACTAACTCTCTGTCCCATCTCTCTCTGTACAATCCTCACAACAGCAACACGATCATGGCGCCAACAAGTTAAGCCTTTTTGATTTTTTTGTGCAAAATTGTTGATCAATTCTGATTGCAATTGTACCAGATAAGAATTCCTTAGACATAGAATGATGCATGCATGTATGGTGTGTGGTGCCCATTGCTATTAAGAATGATTCTTTCGTGGTTAACATTTTGGTGGGCATGCCATGCGTACCGGGCCTTCTGCGACGTCATAGTGCAATGATTAATCTCTACTTCTAGTGAAATGCTAGATTCATGTTGCTTAATTTAAAATCTGTTTTCAAATGTGTCCATAAATTTGCTATGGCATGATCTTTTTTATTGAATAATTCCTACCTGAACAAACGCATTGTCTTCCTATATTTAATATGACCAGCTGTACATACAAGGTATGAACACCTGAAAGTAGAAAATGTAACCTATGTCCCTGGAAATCGGAGAGTCAGCTACACCAGGGTCGCCATGGAAAACCCTAGGGTAGTCATGGATACGCTAAACTATCAATTCCACAATCAAGTGATCTGGCTTAAAAAAAACCTCTGTAGTTTTTGATTGATTTAGATACACATAATTTAAATATAATTTTAAACAATAATTCAGACTATAAAACGTGACTTTTCTAATAAAACAAATTGGTACCATGTTTGAGAGAAATCAAAGCATTTGTCCAACAATTTGACAACAAATGTTCACAAGAGATAGTAATGCAAGTGTATGCATAGAAATTTTCACTTATTTCATAAAAATTATCCCTCAAAATAGACAATTCCCAAATCCCACTGAAATGCATAGTACAACCAATCCAAGTGTGAATAATTGCGTTAGTGTGTATTTCATGTCCGAAATAAATATCTTTGGCCTTCAAAATGCTCACCATACAAATAGCACTAATCATCTTAAATCATCCAATATGATTATAAAGAATATTTTCTTTGCAAAGTGTAATCCTCTGCCCACCTCAAGTTTATGCGGCACGGCGGCCCTTTCTTATTCCAGCCCAATGAGTATGTAATGAGGAATATGGTTGCAATCAAAGCATTTTAACACACAAATCAAATTTGCGAGGCACACATGATCTGTTTTTGTCAGAGCATCCCCCGCCATAATTGAGTTATTCACTCTATCGGAGGATGCCAACTGGCGTGTGAGAGAGGTCCTCCACTCAAGTAAATTGCTCACTGATGAATACAATATGTACACATATTCATCAGCCCTGTATTATTTCTTCGAAGACTGAAGTTATTTCATAATTTGACGGCGCTGAATTATTCCTCTTCTTATTAAAGGTTGTCTTAAACTAAAAGACATTTTGAGTATTATTTTCAACATGGGGTGTAAGCTATAGGCCTATATAATAAGTGATGGCATATTTATTACCTACATGTTAGTATTTCAATTATTTCATAACATTTGGTGATTTGGTGCGGAGAAACCATTCTGCATTTCTCACTGTTCACAAATAATCACACATCACACTCACATTCCCCTTGCTGATCAATTCTCATGCCCAGACTTCGGCTTTAGAAATGAAAATAAACATTGCAATAGGCTTCCCGCCTTATTGACAATGCAATGGGTAATATTCACACGAAAACACCAAAGAAACGGAAGCCGGAGAGGCCCCTAAGTGGCAAGTCCTCTGATAAGATTTCCCCGACATTTGTCACACGGCGATGAATGCACAGCAAAGCATTACCAAACTAGATGACATTATTGATCCGCAGACCCGGACCGATCGATAAGACTACTCCACATTAAGCGCCAAATTCTCTCGCTCTCTCTATCTCTCAGTCCCTATTTACCGAATCAAATCTGCGCATTAAGCAGGTTAACACACTCGGCACTCCATGTTAGGGGTTGAACAGGCAAGAAATAGCCAATACCAAAACCAAATCAGATTATACACAACAGCGAAAAAGCGAGTGGTGGAAAAAATTGATCTGTGAACCGTAGCCCTGGACACCGATTTAAATCTGTGAAAAAAAATGGATTATAAATTATAATTTGGACTGCATAACATGTTTTTCAATTGATACATCACGCATTATCATTATGAAAATATCAATATCTTGTCTCCTTTGTTCTTTGTCTATTTTGCATCTCCTCTAAACCAATTGCCCTCCTCACTCTCTCCACTAATGACAAATCACGGAGCAAGCTTACTCTTTAGTAACCATGACAACCAATCCAAACAGCTTCCTGTAACAAGCTTCAATTTCAACCGAGCTGTGGGTTATGCAAAGACAGAGATGGCACAGCGCATCACAGGCACTGTCTCTAATGGGCCCTTAAAACTCAAACTTAATGAAGGCACCGTGGGTGGGTGAAACACAACGCTCAAAATTGGGTGCATACCTCACTGCGGTTAATCTCAGCCACGAGAGCAAAGCACTGTCTTTGGTTTAGCCCAAATAATTAGGAGCACAGGGTGACATGGCTAAAGAATGAATTAATAGAAGGCAATACCATGTTTGGCAATTGCTCTATTACCACTACTCAGTAAATATACTCTGGCTCGATGGTCGTAAAATAGATACATGACCTGATAATCACATTTTAAAATGTGCAATTTAGAAACAGCACAACCTGATACATTAATGAGAACAGACAGCTAGTCTAGATATAGTCTTGAATTGTGTGCAGTGATGATGGAACGAGAGATATCACATTGAACTCCTGCAACATTGCATCGCAGTCAGATGGTGGAAAGTCAGGACAGACCATGTCAGCAGTGAATACAAATTTACATCGGATACTTGCATTATTCAAATGGAATTGAAACCGTACACTCAACAAACTGGACATATTATCCAACTATTAATGGAAGAAAAAAGAAAATCTGGCAACCAAGTGCCTGAATGCATACACACATCCAATTGAGTTCTCTAGGTTTGTATGTATACACATGAACATCTAAGCATATTCAAATTGAATATTCAAAATTCTTTCCAAGGTACTCCACAGTTCTTGCATTTTTGCTGATATCATTATTAATAGTGATACTCTTTGTATCTGGTACCCCAAATAACCTAATAGATAGAGCCATATCTGAAAACACTGGGTTTGGTTAATTCAATTCAATGCCCAGGATCTGTTTATTAGATGTAACTATGGCAATAAGTATAAAGCATCATGTCTAAAAAGTAGTAACACTGCATATTTGTATGGTTTATTTTCATTGTCTTTATGTGTAACTTTGAACAAAACCATAAGACCCTGAACTTACTCTCACAAAGTAATGACCATGAGCCAAAATTTTTCAAATTTTTCTTTGATTGAAATGCTTTAATCCCACATTCTGTTGACAATGGCCACTGTTCAATTATAAATCAAACTTATATTTGCAATGGTCAATGATTAATAAATTGTAAATGCAACATTGTTTTTTGTTTGCTTTCCCTTTTGTTTTTTGAGTCTTTTATATTAACTTTGGCCCTCTCTCTCTCTCTCTCTCTCTCTCTCTCTCTCTCTCAGTGAATATTTGCTTCACCATTACACTTTACCAATTCAAGTTTCTTCTCTTAAAATGTTAAAGCCAATCATTCTAAAATTGATATTATGTTGTACATGAAAGAATGAACCCTTGAATGAGTATGTGAATGAGTTAATGAATGAATGAACAAATCAATCAATCAATTGATCAGTCGACCGATCAATCAATCAATCAATCAACGAACAAATGAAAGTTTCCAGGAGGAAAACTGTGGAAACAATCTGTGTCATACAGACTCATACCACAAGATGTGTGAAATCAAATAGAGTGACCAGTGACCTCTACCAATTGGTTATAGGGCCTACATTAATTCATTCATGTACTACATAGTAATACTATAAAGGAAAAGGAAGTGAGCACCAATGAAACTACCATGTACTAACAATAAATATCCTGCCCATTATGTAGTTGAGGTCAATATGACGCTCCATACATAAGTTTACATTACTAATAATAAACATTTAACAATTAATAATACATTGGCTGAGTGGTTATAATAAAATGTTTGAATGTGTCTATCATACCTTAGGTCATATTTCCAAGATTGCTCTGCTTTTCAAACTGTGGTGCAATTCACAGACTGTAGTAATTTGTTTGTATTTAACAACTACTACAAACACTTATAACACAATTTCGCATCAGACTTTTTAAAGTCATATCACAATAATCTCACTTTTGGGTAATGATGTGTGAATAGTACCCTAGTAGTATGTATTTGTTTGTTTTCTTATTTTTGAGGAAGGGAATGCCATAAATGGTGAGCAAAAAGCAATTAGCAGACGAGAGATTCATAATCATAATTTCCACATATATGATGTTGATTGAAATCATCCTCATTGCACTTTCATTGAAATGTGAACATTATTATTTTATAGAATTTTATCTGTACATTCGTATTCATGTTTGAATTCCAGGATCACATTTGCCAATACATAGCAAGCAATTGACTTAATCAAGTTAGTGATTAGTTCATAAAAATGCCTACATGTACATAATCAGTCAATTATTCAAAGTGTACATGGACTGTAGTTGAATTAATTAGTGAATGAACACATTGCCATTAGCGTAAAGGCAGCTACAAGATACGCAATGACGCTAGCGTACCGCGTTGACTTGTAGCGCTAGCAGGAGGACTTACGCGGACGAAGCGAGTGTGTGTGGCGCATTTAGGCAACATATGCAGCCCGTGCTGTTTGAACTAGTTTACGCAATACACTATTTCGCAGTGTTCGTTCAATTATTGATCAGACTTATAGTTTTAGAAATGTATCCTTAAATTGAAATATTTCACTAACACAAATAAATAGATTTAGTGGTAAGCCATCCTCAATTATTTTGAAACCAGAGTATTGCACCAATAACACTTACCAATTCCGCAAAGCCTGGCAGACTATATTGAAGTAATAATATAAGCCTCACCTCCAACAGTGGTGGTAATTAATAGTTCTTTTTAAAAGATTTAAATAACATTGCCAATGGTGACTGCATGTCTGGATATTTAGAATTAATGACCACTGGTAATTTGGTCAGATTCAAGATGGACTCCTCTCTCGTGCCAGTGCCATTTATCCTTAGCAACAGTCGCTACAGACACTGCCATAACCAACTGTGAAGTTCACAGGACATTTTCAAGGTTCAGTGTATGGGGCATTCCTAGGCATTGTGCATTATTTTTTAAATGAATTGATAAAATGTGTAGAAATACAAAGTGTTCGATGGTACATCTCAAGCTTTCTTGTATTGAAATGAAAGTCTATCTTTGCTATCAGGTTTTGACTGATTGTCTAATTCCTTGGCTTTAATGCTTGTGATTTGCTTAACAGTGAAGATGACACAAGACCAAACTGAAACACATAATTATATCCTATATTTTAGGGCTATATGGAAATTCACACATCCTGAGATTTTATGAGAACAAATGTGTATGCTAATTGAATCAGACTAGCAAATCTGTAAAATATTTTAATTACAAACGACAGCACATTTAGATCTTTGGCGTGCAAATTGATACGGACTAAAAGTATTAATAAAAATGCTATTAAATATAAAGCTGAGCTATTGAACAAAATCCAACATTGTGAAGTCATTATTTTTGCAGGCATATTTTTTCACATTTCACAAAAAAACCAAGATCAAATCAATTATTGGTATTAATCAATTTTGCAGTATTGGACTTCCTTGCATCAGTGTGTATTTTATGTACTTGAAACATATTTGCTTTTTTTTTTTATTTTGGCCCAATTGTTGCAGTAGTAATGAACCAAAATTAATACAGCATGAACATTTCTGCTCTTACAGTAATCCTACTAAATGAATAGAGAGAAATGAGCATTATTGATACTCCATCAAATCTCAATCTCCCCTTCTGAACCTCCTGCAGGCATGCCACAGCCAACAAAACTGATAACTTTGTTTCACCGAGCAAGGCTGAGCCAAATTCTTATCAATTCGGTGGCACACTCGTCAAACAATCTTTGTTCCCAACTACAACTTGGTGTCCCCATCTGACCCCCGTTGTAGTCATGACGACTAATGGTTTTATTTGATTGTCTTTCAAAACGGACACAAAAAAGTATGGCGCAGTCATCAGCGAGTAGCCAAAGGGGCCCGTCCATTTTGACCCAGCTTACTTAGTCATCTGGTTGCTAGGCACAGCTTTTTGCATGGCAACCACTTTACACTAGTGTAGATACAGCTGTTGGCATCCTTATAGAGATGCGACTCTTTACAATAGTACAATTATACATACGCTTATACAAATACAAAACCGTCCATCAATACTCAAGTTTTAAGGTATTTCAATTCCAGTTAAGTGTTCAGAAACCAAGTTTTTAAGTAAAAGGGAAATATTGCAATATTTATAGGGACAAATTTTGGATTTAGGTTTCTTTCATTTGGGGTGGGGCATGAGGGGAGGTAAAAGTATTTTTCTAAGGGAAGGCTGCTCCTTGTTGCGCCACTGAGCAATTCCTAAAAAGATAGTTGTATTTATCAATTCAAGCCAGGTTTTCCCTTTAGATAGGCATTGCCATGCAACAACCTTTTTTTCTTTCAATACAATGTATGTCAAAGGCTCACATTTGTTTATCAACAAGTGTTTTCCTGGTCTGTTGGGGGAACCAGCAACAATTTGATCACTCATGTGGATTACTCAGAATGATTGAAACAAAAATACCAATCATTATGACAAGATTATTCTGGCTTGCAGTCAAGTCGAATATGGAATCTTGAACTTTGCAACACGTGGATGAGACTGCAATTTTGAATTTAGTTTCACCCGGACACAAATAAGTGTTGTTTATAAACAGTCCTTGGATGACAAAACAACTTGGAAGAGTTAATTGGGTCATTTGGTAGAATTTTCAGGGGAATTCCTATCTAGTATTACAATTTGTTTGCACTCTGTTCCTGATCCCACCTTTCAGTGGCGTAGCTAGGATTTTTTTCAGGGGGGGCAAGATTTCTAAAATTTTCGTAAAAGGTTGCCCCCAAATAATTTCTAGTCACTTAACTCGTGAATTTCACGTAAGTGGGGGTTGAGCTCAAAAAATTTCGCACAGTCCCAAAAAAATCGCACAGTCCAAAAAAATCGCACAGTAAATGTACTACATTTACAATTTTGCCTTCTATTTGGCTAATAACCTCTTTTTTTTCTCAATTTTTTCCTATTTCCTTTTTTTCTCACCCCTTTTAATTTTTTTTTTAGAGGGGTGGGGGGCGGGGCACAAATTGGATTTTTCCGTCAGGGGGGGCCCCCCTGCCCCCCCCCCCTGAGCTACGACACTGCCACCTTTCTCTCATCAAATAGTCCTAATCTGAAACGCCACAAAATGTAAATTGTATCATAAAATAATTATATCAGCAGTGTGCAACCTAGGGCACATGTGCCACAATGCCCATCACATCTCTTCTTTGGCCCACAGTGCACTCCGAATTAAGTATTGTCTATGTTTTTGTTATAGGCCTATCCTTAAGGTCTTTCAATGAAACTACTTAAAGATGAAATCACAAGTTACATGTACACTGCTAAATGAATCTTATTAATATTTTTAAAAGAAACGGGCAGTGTTGGCGTAGATATTTAACATGTTTAATATCTGCCCCAGCACAACCCGTATTTCTTTGTGCAACTAAAATAATTGTGAAATGTCCATATTTCAGTATCACATGTTACAATCTATAGGAGAGAACTATGTCACAAGGCTATTCACACTTACAAAGGTCATATAACCCGGCATTACTTTTCGAGTTGCAGCAAGCATTGTTGATGTCTGAGATTCAATTTCCTACGCTTTTTATTTTGGGACGCACAATTCTTGATTGTGTGTGGTGTAGGTAGATGTTGAAATTGTAAACTATTCTTGTCTTCTTGGATGTCCGTCAGCAGACAACGTATCCCAGTGTGATACTTAATGCACAACGTCACACTTCAATGAGAGTAGCCTGACACTGGTATACAAATAAATCTATGTAGCCAAGTGGCTTTTTAAATTTGGCCCAAACAGTGGACCATTCTGCCACGCTGTCTTGTAAACAACTCAAAAACTAAATCTACACACATGTAGGTAGGTATTAGCCAAGCAGAAAAATGAAAATTCCTTACATAAATTTTGTTTTTCTGTCTCAATATTATGAAACAAAAATCAGAACAAATTTGTTTCACAAGTAAAAGTGTTCATTTAATCATTAAATTTTAATGTTAGCAAAAGGAAGGTTTGGCAATGAATTGATAAAATAGTAATCATACTTGTATATATCATTGAAATTTTATGAGATTTTTATAATCTTATTAGACAGCAATTATAACCTCCATTATTGGTTCTCAATATGATTCAGACTAG
Organism: Ophiura sarsii; assembly: GCA_035610835.1. NCBI lineage: Eukaryota > Metazoa > Echinodermata > Ophiuroidea > Amphilepidida > Ophiuridae > Ophiura > Ophiura sarsii. The sequence goes on along the minus strand of CM069441.1, from coordinate 117,275,570 downwards.
AATGCAAACTATGGGAGCATTTAAAGGGGCATTGAGAGATGTATTGATATACTAAATGAGCAAATAACGTAAAGATAGTCATCAACATAGCCCAAATCCAAAATATCATACAATTCCGACTTCACCTTCATGCCAAATAAGCAAATAACGGCACTTCCGGGTTGAGATTTGCCGCGAAAGGCTGCATGTAAAACGATAGCATAACTTCCAAATTCAGCACCTAGTTTCGATATCATCATATCGAAACTAAGAAAATCATCAAATTTTATATGATAAATGGCGAATGTTGGTAAAATGTTTCAGATGGTAGTTATGCCTAAGTATTACTTTGATGCAAAAAAACTGATTTCCAGGATAATTGAGGGTGCTCTCCCATACTTATCTCTCAATGCCCCTTTAAATAAATAACAGTCATAGTCTGCTCTGTCTGTTTTCCCCAACACATGGTCTGCTCCGTTTTCTCCAACACATAGTCCTGAACAAATCAACATTGGGCCATGTTATTTTAACTTGTGGCAAGTAATATGAAAAGACTGCATGAGACAGGTGAATAAATAAGCACAAGTATTGGAAAATAGAGAGCGCCAAGCTTATATAAGGAGGGAGGGCCCAAAATGGGTGCTTGGAATCAAACAAAATATGTCTCTCTTCAAACTCATTATGATAGTGGTTACCTATGGTAACCCACAGTAACCAATAGCAACCATAGGATATGCACGCTTTAAAGATGTTAACTGCAAACTATCATCTTCAGTAGACAGCACTCGAGGGCTGAATTAGCTGAAGTATTATTTGGGTCTATTCCTTGGTAAACATGGATTTTATCTGAGAGCATAAAGCCTTCCTAAAGACAACCCCCTGTCTCCATTCCTCCCCGGGGGGGGGGGGGGGGGGGGGCACTGACATTTGAAAAGGGTATAGGTATGTGCCGCGCTGAAGACCCCCTTTTTCACCCTCTGCTGCTAGTTCTTATGACCCCCTTTTGAGCCTGCATCAGTTCTTAAGACCCCATTTTTATTGACAATTCAAAAATCGCGAAATTTTGCATTCCAAAGCACCAATTTTGTGTTCCAAAGCCCCAATTTTTCGAAAATTGAACTATAGGCCAGTTCTCAAGACCTATTTTTTGGAAAAAAATCAGTTCCTAAGACCCTATTTTTCGTCATAAAATCCACTCAGTTCAGTTCTTTAGCCCCCCTTTTTGAGACCCTGGTCGGCACACCCCTACCCAAAAAAAAGTTGAGTGCCCCCCCCCCCCACCGGGCATTCCTCCCCCTCCTCAAGGTTCATTCTAAAATGGTATTAGACCAGCATTTAATTATAAATTTTTATTGGCACAGCGCTAAATAAACACCAAATGATACAGCTATTGACCGCTAGATTACAAATCAATCAAAAAGTATAATTCAAATAAACTTGACCTGGCATTTTTGTTATTGCTTATTTAGTTATCGAGAATCCTGGACTGAATATATAAATAAAAAATGTTGATCTGTCCATGCGATGCCTTATCACCTTGCCCTTTGGTCCAATAAGTATCATTTAGAACCAATGGCCTAAAGGTCAACACTTGTTCCCCTCCTAAATATGATTGAATTTGTTTGTCTATTTGCTGTTGTTGTATTGCAATTTATATTTTTTTCCATTTGATTTTTTCAAGTAATATGGGTATCTGTTAGTGGGAAGAGGAAAGGAACGATTCAATAAAACTTCAATTTTAAGAATCCTCACATTTATCATTATCATTCAAGAAATAAAAAGTGTGAATTTTATTTTTAAAGTTAAAAGTCAATCCAGTCATCCCATCCTATCGCCGAAAAAATCATCTTTCCCCTTCTCAAAGTTTTCAGACTTAATTTAAATGGAGTCCAAATTATGCAATTGCAAAACATCCATCTACCATACCAACCAAAGTAAAAGCAGCTAAATGTGGATTTAAAAAAAGAAATGCTTTATCCTTGTAGTCCGTCTATAGCCCCTAGCAAAACTGCACACAATCTCATTATACACATTGTACAAAATGTAGTCTAAAAGCTGACTGTCTGACTCTGCATTTAGTTTAACCAAATTTTTCCATGGTTTAACAATACAAATACAGCTTGTTTTTCTAAGATTAAAATTCATCAAATTGTGCAAAGAGAAAACCTACTGGAATCAGCCTGATTCCGGTAATCCACAGTGTACATCCTTGGTAACTAGGATAACCTATAAATCTGGGGATTTTCCGCCATAGAATTTGATATAAATCCTTGGATACCAGGCATGGAAACCACCTTGAAAAATAAACATTGTATTGAAGATAATAAAAGAAATGCAAATTATTGGCTATCAGTTTGAATTTTAAAAAGGCATCTTTGGATTAAATTGGTTTGAGTTATGTGTCAGAAAGCGTAACTTGTTGCTATGGGTTTGAAAATCAGAAAGATTAATATCAAAATTATGAGTTGCTATTTTGGTGTGTGTTTTTTGGGAAGGGTTGAGAGGGTGTAAAAAAGGCTCCATTGTCCATTGTTATTTTTGTAATTTCAAATTTTTCTCTGGTTGACATGTTATATTTCAAAATGAGTACAATATGAATATACAATGTACTAAAATATTGTGGGAAAACTAGAAAAGAAAAACAGAACATTTGAATTACTGAAAGTCTAAAAGTAATCACCAATTGTAATAAAAGCCTAATACTCAAAACCATGTTCCTGATTCAGGGTTGAATATTACGAAAATTGAAGTTGGGGAACCAATTGCGGAAACAATTTCCAAAATAGAATTGGCTCAAATGAACAACTAGTTCAATGACAAACACAGGACCCGCTGGTGCACTCTAACCCTCATGTTCCCAATCCAAGTTGAACTCTTTTTGGCTCAGCGAACAATAGGGAGTGGTTCGTCCGAATGGTTTGGCACTATGGCTGACAGTTACCGTGGCAACCGCCTATGCAGCTGCACTTACCAGTGTTTTTAACCTATTGTCAAAAACTTGCCATGAAAAGAGACCTGTTAAAATGGAGGCCATTTTGTTTACTGAAACGCACTACTTAGCCTCAGGTTGGTTCATTTACTGTGAGTGAACGCTGTTTGAAGTGTTAATATAAAATTTAGAGTATGAACAAAAGTAGAATGTTTAAAAAAGTTTCAGGATATCAAATGACATTGGTTTTAAATTTGCTTTTCCATTTGGAAGGTGGCGACAATCCTTACCACTTATTACTTTATCTTATAATTTGGATGGCATGACAGTGTAGGGTTACAAATTTGAAGAGGACCAGGAAATCCAAAAGATTTCAGATTCTCCTTAAAATCCAAAGTGGGAAAAATAATTAGAAATCATTTTGCCAAGAATCAGTTCTTTCGTGTCAGTTTCATTTGTAAATTCCCTGTTGATGATTCTCCCAACATTGAACTAAAATTCTAACCCCTTCCTAAACAGTATAACATTTGTTTTTACAAAATAACACATTGTAAACCTATCATGGTTGTCTTATTGGGTTGTGGTGTGGTCCACCATCACTAAATCTAACCCTAACACCATGCTTCATGTCGTTAGGAAAAGCCACCTAATAAATGGCCATGCAACAAAACATGTTCACAGACTTTAAGTCTGGAACTTAAAATATGTTGGATATTTGACGAATACTCTACCATTTTGAGCATTCGTTGTGTTTATATATTGTATCATTCTTCAAGTCCCCATCAAAAAAAGTAGAGTGGTAGGGGGGGGGGGGTGTATTGTAAAAGAATCCAAACCATTTTATCTGACATCATCATCACTCACCTGACCCTTCATCTTATCAACTTTGCGGAAGCATTTATTGAGCGACAAATTGTGTCTGACAGAGTTCTTCCATCCCGTTGGTGCGGTGCGGAAGTATGGAAAGTGATCCTGGATCCACTGATAAATGTCCTTTACTGGAAGACGTTTGTGTATACAGTCCTCGATCGCCATAAAAATCAAGCAGCTGAAAGAGAAAGGTGGTTTACTGTTGATGTGTCGTTTGGGATCCATCGGATCACCTTGGTTCGCCGACATGTTATTGTACGGGATCATCATCCCTTCGCCATTGTCCTCATTCTCCTTGGACTGACCATCGTCATCCTCATCGTCCAAATCAAGATCCCTGAGCAGATCAGTGCTGTGCAGCCAGCTCAGAGGCCTCAGATCATCATCTTCTATTGCACTTCGATTGTCCATCTTCAGCGCGCTGAAACAGCTGCTGCTCAACTGGTCCACCAAGTTTAGGTCCAGATCCATGTCCATTTCCATTTTAACCTCGAGTAGAGCCCGAGAGAAAGTGTCGCTGTTTGGGCAGCTATTACTTAGTCCCAATACCGGTGGCTTGATCAGCTCTGGCTCCGTTTTAATACGATTTGGTGGCATTCTGGTGGTTGTTTACCACCTGTGATAGAAAAATAGAAAACAGAAAAAAAGGTTAATATTTGTATTTCTTATCTAAAAGATAGACAGTATGATAACGGACAATTTTCATCCACATCATAATCAGTATGGTACTTACCATAGGATGATAAACACTAGCCATATTTCCTGAATATTTTTTGTGATCACGAGGCACACATTATCAAGCATAATACCAGTGCCGTTTAGTAATAAGTATTACACCAGAGTGGCTTTCTCTCTCTCTCTCTCTCTTCGACCTGACAAACTTTAATCTGCCCACTAGACCAAGCTATAATTTCCATATCAATAGGCAGCAATAACACCAATGAACCGCCAGATTTAAAACTAATTGTCATGTGACCCATGTCAGTGAGCCCCCAATGCCACTCAGTTAACTGAATCGTGACTTAGTGGGACAAGGTGATTTATTAAAAAGATTATAATTTCGGCTCAAACAGGTTTGTAATTAAACAAAAACAAAATTTTCAACACTATGAAATAGTAGAAAAGATTTTAACAAACAAGGATATATATTCTAAAAAGAATTTTCCCTAACCTTATCCATTATTAAAACAATTTAAACATATTTTAAAATAGCATATTTTGTTTAACAATATTATAAAACCAAAGAGTAAATATCATTTAAGTTAAAACATTCAAGGCTCTAAAAAAGTGAGTATAATTTTATTTTAAAATAACTTTAATTTTAATTTTAAAAACCTTCAGCAAACATGACAAGAAAATTGTCGAAATTTCAGAATTCATTAACATCTGTAGATGCTATCATGTTGTATTGCATTTTTTTGTATAGAAAGTTTTTGTCCAGTTCAGGTTAACGTCCTATTAATGATCTCAAAGTTCACAAAAGGCAAATGATAAAACCTTGCCTTTGTAATAGTATTTGGTATTTTAATTATAATGATACTTAAACAAATTGACATTCATACACACACAATGAGTATTGTCCATCCTAGTAATGACATGGATCATGGCCACTTCACAGAGTACAATGTGTTAAGGCACAGCAAAAGTATGCAGTTGTCTCTCAAAGAAAAAGTTGAGATCGAAATACCAATAAAAGGAGCTTTTTACACCTTTGTGGCTAAGATTAGATATTGCTTTTGATTTTAAGATATTTATTTTCTGTTTTTCTATGCCTAATTCCATCAATCTCAACAAGCATTTTCCTGACAACTGCACCCTTTTGCTGCGCCATTTCAATTATAAATTAATGTTTTCTAAAATTGGAAAATAAACCAATAAGCTGGTAATGAGAAAATTACTTTTTATTTAAAAATAAATGAATATAATTAATGTGCGTGATAAATCCTTTAAATAAATATCTACTACAACTAAACATAATAATACTATAGGGCTCTGGGGTTAAAGCCATAGGTTTGAGAAAGTGTCCCAACTTAAATGAGTTATTTTTAGACTGTTTTCTCAGACATATTTCCAGTGGGGTACATAAAATGGTTATCAAAGCAAATGTATTCTATAATTGGCATATCCTTTCTTTCCATCCACGCATGTGCCTGATCCCAAAACAGGCTTTACTTTACATGTACAACTGTACCAATACAAACACTTTTTCTGGCTGGTGTGTGAGCTTGCATGTGCGCAGTTAGGGTCACATGTTGCTATGGAAACCGCTTTGTGATATCACAATTGGGTATTTTGAGCCTTTTATGTCTGCTCAAACACCGAGCCCAAAAAACCCTCCCACACAATAGAGCAATGGAATGCCAGGTAATTCATAATCTTTTCCGTTGTGTCAACTCATGCATTTTGAGAAAACTCGAGACTAATTGTTCAAACAAATCTCCACCAAAGTTGAAACAGTGACCTTTTACACAGCTAGACTAATTAGAAAATTGTTTGGAATCACAATCACAAAAAATACTGTCTATTGCTCTGAACTCGATACCATCATATCGTAGAAAAAGTATTAGTTTCTGTTAAATATTCATTTATAATAAGGTGTTATTATTGGAATAGCAGGCAATTTATTTCAGGGCCTGTATATGTATACTGTAGCAATGCACAGTACAGTACACAGCCACACCATGCCAGATGGCACCCAATTTAGTAATACTCCAATGATCACAGCTCACGTTGCCTTAGCAACCATCCAATGGGGGCTTGGTTACAGTTGTAGTTGCCTAGGGAATGGAAGCTAAGTGACATGCTGGGACAACGACTTTGCTGATTTTCAGCTGTGGGCCATATTAATAATAATTAGGGCTAGGCCTATAGGCCCACAATCATGTAGTCTACATAAAACATGAGGTTATCATAATTAGTAATTTTGTATGTCTATAATAAAATGGATAAATCTATTGTTGGTGGTTTACTACAAAAACATTTGCCAAATGTTTACATTATTCTCAATCTTCTGTAATTCAGGATAAAACAAAGACCTCTCTTCTTAACTTAACCCTAACCCATTCGGGCACCCTTTTTTTCTGCACGGAGAAAAGTGACCCCATAAGTCACCACGACCCCCTACCGAACCCCCGGATTTGAACCATGGACCTCCAGCACCAGCGGCTTAGGATTCCCCACTACACCACGGGTGTCAAGGCCGGTGAAGTATATCACATTCATAAAATAAGATTTGTTAGGCAATTTTAGGCAAAATTTAGCACAAAATTTACCCCTTGACACCGTATACTAAATGCCAAAATCTTATAGCCCACGGAATTTAATTGTTGGACGAAACAGTTTTCGAAAGGGGTTGAGAATGCGATTTCTGGCATTTTAAAATCACAAGATATTCAAAATTGTCTTGTCCCCCCCCCCCCATTCAAAACACGTTACGCCGCGCCTGGCAAACAGATTAAGAATTCTGGATGTTCAAAGCCCGGGGGGTCAGTGAACATACCAAGCGGGTATGCATCCGCGTCCAAAAAAAACGTCGAAAAGGGTCCAGATTTCACCACACGACGTCGTCGACGTCTTTCTGAAAAAGGGTTACTTTTTAAGAGGCATCGCACTTTAGGGTATCCATTACAGCATCGCGGTATCGACGTTTAGGGGTACTAATTGTTTTATGGGTGACTTTTCAATAAACGTGCAAAATGTTGAAAAAGATCTTCAATATTTCCCTTCTTTAATTGTATATCCCCGGTATATCAAGAAGTTACTGATTTAGGGGTGCATTATTGAATGTTGGTAACGCTGTTTAGGGTATGGTTTGTATGTGTTACGCCATTTAGGGGTATCAAAATAGTGTTCTGGTTTACGCCATTTAGGGTCCATTTCAGAGGTGCTTGGACGCGCATGTGTACCCGCTTGGTATGTTCAATGAACCCCCCCCCCCCCCCCCCCCCCCCCCCCCCCCCCCCCCCCCCCCCCCCGGTTCAAAGGGATAAGGGATATTTTCCTATTTTTTTCAAAAGTTTATCAAATTCATATATATGGTTCAGAAAAGCTTGGGAAAAAAGAGTGAGTGATAGCAATCATATCCATTTTCCAAGCTTACAAAAATCATACCATTACCACTTGAGTCAAAAATCAATGTTGATGTCGAGGTACTTCACTATTTCAATCTCCCATCAACAGCACACTCTGGACCCACTTCCACCATTGAAGTAGCATTTGAATTCTCAATGAAAAAAGATCTCCAAAATAAAAGATTCGTACTAAATGGGGAATTCCAACAGTCACCAATAAAATGCTTGACTGTGTCCTAATTTCTTCTCCCCAAACAAGTTATTGCTCTTTGCTTATTATCTGCTCCAGCTACTCTTCAAGGAATTTCTATTTTTAAGTCAAGAATCATTTTTTATGAAGCCATTAAGATCACTTCAATACAAAAGGGGGATTTCAGTTAAGCCATTAAGAGTTATTAGACCTTGCTTCTTTTATAGTTTCATCTCCAAATATAGCCCACATCACCATTTCTATAAATGTGCCAATTTGCAATAGTGGCCTGTATTGAACCAATTCAATTGTTGGCATATCTAATAAGGCGACACTGTATTCTTTTTATTCAGCGCTTCCAATTCTTTTTTGCAACATTCCTTGCCCTATTTATAGTGTTAAGCCTAATCAGTCATTAAATTTCAAGGGCCCATCAACTAGATAGAATGTGGCTGTTCCAATTATTGTAGATACACCCCTGTGGAAGACACGATTTCTATATTAAATCATACTTCATAATTTTAACTGAAAGGAACAGCACATTATGTGAATAGCAAACACCAAGAGAGGGAGGATTGATAGGCTCTATCATCCTGGAAAATGTCTTCAAATCATTGGTCCAACAACAAAAAGTTCGAGCTCATAGAAGAGAAGGGGTACAGAACATTAAATGGAATAGCCATGCCAAATAATCATAAACTCTACCCTAATCTACATTCCCAGCTTACCCTAAGGCCGCCCGCTCGTCAGATTTAGGGCCGCTCCAATTCCCGCCCCCCCCCCCCCCCTCCCGATTTGTTTTCAGATTTTTTTCAAGAATTTATTTTTTCTTCAGATTTTTTTTAAAAACAGTTTAAATGGCATTGAATATTAAATTAAGTGTTTATAACATATATGTGCGACTCTTAGAGTGATTACAACTTCTTGTTGGCTGAACTTTGAGCTTTTGCTGGTGTAAGAATTTTTTTTAATTTTTTTTTAAAAATGCGCCCGCCCGCCCCTCCTCTCTGAAAGCTGTGGAGGACAACATTACTTTTTTTTGGTTGCCTAATACTAACAGACTACATGAAATACAAACATTGAAAAGCGTTCATGATTGATTGCCCATTAAACAGACTACCAATCTGCACATTTTCCTCGCAATTGGTGCAGCACAAATCACATAAAAGAGCAGGAATCAAAGCCTAATAATCCGGAACCAATAAATCAATACGGAATCCATATAATTGATCTGGTCGCCACAAACGTTAAAAAATTGTTAATATCACTTTCTGCTTGAGTGGAAACAGCATGTACCATCTGCTACATGTATACCTTCAGTGAGATGGAACGATTTGAAATTTTAAGGTGTTAAAAATAATATTTATGATTATAGAAAGGTCAATAAAATAGAATGATGGTAGGGTGTAGCAGGCAAATGTCCAATACTGTGACCAAAAAAAGCTGTTTTGCATGGAAATTATCTTCAAACTTCTAGCAGCAATTTAGTCCCTGATTTTTTCTGTATTTTTCTTAAAATCACACTTTTTTTAAAACAAATTATGTTCCAGCGCATTTCAAAAATATTTCAAAATATTTCAAATGTTATATTGGGAAAAAATCTCAAATTTGCAAACTATGGGTCAAACCATTCATCCCTTTCGACAGGATTTGTTTTAAATTAAACCATGAATATAATGTGATATATCACATACTGTATTCTCTCATATTAATGTCAAAATCATTGCACAATGCAAGAAGGTACCACATTTTTTCAATAAGGTTCGCATGTAGGATGGCCTTACTTTACTGAGTCTGGGTGCTATCAGAGACCGTACAAGCATGTACAAGGGCCACTTATCACTATGCCACAAGGGGGAAGAGGGGGCGGGGGCGATGACATTGTGATTGACAATCGTTTTTACCCATTAAAATATCCACTGCTAGATAGATAGAACAGAGTTCTACCAAGTCCAAGGTGATTATTTTTATTACCAAAAAAATTAATTGGTGTTTTCTTTCATCATCATATTTATTTTAGACCGGCTTTATGACAATGATGACTAAGCGCAGTTAATCATAAACCCAAGTTTAGAGCAAAGCAGAAAAGTAACACTCCTATATCATTCATCAGATTGAAAAATGATTAATTAATAAAACCAAACAAAAATTAATATTAGTCAATTATGATGGTATGTTTAAAGAATGACTGTATATATATGCACACGTATAGGGCGAGCCCTGGAAGCCAAGATTGGATGTTAACCCTAACCACTACTAGTACTAATCACTACGCTGCTACAATCTGGTACCGTTCGATCACCCGGTTTAATTTTTTTGAAGCTGACCCGTATAGCTCAGTCGGTCGATAGTCTCTGACTTGCACGCACATGGCCCAGGTTCGATCCCCGGCGCATGCAGGCACTGATTCCCCCCTTAAATTTGACCCATTTTTCTCCCCTGATAATTTAATTCACAAAAACACATCCAGGGAGTTAATAGAGGATTATCACTGCTTATATTATTATCTTTCCCAAAGAATTAAGCATTCTTTGTCACCTCCCCCCCCCCCCCCCCCCCACAAAACAATGCCATATTTGGCCTGAAATGAAATCGCCCTGCTAAGTGCTAGTATTTCACACACTAACCAAACATATTAATAAACAAATTGAAATACAATGTCCTATACACACAAGCTAATGTGATTTATAAGGCATCAATTATTCAAATCATATAAAATATACCATTATTCTGAAATATCTTTTACTTTTTTATCTATTGTAACATTTTCTGTTGATGTCATTTGTGAAATGTCAGTCTCTTTGAACCACTTTGCCACGGAAATAACTTCTAATAACGAGCATTAAAGTGCATTTTATGTGTATGCTAAGAGTAAAGGATAACCTATGCTTTCTATTTAGCTATGACAGTAGGAGGAAATTATTCAAAGAGGGCCCTTTTGATGGTTTTTGTATTAACAAAATTGTAATACCACGTTAGGCCTATATTATACATATGGCTAAGGATCCATTTTGTCTAATTCGTCCATGAATTCTTGTAAGATATGATGACATTCTACCCCTGCTAATCAAAACCAAGCAAAATCCTTACATCTGATGCTTGCTTTCGAACAGATACAATACATCACTCATGTGTATTCCTCTCTGTGTATTCCTCTCTCTCTCTCTGTATTCCTCTCTACATGTATGATTATGGAATCCGTTGCTATAAGACAGCGAGCAAACAAATTCTGAGTGCTATTAAATGCTTCAAACACATATCCAGTCACTCCAATACTTGAGAATGTATTCCCCATTCCAAGATTTCTAACCTAACATTGGGTGTAAAGTTCAATCGCTAAATAAATCATGTGAACATTCACTAAGTAGTAGCATTTATTTTGAAGACAGTACCAAGGGGTAATTTCCTCTAATGCGCTGCTGAACATACCCAGCTACTTGAACGCCAAGAGTACATGGATTACTTACATAGAGTGCAAAGTTCATGATCACTAAATCATGCAATGTAATAGTGAGAACAAATGAGACTCATGAGAGAATGCTAATAATCATTGCTTGTATGGATCATGCAATTACTAGTCTTACACATAGTATAATGGTGTTCCCTCCGGAGAGCTCCCTCCCAGGTAGGCCATATACTAGTAGTGGTAGTTTAAATAAATAAACTGCTCACAAAAAGTATCGAAACACTTAGAAATGATCCAATATATAACGGCTCGAAAGGGTATGCATTAATCGAAGCAAATAACCAAGTGCATAATTTTGTTCTGCGTATTTTGACACCTCGATCGATGAAATACGATGTTGCGGAGCGGAGTTATTGTCATTTCAATGGTCGTGGGTCCAGTTTCAAAAGTGACAATCACCCTATAGAAAGAGGTTTGCATTACTGTTTAGAATGATCAGATTTGTGATTTTCAATAGGTAGTGTCACCTTGGAAACTGGACCCACGATCATTGAAATGACAATAACTCCCCTCTGCAACATCGTATCTCATCGATCGAGGTGTCAAAATACGCAGAACAAAATTATGCACTTGATTATTCGCTTCGGTTAATGCATACCCTTTCGAGCCGTTATGTATTGGATCATTTCTAAGTGTTTCGATACTTTTTGTGAGCAGTTTAGTTTAATCAGTGGCAAATAGGCCTACAAGAATCTGATGCATTATGAAGACTTCACTACAACCGTTGATATAAAATAAGCATCAATAAGTCACTATCGGATACTGCTGCTTTAACACTTATATGAACCGACAATTTGATGACTTGCCTCAAATGGTTTTGCTTCAACACCTCCTAATCGTATGTAATTTAAACTGTATCATAATTATGGTCATCTCATCCTGCACCAGCATAGCATTATGATAATGGTTGCTAATAATCATAACCATGAATGATAGTAAAGCAACCATCATCATCACCAATCATTAACCCTAACCATAAAATACTTCTGATGTACTGTATAGAAACTTAAACCCACACATATTCATATAATATGCACACATTATATTTTGCATTCAAATAATAATAAAAAATAATAAATAAAACCCATTTTACCTTCGATAAAGATTCTGTTAGAATCGAAACGTCAGGTCCTCTTATATTTATTACATTTACTTACACAGGCTATTTTTGTGGATAAGCAGTTTGCATTCAACTTTTACATCAAATAATACATAGTTAAAATTGCTGGTCAGGTTTTTACAAAATCATCAAAGCTTTGACATAAAATTGAAATTGATGATTCGGATTATTTATTAACCCTAAACACCAAGGCATGTTTTGGGGAATATCAGGGGTAAAACGGGTCAAATTAGGGGGGGGAGTCCGGATGCACCAGTGCCGGGACGAACCCGGGCTACTCGCGTGGGAGTCCCGCCCCTACCTGATCAAGGCACGGAGTCATCTTCGAAAAATCTTAAAATTTTCGTCGGCAAATGATAACCCACCTGATCGTACCACGAGACTGGGGAAGCATGTGCTACAACCACCAAATTGTGTAGTTTTTCATAGTATGAGGAAGGTTAGTCTTTATTGGAATAAATATCAACTTCAACATTTAGAAATTAGACGTATGTTAGCCTACATGTTTGTAATTAAAAAATTACTTTGATTAGTAAATGATAGCATCTGAATACTGTAAATGTAATGCATGAAATGTTTGCGGCATTAACATTTCGCGAATCAACGACTTCTGCCTTTTTCGCGGCATGAACATTTTTCGTGAATGTGTTGAGTATAAGGCTGTGACTTATACCCGGGTACCCGCCCGCTATTCCGGGTACCCGAGTACCAAATTAGGTACCCGAATACCCCAAATGTAAAAATAAAAAAATTAAAAAAAATTCCCCCCCCCCCCTTTTTTTTTTTAGTACAAATTTGTCCCCCAAATGACCTCTATTGACCCCATTATGTGTCATTTTGGGGACAAATTTGTACTTAATCAGTCTCCACACGCGCCGCGGATTGAACCCCGGCTGCGCGCGTGCAAGTCTGATTTTTGTTCACAAGTTGAACCACGCACTGAGCGTGGCGCGAGATTGATGGGGCCGACGCGTGGTACAAGTTACAAGATTGTAGCACTGTCAGTTTTTGTAAGGTCCAGGAAGGTTAGGGTTAAAATGCAAAACATTCGCGTGCATGAAAATTTCGCCAGTCAGCTGCACTCATGAAATGTTGATGCACACATACATTTCATGCTTTACAGTTATGCATTTGAAGATTGATCGGTTTTTAACCTAATTTGACCTAAAAATCACACATTAACTGTTAACATAATCATGTACAAGAAGACTGTTGAATTCTCCTTTTTATACATGAATTAAACGGTTTTCTTCTGGGAATTGTAAATGAGAAAGTTTCTATTAGACTACTGTTTTCATAGCTACTTCACCACAAGTCTCAGTTCTAATACTGAGTTACAGATTGGCAGGATCCCACAGATAATGCTAGCCCTAACTGGAAATGAAGTCTTCCTGTGATTTCATTATAGGCAATTTTAATAATATACTGTTTGTCTTTAGCGATATCAATAAAAGTACCGTTCCAAATACGAACACCTGCATATACTGATATCGCATACGAAAAATACTCACATCGGTAGCCATTGCAACTTGAAGCGATATTTTATGCATGCTAACGACGCGCATTCATACCAGCTCGAGTATAAAATCCAAATGGGTATAGCATCCTAGATATTCCATAGTTAGCAAATGTCGTATGTTCCACTACTATATCCCCATCCTGCCAAATTCTTCAGTGTTGTTGCAATTATCAGGCTGCTATCTTCTCTCTGTAGGATCCCTGACTAACATATGTGTGGCCACGCGACACATCACACACGCTGTACCCAAAACTACTATCCACACACACTAGCTGAGATGACGACAAACGGTGCCTTGCTTATTCTGGCTCAATGTTGAGTCATCGGCATGCCTCAACACCTAACTGCTTACAGTGTGCACTACACACACAAACTGTGCACAAACCTAACCAGCCATAGATCACAGTCTCTGATTGGTTAATCAGTTGCCATGGTAACCTTAACAACTTGTGTCCTCCTGATGAAAGGAGGATGAGAGATTTTGGCAGCTGACCCGTGTCGGGATAGAGAGGAGGATGCTTGAAGCCCTGAAACACTATCTTCAAATACTCATCTTCACCCAAAAAATTGCAATGGTGAGATGAGAGCCGTCTTTCTGGACCAGTCACCCGACCCAATGCAAATGCATTAAGACACTTTAACGATGAGTGTGTATAGTGCGATGGCGCTCGATCCGGCTAGTAAAAATGCCACAAGATATCATAATCAAACTGCTCGACAAACACAATCAGGATTATTTTTCTCACCAGAATCATCTGATTCCCTATACCTGCAACTTTTTTTTACAATTCCTCCGCTTTCAATATATCGTATCTGGTTGGCATGGCGATACGCAGCTTAATCAACAAAACGCTGTGTTATTTTAAGCACAGAGCTTATTTGTTTTAACCATGTTGTTTCTTGATTGAAATCAAAAGTGATGTACGATAGTCAGTAGGTAGTTCAATTCTGTGTCACTATATCGGCCATCGGGCTCACGTCATGTACATACTACACAACGAGGGGACAAAGAAAGAGGCTGCAGGCATTTGAATCTCATCATAAACACATGTTCTATGATGATGTTTTTCATTTATAAGGGAGTTGGAATTTGAAATTTTCTAAATCAGAGAAATCGTGGGGGTTGAGGAATGACTTGAACAAAACATGTCCAATATCTTACTTGATTAATATGTCGGTCAAGCTATTGGAAAAGTCAATGTTTTCATGAATATTGCTCAAATATAAATGCAACTGCATAATCAAATATAATTATGACTAATCCCTATCACACAAACACAAAAACAAGATGGCCGATAGAAAGTTGATTGGAAAACGTCAACTTGTTGGGCGAGTCACTAAACACGGGCCACTCTGGCAAAGGTACGGTTTGCATGGTAACGCCGCCATCATAATCACGTATTTTAACTGCTGCATAAAGGAAGTGATCATGCCTCATGATCAAGTTTATAATCTTAATCTTCCTATCGCAAATTACGGCCAAGTGACAATTTGTTCAAACAAAATAGGAAATGAAGGCAACGTATGACTGTATATAGCCTCACATTTTGCTCTGGAATAAGAAAATCTGACATAATTTTTTAGCACGGAAAATGTAAGCCGTAACTCCCCCCGACCCCAACATGCAACCATGGAAGTAAAACTTAGTAGTAATCACATAAAAATACAAAATTTAACATCCAAACCTGAATGACTATCCATGTTGATCATATATTTCTGTAGAACAAAGGTATAGTTTCCCTCCAACGTTCAGAAGCAGACTGCAAATCGGATCAAAACATTGATAATGACTTATAATTACAAAACATTGGGTGATTTATTCAGGAAAACAAAACTAGCTACTTCCCCTTGACATGACCTATTAGCAGTGTTGCCAATTGTGACTCAAAGCTATCGTCACAAAAAGTAGCGGCATAGTAGCCCAATCAGCAGTCGTCAACAACATGTTGTTTCTAGTTTAAATTCCAAATATTCGATTTTTTGCTTGAATTCTTGTTTTATACATTATTTCATATCGGTATATCGCATCCTAAAAGATCCATTTTTACAAATTTGAAAGCAATCACTTTGGATAACCACAACAGCAATTTACACAGCAGAAATCAGTATGTATTTTGATAATCATTATTATAATTTCATGCAAATTGGCCAGTACATTTTCCCCAAAATACTACCTACAAATTAATTCCAAGCGCTGGCTTTTCAAACCGGGCATCGACCCTATTACAGCCCTTAGCACGAGCTAGCTATGATCATACATCGGATGCGTATATTTATGAGATGGTGGATGCAGACAACTTCTATAGGATGGATATGTACAGTACGGCAAACGACACAGCAGCTGTCGGGATGACAGGCTCCCTCCGCTGCTGACATTGTTTTCTCGTAGACGAGTTAAGGTGGAGGGAAATCATTTGCTTCTAGACCTTCAAGCTATATCATACAACGACACAACTTATACAAAATTACACCCATGTTGTTCCGTGGCGACATTCTGTGTCTTCCACTCGAAGCTTAAAATATAATTTGTAGTTTTTTTCACATACCGCTAAACAAATTTGCCTACATTTTTTAATCAACATTCTCTTGCAATATTCATTATCCTTATATCGAAATGTGAGATCTTTCGGCAAAACTCTTGAAATAAATGGTTAAACCACGCTACCTACAAATGTTGATCCGACTGACTTTGCGACAAAACATGATCATAACAAGGAGCTTGTGAAAGATGTCTGCCTTGAGGGGGGTAGCCGGTGTTATTATTTTACCTTTTCTTCACCGGATTGAGGTAATAGGTCAATCGATGGGAATTGACAATCATATTAAACAAAGGAGGATCCCAAGATGCAATGTCTGTTAGCCTGTAGGGACTTCTGAGAACTAAAGCCGATACTACGAGGACTGACCTATCTTTATTTTGTATTTTACACAGCTATTCACATGATAATATCAAATGAAAGTTAATCCTGGAACGTCATATAAAATCCATCGTAAATGGGGAAAGGAAACATCATGTTCGTTATTAAACATGTAATATGCAGCCGTAGCACCAGGATGGCAAAGCAAGAGCTCCTTTACTCGATATGTTTTCTCCATGGGAATCCCTATATTTTGAAATATTAATGGAAACGGCTGTAAAGAAAGCAGTTGCATGCAACTCAAAAGTAAATTTGTGCGATTATTGTTTACCATTTCCCCCCTATTTTAACCTCCCCAGCTCAGCCTGAAGTGACTAACACTGCTACAGTCGGCAGTTGAACATCTCTTGTTGAACAAATTATTAAAATTCATCCACAAAAATAATTACATACAGACAGACCATTTGACTTGATAACATTAAATTTGATGACAATACATACAGTATGCTGTATGCAAATTTTATTCCCCGATCAATGTGCCAATTAAAACAAACCACTCATTCAGCATTACTTATGGAAATCTGACAATACAATTATGGCCGTTTTACGCATGTATTATCAATGCTAATTTGTGATTCCAATGCCTGCCCTGGTAAGGCTTCGTAACATTTCTAGCGCTAAATAGGATTAGGATTCTAATCTATATCAATCAATGGGGCGGCAATTTAATCAACAATTTAATCAATGACACTGGGCTATCCTCGCTTACCTCAACTCACAGATTAGAATTCCCACAACACACTTTTATGATAATTTCAACCAAGTTGTGAAAACATTTATCAATCATCTGTACAAAGAAATCCTTTATCAAGCTATGTTTATTATATTAGTACTAATGGACACGTTTCAACAAAGCACATCAATTTACAATTGACTATTTATAGTATTTAATCAAAATTCGTTTTCACAAAAGAGTGGCCCTTTTTTAAAGACATATCAATCGTCACAATGCATGTAGTCAAAAGGAACTTTTCTATCAATCACTTGATTTCCCGTTTACCGATTTCAAAAGGCTCATAACATTTACAATTAAAGATTGGTAAAATTTCATTAACTCCATATAACCAGGCAATTATAGAGACACAGGCTTCAGCAATTGCAACATTTTTTCACTCTAGTAATTAAGATGTTGCCATAGTGACTGGATACAGTAAACAAAACCTTGGAGCGTGTTTGTGGCAATGAAAACTTGGATACAAGCTGATGCCGTTGCCTCTCAGCACCAAACTCAGCCCCCGGGGGGGGGGGGGGGGGGGCGGAGGGGGGAGGGGGGTGTATTTTGAGGCATTTTTGGAAAAAGCGCCCAATTTGTGCACAATTGGGTGCTTTTCTTACAAAATTGGTATATTGATGGGTGGGAAATTAGCCAAAAAATAGGTATAGGGAAAGTCACATTTTCGAAGTCCAGTAGGCACATCCACGTACGATTTTGGCGAAAGTAACCCCCCCCCCCGGACTCAGCCCATGATCAATTTTAGGATTTCCTATCTTAGGACCTTTTGTTGCATTAAAAATTGCATTCTGTTTGGGCGGTTTTAAACCCAATTTTGAAGGAAACTCTGCCGTAAGGGGGGATTTTTTTGTGTGCGCTAAATGCGGCTAATTCTTTGTATTCTTTCATATTGAGTTGGGTGGAGTAGAGGTGTTTTTTTGGTTTTTTTACTCATCAGAGGGGTTTTCTTTTTGGGCCTGCATAGAGGGGGAATTTGTTTTCTTCCAAAAACTTCCTACCGCCCCTGAAAATCTAATGGTGCATCCCTAACTATGATTACCATTTTAACCCACCCCTATAATATAATATAATATAATATAATATATAACATAAACAATCCAATCTCTATTTACAAGTCTTGTTCTCTATTTACAAGTCTTGTATTCAAGGAAGCAGTTTCTGATAACAACACCAA
Source organism: Ophiura sarsii (assembly GCA_035610835.1). Classification (NCBI taxonomy): domain Eukaryota; kingdom Metazoa; phylum Echinodermata; class Ophiuroidea; order Amphilepidida; family Ophiuridae; genus Ophiura; species Ophiura sarsii. Next base: position 117,256,602 of record CM069441.1, on the reverse strand, counting down.
TCACCAAATGTGATTCTGAACTCAACTAAAGGATCAAGGATGACTAAAAAAGGGCAAAAACTAAAATCTGAATATGCCCATGACCTATATTTGCACTCTGTAGCTGCTGATAGTGCAATAGTATACACGTAAATAACTATTTTCGTAGGCATATTTTTTGTGATCAGCCAATTATACACAATATGGCTTGTTGATATAAATACAATCACTGTTCATACTCCATTTGCATAGACCGTAACACTTGAGAATCATAATTGCAATTTGTTATGTTCATCTAGGTATCCAGGCGCGCACACAAATATTAACGTAACACAAAAATTCACCACTTTTCACAGCCATGGATATAAATTTACACATTGTATATCTTTCCAACATGCTGTCCCAAACAATCTCTTCCATTTCATCGCACATGACGATATCATTATAATAAATAGGAAATAGAATCGGGTTTGGGAATCGTCCGTCCGCAATCAATGATGTCGAGAGCGATGGAGGAAATTGGATTGGCTTCCATGCAAATCCTAGAATCTACTCAGATCACCATGCTGGATCACATAAGGAGACTGAAACACAATCCTTTTATTGCCCACCATCGATTATGCAAATGTGTAATTTAATTCAACGGCAGTGAAAAGACTCAATTACCAACTGTTAATGACATGTATATTATTTAATATTAGTTAGCCAATTTTAGGTATAGGATTAGTGAATGGAGATTTCTGTAAGAATCAGATCCTATATCGAACATATGAATATATCTCATATTTTTATTAATTAAGCCTACATATTATTACAAGCTTACAGTTTATACATTGATTCCTTTTATGTTTACCATTATTGTTATATATATATTTAAAATTTAATTTAAATTCTATCTTCAGGATCCTAATAATATTAGTAATATAATAATATGTTGCAGAAAGAACATCACACATTGTTTAACACACTCTCAAAAATAAAATAAAATAAAGTTCAGTCTATGTTTTCAGGTCTCCATACAAAAGGCTAATATGACTAGCTTCACTTGGTACTTATCAATCAATGTAAGTCTTTCTTGACCACTGACATGATATCAAAGCATTACAATGTGATATTTAGTTACAGCAATTTCACTGGGTTATTTTCTCGAGGGTGAAAAACCAAAATGATGGCCAAAATGTGTGCTCGCGCAGTGTTTTGGGCAGTAAAACAAAGACTTTTTCAACATTTTTCACTCTTGAGAAAAAAAGTAAAGGGTGAAAATCAAAAGTGAAGGGTATTTCACCCTTTGTATAGGGTGAGTGAAAACACTGAGTTAAAAAGCAACCAAGGCTCAAAATACTGTTTTGATTATGAGGACTATATTTTTGCCGTGGGGGAGGTGGGGGGATATTTTGTGGATTACAAGAGATAAATGCCCCATAGTAATTATTATTATTATTATAGCCCCATGCATTTTGAGCCCTGTTTACAGCACCCAGTGTTTCCTGATATTTCAGTATTACTTGCATTGTTGAGGATTCATCCAAACCGGGTGCACATTTATACGCTAATTTACTAAACCACAGTTCAAACTTGATTTGTGTGTATTACCTTTAAATTATGGTATCAGTATGTGGATAGTTATGTAGGAAAACGAATAAACGATGTAATCTTGTTTTTCCATACATTTACTGATTTAGGGTTAGGAAAAAAACACATCTCACCTTTTTTTCCTAAGAGATGGAAAAAATCCCACCGCAATCACATTTGTTCCCTACCCCTAGAAATAGTGCACCAAAAACCACACTACACCAGGCAAAGGCTACATACATTATGATCAATCTTAGGGACGTGCATCACTGGTCACCAATGATCCATACATCAACTAAGAGTATTAATATTTTAGTAGTTTAACGGTTTATCCAATGCGTAGTAGCGAGTCGAAACTCATTATATTTTTCCCATTTATGACCATTAAAAAAATCTCTACATCTACTAATACTTCGAGCTGGCTACCAGAGATTACAAATCTCATACTTTACTTACCTTAATTATTTATTTATTTTAATGCATATTACTTATTTTCAGTCAATTGTGCAGTTCAATGTACAGTACGTCTGAACATATGTATGCGGATGTATGTACTGTATAATAGGTCTCCAGATTAGTTATTGTATTTCTCCTAACCAATTTTTTCCAACCACTTCACCCGTGCCCCAGCTCACCCAACTGTACCAGTATCAAAATTGGGGGTGGCAGGGGCAGCAGGAGAGAAAAATGGGGAACTTGGTCTGAAACAAGGTATTTTGGACCAACATTTTTACATTAAACATCAATTTTTTGTTTGTACCATAGTGTAGTGACCATTGAATCATGGCCAAGGATTGGCACTGAATCTCCAAATTCCTGGGGCACTGCTACATTTGGTATCAGAAAGAGGAGGGAAGCCATCTTAGTCTATCTCATTCAATACAATGTTATCACTTTGTTGTCTGCAATCTCGATCAATCTGCCCTCACATTCTAGCAATTTACAAGTAATTGTTTCAAAGTACCTAGTCAATCACTGTTGTATACTCATGGCACTGGGTCAACTACATGTAGGTACAACCTTTTTTGCCTGATCTGTTGTCATGGTGACACCTGGCTTCGTTGCCATGGTGACAATCAACAACATCCTGTACTATGGTGAATCTGACAAGGACACAAAGGCAAGCTGACAGGAAAGAGACAATTTAAACAATAAAGCACCAATCAGGCTGTGATCATACACTGCCTTCCTAAAGGAACAGAGGATAACACTAACAATAATGAATTGCTAAAGTAACTGTGTAGAGCATTTTTATTGCATACAGTAATTACCGTGCATTATTAATAAAACAATCAAGAATCCTTTAAAGCTTGTTACTGAAATCACTGATAATTATGTTTGTTTTTATTTTTGGTGGTTTTTTTCAATGTTTTTTTTCAATGAATATTTCCATAAGTAAAAACCATATTTTTAGGTGTTATCGTGTTTAATAATAAGAACTAGTATTAATTAAATGTGTGCTTCAAGTGAGGGGTGGAACTTAATATCTCTCATAGTAGTAGGCCTAGGAAAGAAAAAGGTTCTCAAAGGAAAATAGAGATGTATTAATTATGCACTTTTTTTGCAGCCCTAGCAGGGATTTGGGCCGGGACATACAAATTGTCAATATGACCATAGATCCTCTCAAGAATCTATGATATGACGTCCCCGCTACAGTCGTGTACGGTCCCCGCAGGGTGTGGTACCATTTTTGTACGTCCCCGCTACAGTTCCGCCCCCCCCCCTCCTTAGCCGGGACAAAGTGTACACCTGGCCCCCAACAGCCAGAACATAGTGTCACGCCCGACTACAGTCATAAGTGAAGAACGTTTTAGAAACAGGAAAGAACCATGTCTTATAAATTTAGATTAACCAGTGTTATAACCTTTGTACTCATTTGAACATAAATCCGCTAGTGCTAAACTCACAATAGTCGGGTTACAATTACAACCCCCCCCCCCCCGCTCATTTTTTCAGTGATGTACGTCCCCGCTACGTCCTGGCACACTTTGTACACCAGCGTACACGCCCCCGCATAGCCGGGCAACATTTGTGTACGTCCGTGTACAGTCCCCGCCATGTTCCGGGTCCCCCGGACCTGGGTTGCAATTGATAAGTGCATTAGTACAATCACCTCCAAATAATATTAAGAAAAATTACCAGCATCCACTTATTTTCACTCTTTTCCACATGGATCGCTGAAAAGCCATAACAGGTCATAAATGTGACCACTCCCTCAGCCTGTGAAAAGCTGATCCATGATGATGTGTCTGCCTGCCCGCCCTACATCCCTTGAACATGACCTATACTAAGCCCATCGTGACCCTTGGCATCTTCCCAACAGAATCACCATGGAAACCCTATCAACAGCTCTACAACTTCTGGAAAAGTTAGCATGGACTTTTGGCAAACTTCTGGGAATATCATAACTGTATGCCACAGTCATGGGTCAAGTTTTTAGTTGATCAGAATTGATTAGATCAGAAGCTCGGAGCCTACTGTCTACATACAATAATGTAGTGAATATTTATGAAGTTGATAAAATAGTCCCAATCATTTTCATTTTGAATTCATGGTTTCATAGAGTCGAAACTGTGTATCCCAAGTCCAATTTTAGTCTGTAATTTTCCAGTACATGCTCCAAAGTAAAATAGCACTTTTTAGTCTAGACGTATTGCTATATTATTTCATGTGCTCGACTGGGTAAATCAAAATCAAATTTGGAGTTCATCCTCTTAAAAGGGAAAACAGAACTTAAGAACACACCCAGCAACACATACAAGTAATATCCTTGCGGAGCAACAACAAGTATCGACAATAACTCACCCATGTCCAAAAATGTGTCGGTATATTTGTCTCAATTCAAATGATCTGGTCGGTATCAATGAAGTATAGAGCTTTTTATCATTATCAAATAATATTAATATTTGTCAATTGGCTCTATATAGTTTTATATTGCGTGTTAATATTATTATATCAGGGTGGATAATCCCGGATAAGTTTGTTAATAACAAGAGCTAACACTAGTCTTGAGTAAAGATACTGTACAGCTCATATTGGCTCATTGGTAAAGACTACAAACACTTTTTATGTACTGTACATTTATTTTAAATAAAGTCTATTAGGCCAAATAAAAAAATATAGTAGTTTCTCGTCCCCGCGCGCATCCGTTTTGGCTTCCGCATCCCAAAAAGTCTTTTTTTTTAATAATTTTTTTTTATTGTTTTTTTTAATTTTTTTTAATTTTTTTTTTTTTTTTTTTAAATTTCAAGATCACACTGATGTTGTTAATGGAGAACGTGTCAATATTTTAAAAAAACCTGTGTTACAATCAAAAAACAACACAACAGGCGAAATGTACTCATTTTAAGGTTATAAAGCTAGTCTTAGAAAAGTGGCGGCCATTTTGAAGCAAAAACATTTCCACCATGTTGGAAAAAGCGAAACCAGTTTTGGAAAAAGGGGCATCCGCCATCTTGGATCCGCCATTTTGGAAAAAAAGAAAAGAAAAAAAACTGCCCTCATCCTCCATTTTTCAAAAAGTTGGGACGAGAAACTAGGTGTTTTTTTTATTTGGCCTTATATGCTGTATAATAGACTAATAGTGTTCGTAACTTACTGTTTATACAAGCCTACTATTTCAACATCCAATGGAAATGGCGGCTTGGGCATTGATGCTGCTGAGTGAAATACTATTAATTTATTTTCAACCAATTTATTTTTTAAAACAATGACACAAATTTGAATTAACGAACCCGTACCAACATACAAATTCTTCTATCTAGAACCATAGAACACAGCCATTGAAATTGAGCAACATACAGTATCAAAATACATGAAAAAAATTATGATTTCAGTTACAAAACGTATTGCAAGAAAAACATGCCGTTCACAACAAAGTTTTGCCAGGTATACCGGAAGTGAGAACCAGCCTGTCCGACTCATTGTATACGATTTCTACACAATTTACCGAATTTATTGAATTTTTATTCTGAACTGCTGGTTCGGCAAAAAGCTGTACACCGGGAAGCAAGAAGGAGTCATGGTGGATCTGCATTCAGTACCATACCCAGAAAAAGACACATGTCCAGTGGAAACGCCACAATAATCTTAGTAGACGGACGAGTAAATACCTGATTAATCGTAAATTTATTTTAAACTAATGTGAAAAGTGGATACAATAGTAATACTTACACTAAAAACAAGCCGCAACATTGCCATATTGTTCATGGTTAAATCCTTACACAAAAATGTACATAATTAGCTGCAATTACAATCATCATACATGTAGTAGATCCAGCTGGACTGGTACTGGACTTCACAATGTTAGGCTTCCTAGTGTACGGTATGTTGCATTCCCATAACATTACAATAGGATCCCTCACTGGGAGGGGACAAAACAACAGGTCAATAGGTCAAATCCTCCTACCCACTGATATATCACCACCTCACCATCAGTGTGTCCTTCCACTAAGAGAAACAAAAGTTGTCCCACTCAAAAACAAACATTTTGTGACTTTAGAGTTCAAAACAGCTCTGAAGAGTTCTAGTGATGCATTAATACTGGTGCCTCAACTAGTTAAGAACTGGTCACTTTCTAATATTAATAATAAAGCTTTTAAGATCATGTGAGCAGGCCAACCAAAGACTTTCTGTACTAGAAATTCATTGGGCCAACACTATATTATACATGTAGCACATGGTAGGTAATAAGAAGGATTTAAATGGCATTAACAGGTGTTTATCTTATCACAGGCTCACAGCGCCTTTTATTTCCTGTCTCTCTCTCAATCAATCAAGCCACTATCCCTGTAGAAAACCCTGACTGGTGACTGCCAATCACCAATTACCCTTCACAATTAACCATTACCCCTCCCCCTGTCTCTGCAAATGTCACCATGGACTAGTTAATACTGACAAGCTATGGTCAAGTTCTAAAATTTAGTATCGAATATTTGATTATGAAATTTGAATACATGATCAATTAATTATGTGACTAACTTTTCACTCATCATGTTCATATCTGAAAGAGTGACTCACTTGGCTCGCCATAATTCTTTCTCCAGTGTCATGATCTTTTTGGTAAATTGACTTTTATATTTCGAACAAATATTAAAACAACTCTCCATAAAGATATTTTAAACTTATTTGTTTACATTTGGCATTTAAATGACCTATTAAATGTACCCTCAATCAAATACTCACCCACATGAACCCATGCTTATCCATAGTGAACGGAACTCCAAACTTTTTTGTAGAATTTACGCTGATGGAATGTTTGGGCCAAGAGAGCACTGAACCCTGGGTAGGATCAAAGGCTATGGCTAACATGGGAAATGGTTTCCATGGAAACAGTACACAAAGTTTGTAGCACAACTGATTGTGTGTTGTTGTGAACTGCTCGCCACTCAGTCAAAACTTAGACATTTTGCGATACATTATGAAATAATAATGATGTTAATTAGGGCCAAGTAAACAGTGCATTTATCGAATCAATCTCTGTATGATATATATTCTTTTTGACTGATATTATCTAGCAAAAATAGCGTTAAAAGTTGACCAAGTAAACATAATTATAACCATATCTTGTATTATAGGGCTGGTTGCTAAACCCATGTTGATATAGACCCCAAAGGACTGGTTCAGTTGGCTAGGCTATGGGCGAACCTTGGGAACATGAATATCTAGCTCACAGCTGCCACAAAATGTAGACAAATGACTTTGATAACAATTTATGATTTATATTATACTTGACTTTACAATAATTTACTGTAACTTTTTTGGAGAGGGAGGTGTGGAATTCACTGTTGACAGATATTTCTATTTCAGGGATTTTGACATATTGACCGCATTTAAATTCTAGTGTCAAACCAAAATGGTGGTCAGACTTGTGCTCAACCATATAAGTAACCATGTTACTTTCATGGCTCAACTTACCATAGGCACGTTGTAGGCACCGTCTTTGTTGTAGGCCTAATTGCATGTGATCAAAAACCCTATTGGTTGAACATATTCATACAGACTAAACAAAACATCTCATTCACATTCCAACCAGCAACGTTTTACTAAAGAAAAAGACGATAATTGGTTTTACAGAGTCACACATAGAACATGAAGCTACATTCTATCATGTTTTCAATGACCTACTTTTGCTAATACCATCACACACCTTGATCCAAGAACCAAGTAAGACTGAAAACAAGTACAATACTGATGGCAACCATACTTAGGACAGTATGGTGTCCCAAGATTCCAAGGGGAGGGGAATAGGGGGGGATGGGGAGAAGAGGAGGGGAGAGGAGATGAGGGGAGGGGAGAGGAGGGGGAGGGGAGAGGAGGGGGAGGGGAGAGGAGGGGATGAGGTCCTATTATTTGCTGTTTGCAAATGAAATATTTTTTAAAGTTGGCCCATTTTTTCCTTCCATCCACGCAAATCAAACATCTCCATGAGTCCCAGTAATTCTGAATCCATTTCGATAGAATCATAAAGCACTGGTAGGATTAGATAGTAATTGATTGAATGATGGCCTTCATAATTTCTAAACTCTTCATTCACACAAAATGCTGAATATATAAACCCTAGGGGAGGGATAGGGAGCCAGATCATCCATCCATTTAATCAGTAATCTTTCACCATACTTCCATATGTAGGTTCATTTTATTGATTTTTTTAATGCAATCTCGTCTCTTTTATTATTATTCCTTGTGAAAGAAACATTTTTTGTGGCCATACAGCATTATAATATTAAACCTACATTTGTATAATCTGATTTTCCTGGCCTAAGCCCTAAAGATTAATCACAAAATCCAAATGAATGCCTGCTTGTAAATAGGATGATATATTGTGGAGCAGATAATAATGAATGTCCTTTGATTTGAAAGACAACTTCTGTTTTGTTTATGATGTTGCCATGGTAGCATCACCAAACTTGATTGTTGATTCATCACCACGTGTAAGATTATGAAAGAGTTGGCTTGCCTAAATTCTTAAACCAAACAATATAAGCCAAGCATAAAAGCTTTAATCCTGAAGATATCCATACCCAAAGACCATGTCTTGTTTGCAGAACCAATAGCCCACAGGTGATTGATAGTGTAGATAGTGTTAAATAATGTTTGCAAAGTCTAGGTGTATAGTTGCTTAAAGTACAAAGTTAATAATAAAGACACTGAATCACCTTCTTGTCAATCATGTGCTAAAATGTGTCTTTACTACATTGGTATATGTACTGGTGCAGCGTGCGGGCTAGATATAATAGAATAAGAACCTGGGGGTAGAACATCATGAACATGGCAAACTTTCCCTATTTTGTCTAAAAATGACGTTTGTTTTGCCACCCCCCCCCCTCCTAATCATGCAGACACCCTACAGTAAGGACAGGGAAAATGCTCAAAAGCGCAAAAGCACCAAAAAAAGCACCTTTTGCCCAAAATAGCACTTTTTGCTCAAAAAAACACTTTTTCCATCACACAGCATTTTGTTTTCAAAATTGTCTAAATATTTAACAAATAATGTCCATCTACCTAAAAATCAACAAGTTACATAACTGTGGAAGTGTTTATTCTACACTTAGTTTAGTTTGAATGTAGTTCTGAATGAAAAATGATGGTTTTGACAACGAAAAAAGAAATACGTTAACATGGAAACATGGAATATAATCGCTTTTGGATTTATTTTTAACGCATATGGCATAGTTTTGGTGAATAAAAGCACCTTTTACTAAAAAAAAGCACCTTTTGCTCCAAAAAGCACTTTTTCCAAAATCAAGCAGCACTTTTAGTGCTTTTAAAAAGCGCAAAATCCCTGTCCCTACCCTACAGTATGCACTACTACTGCTATCTTCTTCATAAAATTGTAGACAAAAAAGACTATATTTTTTAGGCTCATCACCGTATCGGAGTTCCTTTAGTATACCCTACCAGACCAATGGGGACTTTTTTTTTAAAGAACGACCCATACATTTACAGTGAGGAACAAGAATGGTAGTGTACATTCTACATTTTAGCCAGAATCAAAGGGTGCACAATTCTGAACCTTTGCAGTGCCCACCCAATGGTGGTGGTGGTGGTGTGTAAACATCTCATTATTCTGCAATTTCCAGCATTTGTGTACCAAGACACTATCTCATTTACATTATAAACACCACATATAGATAAGATACATGTCAAGAATTAAAAGCTAGTCTCTGGGAGGTAAAGTTTATTTGTACACATTATGATGATAAGTCTAATGTTTAAATGCCCAGGCACAGAGCGCAAACAAGCTGTGACACTGGCCATTCAAGGAGATATTCTAGTGCAGACCTATTGTCTAAAATGTGCATGAATTTAGCTGACTTTTTGTAGCATCACATGGCTTGTTGGTATATGAAGTCTTGCCTCTGAAATGTAGACCTGTACACATTGGCTATGTATCGATTCTTGCCAACAATCCAGAACATGGAGTTTTGAACCTTTGGGACATTCAGCAATACAAAATTGAATTGTCAATAACAATATAGGCCTACTTTTAACTCATCGCTTTAACATTTCAAGATTTCCCTTAGTATCAGTTTTCTGATCCTTGGCGGTTTTTTGTTCCTGCATCTGTTGGATTCATCTTTTTTACATTTTTTCCATCTCCAATAATTGGCCATAATTACAGCCTGTAGGCTTGTTCAGACAGTCGGAGGAAGGGATCGGAGGAAGCCCGGAGTAGGCTCTAGTCGGAGGAGTGTCGGATTACAGGTCGGAGTAGTGCCTGTCTGAACGCTACTCGGAGGAAGCTCCTCCGACCGATATACTCCTGAAAAAAGGCAGGAGTAACGCACTGCAGGGGTCCGAGGATCTCTGAACAGTCGGAGTAGCGTGCCCGTGTGGAACGGTTCCCACGAATAGGTCGGAGGAGCGATGACCTTCGATGATTATTGTGCCATGTTTCCACACACACTCGTCATTCACGGACCAAACCTATTGCAAGTCGCTTACAAATACATACGATAATGATAAGCTATGATAGTAGTAGTGAAGATTGGTCAATTATTCCTTCAAAAATTCCACAACCTGTTCAGAAACGCCATCCTAAAATTCATAATTTCTGACTTGAAGGCCTATTTCTTATTTATTGTTGTTGTATAGTAGCGCAGTTTTTACACACAAACAAAATGCGTCATCCGATTTCGTCACTGACAGTGTTATTGTTGTTATTTTTAAGTCTGGTGACGTAATGATTTATTCTGACCCCGAGTCATGTACAGTCCCGTGTACAGTTACTGTACATATCGTAAGATACACTGTATCATACGAACATGTGCGTTTAGTACTCATGAATGCATAATGAGATGGTATGGTAATGAATATTCAGCGCATGTGCTTTGCAAAATCCGTAAATCTCATGTAAAATTGGATCCATGATCATATATCTCGCGTGGAAATTGGCGTGTTAGGTCAACCAAGTAGTCTCAAATTTCCTGGGTCAACATATGCGGGCGCTCTTATTTCCGGAAGATACTCTGAGCTACTCCGAGCCCCCCGCGAAGATCGAAGGAACGCGAACTGTTTAGTCGGAGCATGGTCGGAGTAAAAAGCATGTCTGGACGCGGGTAGGCGTAACTTTACGACCCGAATATGAATTTTTCCTGCGGCAGTAGGAGGAAAATGTTCATGTCTGAACACAGCTTGTATTGACTTGAGCCTGTATATTATCTCCCTCAATATTGAACAAATCTGCACACATTTCTGGTGCATGTTTCTTAACCTTCACCACCAGACTTACCAATTTCATTTTCAAGACAAACAAATAAAGCATCTGTTTGGGAATATAATACAAAGATCTACATCAAAAAAGGGAATCATTGTATTAAATAATTAATTAAACTTTTAAATACCACAATTAAATGCACTATATACAATACAAAACTGAATTACATAAAACATAATCAGAATATTGCTGGCATTATCATTATATTCCTGGACAATAAAACAGACTGTATAAAAGAGTTACCACCAATGTTGCAAAATGGATGAAGGTGATCGCCATGGCAACCATGCCAACTCATCCACAGCAGATTAGCACAGCTGTTTATAGCTGAGTTAGGTGGTTGCCTGAAAGTGCAAAGATTCTGATCAATGAGGTTCAAATATAAACAAGAAGTTGTTCAAAAAATTGTCAATTTATACCAAAATGGGGTGGGAGACGACTTATTAGATAACTTGTCAATATATTTTTTATATGTGAAGCGTGAGTTTGTCTTATCTTTAGGGGAGAGGGCATTTTAAGAGACCCTTTTTACACATGCCCTAGTTGGTCTTCTAATAAGGGGAGAGGGCAATTGGGGAGCAAACCTTTTTACACATGCCCCTTTACCCCCCCCCCCCCCCCCCCCTGAGTTCACTTTTCCTCCCTGTCAATCTATATTGATCACCTTTAAAACTTAACTTCTACAATGATTGTCATGTCTAGAAAGCACACTTCAAATTATCAACAAACCAGACCCATAAAAACTTCTAATGGAGCTTCAAGATCTCCCCCACTGACTTCAAGTGCATGTCCTAATCTAGTAAATCAGATACAAAAGCCACTTTAACCCGGTATTTGTGCTCTTTTAAAGCCTCAGGTTCTAAAATTAGATGGGTGAAGTGAGAGAAATCAAATGCTCCATTAGAGCATCAAGGATTTTCTAAACTAAGGGAGCCTACCATTCAGCCTTATATTTTCTTTTGTATACTTCATTGACTTTTTCTCTTCTTTCTTCTCAAGTCCACAGGTGTTACATCTTGAGGATCATTCTTGGACCCAATTTTACGCTCCAGCTGTTTCAATGTTGGGGGTCTATTTTATTTTTAGCTTATTTTGAGGCCAACCTGAATGGTGTTGTTGTTATGTTTCCAATGTTGTTATGTCACTGATCTCTTCTTTTTATAAAGTCACAACTGCTTGAAATGTGCTTCAAATTTGCAACACACACCCCCTACACATTTAAAATGTTATTGGTAAACAATATTTTGCACTTGCAAACATTTCCATGGAGGGAATGGTTTCATGGATGTTGCGAAACTTGCATAATACAATCAAGTATTGAAATTATCATTTTTGCAGCCTACTAAAAGTAGACAGACCTTAAATAATTGTCATTAGTGGAAATTTAAAACAATCTTAAAACAAACTGTGGTGTATCTGCCCGAGGATGGCTTCTTTAATCTGACATAGGCCTACAGTACTGGCAAAACATTTTTTTAGCACAGAAACTTCAACTTGGGAGATGACTTTGGACAGTCAGCGGCGTGGCTTTGGCAAACTTCCTTATTTGTCCAATGTATCCCCCCCCCCCCACACTTGTTCAATGCACCCATAGTTTAATTGCATAACTGTGTTTAGCATCTATATAGGAACATTATGGGACAATTGCATATTATTATATATGGAAACAAGTCAATATTAAAGAATAATATTAATATCCCATCCCAATTCCATTAAAAAAAATGTGGGTGAATTTTAGTTGCACAAAGCACACACAACTTCACAAGCAATAACAAAAATAAGCTTTTAAAGACATTCACTATTAATGATAGAGGAAAGTTAGCCTACAGTAGTATTTATCAGAAATAAGAGTAAGAATTACATGAGCGTGGATTTCCAAGAACTTTGAAGGCTACCTAGTATCAGTACCAGTGCCAGAGATGCTTGTATATTACATGCAATGCAACCATAATCCATTTCACAGGCCATACTGAAACGTGTCCATGGTGGATGACATGTCCAAAAACATTTCTTGACACCCTTATATTATCACAACAAACTAGTATGTTTACTCTTAAACAAAATAGAATACAAACTTACGTGTCTCTTCTCCAAAAATGGTACGTAAATACGACGAAAATGGTCCTGCGGCACACACAAAATCACGTGCAACGACTAAATTTACTGAGTACAGATTGGGAAACACCACTCGCGTGTATGAAATGTATGGGCACCGTATCGAATTCCCTACTGAAGTGTACAGCGACCACAAAGGCTATTATAAACCATGTGTACATTCATCCACTTCCGGGGATATCCCCGACGCTGTAGCGGCTCTTCCTGGTCACCATGACTAAGTATTCCTCCCTCTGAAAGGTTTTTATAAAGGTTATTTTGACATGATAACCATTATAAGTATGCATTTAAATTGCTCAGTTATAAGTGAATGTATGTTTTGTGAGGTATGCGTGATAAAATATGCGAATATATTACTGTTTGTCAGAAATAATGGAAGAATATTAGGATAATTCATACGGGGCGAATCTGTGCACAGTTGATAGAAGGCCAATTAATAGCGTACCAAGCAACCAATCAGATTGCGACTATGGCGGTGCAGCAGCTGGAAGACACCGGTCAGGTCAATGCGCGGTATTATTCTCCAGTCGCTTTGTTCTTGGAAATCTTGCGGGATGTTTGAAAACGTTATTTTCTTCCAACGACGTGCCTTTTATGTTGGCTATCGCTACATTATGAATACGAATGTCAATACATTTTATTCTTATTTATGGCAGAAAACGGGTGTAGGGAAATTGTTTTTTGGGCGAGGGTTTGGGGAAATCTAAGGATGAGAGACTCACGCGCACGTGGCAGATGTAAACAAACAGAGAAAGAAAGTCACTTTATTGATTTATTGCACTTACAATATTATCAATCGATTTGTGCTATTAGTATTATTCTATTTAGGTTTATGACACAATGCGCTACGCCATTGACTCAATAGAAATCTATATAAAATCTAAACACCGACAAATCGAAGGTAGATAGGGTAAAGTAACAAAGAGACCGATGAATATGAAATAAAGTCCAAAAGATGAGCCGTGTACGGCGCCGGCGCCGTCTCAATGATGTTGCGACCAAATCTGCAATTGCTGAACATTGGGAGAAAGGAGGTACGGTATTAAAAAACAATCACGCATCAGGTAGGTTGTTGGGCAGCCGGGACAAAAGAAAAGGGTAATCACTTCAATTTCAAATAAAATAAACTATTCATGCATTGTTTATTCAAGTTTTGGTTTATTTATAGGCCTTTTATTTATAGGCCTTTTATAATGTCATCATTATGTAGGACTGAAAAGGCCTCGAAGCAGCCTTTGGGTTTGTTATAATCTTCCAGACCTTCAAAATTAGGCCTAGGCCTACATTTCACTTTTTGTGTTGGGATGCAATTTGCTTTTTACTGAGTACAAATTGAGGACCTCGGAAAAAGTTGTATCACAATTTTATACAAGTTTATACCGCAAGAGACACATTTTTAGTTCAACTTTGAGGCAGGAAATTTCTAGGAGTGGATTGATGGCCCACTGCATGCAAAATAAATAAATGCAAGCATTTGTGCAAGTGTTTTCATTTCATTTCAAGAGTCAAATTGGAATAATTCTAGAATAAAAGGTGGTAGAGTGATTAAAGTGAGTTCCACCCCTCTTTCTTTCTGTCTTCTCCCTTTTCTTCATTTCTCCTAATGATACAAGGGCATGACAACCAGCCTCCCCCTATCCCAGTTTAATGTTGCCACCCTTACCCAAGTCTAACCTAGGAAGAGTAGTACAACAAATCATACTTAGTGTTATTTGTCATCAGTTGGTATTATTCATCATAGGGTATTTTGCATGTTTCACTATCTGTCCCCATCCTTGGTAGGGGAAAAAAGAAGAAGAAAAAACCCACCAACGTATGGGTTTCCTGTACTATAGGAAGAGGTACTTTATAAATATTTTATTTAAATTTCATTTAAGATTCTCATATGCCAGAAAATTTGTTTACCCCATAGTTTTCATTTGATCAGCTGTAGGCCTATCTACCAATTCAGGTTGGTATTTTATTTTTTATATATAGAATTAACACTAGAATTAACAGGTAAAACACCACTTTGTCCCAAAACACCACTTTGTGGCATAATGTGGTGAATGGGGTTTGTATACCTTTTTTATTGGTGCTTATATTTTTGTTTGTTTGTTGGGGGGGGGGGGGGCTGGAGCTTCCCCACTTGGAACCCTTGCCCCCACCCCCCCCCCCCCCCCCGCTCCCCCCCTAAATAAAATAAATCGGTGTGGGTGTGGAATGGAGCCCCCCATTTCAAGTCACTGCCCCTTCTTGCCCCCCCCCCCCAAAAAAAGTCTAGTTTATGCCACTGATCAGTTCACTCACCCAAAATAACAAAATGGTGGGCGCGCATACCGGCCATACAAAACAAATTGAGTGTCCCCACCCCCACCCCCCCCCCCCCCCCCCCGGATTCCCTTACCCCATAGGGACTTAAATAGTTGGAATTCAGAGATCTAAACCTATTTCTTTCATTTATGAGATAAGTCTGGACATGGGGCTGGCACTCTTAAGTATGAAATAGATACAGAAACTGTCACACAAGTTTAAGGTTAGCACTTTTATGTCAGAAAATGTGCAATATGTCTTTTGAGTGGTTATAAAGTTTATGTTTATGTCCCCTCCCCCCCCCCCCCACCCCACCCCCCCCCCCCCCCCCCCCCCCAAAAAAAAGAAGAGTTTTTTAAAAATATTCAAAAAAATGAATAAATAAATATGGGATCTTTCAGAGTCACAATTTTTAAAGTTGCTCTTTAAGACAGTTATGTGCCATAGCTGAAGAGGGTCTTCCCCCAATATATGGGAGTGCCCCCACACCCACAGGTATAGACCACTGGGCGCCTGATGTTGGTAAAGTTGCCTGAACATGTAATCTCATGGTTTCCCATCAATCTTTCACAAGCTTCCATGCTTTTAGTCTGAATGTACTAATTAGATTTGCAATAATTCTTAATGAAGTCCCTCGTTCCATAATAGGATTATCACATTGGCATCTAGGACCCTGTACACACTACCAAAAATCCCTTCATCGGATGAAGCGTTAATGAAGATCAACTAATGAAATGTGTAGTGTGTACGCTCTTACCTTCATCGAATGAAGCAAAACTAATCATCATCCAATGATGCTAAAGAGGTTCTTTCGATGATGATACATGTTAATTCAATGAAGCGATTTGGTAGTGTGTACGCTCCGTCATTAACTAATGAAGATCAATGTTCATTGAATGAAGTGATTTTATAGTGTGTATGGGGTCAATCTTAATTCAATGAAGCGATTTGGTAATGTGTACGCTCCCTTCATTAACTAATGAAGATCAACTAATGATCATTGAATGAAGCTATGAAGCGATTTGGTAGTAATGTGTACGCTCCCTTCATTAACTAATGAAGATCAACTAATGATCATTGAATGAAGCGATTTTATAGTGTGTACGGGGTCTAGGTTATCCATCCATATATCTATACTCGGGATGTGCTCAGGATCCGGTTTGCATGGCATGATTAGGGGTAGGTCTACTAAAATGAAATGTTAACAGACATATTCCCGCTCCCTCCATTTACTGATATCCAACACCAGTGGTGTAGCTAGGTTATTCATATTGGGGGGGGCAAGAAATGAAAATGAGCCGACAACTTTTGTGAGTCAAGAAATGCGCGGTTAGCGCGCAAAAATTGTTGACTTTACACCTATTTTTTGCACGATTGAGCTTCATTTTAGCTCTAAACAAGCTTGTACCAAACAATATTGTATTTTGGGAAGAAATATGCGCACGTAGTACGCAAACAAATTTCATCTGTGTACTTTTGAGCATCATAATTGCATGATTCCTTTCGTCAAATGAACCGACAGTGCCAATCTCAACCGACACGACATCAATATTGGGGGGGGGGGGGGGGGGGGGGGGGCGGGTCGCCCCCCTCGCCCCCCACCCTCTGGCTACGCCATGGCCACTGTCCACCACACCTTCACTCCTAATAACAACTCCTCCCCTAACCGTGACAGTGTCATGTGGCATAGGGAAATGGCCCACCCAGTGGCGTATGGGGAAGGCGAGGAAGGCGATTGCCCTCCTCCCCCCCCCCCCCTCCAAAAATAAGCTTCCAAATGACACCTAATTTTTGGAAATCGCGGACAAAGCTTCCAAAAAGACCCCTTATTTGAGGAAATCGCGGACATGGTACGAACCCCCCCCCCCCACCTTTTCCGCAATTTTTGGAACAATCATGCATACCCTACTGAATATACCGGGAAGATATCCTACATTTTAAGTTCCTACATTTTAAGAACATGATGGTATGCTTCACGCCGTGTTGGTGACTTATGAGAAAGACAATTCATTGAAGCTAACAGCGGCGGTAGAACTGATTAACGATCCCTAAAATGAATGATGGTGGTTATCCAACCGCATCTAAATAATGATCATCCAACCAAAACATCAATGATATAGATACTCAATAAGCTGGTGAATATACATGTCATTAACACGGTTACATCATCTATCAATGTCTCAAACATGCTGAAAAAGTATCATAAAAAGTGACAAAAAAGCTCAGATATCCAAAATTATGAAGAAACACACATATGATATAATGTACCTACCAGGTGCAAATTCTGATGCTTTACCAGTGGTTCAGCCATATTGTCTACCCACGATTCCAAATCAGACCCTTCACCAAAATGTGCTCAGCAGAATAAGAAGCAATGCTTAAAAAACTCATCAATATTCATGTCGTCACCATGGTTACTTGCCAATCTTGCTCTTGGCACAAGTCTCTCTTGGTTCTCTTTACCTCCCTCTCATCACCCATTTGGGATTTTTTTTTCTTCTTTCTTGTCTCCCGTGCTCTGCTCTGCTCATACACTGAAAGATGCCGAGTGACTCGAGAATCCAAAAATCATTCAATACTCTGCCTCTGGCACATCACGTCCTGCTATCTACTGAAGACGACTGATGGTATTTTAAGAGGTAAGGGAAGCGATGGATGGTGACAGAGTACCTGCGGATCACACATGCCTATTCATGTGCATCCTGTAGTGATCGTTGCAATGCTGTGCACCACTTTGGGGCATTCTTTTCGACCACAAACTTACGACAGCCGGGATACGGAGGCAGCAACCAAAAATCTTGAAACTATGCACGAAAATCAATGGTGTAATATTCGTTATTGAGCTTGCTTGCCAAGGCAGATAGATATCTTGATAGACTCTTGTCTGATCTGATGATAAATTATACATTGGTTTTATTTTATATTTTCAATTATATGGAGAGTTATTATGTAAATGTATTGTTGTTACAAAAAAATTACGTTCAAAAGGGGGAATAACCAACCAGTCATAATTAGTACCGATATCCATCTTTTCAAGATCAGCCAAAATTATGTTTGATAAGCTATATCTCGCAATGATGACAAAAAGTGGCTTTTCACAAGTATGAAGTAAGATTATAAGGTACTTTTTCACTTAATTGAATAATATTACAGATTAATTTGTCATTAACCACCATGTTGTAAATGTATCAGTAAATGGATACCATAAATACATGTATTTTACATGTGCATATCTTCGGTACGCATTTAATAGCTTTTCAATCTACATTTTTAATGACGTTTTTCAGCGTTTGAATATAAATTTGTCATTAACCACCATGTTATAAAATGTATCTGTACATGTTATACCACAATACATGTGTATACTTAGAGTAGGCAAGTCATTTCACCATCTATACTTTTGGGCATTGAGATATGGAAATGAGAATGTTTTTTGGTTTTTAAAATAAATTAAAGCGGCAAACCTCGGGCAATGCAGAACATGAATTATAAACAAAGTTTACTGACATGTCTAGAATAGCAACTCAAAAATAATCAAATTCGATCATCGAAATGCAGCCTGCCTATGGCTTGGGAACATCACCGTAATAGCTTTTCACTTAACATTTTCAAAACATTTTACTAGCATTTGAATGTTAATTTTGTTGGAAACAATGGGATATGTATGGCATTTTAAGGCCTATTACGAGGAATAGATAGCGTTTGACAGGGTAATGGAGCCCAGATGCATCATCTTAACACTTTCCACGCAGCTATTATTTCTACCATACACAAAACAGATTTTTCAGAAACCTTACACAATTTTCAAAGTCTATCTCAATGATTCCTGACTCAATACTTTGCATGTTTGTACTTATTTCAATACATTTCTCATGGTGATTCCAAATATAGTAATGAAATTTGATAATTTTGACATTTTTGAAACAATTTGTGAAATTTTGGCATGTCGTCTGCAGCCGCCTGCCGCGTGGAAAGTGTTAAACTTATCACTGAAGCTTTGATTGATGGTTTGAATGAAATGAATCAATCAAATTAAATAAGACAAATATAATTTTCAATTTAAAAATATAAAAGATCCTAAATTGCTTCGATGATCATGCTTATGCTAGCTGGCTCAACTTGACAGCATATCAAATATAGTGCTTTTAATATTTCATTTGATGATAATAATAATAACAAAAGTGTGTGCCCAAAGACGAGTACCCACAAATATGCGCACTCACTCAGGAAGGGCCTGTGGCGGTTAGCAATCCAAAATTGATCCATTTCTACAACGGCACACAATATAGTCTGCCTGCTTTAGAACACACACACACACCCCACCACACAACGCTAAATCTCTCTTCTCCAATCCACCACAACCATTTTACGATTATTCCAATCAATCTAAGCTATTAATACACTAGCGCTAGTCAATTCAACGCTCTGTACGAACCGTATCTATAGTGATTAATTTTTAATATCTAGATGCCGTCTGCAGTCAGCCATTCAAGCACTGATTTTCATTTGTTTAGTACCGTGATATTATTTTAATGTAAATGATAAAGACTTGGAAAAAACTGCATTTATTCTATACACTTACTAATGTAGGCTTTAATCCTTTGTGCGATTCTCACGTGAATTTAAGTTGAGTTTCGCTAGTCATAGGTTCCGCTACAATCATGCTCATATTATACCAACATTTATCTATATTTATTTTTATTTTTGTGTATAAATTTGCCTTTGTTCATCTGGTTTATGAAATGGTTATTTTATTTTATTTTTGATGAAAGTATATTGTTGTGCTAACAAATTATAAATTGAAACATAAATGGTTTCTAATATTTCCTTTTAATGTCAGATAATTGCTGTTTGCTTTGCTGGTCCGTCAGGAGTCTTAATGAGAAACACACACATTTTGGGGTAATTTTTGTCATCACACAACATCCTTCCAATCCACATGTCTGTATGGACAGATAGATGGATGCATAACCGTGACGCTGGTTGTCATAGCGACGGTAGCATCGTATAAGTTGCCATTTTGCACACACGAGAGCGTTCATCTGCATGATTGGCGAAAAAGAGGGCTCTATGAAAATAAGCCAAGTGAACTAGCTGGCTGACGATGTTTTGCAATGTCTACTAAGGCAGAAAATTAATGGTGTTGCTAGACCGATGGCATCAGCTAGATGAGATTGGTTGTTGTTATAAACCCGGGATTGAGAACTATTTATCATCATATAAGAGAGGCCATGTTATCAATGAAAATAGAGGAGCTTCTTATAATTATGACATGATCACCTCAAGTGTAGGTTCTTATCCTTGTGAAGTTTGTGCGGATTTTAAACAAGATTTTTGTATCAATGTATTTGTAGTCTAATTATTGCATATTGGGGTTTCTTCCCTTAGGTGACAAAAAAACCCTATCCTGTTGTTAACAGGCATGTCAGGTCGGGTCGGTTGGTTTGGCATTTTTTTTACAATTATTTTGCCTTGAAAATTACTGTAATTTTTGTTTAAATATCTGTACAAAAATGCTGTTTTTTGACAATTTTTCACCAATTTCTAAAAAAATGGGTCAGAAATGGGTTTCATTTTGTTGTCTCCGTCGCGTCGGCTTTTTAATAATGGAAGGGTCTCCCTACACTCTCAGAAATTTAAGAACCTTTTTTGTCCTCTATTTATCTGTTCTTGAGTAGCACCAAAATTGGTTCTTCAGACACCTTACAGAACCTTTTTTGGTCTCTTTAGAACCTTTATTGGTTCTGAAAATGGTTCTCAAATTTTCAAAAACCTTTTTCGAAGGTTCAAGAGAAGGGTTCCTCATAGAACCTTCATAAAAGGTTCTTCAAAAATTAAGAAACCTTTGGAGAACCTTTTTTGGTTCTATAGAGACTAAAAATGGTTCTGCAAGTTGTCTTATGAACCAATTTTGGTTCCATTCAAGAACCATTAAGGGTTCTAAATAGAGGACAGATTTAGAACCTTTTTTTCTGAGTGTGTAGAAAATCTCCACAGGTATATCATGGGCCCTAGCAATTATTAAAATCCAGATGAACAGACAAGTGACATTTTAATGCTGTTGCAGAACTAACTGTTTCAAACTGGTATGTGAATCGAAAGTTGGATAACCGAGTCATCCCTTGGTGGCATATCAATAAGAACAGCTGAGTTGATAGCCTCCCTCGTCTGCATCAATACAGTTCATAAGTAGCTTTCAGCTCATTTTCTTTCTGCCTCTGCTGTACATGACTGATCCACATGGATTCTCAAATCAACCTGATTTCAATATTTTTTGTAATTGTATGATAGGATATGATTGCGAACGATCACAGATTAGCAAGTGATTAACTGAATCTTTATAAGAAACCCTAATTTACAAAATATTGGAATCGTAAGTGAACCTCTTTATGATGATTTGTTGTTTACTGACCTGCAATTATTACACCAACTCTATTTTTGAATTATTTTTATCAGACTTTGAGGGATTTTGGTAGATTTGAAAATAACAGCACATTACATCATATGCTGTCTTCAGTAGATAGCAATGATACCAATTCCAACTTGGTATCAAGTGGCATCTAATACATCTTTTGATGTGTAAAATTGTGAGGTGGTTTGTTTTTCTGCCTACCTCATCCCCAGCCTCATCCATTTCTCTGTCGGATGCGGTGAAATTGAAACTCCTGTATAATGTAACATCATGCAATCAGTTACCATGACAATACCATGACAACATTTTGGAAGTGAACTAACGAAATATTGCTATTGCTATTGCTTATTACTTTCATGGCAGCCTAAAATGAGTGGCTAAACTATTGAATATGGTATGCAATCATTTTGATTGTCCAATGTCTGTATGAAAGTGTAAAATATACAGTGAAGGGTATATAACAGCCACAAAATTATATTTTAGTCGGGTATAATATATACATGTGACTGTGTATGAATGTGTTTTCATGATGATATGGAGCAAAACAAGAATGTCAAGTACTCACAGTCACAGATTTCATAAGTGATATCTGGATTTCTATAAGAAGCTCTGATTTATATTGGAAACCTGATGGATAAGATGGACCTATCTCTTCAATAATTTAGACCTATGATTTACTACTTCAATATTTTACCAACTATATTCTTTGAAATCAATATCTCAGATTAGGCAATTTCAAGTTGGTCAATAATATAAATAACAGCACATTACAACAACATATGCTATCTTCAGTAGAAAGCAATGTTGCTATCTTCAGTAGATAGCAATGTTAGAAATCCTGGTATATAGTGGCATCAAAAGTAACATTTGATGTGCAATTTTGAGGTGTTTTTTGCCTCTTCAGCAGGCTCATCCATTTCTTTGTAGTTCAGTGAAACTCTTTCAAAATCAAATTTTCATGACAACATAGAGGAATCATGGAAAGGAACTAGAATAAAAGATGACTCACCGCCATAGCTTGTCACTTTCATGGTACCCTAAAACAGTGACGTAACTATTGAATACATTCCATTTTGATCAGTCACTATCTCTGTAGTTGTAAAGTCCATTTAAACACTGTGATGGGGATTCTATAGCTACTCCAAATGGTTACTTTAGATATTGGTATAGAAATATCCTTGGTGAGTTAGTTTTAGGGTGAAAAACAAGAGATTTGCAATCATAGCTGGGCAAATTTCACAACACTGATCTGGTCCTCCATCCAAAATGATACACACTTTCTATTATAAAACTGTTTCTTTTGCTCGTAGAAAGTCAATGAATGAAAGAGAAAATACTGCCACGGCATCTACAGTAGATAGTTATGTTGTATCAGATACTATGGTACATATGGAGTCCTGAACTCAAAGCCAATGGGTTCAAATATACACACAAAAAAGATTCATTCCCATACAAGACGCGATAAAATGTGCGGATATTGTTCCGATTTTTCAATCTAGATAATAATATATAGAAAAGATTGCTGCTCACCTTACACATTGTACTCAATGCAATAACTTGGGCTCTGTTTGTCCGTACAGCCATTCTCGGATTACAAACGCCGCACACACATTTGCGGTAGTAATATTGCCTTAAAAAAATCAATGGCCAACACGCCAGATTGATTGTCGAACGCTGTGCCTGCCGTGCACTTACATTGCATGCATGCATCCCACATCGTCTCTCATCCGTCCACAAGCAAAATTGCAGCTCGATTTCATTACGCCATCATGGCTGGTAGTTGCCATGGCAACCGTGAGTAACAACAGATTTGATGCAGAATAGGATTTTTAAAAACGTATCAGATTTCTGCGGGTTGTACAACAATATTCCCTGTCTCTTTATTGACAGAAATATATTTGTCCTTTGTTCGCTTATGAATATTGTATTGATTTATTGCCATAAGTGTGAAAAGATGACAATTAATTCCTGTGGCAAGTATTTTGATTATATAAAGCTAGACATTCAAGTGAGAATGTGTTATTCATTTGCCTATTGTTGCTTTAGTGATAAAACTGGGAATTGAATAGTATCTATAAAAACACCAGGAGAATACAGATATAATTACATTCTTTTTACAGCTTATTTGTTACAAATTGACAAAATGTTGTTTCTGTATCAAAACCTGTGCATTTGGATTGTTTCAGTAGATTGTATTGAATGTACTGCATTGTCTCTATTTTTGTCAAACAATGTCTCTGCTTTATAATGTTTGTTAATAAATAGTACACAGAATTGGACAAATGTGGGATCAAAATGTGTGAAAAGAAACAAAGGTGGCAGAAACTTGGAGGGGTAGCCCCCCCCCCCCCCCCCCCCCCCCCCACCCCTCCCTAAAACATTAGAGGTGTGACATGTTTTTTCTAACATTATACTGGACCATTTTAGTGTTAAAATTGCTAATTTTTGTGTGCTTCGCGCAAATTAGTTTCAACATCGCCACCCCCTAATATTTTTTGCTTTTACTGCCACTGAAAATAAATCATCTTTCTATTTAAGAATATGAATTACACTTTTAAAACATCAGAAGTATTTATAATGACCTAGATATCATTTCTGTGTCATCTTTATTTGCAAAACAGACAGATGGTTGATCAAATTTACACTTCCACTTTTTTTTAAATCGTAATAAAGTATTGATCCAAATGGACAGTGTTTTTATTGATCTTCTTCATCGTCAGACTAGTTTTAAAAATAATCATTCAATGTATCTGATTTTTTTTCATCGACAGCTGCTCCAGAGGAAGGCCCACATCATACAGACATACGTAAACAATAAATTTCCCCACTAGCAAATGTGTATTTGTTTCTCCTGTGTGTACACTATATGCCTCATTTCCTTTATCCGGAGTAATACATTAGCGAACAGTCGCGGCAGTTAGCTACCATCGTGCGCATGGATGACAAATGACTGTGTTGATCGATCATCATGCTTAATAATTTTAAAATATTTAATGGCTAAATTTATACAATTATTGAATAGATTTTTTCTTTCTCAAATATATCTGAATGAACATTTAATTACAGAACTACTTTGAGCAAATTGCGATTAATTTGTGCTTTGGGTGACAATCAAAATTTAAGTGTTCAGGAGGGGGAAAAGCAAAAAAATCCAGAAAATTACCTTATAACAACGGATTTGATATTTTTAGATGGTTTTGACAGGGGAGTTGAATAACATTTAGGTCTCTAGACGTTGTTTTTAATATAAACATTACAATTTCATACTTTTACTGCAATGTAATGAACTGTAAACTTCTACATTTTCCTAGATAGTGTTGGTTACCAGCAAATATTACATTTCAAACCAGTGGAATAGATAGTTTATACATTCATGTTTATTTCACAAATGTAATAAGGTCAAATATTGAACAGCTCAGAAGTAGGAAGAATTTTTTTATAATTAGTGCACCCCATTGAAAACCTACAGCATTTTCGTCTTGAGTAAATAGCTAGCCTCGTTTTCAGTTCACATAACCCTCTTCGACATAAATTCGTCATTTTAAGAATAACATCTATACATTGACTGACATCATTCTCATTAAAACTTGTAGGGTGTAATGGGAACACATGGTTTATTTTTGGATGAGGTTTTATCAGCACATACAAAGTAAGTCAAATAATGGTCAAATTGGCAATAAAAATCAGTCCAAAAACTCAGGTTAATCAATAATTAAGAAGTGAGGGTGGTCACGTCACCGCCCAAACAGTATATTTGTATGGTAGGCAAATACTGTTTCAAGCCCTGCTCTGATTTGGTCCACTCACCACCATTTTATAAAAGTTCAGAAAAAAAGTTCAATCACCAATTTTTCTGATGTCTCACAATACCTTCATATTGTGTTGTATATCAATGGAAAGCTGATGTGTTTATCTTTAAAATTATACCACATTTTTAGCAATTACTTGTTTCAATGGTTAGCTACTTGTTTGAGAATATGGGGAGGTCTCAATCTGAATGTGCCAAAATTGCCCACTATTTCACTGTTCAAAGTGTTATATTGATGCTCTATTGACTTTTGAGGACATAATAGTGGTGATTTGGGCATATTCAGAGGCCTCCTCATATTCTCAAGCACATGGCTGAGCACCAAGTAATTGCGACAAATTTGGTATCATTGGATATCATGAGAGACAGAAAAATTGGTGATTAAAATATTTCAGAACTTTTTTGGATGTTTTCTCGTTGACGGTTTGTTTTGTTGTGGTGAAGAAACTGAAACCGAAACCGTTTCTTTTTAGATTGCTTATGTATAATGACACCTCTACATGGAGGGTGAATGAATTCAATTACTTGATGAGATCGGGGATGAGATAGTGCTGTAAAATATTCATTTTACACTACCGTAATTTTTTTTGGGGAAGGGGGGTTATTTAAGCATATAATAAAATATATCACATATGGGGATGTGCCGCTCCAAAGGGTCAGTGTTTGCCAAAAATCCTATGGCATTGGTCCTGGTTTTGCGAGAAATCCTATAGACAATGGGTATTGGTTTTTACCTGGATAATACTTGGACATGAGTCCGTTTCTGAAATATAACCAAAACCCTGTAGATATATTTTTTAAAAATCCTGTAGATATCTTTTTAAAAATCCTGTAGATATCTTTTTAAAAATCCTTTTTCTTAAAGACATGTGACGTTATCAAGCGAAATGAGTCACATGTTAGCAATTTTGTCTGCAGTTTTCAATTGTGATATATGTCCATCATTTATAAGCAGGTGGAAAATGCTACAGTATGGTTCAAACTCCACTAAAATCATAATTTCTTGTTTTTAAGGTCCAAACAATTTACCAAATGAGAAAACAAAGTAAAACTTTAGAATTGACGCTTCTTTTTACCTGCAACTCGAAATCAATATACCTGACATCCGACTCATTCTGCTTGATCGCGTCACATATTGGAAACATGTACGTACACAGTAAAATGACACTTGGATATGGCTATGGGTTTCAACACAGGGGCCACACACCACTAACACAAGCCAAGTACCCCCCCCCCCCCCCCTCCCAGGAAGAAGTTGCAACAACAAAAACAGGGATAAAAGGAGAAGTTGCCATTTACAGAAGGGAAAAGGTCAAGTTAAACTCAGATGATTTCCAGCCAATAAATTTGTATAGAGCAGTGGCTTTAAATATAGTGTAGATAGATTGTCCTCCTCTGATACTACTTATCTCAAATCCTCACTAAAAATAAAACTTCATTTTAACATAAGCAAGATAGGTGAACATGACTGGGGATAAGCCATTACCCCCCAGATTTCCTAATTCTCATACAAATCTATTTATAGTCAATCTATTCATAACAATAGCCTATTGTGTGTTCAATACCTAGTAATCACTTGAATCTATTGCTTCAATGACCTAGGGCTTATCCCCTGACAATCCTTTTAAGGATTAAAGATCTTGGTTGGGGGTAGTTCTAATGATACTAATACTTCTCTTTTATGTTTAAAAGGCAACTTTTAAGTCTAAAATCAGAACAATGCTCAGTTTAGGCAGAAGTCTCTATTTCAAGAGAATAGGCCTATTCTCTTGAAATTGACTATTGAGACTTATGTCATTCATGCAGGATATAATGGAGTGGTTTGGCAAGTATCCATTGGCCTGTTTTAGGCTCACACAATGGTTGGGCTATATTGACAAGTGAATTTGAGCACCCTGTCATTTTAGGGCCTTCTTGGAGTACAATTTTATGGTATAGATATTGTACTCCGAAAGAGCTTCGACTAAAAGCAGGAACCTTTCCTGGACTAAGGTATTGTATTTGGTTGATTTCTGTCTTCTAGCAACAGACCTCTAGTTCAACTCTTCATTCAAGAGTGAAGAGTCACCATCTCAAAAATAATCAATCATAACAGTACAGAACAGCTCCTATTTCAAAAGGTAACAGAAACCCCTAAACTGAGTTCACCTGAATCAGAAGTGGTTTATGAGGGTACTTTTTAAGGATCACTTTACCTGTTTGCAAGTGATATGCAAAGGGATGGCAAATGGCTTACAGGGAATTCATCCATGGCTCACCCCTATCAATTCAAATAGTAGCAAAAGTTGCAAATCATCTGAATTGATGGAATGTTACTGGAAATGCTTCAGTACAATGAGGTACAATTTTATTAGTAAATTTGGCTATTGGTTCCTACTAAAATACATGTATATGCCAACCTTTCTATAGTCTATTTATCTATCATGAGACAGTGACATAAGGCCTAAAAAAAAAAAGAGGTTTGATTGGCGTAACATGACCAAAACAAATAGGGTAGGTCGGTCGGGATTTTTGTTTTTTTTATAATTTTTTTTATTTTAAATCATCTACTTTTGAACACTTAAAAGACAGCAGTACACACAAATGAAGAGACGGCAAAAATTCCCTTTTTTTTTAAACATATTTATTTTTATTTATAGAAACCAACAACAGACTCTATGAGTACAAGTTTCTGAAGTTTTAAACAATAACTAACGTCAGATTTCAGGTTTTTTTGTTTTGGTGTTTTTTTTGTTTTTTTCCCCCTCAAAATAATAAAAAATATTCAGGGTCGGCGATGTATTTAGGGTTTTTTTTATTTTTTTTTAGGCCTAACCATGATTTACTAATTGCAGCACAAAACGTGTGTGCCTAATGAAGGCTCTGGCGTATACACGTACGCGAGTTAAGACAGAAGATACGTACATACGCTTGCGTAAATACTGCGCCTGTAAAGTTACGTCACTGTCCCGAGGAAGACAAATATAGTATACACCCTATTTATTTCACAGTTATGGTGGACACGATACCCCAGAGTTCAAAGAACGACCCATACGCTTACACACAGAGAGAATGAGAATGGTAAGGTATTCTAAATATTCCCCATTCTGCAATATTTTTTGTAAATGATCATGTATATAATTTCAGTGATCTATTTTCTTTTTGGACACCCTGTATAAACTTCAATTGTTTTAACAGCTATGTGATAACATCAAACTATTACAACAATTATGTTGTCTACAGTGTGTTTTCTGAATAAACAACTCTATGAAATTCACATGGTTGTGTGAGCAAAGGAATTACTGTATAATTATATGGTAATTTTTGTGAGGGTTTTATTTTCGTGAATTTTGTGAGTGGACATGAAAACGTGAAAATATAAACACAAGAAAATATTCTTTTGCAATTGAGTTACATTATAATTAATGCAGAAACCATGATAATAAAGTCTGAGCCTAAGGCCAAGTAAAACAAAACAACAGTTGATCGTCCCCACCCGCATCCTTTTTTCGTGCCGCATTGATTTTTTTACTATTTACTATTTTTCATTTTTTTATATTTATAGTAACACTTTTCGAAAAATTGCATGTAAAACTATTAAATGTTTAAGTTGCTCCAGTGAAACTTTATTAAAACTGTATCTGTTAGAGTATCTGTACATTAAATAAATGCATATACAATGTAAAGAGGCTCAGACTGTAAAATCTTTACTTCAAAAAGCCGGCGGTCATCTTGGGAAAAAAATAGTAAATAGTAAATAACAAGCCCCTCCCGCATTCTTTTTTTGAAAAGTCCGGACGATCAACTGTTGTTTTGTTTTACTTGGCCTTAATGTACCTTTGCGTGCGCGGGGCTTCTGTAACAGGGTTAATTGGTGCATCAGCAGAGAAGAGTTGTCTGCTCATACTACTTGTAAACTATTTTACTTTTTCAAACCCACTTAGCATGCTTGGTAAAATTGTGAGATTGGCTTTTGCGACACTGCTTTCATCAGGATTAGCTCTGACTTCTTCAGGACCAAAATATTATTTTACTTAAAATAATTTGGTCTTGACAAAGCAGAGATAATCCAGAGGTGAGCTTCACAGTTTTAAATGTGTCCTACGGCAAACCTTAACCCACTTAGTCTAATTGATCTGTTTTTCATAGTATACAACTCCATCTCCTATCCAGCCCTCCCCCCCCCCCAAAAAAAAGCCAAATTGGTGGAAAATGTTAAGGACATTTTTTATGTGAAACAGGAATATTCTGAACTCTATCTGTACAAAAATGCTCTTGTATCACACTCAAACCACACAATATTTTAATTAACGCCGCCATCCAACAGAGGAATGTCATACATCATCAGTCTTAAACTTCATCATCACATCAACACCTACAGCTGAGTGAACACTAATGAACTGTTTTGTTTATTGGTCACCATGACAACATTGAGTTTGTTGGTTTCCATGGCAACAATGGACAGTTGGTTCTGAAGAGAACAAAACACTTATAATCAACTTGCATCAAACCAACCTTTTCAATATGTAAAAATCAGTTATAAAGTGATCTACCTGGGCCTTTTTCAGCCCCGGGTGGGGTCAATCGCCGACCAAACGGCTACACATGCTCTTCCACTCACAGCAGAAATGAAACCTAAATGACGTAACGCATACACACCCAACCCTAATAAAGGAGTGACTTACACTCAATTATGTATTGCCCTTTAATGGCATAATTATACAGGAAAAATTGAAAACAAAGATGAAAATAATCAGGACAAATATATAGGTAAACATTGATTTACAAAATTGATAGACACATTTATGTTTTCTCTCCATAATACAGGAATTCAACAAAAAACACCCCCTTTTCAAATAAACATCAATGTTTGCACGTCACATGAGGTTGACCTCACTTAAAGTAAGCGAAGTCAACCTCACCCCAAAAACGGTGCAACGGACATCCATGGTGCGCAATACATAAGCTAGACCTCACCGCTCTGATTGGTTAGCAACATTTTGTGAGTTTTCAAGCATGCGCCCGCAGCTGATCGAAGTGCGCCCACGTATATCGGACTGTGGCCACGAGAATATGTGCCGTTACAGGCCCATTTCAGTAGCTTACCAAAAGCTGTAAACTGATTCTGAACACCTAGTTTCTCTTGCTATTTAGTGTTCTGCTCACGCTCCAATAGGGAAAAAGGGCCTAATTTCAGCGCCATTAGTCTCATATTGCGTATCACTTAACAGATTCCTCTATGATGGGTGCACATAGATACGCCAAGTACAAAGACTTCATTTGCATTTTATGCCCCATGCCATCTGCTCCTATTTTTACTTTGTTTTGTATTATCATATGTTTCATATTTTATTTTTATTTATTTATGTATTTACTCTTTCACATATTTTATTTCAAATTTTACTTTAAAGCTAAAAGAGAGTTGAAAAACTACTTTATATACACAGCAATAGCCTGTTTGGTCTAATATCATATTGTTAAGAGGTACAAGCTTTCGACCTTAGCAGATCTTTATCAAAGGAAGAATCCTGCTAGGACCAAAAGCTTGGGCTCTAATAATAATTTTATATTTTTAATTTGTTCCTAATTTTTCTTCTTTTTTTCAATTTTGTATTTACATTTTTTAAATTTATCTGTTTACTTATCTATTTAATTTATCCATATTATTTTCATTATTTTATTTCATTATTTTGATAAGCGTAACATCAACCTGGGAAGACTACCAACAACACCCCAAAGGTTGTATCACACGAACACTCCGTGTCAATTTGTTATCTCACCACAGGTTATGGTCAGGATTGGATTGCATTGGGGAAGTATTAGAAGGATGTGTTCATTTTTAGCCTGATATTCAAATCTGAGAAAGAATTACACTTTAAACTGTTTTACCTCCATCGTTCAGAGATGTTTCAAATTATGCTAAAATTGTACGACCATACCTTCCTCAGAGAATGAAAAATTAATATATATTGAATGACTTTGAATGTGATACTAGAATATATTTTTATAGCGAGTACAGATTTATTCTTGTATCACACGAAAATAAGACATTAAATATTATTATTATTATTTATAACAGACTGATTGATGAAATATATAATATTTTCCGGCTTTTCCGAGAAACCTGTGAAACTGGGCCATTTACTTGTTGTCATGTGATTTAGAGCAATTTCAGGTGGTAAGTTTTCCTTAAAAATTCATCATGAAAATTGAGATGCATATTCATTATGAAATATGATCCATTAGTAATTCAAGATGACTTTTTATCATTTCCCTCACGTGAGCAATCATATCGGATAAGAAAATCCATTTTCTAAGCAATAAAGTTGTTCCTTTCATTTCATATATCACACAAATGCTGTCAAATGACATAACACATTATCAAGATAATGCACTCATCAATTACCATCCTATTCCACCAGGACCCAGGCATAGCGAGTATATGTAACAATTTTGGACACTAAAAACATGACGTGACAGTTTTCATCTCCCGGTCAAATTCTGGATATTATGTAAAAATCCTGACATACAGGGTGACCAAAAAAAATGTCAACACTCCGGGCACATAAGATATCTTAAGGGGGATGTGCACCTTCGGTATAGCCTCCGTAAAACTGCCGTAACTTCTTCATTATTCATTTAATCTAGATAAAAGTAAACATTTTTTTTGCAGGAAAGGGTTCAATGAATCCAAACATGATCATGAAATTGACCATTTTGGAGAAAATTATAAAAAACACGTTTTTGACCCATTTTAGGTTTGGAAAAGATAACTCAAAATTTATTTTATCAAATTTTGTCATACTAGTTTTATTATATTCCTCATACAATTCCCTAGGTATCTTTTTGTTTGTTTTTGAAAATCTTTATTATTTTTTGAATTATAGACCAAACAGTGCTGAAAAACGTGATTTTTTTACCTCCAAAATCGTGACATTTATCAGTTAATCTCTTCTTTGTTCTTTTCAATGCATTCTTTCGATTCTTTTCAAGCTTAAAAGACATAAATAAATATATTCCACATAAATTATATAGGTATTTTGTCATGAGTTCAAGTTCTATACTCTTTTTCCATGTGCAATGGGTAGCTGTCAGTTAAGCAGTCTTTAAAATTGAAATTGAAACATTTCATGTTCACTGAAATAAAACTAGTATTGCACTGAAATTAACCATAAATCAATAATTGATACATTCTAACTTATGATTAAATATTGCAATGGTATTGTTA
Source organism: Ophiura sarsii (assembly GCA_035610835.1). Classification (NCBI taxonomy): domain Eukaryota; kingdom Metazoa; phylum Echinodermata; class Ophiuroidea; order Amphilepidida; family Ophiuridae; genus Ophiura; species Ophiura sarsii. Next base: position 117,223,499 of record CM069441.1, on the reverse strand, counting down.
CTTTTGAATTACTGCACAATAATGTTTTTGGCATTCTTACAAGTTCGTAATCATAGTTGTAACCCTCTTTTGGGTCACCCTGTAATCTTGGCTTGTGACAACTTAAAAACTGGAAGAGAACCTGTATTCCTGGAAAATCACTATACTCTTGTGTCAGTACAAGTTGGGAGGTGACATGCTGCATCTAGTGATAAACGCAGCACTTTCTGCTCCATGGCCAGCATTCTTCTTTGACCATGCTGTTGCGTTAAAGTTACCTTCACATTTGCATGGTGTGTTCACTCGAATACGCAATGACGTCACCTCCCAACTACAGGTGACACAATGTATGGAACGGTTCAATATTTCTTCCACATCACACTATAGAATCTGAGACATCTCGTCTCGGTCTTGGATAACATCCTGGGTTAGCATCCTGGTTCCTACACTTTAGTAGCTTTTTGGCTTAGTCTACAAATTTACGCTTTACTCTGTGTGTTCTTGATTGAGAAGCTATACTCAGTTAGGGGACTGTCAAAATTCTTTCACTGGTGCTAATTGAGCTGCACACCCACTTTTCCTCTGCTATGTCCGCATCATTCAAGGGGGAGCAGGTTTGCAATTGATAAGTGCATATTTCAAGTGGCACAAACTGATATCTCCAAAACTTGACGACATAAGACTACTTCAATGCGTATTTTATACATTTGGTAGCATTTTGAAATTGTTAATTTGGTGGTCATTTTTAAGCAAATAAAAATGGTTAAAAAAAATATTTAAAAAAAGGATGGTTATATTTCTAAAATTAAGTAAAACTAGGTATTTCTGATTTTTATATATATTGGCGATTATACCTGTTTGAAATGGAATTGTTTTAAACAATGGAAACTGTATTCCAAACCATACACCCAATTATTATCTATTGAAATGGATTAAAGTTCATTGTGTTATCAGAATTTGTGTTTCTTTTTTAGGTAGCTCAATACGCCCATGCCACTGTTTTGATGTATGACTTTAGTTACTAGGGTCAGCGTTGCTACACATGTGGAACAATTCCCACAAAAAGATCACACACTTGGCATTGTATCTTTATAATCTTATCTCAGTCCATTATACAAATGATGATCTTTTATCTTGGATTGCAATTATATAAAAACTATTTTAATCATTCCTCAGAATAAAAGTAGTGCATGATCACAGTTTTGCTGCAAGCCATGAATATAAAGAGCACATTGTACCCCCGGGGGGGGGGGGGGGGGGGGGGGGGCGGTAACTCACCCAAGACGGTATACGGGGTGTGCCGCTCTAATGGGTAGCTTTTTGGGCACAAAATCCCTAAACATGGGGTATGATTTTGTGCTGGAAATCCCTAATAATGGGGTCACTTTTTACAAATGGGTCTATTTTCGCAAAATGTTTGTCTATTTTCGCAAAAATTTGCAAAAATTAGGTATATTTTCGCAAAAATGTGCAAAAAATAGGTCTATTTTCCCGATAATTTGCGAAAAATTGGTCTAAAATGAAGCAAAACCCCTAAAAATGGGTACCGATTTTTCCAAAATCACCCCTAAAAATGGGTATGGGTTTTGAATCTCCAGCGGCACACCCCCGACCAAACCAAATCCGAGTACCCCCCCCCCCCCCGGGATTGTACCACATGATTCAGGGAGGGGTTAATTACATATTCTAGGAGAGATACAGCCAGCAAAATGAAACTGGGGACTATTTTAATCTGTTTAAATTATATTCTGAATAAACTCTTACGGCACTAAATGCCAAAAAATACTACTCTAGCACGTGCCGGTAGCGCATGGTTCCAGAGTCTATCTCCGGCCACGCCCAAGAGGAGGGGGGCTTATCACATGTGCAGCAATCACAGGTACTTTTTTATGACCCAGGCCAGGTTTGATCCCAGACGCTGGCAATGCCTGTTTTTCCGCCCAATTTTGACCAGTTTTTCTCCCAGGATAGTTTGATTCCCCAAAACACGCCGCCAGGGTTAGTGTTATTAAAGGTAGATGACCCGATCACATTTTCGTAACACAGAATTATTTCAAACATACGGAGATTTTCATATCATATGAAAGCTCGTATTTTTCTCATCATCATACTGAAATTTGACGGCCTAAATCGGTATAATTACGGAGAAATCGATGAAATAACGTCGAATTACCGCGAAAGGTGGTATACCACCAATATCGTTTGTGTACAACTCAATGGGTACATTTCACGGCATCTTTTGCGTCTAAAATAAGAACCATTAGAGTTATGCAACTCAAACTTTGGAATACGACTTTTTTAAGGATGACCTTTCATGTAGAATAGTAAACTTCAAGTTTAAAATCGGAATGTGATCGGGTCATCTACCTTTAAATGACATAATACACATAGTATGATAAAAACAGGGTTTTCTAAAAGACATCTAGAAACAATCTTAAAAGTTTGTTTCCCTTTTAAATTTGGACAACATTTTTTAAAGCCTGATCAACTGACCCAAACTGAAAAAATCTGCCGATAAACAGGTTTTGTGTTGGTCCTTGGTATGTCCAGTGTACCCCATGTTTAACATTGTAAACATATTTCTAAACAGATTTGAGCAACTTCTTACATTTTAACATTTGTCAAAAGTTTGAAAATTTTAGCAATTGCAAGCCCAATAAACTGACCATACTTGAAAGACCCATCATCCCATAGTACAGAGGGAGGAGGGTTCTACCCAGTGATGGAAATCTGTAAATGAGGCATTTTCCAGAATCGGTTGATGATATTTCAGCATTAACCCTAACCCCACTGAATCTCACTAAATCTCACTGCCAGAAACTATCTCCAGGCACGTGCTGCTGCATTGCCGCGATGACGTCACCTACCGCAGGCATATGTGGCCACGGAGTTTGTGGCCACGGAGTTTGTGGCCGCATAGCCGCTAGGGAGTTAGCTCAGTTGGTAGAGGGACAGACTTGGGTGCGGATGGTCCCGCAATCGAATCCCGGGGGGTGCTGGGTGATTTTTCGGGTAAAAAAATTAGCACTTTTCCCCCCCCTCCCCCCGATACGCACAAAAAACTAGCTTTACTGGTTAGGATTTTAATAGAGGCAAACATTTGTTTAGGTGGTTCTAGACCCTGTAGCCTATTCTATGGACGAGCTCCCATACAAGTTTGATGCCGCATGCAAGCGCTCGGGCCGTCTGGCCAAGTTCAGGTAATGGATCAATCACCAGGCTTTGACCAGGAAGGCAAGCTCAAACTACCAGGCTAAAAAGGGACGAAGTAAAGGAAGGGAAGGAGGCAAGGGAAGAAATGGAGAAGAGGAAGAAAGGGGTCCCCTATTTTGAGACGTGTCGGTTGAGATTAGCTCTTTCGGTTTTGGGTTTAGTAACCATTGCAACTGCCAACTCAGTTTTATAAACAATTGTGATGATCCAATAAACAAGGCATAAACAAAATGAGCCTCCTCTATGCTTTGTAATGTCAAACTCAGTTTATATAAACAACTGTGACGTTCCAATAAATGAGACATTTAATTCAATGAAAGTAAATGTTATGAATGTTTGTTTCATGGCCCATTAGTCATATTAGCTTGGCATTTGCTTATTGCATTTGTGCCACAGGGCCTAATCTATTTTTATCAGAAAATGCACTTTTCCTATCACCATACTCTATGTACTATGTGGGCCTATAAGCAGTTGAAGCTGGCTAGATTGGCCAGGTGCATACACTCTAAGAAATTAAAGAACCGTTTTTTGTCCTGCCAGGAGAACCCTTAAAGGTTCTTTAAAGAACCAAAAATAGTTCCCCAAACGTGATACAGAGCCATTTTTGGTTCTATGAAGAACCTTGTTTGGTTCTTCAATTTTCAAGAACCTTTTTTGAAGGTTCAAGAGAGAGGTTCCTTATAGAACCTTCACAAAAGGTTCTTAGGTTCTTCATAGAACCAAAAATGGTTCTGTATCAACCAAAAATGGTTCTGTATCATGTTTGGGGAACTATTTTTGGTTCTTTAAAGAACCTTTAAGGGTTCTCCTGGCAGGACAACTTTAGAACCATTTTTTCTAAGCGTGTAGATAGATCTATGAAAGACGCTTTGTGCATGTTATTTATCTTTCTCTACCAAAACATGATGCATTGTACAACCCCCTCCCCTGATCTTACTAAACATTGACTTAGGGTCATATATACTGTAAAACACAATAATTTTGCGGATACTTTATTACGCAAATTTAAAATTACTGCTTTTTTAGCGGGCATTTAATTTCGCAAATCTGGAAATTTTACTGTTACATTTAATGCAACATTTTCAGTTTCGCTGGTACTTAATTTCGCAAATCCATATCCCTCGCGAAATTCGTGAAATTAAATCCCCCGCAAAATTAAGTGGTTTACAGTATATCACATTGTTTGTGGACAAACAATTATTTAGTAATTTGTAATCACATATTTTTGAGGCAACGTTCTTATTAAAAACATAGTATTCTAAAAACTAACTCCTTTCAGCTTTCTTGAAATTTGAAAAGAACCAGTTCTAACGTACAACCCCTACTCCCATATTCATCAGACAGCAGACCATTTTCCCAAATTTGAATCTCTCAAAAAAAAACCTGAATTTTGACAAACAAGCAAAATTGGATACAACCCCAAAATTAGTGATATTTCCAAAACATCACGTATCATGAACCTGTATTGGCTCATGTCTTCAGTTTTACCACCCCATCTACATGTATTATCTGAAAGTCTGGGTGGCCAGGACTCCGTACAAAACAGGCTGAGTTCCCAGGTGAAGCGATGTTTAAAGTGTTACTGTTTTCCCCACAACACAATAATAATCTCTACCACTAACAGACTTTACACTGTATTTATACTTAAGTGAATGTTTTCCCTTAGTAAATATCAACATGTTTCATAAGCAGACTCCAATCCAAGTCAATTTATGGAGTCAGACACAATAGGCAATCCGTTTGCATGCCCAAAGGGGCATTGATTTGGGGCACTCAAGACACCTCACCCTCCCAGGATTGTATGCTTAATATTTTGACAAAATATGACCACTCTGAGATTTTTAATTCATAGTATTATGGCTATTTAGCTATTACAGTATTACTAGATGACTGCCTATGGAAACTTTGGGCACTATCCACACCATCATTTCCCCGCTCCTCCTCATGTGTTACTAGTATGCCAAAACTGTAACACTAAACTATAGTCGTCGTCAGAATACTTCGGCACTTTTTTCTGTGACAACAGCGTAAACACGGAAGTGCGTTGTAGAACAGCGTTATCATTGAGCAGTTCGACGCGTCGCGGCCCCTGTAATACGATTGGCCGCAATTGTATCTATGGATCATGAATGTCTCCGCCCACACGCTCATTAACTAGACGCGCGCATTGGCTGTTTTAAAAAGTGCTGAAGTATTCTGACGACGACTATAACAGGTATTAAAAAGTAGTACATTTATCCATTTTCACAGAACAACAAATCAGTACAGTAAATTGATTGCACTGACTATTACTACTATTTATGCACTAAGAACAATAGTAGCCAATAATCTTTTTAAGTCGATCAAATCTGACTAACTATGAATGGACAGAGTGAGTTGGAATAGTAACCAGTTTAAACACTCCAAGTCAGTATTCAAGGTAGTTATTCTCAAATGTCAACATTGAGTGCAAGAATGCTTTTTGCACCATGTTATTAATAATAACATCTTTTAATCAGTGTAAATAAGAAAGCAAGTAGTCAGAAGGTAATCTTTTATGCATTAGGAGACTAATAATATGTTATTGTTATACAAAGGACTGTTACTGATACAATGGATGAGTAATGCTCACTGCATAAATTTCATTCTCATCACAAGTCTTTTGGTTGCAACAGAGATTCTCTGACCTGTGGTGGGGGTATACTCCCTAAAGTATGAAATACACTACACTAGTACACTGTGATGTTGAGCCTTGCCAACATTTGTTATCATTACATGTTTTGAATGGTGACATTAAAACAAACACATAGCAAACACAGTGGACGATAAAATATATAGGCTATTCAATTGTTCAAACCTTAAACCTTGCCAAAGTTAGGTAGGCAGGGCCCATGCAAAACAATAGCCCAATTTTTGTTGAAACCATAGAAATATACATTGGTACACTTTCAGAAAAAGGTTCAACTTAGAGTTAAAATCTTTCTGTCCTCTTATGGAACATTCAGAATAAAACCCGCAAAAAAATGGTTCTTCAAAATTGAGGAACCCAAAAGGTTCTTAGAAGAACCAAATATGGGTCTTTATTAACCAAATATGGTTTTTATAACCTCTTTAAGAACTCTTTTTAGTACGATGGAGAATCATCTAAATTCTGAGGTTCGCAAAAGTAGCCCAATTCCACAGCCTAGCTGGACAGGGTTCGCAACACTTTTTGAGCAAGGTTTCAATCACTATGATGGGGACTAAGGGACGCACCATTAGATTTTCAGGTGGGTGTAGGAAGTTTTTGGAAGAAAAAAAAATTCCCCCTCTATGCAGGCCCCCCCCCCCCCCCCCCCCCTCATGAGTAAAATTTAAAAAAAATTACCCCACCCAACTCAATATGAATGAATACATTAAATAAAAAAATCGCTACCTCCGGCGGCTACAACAAAAAAATTAAAAACCCTTACGACAACCAAAAAAACAAATTTTCTCCCCGAACCCAACTTCCTACCCCCTGAAAATATAATGGTGCGTCCCTAAGCATATGTCAATGTAAAAGTATATTCAGATATAAAACAAAAGAAACAGATCATTGACTCTTCTCCACTCCCCAATCATCTCCACTTTCATACATCTCAAGTTTGATCCACCGTTACTCACTTTTCTACCTGAAAGAATCAATATTCAAAATAAAACTTTTTGACATTGAAGGGAAAAACACAGGGAAAAACAATTCATCTCAAGTTGATTAAATTGAGAAGAAAAAAAATCGTCTCCACTTTCATACATCTCAAGTTTGATCCACCGCTACTCACTTTTCTGCATGAAAACAATATTCAAAATAAAACTTGTTGACAAGGGAAAAAAACTTCATCTCAAGTTGATTAGATTGAGAAAAATGCATGACTCTGAATAAATTTAATTATTAAATCACTTTTGATATTTGGAGCTATTAATATCATTATTTTGCTTTAAATTTCTGCCGAACAGGTTCAATTGAAAATTCTTGAGAGATGGCAACAATAAGTGGATTTTCCTCTCAAACTAGTGTTAGTTAAACATGTATACATAAATTCTCCTCAAAATTAAACCACAAAATGTATAATGATGCCACTTAATAGATTCCCAAACTGAAATCATCAAAGCCAACTTATTTAAATTTATTTATTTGTTAGTCAAATAGGACCAATACCCTTCCCTAATTGCAAACATTACACTTGAGAGCTAAAATCAGCATAATACATTCTTTGCATTGTCAGAGCATTAAATTCTTTGAGCAGCATGGCTCTGCATACCACAAGATAGAGGGCTCACTTCCACTTTATTGAGCAGACAACAGTGAAGATGGGATGCCTATTGCAAAAGAGCGGTTTATAATAGATGGCAAGGCTGTACTTTTCAATTCAATAATTGCGCTCAACAAAATTGCCCCCCTTTCTACACCAAATAACATACGAGGAAATAAAATTTAATTTAAATTTACATATTGCATGTGTCTTGTTTTATGCATATTTTCTGAGTTGCAGTGAACCAATTGATTGGCCTTTCAGAGCTCTCTTTCGAGAGTTACCAGTTTGATTTTTAATCACTCTGGTCATTAACCTTGTCTGTTGGGCTATTGTTCACATTTGCGCTTTATATACAACAACAAAATGTTAGGCAACAAACACTCCTATTCTATGGGCTGACAATCATATCCTTTCAAGTAGATCACTTAATGCTTTTTTTCTTAATTTTTATTTTATTGCAAATTTTGGAAAAAATGCATGCTTTACCAGCCAACAAATCATACCTGACAGTCTAGTTACCCATAGAACAAGATGTTTTTATAACGGCTTAGCCATGTTAATTCAATCAAATCATCTCTGACCACGTTAATAAAAGCAATTTAAATACATTAAAATGTTGCAGAATGTCACATGGTCTCTAAAATGTGCTCAACTGTGCACCGTGCAATAATAATATGTGACATGGCACCACGAAACAGGCTGAAAGTCGCAGCGAAGATGTTGCTGAATTGAGCTAGGATAGCATGTTATTGATGTTTGCCGTTTGTTGTTAGTATGGACCAAACCATTTTATTATAGCGGGATTATAAAATAAATAGCCTGGCATGGCTGGTAATACTCTTAACATAACAATACATACTGCTATTTTAGAATTCCCCTATAATAGAATGGACCATGGGTCCATACCAACAACTATTTAAACGGCAAATCAATAATATGCTATGCTGCCTCAATTCAGCAACATCTTCGCCGCGACTTTCCGCCTGTATCGTGGTGCCATGTCACATATGTCACAACAACTTTGTTATACTTTTGAATTACAAGTAATTCTGTGATCTCAAGATATATGCAAATATGAAAGACACAATTTAATTTCTATCACCAGCAGTGATATTTAATATTTTGTTGACTCATGCTCTCCATAGTATTACACCACTCATTCATTGCACATACAACAACACTGATGCTACTACACATTATTGGCTTGTAAAACCAAGCTAGTATTACAATATTACATTCAGGCCCGTAACAAGGGGAGGGAGAGATTTTTTTCAAAAGTGGACCTTTTTTTCAACAAAAAATCGTCAAAAAAACCCCATTTTCTCGCTCGCATATTAGGATCCACCCCCTCCCCCCTGGTTATGGACCTGCTTAAATTATACTCTTATTTTAAGGTATAAAAGTTAAAAACCAATGCGCATAATATTTTGGACGACACAAAACACACATTCATCACCTTTTTACCTTTGAGGACAAAATATTGGGGAGAATATGAGGTGTGCCAAAGTCCTCACTATGTATCCTCAAAAGTCAACCTCTCTACACTGTATTAGTTGTCAATGGAACACTTCATTGAACAGATGACAGAATTGCTTTTGCACAACATAGTTGTGATTTTGGTACACTCAGTTTTGGACATCCCCATATTCTCAAGCAAGTGGCTGAGCACTGAAACAAATAATTGCTACACATTTAATATCATTGAAAAGATAAACACATCAGCTTTCCACTGATGATATGCAACACAATATGAACATTACAACTAGACATTCGAAAAACTGGCAATTGAAAACAATTTTCGAACTTTTTTGAGGAGTTTATTTATATTTTGTAAAAGGTGATGGCTGGCTAGTGCATAAAAACTACATGGACTTTTGTGTTGAATTCCAAAGTGATGCTGACCACATTTTGTGATGAAACTTGTTTCAGTTTATTTTCTATATAAATCAATGTGTGGTTTTATCCACCTATCTTTTGGTATGGTACTAACAAAACCATTAAAGCTGATCCTTATGATGATAACTATGACATAATTTAGAGTAATTATTAGTATAGTGCACAGTTCTTAAATTCAAATTTAGTTTGTTCTTCAAAATGAGACAAAACTGGGACATGATTGAATTGAAATTGTTGGTGAATTTTTAAAAATATTTATTTTATAAGTAATCAAAAACTCCTTTCACAAAGTTTTAGACTTTTTCCACATTCTGAATTTGCTATCTTTAGTTCATTATTTGGCTTACTCTCATTTATGCTCAGCTCCATCCATTGTATACATACTACATACTACATAGGGGAGATAGGGTTAGTTGGAACGCAAGGTCAGTTAGTACATTGAGATTTCTTGCAGGCATATGATTAGTTTATGAATTACTACCACCCAGTCTGTCTACCTATTAGCTGCCATCTATCAATGGCAGCTGCTTACTGGTACGCTCAATTTTATAAATTATATGCATGAAAGAAATCTCTATGTTCCAACTTAAATCATGTTCGAACTAGCCCCATCTCCCCTAGTGTTAATTTGATTGATTCCCAACTGTGCATGGTGCATTACCTTCTCATCATAGTGTAATGTTAAAATGTTAATATTAATGTCATTTTAACAGTGATTTGCTAACAACATGACACATTTTGCCAATAATATAGTCAATAATATAGTTATATGTATATATTCATGCAGTAGTCTTGAGGGTTATAAAGATCACTAGTGTGACCATACAAAAAAGACTCTTGAACTAACTTGGCCATTTGCAGCACCAGAATATGTGGCGTAACTGCATATTATAATGCCACATACATTCTAGACTAGATACAAATCTAGCTTAAATAGTGCTGTTATGCTTTAGTCCGTCATGGAATTGATTAAAGTCTAACACCATTTCCATGAATGTATATTGGATTCAACAGTCACCCCAAATATGTCAAACAATCATTTATATCGAGGGTTAAGGCCGTAACTCAAAAAATGCTATTTTGAGATAACCAACTTTCAAATATTTGGGACCCATTACAACACAAACTGTAGCACCAAACTTAACTCTAATTTTAGTCAAATTAAGAGTGTTTATGAGTTATCTCTTTATGGTTCTACTAATCTAGGATATATGGATTATTTTTGTACCAAAATATCAATTTGCCCAAAAATTGATTTACGGCCTTCTGGCATAAACCCTCGATATTAGCCTTTTTCCTGTCTCTAAATTTAACATACATGATCGCTATTGTCCTCCTCTTTCCATAGATATTAACATAATAATCAGAATACTTGGCATGAGATCACAACATCTGCAGGGCAGTACAATTGATAATGTCCATAAACACTTAGTATAAATAGGGCGATAACACCATTAAAGTTACAAATATTAGATTCTTGTCCAATTTTCAGCCTTAAATGATTGCAAATGACGATAGACTTATAATTAAAGAGGTCCCATTCTTTGGAAATGTTCAAAAGATACTGCATACTATTTAAGGCCAAACAAAGAAGAAGGTCTGTCTCAGAAGCATTGTGCAAATAAGTGCTGTGCTTTTTTCTTTTTTTTTTAGAAAATAGGCTATGAGGTATGCGATTTTTTTTTTTTTGCTATTTTTTGTTGTTGCTTATCCAAGCTTACGGAGAACTTTTGTAAACTTTTATTTTAAATCAAAAAAAAAAAAATCAAAAAATCAACAACAAAAAAGTTTTTAAAAAAAAGTTTTAAAAAAAAAGTTTTTTAGCCCCCAGCGCATAGCTCATTTCACATACCAATGCGGGCGGGCTTCTGAGACAGACCTTCTTCTTTGTTTGGCCTTAGTGGTGACCCATATTTGATATAGTGGCAGCACAGATTCACATTTTAATTTTGATATCGTCCAACTAAGAGATAAGAAAATCAAAAACTGATGCTCATTTTCCAAAAAAATACAACTGGATTCATAATTCACGCTCTGCTGTATTAGTAGTGAAATGAAGTATTACCACTTTTTCAATTCAATTGAAACCATTTCAAGATACCTGATCATAAATATCAGACTACATCCCATTCGTCAGCCTATATGCAGTTATACGTGAAAAAGAGAGAGGATAAATTAAAACTGACAAAGAAAATGAATAAATAACAAAACATTTAAAATACATTAATGTCATATGTTACCACTTTCAAAAAATTTCAAAATTTCTAAAATCAAAATGTTCATTGCAAGTTTACATTCATACTTTTTATGAAATTCTGATTTTATCATGTCTTAATCCTTATTCTTCACCATGCTGAATAATAAGCTTCATTCGAATGCTTTATCTCAAATGTAGATTCTGATTTCAGCCATTGAAAGACATTCGTACAACATTTGAAATTTCATAACATATATTTTACTGTTTCTAGACTGAAATACAATATATTGATAATCTGATAACCGTCTATGATAGGTAGGTAAACACTTTTTTTGATTTGGTTGTATCACTTTGTTACTAAAAGCTCCTCTTGCATTCATAGGTAAACTTGTCTGCGTTATCTTACCAGCAAAAGAAAGTGACACCACGTTATGCAGTAGGATTTAAAAATCTGAAAAAACTGATAATATCCTGTTCTATTGGCAGGTGGATCTTTCAAAGTAAAGTTAACCTTTTATAATCAAAATCCCATTTGTGTAAAGAAAATAATTGTTTCAAAGAATTCAAACAAATTCACACATTTTGAATTAAAAATGTTTAAACAAACTTGAAAAATATAGTCTCAAATTCACAAAAAAAATTATTTTGCCGCTTTTTATCTAAGTATTTATCAAGCACCTTTCAAAGTCAGAAAAGAGTGGGAGTTTCACTGCTATTAGTGTATCATCACAATCCTATCGCTACATCAAATCATGCCGTCTATAAGGTACTATAAATCCTATCAGCACATAGACTAATATTCACTCATTGCAACTTTCCGATTTCCCTTGAGGCTAATGAGTTTTGATATCATTTTGAAATCAGTTATTGGGTATTGCACAGGAAAATTACCTTGCATAGTATCACATAAATGGGTAATCCACATATCATATCAATGTTGAACATATTAACAACTTTGAAATAACCATTAATTTATTTACCCTGTTTTATCGTGTTATTATGAATTATTCTCCCTTGTTATTTATTGTTTCCCCACATCCAGTTGGTATATCTTGCTTTTATTCTTTGCACTAATTTATTGTTACGATATCTAAAAATAATCCTTAAAATGATTAGTTTTTTACCCACAAGGCCCTTTCTACAATGGCTGCCATGTGTAAGGTTGCATTTTCACATGGGCATACAATATGGCACCACAAATATATGGCATATGGCAGCTATTACATGTGAAAAACGTTTTTTGAAAAATGTGAAAAAAAAATGTTGGTCCAAAATATTTGATTTAAAAAAGAAAGATTTTCACACTTTCAGACAACTAAACAGAAACAAATCTAACATTTTCAAATGAAATTGGGAAAAAAATGCATCAATCAAGCCTGCAGAACGGAAATTCTTTACGGTATGATCAAATATATCATCAAACTGCTCGTATTTTATATTAACCATAACATAAACAGATTAGCAAGTTATTTCACTTGTTTGTTTGTGATACTACGACACCCAACTTTTGTGATTGATTTAATTCAACACATGATTCAACATACAACTGGTCCTGTGTAACTTCCATCCAATAATTCAGGCATTACAGCTGGCTGTATGTAGACTCTTCAAAGTTTACTGAGTTTGGCTGTCTGCCTAGTCTTCTCTAAACAAAGTGGTCTGGACAGGAGTTTAACAGGTAACTGTGCAAATTCACCTGGAAATATGAAAGGAAATGCCATTTATTATCTATACACCTAACACAAAAAGTTCCAGACCATGTTAGCTAATTTAAAATTAATAATCATACCAAAATCCGAGATATACATTATTCAAGGAAATTTCTTTCCCGTAAAAATTCATTGGATAATTTTTGAAGTTATGTTAGCCTAATGAAAATGGAAGAAAAAACCCTTTAGAGCAAAGAAACAGGACCAATTCTACTGAGCAAAGTCAGTAACCATTTATCTGGAACATTTATAGTTTTTTCAGCTCCAAATGGTTGAGAAATGTTCGGTTTTATCTTTCCGTGGGCAAAAGTAATCCATGCATATGTGTGCGAGTATGGCTACACACATGCGGTTTTGGTCAGACGCACGTGTAACACATGATGCACAGTGCGCTTGTTTCTTTTATGTGCACCCGTGTCGTTCTGTATTCATTCGCTACTGTTATGAGGCTTTGCCAATTTGGAACTGATCAAACTATAGGTGAAATGAAATACTAGTTCCAATCTCAAACTTACTTATTCTTGAAGCTATTCTCCCAACTTCCTTTTGATCCAAGCTGAGAATATCTTTGTCATTACCGCTTGTTGAGTGGCTGAAATGATAACCAAGTAAAAACGTGGGTTATTCAATGGTTTTATTCTCTATCTTGACATTAAAGTAAAACCCACCATTCCTGTAACACATACTATGCAATGGTTCAGTGCATGTGGGCGGAGCTTGTGCTTCATGCCGTATTTGAATAGACATCTATTAGGGAATTATCATATAATCATGTTTTCTATAATATTCTGATTTGACATAGATTATTGGTATAATTCTCACTGCAATAACTGTAGAATCTTTCACAGGAGGTGTACCTTATTTTTTTCTGGAAGAGTCCAATGGGATTAATTATAACTTCATGATAATAATTGGAAACTGGTTTACCACCATCTTGTCATCTGACGATTGCCTATTGGCATGAAACTCAGAGTAACAACTCCTTTTCCGGAAGGTCTATACTTTGAATTTCTATAATTGGATACTCTGTAGAAGAAACACATACTTAACTAAGAAGAATTTGCACAAATGCCTTGGTTTATGACTGGACTTACTTTCTAACTCTGTTTAATCCTTTGAGTTCCACAATCGTGTTGATGGCATTGGACAAGAGATTTAAGGACAGCACATCAAATTCCAATAAATCACCTGCAATAAATAGATGAAATGTATCAAATCTTATTGATAATACAAGGTTTCAAATAAAAATAGATCTGTATTTCTTATAACTGTCTGCAATAACTGTTTTAGCTTATACTAATCTGAGGATATGCTTTACTCCCCCTCCCCAACCTCCCTTGTGAAACTGCTTGTATTCATTCAAAGATGGATATGAAGTTCATCTAAAATAAACAAACAGTTACATTTTTCTTGAAGGAACAGGATACTGATGGCTTCAGAATAATAACACTTTTTAGGGTCCATTCTTAAATATCCACAGCCGAGCATGATATCAACAAGTGCTTCCTTGCCCAGGCTTGGCTCCTTAAGAACCAAGGAATAAATATTTGTGATTATTAATGAAGCTCAGGCAACGAAAAAGACCCCTGTTAAACAAGGGTCGATCACTCAGGCAGGTTTTAGTGTGTTTTTTCAATGAATTTTCAAAAAAATTCAAAAAAATTAAGGCATTTTAATAAAAAATTAATTTTAAAAATAAAACCAAAAACAACAAACACAAGACCGACACTACCTGAGAGGTCTGTTTGATCTTAGAACAGGGTGATTTGTCATCACCTGATGTGCTTCATAAACATTTATAACTTACCATCAGCTATACATGCCGCTGCTGCATCCTGAATACTCTTACCCAGTCTTGCTCTCGTCAATGGCTCCATCACATCAGCAAGGTTCAGAAGGTAATGGCAGACAAACTACAGCAAACAAAATGGACAAAAACATTACTCTTAATAAAACAGACAATCTGTCAAATGTTTGAAGTAATTTAATGTGTTGTGTACTGTTTTCTGAATAAAAATAATGTTCATCACATTCATTGTTAACCATCACGGTTATATCGTCGCTGTTCTGTCAAAACCTTGTATCTCCATCTGGTTCTTCAACATGTATAAAGTAATTCTTCCTATGTATAAACCTTTGGGCGGTCTGCTCTAAACATGTTCAAGGGTAAAAATACATCTATCAAAACCTTGTAAGTTCTCTTGCCCATGAACCGTTGGGCAGTTTTACTTTATACATGCTGAAGGGCCGGAAAAACATACACACTGTTTTGACAGAACAGCGACGATATGTTATCCTTGAAAAAATTAACAAGAAAAGATAATTTTATGATACCATAGCATATTGCCTAAATTAAAGAAAATTCCATAACATTGACAATAAATTATTGCCCAAATTCAGTATATTTCAATTAACTGTGTAGCCTGATGGGAAGGGGGCATACACCACTGAACAGGTACATGACAGAAAAGACTACTCTTCCATTGTATCGCCTACTTAAGGTCAGAGAATACATACATGGATCCATGGTAACAGAGTCAACATAATGCAGGCATTAATGTGAATCATGAACCTACCCTCCTCAAGGATTTAATGCCTAATAATTGTCTAGTAATATTTTTGATGTGGTAACTCTTGTACTAATTTATATTTTGGATAGGTGAATTTATGGCGAATCTTCAATCAACTTATCAACTTCTCCCATGCTATTTAGAATGAGTGTAATGCATCAAGGTGAATCTTCTCCCAATAAATGGCAGGAAAGAACAAATCTTGACCTATTTTTTTTTCCTGAAGGAAGGTGAATACAGGTGAAAGCTTGAGGAGGGTTGTTCAAGTTTTAAATTGATGCTTACATAAAGTACATGGCACATTTGGGATTGGGGGTGGTTTGAACCAGTATATTATAGACAGTCAACTTACCCAATAGCCAACTAGAAAAGGTTGTAGCATTTGTGACAAGAAAGCCATGGTGCTACGCCCTTGTTGTGTCACTTCTATGGTGGACTGTGAACCATTCGTCAGTGTGAAATTGGTCTCTAGTTTTCTGGACATAATTCTAAAATCCTGTAGAAATGACGACATAATCAGGACTTAGTAAGACAAACAGAATGGAATTAAACTTAATAGAGTATAAACGAGTACATTATAAAATAGTTTGTATAAGGTACAACGTTTTGGTTTTCATTTACTTTGAGAATTATTCAATGTGATGTTTTTCTTTCATAGATTGTATACAAAATGGAAAAAAGTATAAATTTGATGGATTTCTATGTCACTAAACAAGTTAACCCTCCTACACATAACCCGAAGCTGCTACAATCTGGTACCGCGCTGTCGGCCAGTAAGTCTTGATCCACGCTTCACGCCCAGGGAGTTAGGGTCAATGGGGCAATCAATATGCGATACACTTCTGATATAGTATTCCTTTACACAACTTTTAATAGTAACTAGTCAAGCGAAAAAAATAGAAAGTGGCATTACAATAGTATCCTGGAAGTTTCAGGTTCAATTCCTGAATGGACAGTAATTTTTTCAATGGTTGTCATCTATGTCCATAGTTCCATTGTCCAGTGCTAACATATGTTTAATTCACCAACCTCTCCCACCTAATCCCTTTCCCTCACACAACACCCTTCCCCTCCCAGAGCCCATCACATCCTTACTTCTGTGGTGGTACAGGGATGGAATGTAAACTCAAACGTGAACAGTTGCACAAGAAACTGGTAGTTGCAGAACAAATCATCTGAAATCAAATAAACAGAGAAAAATTCATGTTTTATAAAGCTGTAAAAATCATTATCAAGAATACAATAATGTAAAAAATCATGTTTTGTAAGGACTATAGAAGAAGGATTTTAATATCATAAAATACCTACTATAAATATTAAATTCGAAAAACAAAAACCCTAGAAAATGTTTTGTCTTGCTGTCTTCGTACTTTTGTAAGTATTAATTGAAAAAGGTAAAGAACATTATAGCATAATCTCACATCTTGTTCATGCCAATGTTTGGCAATCATCAAAATAAGGGGGAGAGGACAAACACTTTTTTCATTGCCATACCACACATACAAGTATACAGCCTAAACTTGAATGTTCCATCTGCCCCCATCAGCCTTTGTTCAGTACCCATTAGGCAGCATTTGTGAGGCTCATATCAGGCCGGTGCCACTGTCCACAGTTTTCCATGGCCGAGATTGAAGCTAAGGACTTTCATGTCAATCAAAGCATTGTCAAGATAGCGCCCTCCTTTTACAAGTCACATTTCGCGTACCCACGCCCATATGCCCATATATAGGACGCTTCAGTTTTGCGATTCGAATTTCCCCTCCAATTATATACTCTCCCTGCTCATATTAATCCATGCACCATAGGAATGAATCCCTACTGTTATGCACATTTGGTGAAACTTTTGGGTCATACATATCTTGTGCACTGTTTGCAATATTCAACAACTATTACCCCTTTAGATACGCTGCTTTTTTCGGCTTCTTCACATGGATAAATACAAGCATCATAATTTTTGCTTATTTGGTAACAAGGTATATTGTTTGATGCTGTGGTCAGTCACTTCAATAATCTGGTAACAAGGTATATTTACTAATCTGGTAAAACCATATTTAACCAATTACTATAAGTACTATCTATAAGTACTTTCATTCAACAGGAAGTTTGACCTGAAACTCACCTCTGCTCAGTTTCCCAAATCCAGCGAATGCCGTCGCAACTACAGCCGCCTGCAACAATGGTGGTACAATCTGGTTACGATACGATGCCAAAGCCAGGTACACATTGGCGTCCTCTATTATGTCTGCTTTACTCCTCATTGTTGTGGGCGGCGTCTTGTGCGGTAAATTTAGGACAACTCGTTTTTTCTTTGTGATTTTGACGACAGGGTGATGGACGGCAAGAGCATACTTTACGATGGATTGAACGGATTTACCAGCTGTAACAAAGAAATGGAGATACTGAATTAGATATGTTTTATTCATGGGTAGATATTTCAACAATAAGTTGACAGAGGTAAACCTATTCCAAATGCATGACCAAACATTGCAAATTTGAGGTTTTCTTATTTTTAAAATCAATTGAAAAAAAAGAACACTATTTGTTTTTATGTTCAAAGATATTGGAAGCTTTACAAAATGTTCATGAAAATTGAAGGCCTATCCAGCCATGAGAACAAGGTGTGTTTTTTTATTGTTACCTAATGAATGCATGATTTGTTACTTCATAGGATTGGCAATGCTATTCTGGACTTTCTGGTATATGATGATGTAGTACACATTGATCCAATAAGCAGGAAATTAAAAAAAAAATTGTAAGGTTTTCCATAGCTTTCAACAATAACCGAGTCTCCAAAGAGTGTGTATAGATTTGTTGTGGAATTCCAAAACCACTGTGCATTTTGTGGTGACCAACCACTTCAAATCTGCTGATTGACCGAGTTAGATTGGAAGAACATTGAAGAATTCTAGAATCCTGCAGTATGCCACAGATGAAGCATGCCATGATGAAGCATGACATGGTGGTTCATGTATTAGCACGTGATTATCCACAAGCTGCACAGTGCATACTTGTAGAGCTATATGTTAAAGAATTTACATTGAGCACCCTTGTAGGTGCATCAGTGAATGGTGAAGATAAGGAAAGATTGACTCAACTGAGAGTGTTTGATATTGAACATTTACCTGGCCAGTGGACATGTGCTCCTAAGCTGACAGCTACACCTTTGAGCCACTCAGCTTCCCTGCCCAGATCATCTAGACCTATACCATCGTGTGATTTCTGCATGATGATGGCTGCACATAGCACCCATGGTGACACTACCATATGTTTGATCTGTTGTAGCTGAGTGGTGTATGCTAGGTCTTGCACAAATTTGTTTTCTTCATCGCTCATAGAGAATATGAACCTATGAAAGACACAAATCAGTGTTATATCTAGGACATTTTTAATGGTAGGCATATTTTTTTTTTTAAATAGAGTATATTTATCAATACTTAACTAAAATGACCAACATGTTTCGACAGATTCAACTAAGGGGTCGTCCATAATTTCGCCATTTTCAGTTACGTACAAAGCGTACGTAAGAGGAAGGGGGGGTCGAAGTATACCCCAACCGTACGTAACTTAAATGGCGATCTTGAGAGGCGGAATTTTTTTTTTTAAAGTACAAAATATAATAAAATTTCGCCATTTATTGCGTACGTAACTCGAGGGGGGGGAGGGGGGTAAAACGTTACGTACGCTCTGTACGTAAGTGAAAATGGCGATAATTTTGAACGACCCCTAATTAAGGACAATTTTGGGACACAAGCTTGAGTTGCGTTGTGAAATGCAGCTGTAAAATCACATCTCAAAAGTGGGCTCTAAAGTAACCCTTATGCAGCTAGAGGTTACTATAGTCAGATTTAAAATATTTGAACGAACACATTCAAGCAGCGTCTTGCGTACATTGTGAGAAGTGCGCACAACCATGAGCGGGACAATTTTGGGCGCGAAATAGGTTTGTCTCAAAGCTTGCACAGGTATTGGTTTTGAAATGCCAAAAATACCGCGTCTAAAATGCAGGAAATTTTCCCTACAAATTTTTATTTTGAGTTTTTATTAAAAAAATCGGCAGATTTTCCTTTTCTCAAACTTTTACATGACTCAGTTCTTCAAAAAACGCTGCACAATTGTTCTTTACACAACTACATCACAATATTCATTTCAAATAGAAAAAAACAATATCAGAGAGTGTCAACGGTTGCAAATAGTAAGAGTACAAATTGACACACACAAAAATAAATGTAAAAAAAAAAGAAAGACAAAAAACAGCGTGCGTCGCCCGATTTTGAAACCTTCGCAAGCTTTGAGACAAACTTATTTTGTTTTGGCCTTATAGGAATATGTATTATAGGAATATGTATTATAGGAATATGTATTATAGAAATATGTATTCCTTTCCATCGAACCTTGGAGATAAGTTATGTATCGACCTATCAAGTCGTCCAGTACTCAGCTTTCTTAAGGAGATAGGATCACCAAAGTGTACTGTGATGTTACCGTAATTGTCATTGAGGATTCCTCTGGCTTTGATAAGACCCTGGAGAAAGTGCGAAATACAAAGTACACATCAATATAATGTCGGTGTTCTGTCAAAACCTTATATGTTTTTCCGCACATCAGCATGCATGTGAAAAATCAAACTGCCCAACGGTTATGCATATGTAACCAGCCTCAAATATTGAGATACTATGTTTATTATTTTTGTAAGTTGACCAAACTTCCAAATAATGTATAACTGTAGGTGAATTGATTTCTCTTCTATAATATTGGCAACCTAAATTTCTCATATTATTACTTATTGATACAAAGTTTAGTCTGCACACAGGGTCATAGTATTCTTGCATCATCTAAGAGATGATGTTGTTTTGTTATAACAGAGTACAATTCTATGTAAAACTCATCCAATTTCTTAGTAGCTTAATGATGTCATATTATCATCTAAGCCTAGATGTGTATTTTAACCAAGAAAGAGTTGATTATTGTCATGGTGTATTATAATTATACCAGAAGGACATGAGTGTATCTCTGGCCAAATAAGGGCATAACCTTCACACACCTGTTATGTTAATTGTGTATGGGTCACAGGTATATAGTCTATGACGTAGGGAGTTTTCCAAGTTATAAATAGTATTTCCATCTGTGTACTTTTGACCATCATAATTCCATGATTCCTCTTGTCAAATGAACCGACAGTGCCAATCTCAACCGACACAACAGTCAATATTGGGGGGGGGGGGTCCCCGGTCCCCCCTCCCCCCTCTGGCTATGCCACTGACAGAGGCTATGTTTACATGGGCACCAAATGAACAAGCACTAATGTATAAAGTCCTTGTTGAGAATTTCAAGCGGCCGTAATACATTTAGTAAATATTAAATATTCAGATTCAATTGTAACAAAGCCTGGTCGTTTAGTTGAATATTCAATCTATAAGTAGACCTATGTTGTAAATACCTACTATAGCAAATTTGAAGATATTTCTTCTAAAATTCAGGCATAACTCAGGTGAATATTTTATGCAAATAAATCATTCATGCGTGATTCAATATAACTCACCGATGTTGACTCCTTTGGTTTTGGTATACCCAACATCTCCCTAGAATACAACATTTCTTCTAAGATTCTGTCATAACTCATGCTCACTGGTATCAGGTTGATGTCCGACACTTTGCCTTTCAAGAATGGCTCAACTACAACTTTCAATAAACCTGAAATTAAAATTTTAAATATCAAAAACTTTCATCATGAATGAAATATAAAAATATTTATATAACAGTGCTCCCTTGATATTCCTTAGAACATTCGATGATTTCAGAAACGTATCAAATATGATTGACATTTGCCGATCATTATTTGCAAACCAACAAATGACTGGTATACAAATTGATTCTGCAGGCTTCATGATTTACGCTCTGGGAACATTATCAATCTGCATCATAAATACTAGGGTTGCACGACAAGAGTTTTTTTCCTAGTCGACCAGTAACCGTCGGCGACTATTAGAGGTCAAATTCTGGCGAAACTTTGATGCTAAGTTACTCGTTGTAAATGCATAAAAATACAGGAGTTTTGACACATATAAGACCAGATAACTTCCACAATGCATTTCACTAACGTCTTTGAGTGGTTCACCTACATCGTCGTTTTGCATCTTCTAAGAAGGACTTTAAATACTGTGTTATTTGTCATCTGGCTTGAAGTTTTATACCCGGGAGTATTTAAGGTGGCACACCATCACAAGCATTGGTAATAATTACTTGGAAGTAGACTTTTCTCCTTCAGTGTGCATGTTTAGGACTTCCGAAATTGCACTTACACGTTCATCGAAAACATTACAAAATATATGACTATTGCGAGGTACATAGTGGAGTCGCGACTAGCATCAATAGTTGCGACTGCGACTAATGGGGACCTGGCCGTGCAAGCCTAATAAATACTGACAATGGTGTCATTTGATGTATTTTAGTGAAGTAAAAATGTTACGTCATTGTGTATTCTTTGATTGTATTCAATACATTGTTAATATGGATATCATCAACACATGGACCAAAGTAAAATTGGAGAATCTGAAATCTGTAATTTCTCATGGTACATTAATGATACATGAATGCTTCCTCTTTTATTCTTATATTAATAATTTACTTTAAATATCTATATTTTCTGTTGATTTCTGACTTTATTGACCAGTTTCTCTCAAACTATTCAACTGTTCTGGTGACTTATGGGTTTTGAAGGAGCTGCTCACCCATAGATAGCATAAATAATCACCTCCACAAATTAACACACAAGAATCCCACAACTTACCTAATTTTGGAGGTAAGAATTTACTGGTTCTACTCCTGGTTCCCTCCAAGAAAAACTCCAGCGGCGATTCTCCATTGACGATATTATTTTGTACATACTCTGTGAAGATAGCCCAGTAGAGCTCATCAGTGCCAAATGACCGCCGAATAAAGAAGGCACCGGATTTTCGTAAGATTGTCCCCACACCCTTCATGGCCATGAAATCTTAAACGATACAGAAGGATGTAAAATACAAGATTGTGTTATATGACCTCATCTAAGTGTAGAGACTGAACATATATAGAGCTCCTATAAAGAGCCTTTGAAATGAATTTGAACATTTCTTGGTAAAAACACAATTTAAGAGCCCAATGAAAGTGTCATCCTGACCTGCCCCCCTTTAGCCAAAAACCCACTCAAGTCTTACATCATTTCTTCATTGGTATAACTTCATCTCTAGATAGTTTTGTGACATGTTGGCTCAGCGTGTTAATGAGAAACAGTCACAGATTGATGGGACCTGAATCAATATGTAGCACACATACCTCCCTATACTCTATCACTTCAAATTGGGAGGTGACATAGCACATAGGCACAGCAATTCCACCCCAGAACCAATATTTTTTTAGTGCAGAACCAAAATTCATCACATTGGAGCATAGGCGGCGTGCCCCCACATAAATTTCAGGACCCTCGGTGACACCCCCACCCTAAAAGTGGCCAAGTCTCCCATACAACATGGGTATTAACCCTAACCCTGCTAAATCCAACAGAAGCACCACATCGGTGCAACCCTATTCCCCACTCTCATTATATCTCATTGCGCAATCACGCAAAGGTACATATGGACTCCGAAAATGTAATTTCGGGAGCCCTACCCCAGTAGCGTAATGCATGATCACAGGAACTCCAGTCACGGCGGCCCGGGTTCGACACTGTTTTTTCGGTGTTTATTTGTCCCCTCTTCCCACTCGGTTAGCTTGATTGCTAAATACATCCATGACGGGTTAGGGTTAAATATGTCCCTGACCCACCCCCATATATTCAGATGCATCCGCCGCCTTTGCATTGGAGTTACATGCACAATACTATGATGTAATTTCTGTAATACATGCTGACATTACCCACCCCAGTATGAGAAATCTACCAACCAAACCCTTTCTTCAAAAATGTGAATTGAATAACTCTTTGATTCAACCATTCCTACAGCAATATAAGACTCAACTATACCAACACCCACCACACACCCTCAACTTGTCACCCAGAACCTGCCAATCTAATTATGTTGAGTTTACCTGCTCCTGCAGCGATGGTTGGCATCGGCAGGTCATAATGATACATGATATAAGACATCAACAAGAAATCTATGTAAGATCTATGACTGGGCAGAAGTATAACCGGGGTCTCCTTCATACAATTGCGTAACTGTAAATATAGAAAGAGAGAATAGTCAAATGTCATCAAATTAACAATATTAATCTATGTATCTGTATCTGTTACTCTAGCAAAACGGAGGAGTTGAATACCCACTGGAGTTTTGAGTAGGAAGTTTGAGGTGACACTTTTAAACTGGTTCAGCTGGTGCATTGACATATGTAGAGGGGGAGGCTGTTCCAGTGTGGAATTGTGGCTAGAAGAAACTTGTGCTGTACATCTTGCTTTTTGCATGGACATGTTGGAATAAGAAGTTTGAGATTTGCGGTGCTGTCTTGTTGGAGGATTGGTTTGATGTTTGCTTCGATATCGACTTGATGTGTTATTCTATAGACCACATCATATAGAGACAAATTTGAACTTAGGACGTACAAGTGATTGGTAGAGTTGGGATTTCACCTAGCTGCTGGATGACTCCTATGGTCTGCTTGGCACTGGTTATGACATTGTTTATGTGCGAGGACCACTTACAGTATAGTACAAGGCCACTGTAAGGATGGTTGGTGGTTGTCAGGAGAGGTTTCCCATTGAAGTTGTGCTTATGGATACTTGGTGTTTTTTTTATTGCATTGTGCATAATAAAGCATTTACCCACATTGCATTCAATTCCCTTGCTTGCTCCCATTATATTAATGAGTTAAGTTCACATTGGAGAGCGACAGCATCTGAGAATGAATTAATCTACCACGAGTATTCAATCCCTCTCTTCATTCCCAAATCATTCTATCTACCAGGCCTCAAAATAAGCGGGAGCAAAGTGTGATTAGGCTCCTACTGAGTCTTAAATAATAGGCTTCAGGTTCCCTTGTAAATCATACTACAAACATCACAATTGTGGTGAGATTTGCCCCTTGTTATTTGCATTATATAGCATAATATCTTTTTTCTTCATATATACTATACCTGTTCATTGGTGCAGAATTACTCCTTCTTAAACAATAACCAATGAACAATTTGGGAGTAAAACTAAAATTCTACCGCTCCCCTAATTCTCTAAAAGCTATATTTTGACCCAGTCACCTACCTTATCCACTCCCTCCCTATTGACATATATATGATCATAGAGTCTCCTGTAGACTTTAGGGAATAAGAAACCCAGTACACGTATATTCCTCATGGAGAAAGCATGGCCCATTTCTTCCAGTATACCCCTTGACTCCTCCATCAATTCCTCCGGGCTACGACCTGATTCGGATGACACCTGATGGGACAAAGTATGTACAAAATCAATCAGTATAAGGCACTACCAAGTGAATGCATCATGATATCACATGTGGAACGCCAATGCGATGGTGTTTGTAATGTATCCACGCAATCAGAGAAGAAAGTCGGCAGTGGGGTAGGAAGTGCTGCGCCTATCAATAGATTACCTGGGCCCCATTGCATAAAGATAAGATTCATTTTAAGTAGAGTTATTCTTTTTCTTAATTTTTCAACTCTTCTTAGGAAGATTGTTTAAGAATTTGTGAGTTGATCTTCATGATATAGACCCTCGAACAAACTTTAGAGCTTTGCCCTTTATCATGAAGCTCAATTTACAAAGAATTCTTAATACTTCTTAACCAGGCTTAAAAAGCATTAAGAATAACTGTTCCTAAGGTCACTTGAGAAAAATCTTAACTTTCATACAATAGGGCCCAGCTTGAGATGATACACGGTTTATTAACTAAAAGCGGTATCATCTTAAGTTGGAGGTGATGTCACTAGGACTTTAGTAGGAGATTAAGAAAAGTGGATATTCAATACCAATGGTCATACAGGGATGTGACCAAAACATGGGTCTAAACTTGACACTTCACCCCTAAATGTTGTTACCAACAATTACAAAACTGTTGATCTTCAATTAGGGGTCAACTACTACACTGTAAGCATGCGTGACCACAACCGTAATATTATAAGGGGTTTATTTTAGATGGGATGCATTACGCATGTAACACATTGAGGGGTCTAAAATTGAATTTTTTTTCAAAAGCCTGTCGATATTTTACTAATTTGGGGTCAAATGAAATTGAGGAGAAAACATCTAAAACATCTAAAAAATGACAGTTCATATCTAAATCCTTATTTTTTGGTGATTTTTTGGAAATATGCATTTAGGGGGTGTCTGGAAAATCTTTGATCACTCATGCTCACAGCATGATATTATTTGACTGCCCAGGAGTGAGGGCAAATATAGAAGTCTTTTATTTCAATGGGTCATACTCTTTTCCAAAAATTGGTATGAATGATGATTTGGGATTTCCCGCGAGATGGCAACATTTCTCGGCGAGGAGCTTGCAGTTTTGCCCTCTTTTTCCCGCCCTGACAATCACCAACCAATTTTACTATTTTGAATAAAATTCTATAAATGAGATCTTCTTCTGGACATCCTGCAAATGTTCCCAACTTTGTATGTGTGTGTGTGGTGGTGGGATAGGTTTACACCAGCATAGTAGGCACGCCAGATATCACTTGACACTTGATGTCACTTTCTGATGCAAGTGAAATGGACTAAAAAGTTATTTAACCTTACATCATACCTGATCAATGGTGTGTCTCAATCTCTCTGATTTCAGCACATTTTCCTTGACTTGTTTTGGTAACTCATGCTTGGCATACTTATACTCTGGTAAATCTTCTTTCTTCTGTAATGCAAATGATATGTCCAGACCGTGGCGTCTAGGAAACAGGATGTCATCATAGCCCTCCATGGTTGATCTGCATAAGTTGATATAAAGAAAAGAACATTAATTCAAATACCTCTGATACATGGCTATAATATTATTATATCATACTAGGCTTGATTTCAACCATGTGATAGTTTTTACTATCATTATGGCTGGCAAAGAATCGTGTGATATCATGATATAAAACAAATGTTGAATGCCGTTTGCTTGTGCAATAGTACAACTATATCACTCGGTCAAATTTGGATTATTCCATTACACTCGGCAAAATCCAAATTGGACCTCGTGATATAGTTTGTACTATCACACTCTCAGGCATTTAATATTTGTATACCATATTACATAGAGCATAGAGCTACTGAATTAACCCATTCACTTAGGACGCCTTATATTTTAATCCTATTTTTTTCAACTTTTCTGAATCAAATTGGTCTAACTTTTTCTTCAGATGTCATATTTAATGTTCAAGCCTTGGTTAATCAATGGCTCACGCTACAGTCAATTTATGATGCTCAGCTTCAATGGTAGACTCCTGGTGCACCCAGACAGGTAAGCTATTATGAATACACCACCAATGTGCTCCCCATAAACATGCATTGTAGGGGTCAAACAATCGGCTCTAACTTGAGTTATTCCATACGTCATTACATGACATACAGAAATTATCCTCAAGGGATGCACACAAAACATATCAAAGTTATAGCCACACGTGCCCGACTAGATTTTTCAATATTACACAATGAATTTGATGGTTAGAGATTTAGGCCCTTTATTTACGCCCCAAAACTCAGGACGGACCTTACGCCAATTTCACTTGTTTAATACAACATTTTGAAATCAATGTTGGTATTTTTTATTAGAATTCAATTGCAATTGTGAGCACTCAAATAACAATGTGTAATACCCAAAATGAATCGATAGAATTGAAAAAAGTCTATCAAAACCTCTCAATTTGTACCGAAAGAAGGAATTATTACTGTGATAGACTTTTACCAGATGTGATATCCCTCAGTGATTTAGTGGTGTACACCCTTAAATGAGAAGGGAAATCGTAAGATTTTCCAAGCCGCCTCCTGGCCTCAATTAGGTTATAGATAAGGTTGGGACTGCCACGCAGGCGACCCGGGTTCAATCAGGGAGTCTATAATAATGGGAGAGGAAATTTGAATGGCCAAACAAGAGCTTCCCATTGGGCATACAAGCACATTTATGTCAATCTTAGTCTTGGTTGATTGACAGCTCGCACGTGCGGCCACAAGCTCATGAGATGCCCAATGTCACTCTTAGCATAGCTACCGGGAGTGGCGCTAGCACTAGCATAGCTACGAAAACTAGCATAGACAGTCTGCGTCATTTTTGTACTGTAGCAGAAATAGGGTGATCCAAATTCAAGCCAGTATTTTTTGGAAATTGAAATAGGTTGATCTATTTAACCAAGCTATACAGATTCTTTGGACACTCCTATAATCAAAACAAAATTTGTCGATCACAGCGCCATGATCCGAGCGCTCGCGGTCATTACAAAGGTTGAGCGTGTCCTTGCATGCAATGCAATGCGTTCCAAAACAGTCGCGTTGGGTCTTGTTGATTAGGGCCAGCGATTGGCCAATTACCTATTTTGTTTACAAGTACGTCACATCTTCCAATTTTACTGTGCCCTTGCCATCGCGAATGACACAGTTTAATACGCACCAGTCACATGGGACGATAGGGAATCGTATATGCTGTGATCGACACATTTTTGTTTTGATTATAGCTAAACATCTGCAGGGGATACGCAAGCAATAATAATTACAACCATCATAGCTAGACCTAACTTCAGGTCCCTCAATTTGCTAATTGAGGGACCTGACAAACATTATGACTTAAACAACCACCGTTGGCCTGTTTTGAACAGGCCAAAACAGGCCCAAAATAACCACATAGCAAACAAGAAAAATACTCAATAACCAGAACCTATAATACTTACAGCATGGGCTTTACAAATATATGTTCTCCTTAAATAGTCCAAGCATACACTTGATCCTTGCATTTGAAGGAAAATATGGGCCTCTGATCATAAAATGCCTACAATATTTTGACCAAATGTACATGTTCAATTTGAGCTATAGTAAAAGATGCACATGTGTTACCATCTAGGTGCTTTTTAGACCATAGACAAAGACAATCAAATGGCCCAATGCTGGGTAATCCCATTAGAAAAGTCTACTTGAGTAACAAAATATTTTTGTTTGGAAATAAGCACACAGTTTAGAATGAGCCCAAATTCACTGTTTGCTGACTAGTTTGGCAACAATGTTGGTCATCATTTTCATTGTGTCCAACCACAGGCACTTTACATAATCTATCTATATCATAAAAGATTTAGTCATGCAGCCTGAACTGACATTCCTGACAACAAAAGGGAATTGCACCTGGACTATAATACATTCAATACGAGTTGGTACATGCCAATCACAGCTCACAGCAATAAGAGTGATCAGCTGTCAAATAAATATAGTCAATCTGAAAATCTTAAACACAGTTTATTACTTAACCAATCACATGCATTACCTGTGGTCATTTGATAAAAAAATGGGTGGGGCATATGACCATTCTTCATGGGTCAAGGGTTATGAACTCTGGATATTTTCATTCATAAATACACACGCCATGAGATGTAGTCAGAATTCTGTTACCTCTAAAATATATAAATATTCTTTTCACCATCAAGAATTACTCCATTTTGTATGAGATTTTAGATGCTAAATGATAAATACCAGGGATAACTGATTAAAATATGTTGAGGTGGATGCCAGTAGATTAAAGTGGATTTTACAAGTGCCATACATTGACAGTGCAGGAAATTGTGACTTGGTAAGTACACTGGCAACTGGGACTTTGGTGTGTACATCATAGCACTAGCAGTACATGCGCACACCAACCCTCGCTGTTTGGCTCTACTATAGGCCTAGCCTATTATGCCCTATAGGCTATAGAGTGTTGGTCCAGTATTTATCCAGATCAAGAAGCAAAAGTGTTGACAATTTTTTTTCAAAAAAGTTGAAAAATATTGATGAATATATCTGACATGTCTGATGCCAACTCAGATGCTTCATTTCATAGCTCTCTGACAGCGAGCTATGATAGCACATTGGAAGCTTCATACTCGGCAATTACAAGCAAGCATGTAATGTATGGTTCCATTCCCAGCGTAGACAGCCGGTTTTCTCCAACAAATTGTTTTTCTCGAGTTCGGTCTGGGACCCACACACGGGAGAGCAAATAAAGAAGGTTGAAGCCATCCAGAGAAGAGCAGCGAGGTTTGTGACAAACGATTACGACTACACGAGCAGTCCGACTGAAATGATGAAAACACTAAAATGGGACTCCCTTCAAACAAGAAGGAAAATAAACAGAGTCACAATGATGTACAAAATCACAAACGGTCAGGCAGCCATACCAGCTCAACAGTTTTTACAACCGGTAACTCGATTCACCCGAGGTCTACACGACAAATCATACCTACGTCCACAAGGAACGAAAGACTGTTGGAAGCACTCATACTTCCCAAACACAATCAAAGATTGGAACAATCTACCGCAACAACTAGTCTCTATCGCTGAGCCAGGAACTTTCAAAGAAGCTGTAACTAACCACTACAGACAAGAAATCAACCGCAACTAAATAGCACACCGCGCACAACAAAATCCTTCTCGCTTGGCTCCGGATGGAGTGTTGAGAAGTATCATCACAGATACAGATTCTCCCATCACTATGAATGATCATGATGATACTATCACATCACTGTCATCACTCAGTCATATCAGTTTAGGTTAGGCATTATGTGGCTTGAACTGCTGTAGACAAGGTGTCAATCGAGACTAGATATTTAATGTATCATAATCATGGGTACAAATATACAGAGTAGGGTACATTTTACAATGATCATGATTGATTGTCATGAAATTGAAATAAAAATAAGCTTATTTTAGTAGTAAAGTAGCCTAGTTCTCTACTCTCTACAGAGACATTAATATTATTACTTGACGCAACACAGGATCATAAGGCTGTAAACAACTTAAATTAATCAGTAGTCCTTTTCTGTATTATCTTTTGCTTTTTTGAAGATTTTCACGATCCCAACACAAGCCTACCTTTCGTGATTCCTTTATTTGGTGCAAAATTCCACACCCTCATTTAAATCCCAAATTATCCCGATTAGACGGTATCGGATGATCGGATGATCACAGCGCGGCCACAGCAAGGTACTAATCGGGACATTCGTATAGCGAGACGGACATTGTATAAAGTGTGTCAAAGAAAAGAGTCCCGTGCATTTGTGTGGCAACCCGAAATGCAAATTGGATTGGACCCAAAAGTAATAATTAGAAGCATTTCAGCAATCATAAATTTATAAGTGAGATTTTTTCTCCTGAGTTCTCTGGTGTTTTGTTTACATTATAGTCAAGACTGTGTTTGTCACTAGTAGCAGCAGATAAAAGATTAAAAAAAGAGAAGGAATAACACCAAGAAAAAAATCAAAACAAAAACAAGACGCAAACATAAATTATTTGATAAAAATCAACCGAATTTTGTAGCGGAAAAATAGTAATAAATAATAAAGTTTGATCAAGGAAATAAAAAGAATAAAAGCGACCAACTGAGATTGTGGGGAAACAGCAATAGCAAGGGATAATAAAGGGATAAAAATGTACTCAAAGCATGAAAGGCAAGCAATGAGAATTGCTGTGCACTAAAAGTTTTAATAAACAAATAACAATTTAAACTCACGGATATGCACAGGGCCAGGGAGACAAGTTCAAAAAGTGGCTGTACAATACAAAACAACAAAAATAACGAAACAATTAAGACCGACGTTGTAATTAGTGGCTATACCACCCTTCATATATGGGACACAAAAAAACGTCGATAGTGGACTAGACGAGTTCACAGTGGCGTAGTGGCGACCCCCCCCCCCCCCTCCAATATTGACGTCGTGTCGGTTGAGAGATTGGCACTGTTGACCAAAGGAATCATGAAATTATGATGGTTAAAAGTGTGGTTAAAAGTACACAGATGAAACATTTGCATATGTCTTTCCAAAATGCAATATTCTTTGGTACAAGCTTGTTTAGAGCCAAAATGTAGCTCAATCGTGCAAAACATAGGTGTAAAGTCGAAAATTTTCGCGCGTTACACGCGCTTTTTTGGAACCACAAAAATATTGTCGGCTCACTTTTTATTTCTCGCCCCCCCCCCAATATCAATAACCTAGCTACGCCACTGCGAGTTCACCACTAAATTGTAGCACAATGTCAGAACTAAGATATATTGCTATGATATACTAGACATCCAAGTTACCACTCTTGATCTATAAACGCGTGTTTTATATATGAAAAACTCTATTTTCATTTTATGAAGTATAAATTATAAAAATAAAGGCCTAATACAAACCTATAATCCGGAAAACTTGAGATTTCTTGATTATTTTTCTTCATCATTACTATACATGTTACACTAGACATTGGTCCATCTAAAGACTAAAAAGCCCTCTAAAATTGCATACAGTTTAAAGATTTTGACTCATACCATGTGATTGCGACTTCCATTCTGGTAGGCCTACTAGTCCTTGATGTAGCCGCCTTGACGAAATCGAGGAAAGGCGAGTAGTGATTTAAATTAAACTGTCGGCGTTATAAGCTTTCGCGGTATATCACTTTTGCATGTGCGCATTTCCACGCAGTGCTTTCGCGCGAGATCCCACGCGCCTACTAAACGCATGCGCACCGGTAAAGGTAAATACCTAGCAACGCTATTTCGCGGTAAACAAATTCATTCCCAAATGTTGGCATCGTTTTGATTGTTGGGGCGGCGGGTGCCATGATATTGCCGAATTTGCAGCCTTCTCTTGTGAAATTATGGATTATAAAATATAGTGATTGCGGTTTCGTTTCTGTTTAAATGCAAAACATCATGGAGTGTATTGTCTCAGTCGGACTTCGCAGAAATCATGACACTGTCCGTCAAACAAACTAAAAGCCTTTTACTTTTCCTGTGATGAGGATTTGTCACGGCGTGATCACACCTCATGCGAATCATCACCTGAAGATCCATGTAAGTTTTCATTTTTGTTAAGCCAGGCCTATATATAAGTGACCACAGGCGCCCACTTTTGTATCCATGATGCCTATACCGGCTTTTTAAAGCCGTATCACGAGTTTGTGTTTAAAAACACAAACTCTTCCGGAACATGTGGAAGCAAAACGTCGCCACGAAGTTTAACCGTATAAAAACTGCGTTTGTCTGCGCAGTATTGTGTTTGTACGCGGGCGTATCATTACGCATCAACGCACGTATACGCCATGCGTGTGCGGGCGGCGCGGGGATAGTGACGCAACTTTGTCCCTAACAACAAAACCTAGCAACCACGATTTCGCGGTAAACAAAGACGTTCTTGGTGTTTCATCATTTTGAAGACTTCTTGTTGGCGGGTAACTGTTCAAGAAATACGGATGAATGTCACCTAATACAATATATAGGAACATAGATCAGTGAATTTGATAAACATGGAACATTAGGGGCCTATGGATTTAAAAAGTAAGTATTGAAGTGCGGTTTTAGGTGTGAAAATCAACATCGGCTTTTTTTTTCTTCTTCTTCTCAGGCATGCAGAGCTCATTCATATGGAACTTTTTTTGCAAAAATGACGATGGATAGGCCTACTACTATTATAATAATAAGCTGAAATGAAGTTGCTATCTACTGAAGATAGCTTTTATTTTTCTGGAATAGGCTATGCCTTTCTCATCTCATTCAATTCAAAATCAGATTCATCAATTGGTAAGTTCATTCGTAAAACTCTTCAAATTCGAATTTGACGTACCTACCCATGCATCAATCGTCAAAGCAAAGATTTGTGGACTTTAGGCCAACAGAGATAGGTTTATGATGAGACAATTATGGAATTCAATACAAGGCCAAAAAATATTATAAATACTTAGGCCTATATGATAACTTACTTGGATAACTTAACTCAAACTATCGTCAGTAGCGCAATATTATCCCGCCGTGCCCCCGCAGACGCTTTTCATACGATCAGAATTGGTGAAGTTGCGTACAGTACCACACAATGAAACCCCAGTACCTCAAAAAGTCTGATAAGTTCAATGTTACAAGTGAATGCCGTATTATAAATATCAAAGCGAGCATTGTCTTGTAACAGCTGGGTACTCAGTAGAACTTAAAGGCATTGGTCATGTGGGTAGCCATTCGAAAAGTATGAGAAGATATGGTTTAAGTTTAGACAACTCATCCAGCCGTTAATTTCATACATTTAGTTTTAGTTAAGTCTATGGTATACAATGGTATAAGGAATAGGTTTATGTCGCTCGGGTCTGAGTTTGTCTTACTGGCCAGTTCTGTGAGTGACTGAGAGATTGTCCAGTGGTGACATTAGGGAGTAGTATATAACTACTTGACGATACGTTTGTGTACTAATTTCTACATATTTATACAATTCAACATTTCACAATGAACGATGAACATGATGAATGTCGCTTTATTGTTATGTAATCATAGAATGAAACTCGTGCAATAGTGACGACGGATATGATTTTGAAGATGAACGAAGTTGATATCTACTGACGTTGCTATCTACTGAAGATAGCTTTTGTGCCTCTGGTATGCCTTTCTCATTCAAAAGCTTTTAAAATAAGATTCATCAATAGGTAAGTTCATTGTTATACCCTTCATATTCGAATTTGAGGTACCAATATCACTAGCAAAGATTTGTGGAATTTACAGGCTTATAACAAGACAATTATAGGATGCCATGCATAGCCAAAAGTTCAAAATATTATGAACATTTTTATGATAACTATACACAAACTATCGTTAGTAGCGCAATATTATCCCGCCGTGCCCCCGCAGACGCTTTTCATACGATTAGAATTGGTGAAGTTGCGTGCAGTACCACACAATGAAACCCCAGTACCTCAAAAAGTCTGATAAGTTCAATGTTACAAGTGAATGTCGTATTATAAATATCAAAGCGAGCATTGTCTTGTAACAGCTGGGTACTCAGTAGAACTTAAAGGCATTGGTCATGTGGGTAGCCATTCGAAAAGTATGAGAAGATATGGTTTAAGTTTAGACAACTCACCCAGCCGTTAATTTCATACATTTAGTTTTAGTTAAGTCTATAGTATACAATAATATAAGGAATAGGTTTAGGTGGCTCGGGTCTGAGTTTGTCTTACTGGCCAGTTCTGTGAGTGACTGAGAGATTGTCCAGTGGTGACATTAGGGAGTAGTATATAACTACTTGACGATACGTTTGTGTACTAATTTCTACATATTTATATAAGTCAACATTTCACAATAAACAATGAATGTCGCATTATTTTCAGTGCTCATAGAATGAAACTCGTGCAATAGTGACGACGGATATGATTTTGAAGATGAACGAAGTTGATATCTACTGACGTTGCTATCTACTGAAGATAGCTTTTGTGTTTCTGGTATGCCTTTCTCATTCAAAAGCTTTTAAAATAAGATTCATCAATAGGTAAGTTCATTGTTACACCCTTCAAATTCGAATTTGAGGTACCAATATCACTAGCAAAGATGTATGGATTTTACAGGCTTATAACAAGACACTTATAGGATTTCATGCATAGCCAAAATTTCAAAATATTATGAACATTTTATGATAACTATACACAAACTATCGTTAGTAGCGCAATATTATCCCGCCGTGCCCCCGCAGACGCTTTTCATACGATTAGAATTGGTGAAGTTGCGTGCAGTACCACACAATGAAACCCCAGTACCTCAAAAACTCTGATAAGTTCAATGTTACAAGTGAATGCCGTATTATAAATATCAAAGCGAGCATTGTCTTGTAACAGCTGGGTACTCAGTAGAACTTAAAGGCATTGGTCATGTGGGTAGCCATTCGAAAAGTATGAGAAGATATGGTTTAAGTTTAGACAACTCACCCAGCCGTTAATTTCATACATTTAGTTTTAGTTAAGTCTATAGTATACAATAATATAAGGAATAGGTTTAGGTGGCTCGGGTCTGAGTTTGTCTTACTGGCCAGTTCTGTGAGTGACTGAGAGATTGTCCAGTGGTGACATTAGGGAGTAGTATATAACTACTTGACGATACGTTTGTGTACTAATTTCTACATATTTATATAAGTCAACATTTCACAATGAACAATGAATGTCGCTTTATTTTTCAGTGCTCATAGAATGAAACTCGTGCAATAGTGACGATGGATATGATTTTGAAGATGAACGAAGTTGATATCTACTGACGTTGCTATCTACTGAAGATAGCTTTTGTGCCTCTGGTATGCCTTTCTCATTCAAAAGCTTTTAAAATAAGATTCATCAATAGGTAAGTTCATTGTTACACCCTTCATATTCGAATTTGAGGTACCAATATCACTAGCAAAGATGTATGGATTTTACAGGCTTATAACAAGACACTTATAGGATTTCATGCATAGCCAAAATTTCAAAATAGTATGAACATTTTATGATAACTATACACAAACTATCGTTATTAGCGCAATATTATCCCGCCGTGCCCCCGCAGACGCTTTTCATACGATTAGAATTGGTGAAGTTGCGTGCAGTACCACACAATGAAACCCCAGTACCTCAAAAACTCTGATAAGTTCAATGTTACAAGTGAATGCCGTATTATAAATATCAAAGCGAGCATTGTCTTGTAACAGCTGGGTACTCAGTAGAACTTAAAAGGCATTGGTCATGTGGGTAGCCATTCGAAAAGTATGAGAAGATATGGTTTAAGTTTAGACAACTCACCCAGCCGTTAATTTCATACATTTAGTTTTAGTTAAGTCTATGGTATACAATAATATAAGGAATAGGTTTAGGTTTAGGTGGCTCGGGTCTGAGTTTGTCTTACTGGCCAGTTCTGTGAGTGACTGAGAGATTGTCCAGTGTTGACATTAGGGAGTAGTATATAACTACTTGACGATTACGTTTGTGTACTAATTTCTACATATTTATATAATTCAACATTTCACAATGAACAATGAATGTCGCATTATTTTTCAGTGCTCATAGAATGAAACTCGTGCAATAGTGACGACGGATATGATTTTGAAGATGAACGAAGTTGATATCTATTGACGTTGCTATCTACTGAAGATAGCTTTTGTGTTTCTGGTATGCCTTTCTCATTCAAAAGCTTTTAAAATAAGATTCATCAATAGGTAAGTTCATTGTTACACCCTTCAAATTCGAATTTGAGGTACCAATATCACTAGCAAAGATGTATGGATTTTACAGGCTTATAACAAGACACTTATAGGATTTCATGCATAGCCAAAATTTCAAAATAGTATGAACATTTTATGATAACTATACACAAACTATCGTTAGTAGCGCAATATTATCCCGCCGTGCCCCCGCAGACGCTTTTCATACGATTAGAATTGGTGAAGTTGCGTGCAGTACCACACAATGAAACCCCAGTACCTCAAAAAGTCTGATAAGTTCAATGTTACAAGTGAATGCCGTATTATAAATATCAAAGCGAGCATTGTCTTGTAACAGCTGGGTACTCAGTAGAACTTAAAGGCATTGGTCATGTGGGTAGCCATTCGAAAAGTATGAGAAGATATGGTTTAAGTTCAGACAACTCACCCAGCCGTTAATTTCATACATTTAGTTTTAGTTAAGTCTATGGTATACAATAATATAAGGAATAGGTTTAGGTGGCTCGGGTCTGAGTTTGTCTTACTGGCCAGTTCTGTGAGTGACTGAGAGATTGTCCAGTGGTGACATTAGGGAGTAGTATATAACTACTTGACGATACGTTTGTGTACTAATTTCTACATATTTATATAAGTCAACATTTCACAATGAACAATGAATGTCGCTTTATTTTTCAGTGCTCATAGAATGAAACTCGTGCAATAGTGACGATGGATATGATTTTGAAGATGAACGAAGTTGATATCTACTGACGTTGCTATCTACTGAAGATAGCTTTTGTGCCTCTGGTATGCCTTTCTCATTCAAAAGCTTTTAAAATAAGATTCATCAATAGGTAAGTTCATTGTTATACCCTTCATATTCGAATTTGAGGTACCAATATCACTAGCAAAGATTTGTGGAATTTACAGGCTTATAACATGACAATTATAGGATGCCATGCATAGCCAAAAGTTCAAAATATTATGAACATTTTTATGATAACTATACACAAACTATTGTAATAAAACTCGGTTTTGAGCTCCTCGATTCATTTTTTTTGAAAACGTTATAGAATATAGAATTATATTATATCCAAGTATCTGTGCATATTTTATTACAATGACTATCGTTTTATATGATTAGGCCCACGATTTCAATATTGTTGTTTACAATAGGCCTAGGCCTATAGGCCATAGCGTAAGGCTTTGCTATCAAATGTAGTTTGTGTTTTAATGAACCACATTAGTCAGAATACTACGCCTCTTTTTGATGTTAACTTGTGCCTATCATAAACCTTGAGTTGAGACTAATGTTACAAACGCAAGCTCAGTAAAAAGGTCAAATAAGCTTACTTGCCTAAAACCGGACTAATATTTTAGTACACACATTTTTTATGATGCATGTTGAGTAGAATATTGTATATGTTGTTAAGAAGTTTATATACTTGATTTGTTGTCATAATTCTTTATTGTATGTGCTCGTTCAGGCCAACAGCTTAATTTATTATGCCTACGACGGCACGATATTTGAGTCTAACAGTCAGTAATTCTGAGGCCGTTTTTATGTTAAACCACTGTTGTTATAAGCATAGATACTCACGATTTAAATCCTAGCTTGATATTAATCCATAATTGAGTTATCTGATGTTGAAATTCGTCATACAGATTGAGTAAACAGTGTTGATTTGCACTCGTTAATTTAGACCAAGCTACTACAGGGCGCCGCCATTTTGTAATTCAGTATTATTTGGCGAAAGTTTAGTCTCAAGTATTTGGATGTTGAATAATTACATTACACTATAAATTCTGTTTCTAAAGTTACTGAAATTGTTTTAGATGTTAAATTCTCCAACTTTTACCGTTGTTATAAATGTTTTATTCAGGTCAATAATTTGATATTTGGGAACTTATTTTATATCTGATCAAAACGCTTAATTGAGGTTAAAGGTCAAATGAATTTAGCTTAGTCATGCGTGATCACTGAACTTCTGTCCAATCAGCGATTACATGTATATCACGCTAGGCGTGGACATTGTTAGTTAACCAATCACAGACTTGTTGTCACATGCATTGTAAAAATAATTGCGTCAGCCGATGAGTGACGGATGGCGGTCGTGTTGTGATTGGTTGGAAGTTGTTATTGTGGTTAAAATAATTATTGCTAACAAAAATACTGGGCAGACGATAACTGGACCTGAACTTGAGCAGTTGTGTGTTAACGGAGCTCCGGGCGGAGCTCCCGTTTTGTGTTGTATCTGACGCCGATTGACGGCGACGGTTATTGTAAAATGGATATTACATAAGTTGTATACGGTGTACTGTGTCAAAAAGGAGGAGGAATATGTGGACAATAAATAAATATTACCGTGATTTGCAGCCTAAGCAATTCTTTAAATGTGAGTTTTATACGAGATTGTTAAATGTATAAATAATGTTTTATCAACAAGTAGGCCTAAGGCCTATGCTAGACTGTATCAGCCTACATTTACAGAGACACATAGTCACACCGCAACTTAAACTTAAAGCCGTTTTATACTACACTAAGTTGGGAGAAATAGCTCCACTCCGTGGACTCGAAATCATCTATAAAAAACATGATTGTCATTCATGGAGAATTACGAAATTACGATCACCGTAATTTCAGAAGTGGACAGCAGGATATACTTGTATTATCCACCAGCACACCACCGATGAATCTCCGCCGGAAGGCCAAGTCTTCGACAACCAAGCCTGAATTGGGGACTCCAGGACGTCAGACTATTAGAAGTATTGTGTGTGATGTATTACTTTGTTGCCGTTTTGTACATTCTTCGAGTACAGAGGAAAATGAGAGTGACGAACAGAAGCCGAGTTCTAAATAGCAGCCATTCTGGGAGTGACTTCACGAACACCGTAAATTACAGATTTCTACGGTCACCGTAATTCACGAAAAATTACTATAACCGTAATTTACGAAAAATTACTATAACCGTAATTTACGAAAAATTACTATAACCGTAATTTATGAAAAATTACTATAACCGTAATTTTCCATCATTGGGATACAGGAATTCCCTATGGACTATAGAGATTTATTCTTTCATCAAAGTAGAGTTCTCTCCCCTTATGAGGCCGCTACTGAGAATATAACCTAGTCTAAGAGAATTCACTCTCCACTTTATATTCATCAAAATTACGAACACCGTAATTTACAGATTTTTTACGATCACCGTAATTTACGAAAAATTACTATAACCGTAATTTATGAAAAATTACTATAACCGTAATTTTCCATCATTGGGATACAGGAATTCCCTACGGACTATAGAGGTTTATTCTTTCATCAAAGTAGAGATGCTTCTCTCCCCTTATGAGGCCGCTACTGAGAATATAACCTAGTCTAAGAGAATTCACTCTCCACTTTATATTCATCAAAATTACGACAACCGTAATTTGTAGATTTTTACGATCACCGTAATTTCCGAAAAATTACTATAACCGTAATTTATGAAAAATTACTATAACCGTAATTTTCCATCATTGGGATACAGGAATTCTCTATGGACTATTATAGAGGTTTATTCTTTCATCAAAGTAGAGATGCTTCTCTCTCCTTACGAGGCCGCTACTGAGAATATAACCTAGTCTAAGAGAATTCACTCACAACTTTATATTCATCAAAATTACGACAACCGTAATTTACAGATTTCTACGGTCACCGTAATTTACGAAAAATTACTATCACCGTTATTTACGAAAAATTACTATAACCGTAATTTATGAAAAATTACTATAACCGTAATTTTCCATCATTGGGATACAGGAATTCTCTATGGACTATATAGAGGTAACAGGTTTATTCTTTCATCAAAGTAGAGATGCTTCTCTCTCCTTATGAGGCCGCTACTGAGAATATAACCTAGTCTAAGAGAATTCACTCACAACTTTATATTCATCAAAATTACGACAACCGTAATTTACAGATTTCTACGGTCACCGTAATTTACGAAAAATTACTATAACCGTAATTTACGAAAAATTACTATCACCGTAATTTACGAAAAATTACTATAACCGTAATTTTCCATCATTGGGATACAGGAATTCTCTATGGACTATAGAGGTTTATTCTTTCATCAAAGTAGAGATGCTTCTCTCCCCTTATGAGGCCGCTACTGAGAATATAACCTAGTCTAAGAGAATTCACTCTCCACTTTATATTCATCAAAATTACGACAACCGTAATTTGTAGATTTTTACAATCACCGTAATTTACGAAAAATTACTATAACCGTAATTTATGAAAAATTACTATAACCGTAATTTTCCATCATTGGGATACAGGAATTCTCTATGGACTATTATAAAGGTTTATTCTTTCATCAATGTAGAGATGCTTCTCTCTCCTTATGAGGCCGCTACTGAGAATATAACCTAGTCTAAGAGAATTCACTCTCCACCTTATATTCATCAAAATTACGACAACCGTAATTTGTAGATTTTTACAATCACCGTAATTTATGAAAAATTACTATAACCGTAATTTATGAAAAATTACTATAACCGTAATTTTCCATCATTGGGATACAGGAATTCTCTATGGACTATTATAGAGGTTTATTCTTTCATCAAAGTAGAGATGCTTCTCTCTCCTTATGAGGCCGCTACTGAGAATATAACCTAGTCTAAGAGAATTCACTCTCCACTTTATATTCATCAAAATTACGACAACCGTAATTTGTAGATTTTTACAATCACCGTAATTTACGAAAAATTACTATAACCGTAATTTTCCATCATTGGGATACAGGAATTCC
This sequence comes from Ophiura sarsii, assembly GCA_035610835.1. Classification (NCBI taxonomy): domain Eukaryota; kingdom Metazoa; phylum Echinodermata; class Ophiuroidea; order Amphilepidida; family Ophiuridae; genus Ophiura; species Ophiura sarsii. The sequence goes on along the minus strand of CM069441.1, from coordinate 117,181,801 downwards.
CTATGGACTATAGAGGTTTATTCTTTCATCAAAGTAGAGACGCTTCTCTCTCCTCATGAGGCCGCTACTGAGAATATAACCTAGTCTAGAGAATTCACTCACAACTTTATATTCATCAAAATTACGACAACCGTAATTCAAAGATTTCTACGGTCACCGTAATTTACGAAAAATTACTATAACCGTAATTTATGAAAAATTACTATAACCGTAATTTTTCATCATTGGGATACAGGAATTCTATATGGACTATTATAGAGGTTTATTCTTTCATCCAAGTAGAGATGCTTCTCACTCCTTATGAGGCCGCTACTCAGAATAAAACCTGGTCTAAGAGAATTCACTCTCAACTGTGTATGCTCAGTATATCACCAGAATTACGACCACCGTAATTTTCCTGATTATTACGACAACCGTAATTACGGATATTTACGGAACAGGTAATTTGTACATTCTTGGGTAGTAATTACGGATAAATGGCGAGTGAGGAAAATAGGAACCATCGAATGACGACGCTACCGAACTGTTTTGATACCAGAAAATGATATGGGAACCATCGAACGACGACGCTACCGAACTGTTTTGATACCAGAGAATGATATGGGAACCATCGAACGACGACGCTACCACTTAAGAATAATGATTTATAATGTGAATATTGTTGAAATGATGTTATAAATGTTTCTTTGTCACGAATAAACTGGATATCTGTAAAGAAAGGAATAACAACGATTTTTGTCTGTTACGTATGTACATCTACGCATATCTCGTATGTTGGGTTCATTTAGCTCCAAAGGCATCGGACGAAAGGCTTAATTTCGTTACACTATCGTTAGTAGCGCAATATTATCCCGCCGTGCCCCCGCAGACGCTTTTCATACGATTAGAATTGGTGAAGTTGCGTGCAGTACCACACAATGAAACCCCAGTACCTCAAAAAATCTGATAAGTTCAATGTTACAAGTGAATGCCGTATTATAAATATCAAAGCGAGCATTGTCTTGTAACAGCTGGGTACTCAGTAGAACTTAAAAGGCATTGGTCATGTGGGTAGCCATTCGAAAAGTATGAGAAGATATGGTTTAAGTTTAGACAACTCACCCAGCCGTTAATTTCATACATTTAGTTTTAGTTAAGTCTGTGGTATACAATAATATAAGGAATAGGTTTAGGTTTAGGTGGCTCGGGTCTGAGTTTGTCTTACTGGCCAGTTCTGTGAGTGACTGAGAGATTGTCCAGTGGTGACATTAGGGAGTAGTATATAACTACTTGACGATACGTTTGTGTACTAATTTCTACATATTTATATAATTCAACATTTCACAATAAACAATGAATGTCGCATTATTTTTCAGTGCTCATAGAATGAAACTCGTGCAATAGTGACGACGGATATGATTTTGAAGATGAACGAAGTTGATATCTACTGACGTTGCTATCTACTGAAGATAGCTTTTGTGTTTCTGGTATGCCTTTCTCATTCAAAAGCTTTTAAAATAAGATTCATCAATAGGTAAGTTCATTGTTACACCCTTCAAATTCGAATTTGAGGTACCAATATCACTAGCAAAGATGTATGGATTTTACAGGCTTATAACAAGACAATTATAGAATTTCATGCATAGCCAAAATTTCAAAATATTATGAACATTTTATGATAACTATACACAAACTATCGTTAGTAGCGCAATATTATCCCGCCGTGCCCCCGCAGACGCTTTTCATACGATTATAATTGGTGAAGTTGCGTGCAGTACCACACAATGAAACCCCAGTACCTCAAAAAGTCTGATAAGTTCAATGTTACAAGTGAATGCCGTATTATCAAAGCGAGCATTGTCTTGTAACAGCTGGGTACTCAGTAGAACTTAAAGGCATTGGTCATGTGGGTAGCCATTCGAAAAGTATGAGAAGATATGGTTTAAGTTTAGACAACTCACCCAGCCGTTAATTTCATACATTTAGTTTTAGTTAAGTCTATGGTATACAATAATATAAGGAATAGGTTTAGGTGGCTCGGGTCTGAGTTTGTCTTACTGGCCAGTTCTGTGAGTGACTGAGAGATTGTCCAGTGGTGACATTAGGGAGTAGTATATAACTACTTGACGATACGTTTGTGTACTAATTTCTACATATTTATATAAGTCAACATTTCACAATAAACAATGAATGTCGCTTTATTTTTCAGTGCTCATAGAATGAAACTCGTGCAATAGTGACGATGGATATGATTTTGAAGATGAACGAAGTTGATATCTACTGACGTTGCTATCTACTGAAGATAGCTTTTGTGTTTCTGGTATGCCTTTCTCATTCAAAAGCTTTTAAAATAAGATTCATCAATAGGTAAGTTCATTGTTATACCCTTCATATTCGAATTTGAGGTACCAATATCACTAGCAAAGATTTGTGGAATTTACAGGCTTATAACATGACAATTATAGGATGCCATGCATAGCCAAAAGTTCAAAATATTATGAACATTTTTATGATAACTATACACAAACTATCGTTAGTAGCGCAATATTATCCCGCCGTGCCCCCGCAAACGCTTTTCATACGATTAGAATTGGTGAAGTTGCGTGCAGTACCACACAATGAAACCCCAGTACCTCAAAAAGTCTGATAAGTTCAATGTTACAAGTGAATGCCGTTTTATAAATATCAAAGCGAGCATTGTCTTGTAACAGCTGGGTACTCAGTAGAACTTAAAAGGCATTGGTCATGTGGGTAGCCATTCGAAAAGTATGAGAAGATATGGTTTAAGTTTAGACAACTCACCCAGCCGTTAATTTCATACATTTAGTTTTAGTTAAGTCTATGGTATACAATAATATAAGGAATAGGTTTAGGTTTAGGTGGCTCGGGTCTGAGTTTGTCTTACTGGCCAGTTCTGTGAGTGACTGAGAGATTGTCCAGTGGTGACATTAGGGAGTAGTATATAACTACTTGACGATACGTTTGTGTACTAATTTCTACATATTTATATAATTCAACATTTCACAATGAACAATGAATGTCGCATTATTTTTCAGTGCTCATAGAATGAAACTCGTGCAATAGTGACAACGGATATGATTTTGAAGATGAACGAAGTTGATATCTACTGACGTTGCTATCTACTGAAGATAGCTTTTGTGTTTCTGGTATGCCTTTCTCATTCAAAAGCTTTTAAAATAAGATTCATCAATAGGTAAGTTCATTGTTACACCCTTCAAATTCGAATTTGAGGTACCAATATCACTAGCAAAGATGTATGGATTTTACAGGCTTATAACAAGACAATTATAGGATTTCATGCATAGCCAAAATTTCAAAATATTATGAACATTTTATGATAACTATACACAAACTATCGTTAGTAGCGCAATATTATCCCGCCGTGCCCCCGCAGACGCTTTTCATACGATTAGAATTGGTGAAGTTGCGTGCAGTACCACACAATGAAACCCCAGTACCTCAAAAAGTCTGATAAGTTCAATGTTACAAGTGAATGCCGTATTATAAATATCAAAGCGAGCATTGTCTTGTAACAGCTGGGTACTCAGTAGAACTTAAAGGCATTGGTCATGTGGGTAGCCATTCGAAAAGTATGAGAAGATATGGTTTAAGTTTAGACAACTCACCCAGCCGTTAATTTCATACATTTAGTTTTAGTTAAGTCTATGGTATACAATAATATAAGGAATAGGTTTAGGTGGCTCGGGTCTGAGTTTGTCTTACTGGCCAGTTCTGTGAGTGACTGAGAGATTGTCCAGTGGTGACATTAGGGAGTAGTATATAACTACTTGACGATACGTTTGTGTACTAATTTCTACATATTTATATAATTCAACATTTCACAATGAACAATGAATGTCGCTTTATTTTTCAGTACTCATAGAAATGAAACTCGTGCAATAGTGACGATGGATATGATTTTGAAGATGAACGAAGTTGATATCTACTGACGTTGCTATCTACTGAAGATAGCTTTTGTGCCTCTGGTATGCCTTTCTCATTCAAAAGCTTTTAAAATAAGATTCATCAATAGGTAAGTTCATTGTTATACCCTTCATATTCGAATTTGAGGTACCAATATCACTAGCAAAGATTTGTGGAATTTACAGGCTTATAACAAGACAATTATAGGATGCCATGCATAGCCAAAAGTTCAAAATATTATGAACATTTTTATGATAACTGAACACAAACTATCGTTAGTAGCGCAATATTATCCCGCCGTGCCCCCGCAGACGCTTTTCATACGATTAGAATTGGTGAAGTTGCGTGCAGTACCACACAATGAAACCCCAGTACCTCAAAAAGTCTGATAAGTTCAATGTTACAAGTGAATGCCGTATTATAAATATCAAAGCGAGCATTGTCTTGTAACAGCTGGGTACTCAGTAGAACTTAAAAGGCATTGGTCATGTGGGTAGCCATTCGAAAAGTATGAGAAGATATGGTTTAAGTTTAGACAACTCACCCAGCCGTTAATTTCATACATTTAGTTTTAGTTAAGTCTATGGTATACAATAATATAAGGAATAGGTTTAGGTGGCTCGGGTCTCAGTTTGTCTTACTGGCCAGTTCTGTGAGTGACTGAGAGATTGTCCAGTGGTGACATTAGGGAGTAGTATATAACTACTTGACGATACGTTAGTGTACTAATTTCTACATATTTATATAATTCAACATTTCACAATGAACAATGAATGTCGCTTTATTTTTCAGTGCTCATAGAATGAAACTCGTGCAATAGTGACGACGGATATGATTTTGAAGATGAACGAAGTTGATATCTACTGACGTTGCTATCTACTGAAGATAGCTTTTGTGTTTCTGGTATGCCTTTCTCATTCAAAAGCTTTTCCCTTACCGGTAGCATTGTTATAAAAACGTCTCAGGAGGACGAGGGTTAAAAATAAGATTCATCAATAGGTAAGTTCATTGTTATACCCTTCAAATTCGAATTTGAGGTACCAATATCACTAGCAAAGATTTATGGAATTTACAGGCTTATAACAAGACAATAATAGGATTTCATGCATAGCCAAAATTTCAAAATATTATGAACAATTTATGATAACTATACACAAACTATCGTTAGTAAAATGCCCCGCAGACGCTTTTCATACGATTAGAATTGGTGAAGTTGCGTGCAGTACCACACAATGAAACCCCAGTACCTCAAAAAGTCTGATAAGTTCAATGTTACAAGTGAATGCCGTATTATAAATATCAAAGCGAGCATTGTCTTGTAACAGCTGGGTACTCAGTAGAACTTAAAAGGCATTGGTCATGTGGGTAGCCAGTCGAAAAGTATGAGAAGATATGGTTTAAGTTTAGACAACTCACCCAGCCGTTAATTTCATACATTTAGTTTTAGTTAAGTCTATGGTATACAATAATATAAGGAATAGGTTTAGGTGGCTCGGGTCTGAGTTTGTCTTACTGTCCAGTTCTGTGAGTGACTGAGAGATTGTCCAGTGGTGACATTAGGGAGTAGTATATAACTACTTGACGATACGTTTGTGTACTAATTTCTACATATTTATATAATTCAACATTTTACAATGAACAATGAATGTCACTTTATTTTTCAGTGCTCATAGAATGAAACTCGTGCAATAGTGACGACGGATATGATTTTGAAGATGAACGAAGTTGATATCTACTGACGTTGCTATCTACTGAAGATAGCTTTTGTGTTTCTGGTATGCCTTTCTCATTCAAAAGCTTTTAAATAAGATTCATCAATAGGTAAGTTCATTGTTATACCCTTCATATTCGAATTTGAGGTACCAATATCACTAGCAAAGATTTGTGGAATTTACAGGCTTATAACAAGACAATTATAGGATTTCATGCATAGCCGAAAGTTCAAAATATTATGAACATTTTTATGATAACTATACACAAACTATCGTTAGTAGCGCAATATTATCCCGCCGTGCCCCCGCAGACGCTTTTCATACGATTATAATTGGTGAAGTTGCGTGCAGTACCACACAATGAAATCCCAGTACCTCAAAAAATCTGATAAGTTCAATGTTACAAGTGAATGCCGTATGATAAATATCAAAGCGAGCATTGTCTTGTAACAGCTGGGTACTCAGTAGAACTTAAAAGGCATTGGTCATGTTGGTAGCCATTCGAAAAGTATGAGAAGATATTTTTTAAGTTTAGACAACTCACCCAGCCGTTAATTTCATACATTTAGTTTTAGTTAAGTCTATGGTATACAATAATATAAGGAATAGGTTTGATTTGTGGAATTTACAGGTTTATAACAAGACAATCATAGGATTTCATGCATAGCCGAAAGTTTAAAATAATATTATGAACATTTTTATGATAACTTAACTCAAACTATTGTTAGTAGCGCAATATTATCCCGCCGTGCCCCCGCAGACGCTTTTCATACGATTAGAATTGGTGAAGTTGCGTGCAGTACCACACAATGAAACCCCAGTACCTCAAAAAGTCTGATAAGTTCAATGTTACAAGTGAATGCCGTATCATAAATATCACAAGCGAGCATTGTCTTGTAACAGCTGGGTACTCAGTAGAACTTCGAAGGCATTGGTCATGTGGGTAGCCATTCGAAAAGTATGAGAAGATATGGTTTAAGTTTAGACAACTCACCCAGCCGTTAATTTCATACATTTAGTTTTAATTAAGTCTATGGTATACAATAATATAAGGAATAGGTTTAGGTGGCTTGGGTCTAGTTTGTCTTACTGGCCAGTTCTGTGAGTGACTGAGAGATTGTCCAGTGGTGACATTAGGGAGTAGTTTATAACTACTTGACGATACGTTTGTGTACTAATTTCTACATATTTATATAATTCAGCATTTAACAATGAACAATGAATGTTGCTTTATTTTTCAGTGCTCATAGAATGAAACTCGTGCAATAGTGACGACGGATTTGATTTGAAGATGAACTAAGTTGATATCTACTGACGTTGCTATCTACTGAAGATAGCTTTTGTGTTTCTGGTATGCCTTTCTCATCCAAAAGCTTTTAAAATAAGATTCATCAATAGGTAAGTTCATTGTTATACCCTTCAAATTCGAATTTGACGTACCAATATCACTAGCAAAGATTTGTGGAATTTACAGGCTTATAACAAGACAATTATAGGATTTCATGCATAGCCGAAAGTTCAAAATATTATGAACATTTTTATGATAACTATACACAAACTATCGTTAGTAGCGCAATATTATCCCGCCGTGCCCCCGCAGACGCTTTTCATACGATTATAATTGGTGAAGTTGCGTGCAGTACCACACAATGAAATCCCAGTACCTCAAAAAATCTGATAAGTTCAATGTTACAAGTGAATGCCGTATGATAAATATCAAAGCGAGCATTGTCTTGTAACAGCTGGGTACTCAGTAGAACTTAAAAGGCATTGGTCATGTTGGTAGCCATTCGAAGTATGAGAAGATATTTTTTAAGTTTAGACAACTCACCCAGCCGTTAATTTCATACATTTAGTTTTAGTTAAGTCTATGGTATACAATAATATAAGGAATAGGTTTGATTTGTGGAATTTACAGGTTTATAACAAGACAATCATAGGATTTCATGCATAGCCGAAAGTTTAAAATAATATTATGAACATTTTTATGATAACTTAACTCAAACTATTGTTAGTAGCGCAATATTATCCCGCCGTGCCCCCTAAGACGCTTTTCATACGATTAGAATTGGTGAAGTTGCGTGCAGTACCACACAATGAAACCCCAGTACCTCAAAAAGTCTGATAAGTTCAATGTTACAAGTGAATGCCGTATGATAAATATCACAGCCAGCATTGTCTTGTAACAGCTGGGTACTCAGTAGAACTTAAAAGGCATTGGTCATGTGGGTAGCCATTCGAAAAGTATGAGAAGATATGGTTTAAATTTAGACAACTCACCCAGCCGTTAATTTCATACATTTAGTTTTAGTTAAGTCTATGGTATACAATAGTATAATGAATAGGTTTAGGTGGCTCAGGTCTGAGTTTGTCTTACTGGCCAGTTCTGTGAGTGACTGAGAGATTGTCCAGTGGTGACATTAGGGAGTAGTATATAACTACTTGACGATACGTTTGTGTACTAATTTCTACATATTTATACAATTCAACATTTCACAATGAACAATGAATGTCGCTTTATTTTTCTGTGCTCATAGAATGAAACTCGTGCAATAGTGACGACGGATATGATTTTGAAGATGAACGAAGTTGATATCTACTGACGTTGCTATCTACTGAAGATAGCTTTTGTGTTTCTGGTATGCCTTTCTCATTCAAAAGCTTTCAAAATAAGATTCATCAATAGGTAAGTTGATTGTTATACCCTTCAAATTCGAATTTGACGTACCAATATCAAAGCAAAGATTTGTGGAATTTACAGGTTTTAAACAAGACAATTATAGGATTTCATGCATAGCCGAAAGTTCAAAATATTATGAATATTTTTATGATAACTTAATTCAAACTATCGTTAGTAGCGCAATATTATCCTGTCGTGCCCCCGCAGACGCTTTTCATACGATTAGAATTGGTGAAGTTGCGTGCAGTACCACACAATGAAACCCCAGTACCTCAAAAAGTCTGATAAGTTCAATGTTACAAGTGAATGCCGTATTATAAATGTCAAAGCGAGCATTGTCTTGTAACAGCTGGGTACTCAGTAGAACTTTAGGCATTGGTCATGTGGGTAGCCATTCGAAAAGTATGAGAAGATATGGTTTAAGTTTAGACAACTCACCCAGCCGTTAATTTCATACATTTAGTTTTAGTTAAAGGGACACTAAAAGATGTATTGGAGGATGCGCCCTCAATTATGATAAAAACTGGGATTAGTATATTTTTATAATTGTATTACATGTATGAACCTACCTACACCTATAAGGATTAAGAAAAATCAGCCCTCTTTGTACAAGAAAACGTCGATTTAAAAAGGCTCGTAATAATAATAATAATACAACGACTCTTGTATAGCGCTTTACACCGAAGTCCCATAGCGCTTACAAATAACAAAACAAAAACAAAAACAGAGCAAAACATATGAAAGACACAATATACCAGGAAACTAAAGATACAAAAATAAAATTAAATGTTACAAAATGCCATTTCAAAGAGATATGTTTTCAGAGATGATTTGAATTGATTAAGAGTCTGAGAGTTCTTAATATGAAATGGTAATTTGTTCCAGAGTTCACAAGATGCATGGCGAAAACTACGATGACCATATGAAGTTGTATTAACCAATGGTGGAACAAGATTTTGTTTTGAAGATGAGCGGAGGTTGCGAACAGGCTTGTATTCCTGAATCAAGTCAGTGAGATATTCTGGAGCAAGTCCATGAAGACATTTATAAGTCAAGAGAAGTATTTTGTACATGATGCGAAACTTAACAGGCAACCAATGAAGATCACGAAGCACAGGAGTGATATGTTCTGAGAAGCGAGTACGTGTGACAAGTCTTACAGCAGAATTTTGAATACGTTGTAGCTTAGAAATATGGGAGTCTGGAAGTCCGTATAAAAGGCTGTTGCACATATCAAGATGACAAGTGATGAACGCATGAACTAAAGTCTCAGTCAATTTTTCATCAAGACAATTTCGGATGCGGCCAATTTTGTAGAGAGCAAAAGAGGCTGAACGGCATTTATTATTTATGTAGACATTCATGCTGAGATCATTAGCTACAATAACACCAAGATTACGGGCAGATTTAACAGGTTGAATAGGAACATTGTTAATGTCAACAGACGGAAGAGGAGAATTTGTTCTAAACTTAGATGTGATGTGAAGAACTTCAGTTTTGTCTTCGTTTAGTTTCAAATGATTAGCTGTGGACCACGCTTTGATGTCAACAATACATTGTTCCAATTTTGGAATGAGAGTGGCGCGTTCACTAGGTTTCAAAATAAGATAAACTTGGGTGTCGTCGGCATATATCATTCTGGGAAAACCATGCGATGCTATAATGTCCTCTAGTGGAGATGTGTACATCGTAAATGATAACGGACCGATGACGGATCCCTGCGGCACTCCTTCCAGTGGGATATGAGGATTTGAAACAGAGTCGTTGATAACAATGGATTGGGAACGATTTGTAAAATACGAAGCAAACCAATTTAAAGCTGAGGAAGTTATTCCATATCTTGTAGTGAGCCGGTCAAGAAAAATAGTGTGATTTATAGTGTCAAAAGCAGCTGAGTAGTCAAGTAATATCAAGACTGCTTCATCACCTTTATCTACAGCAAGACAAAGATCGTTGTACACACGTAGTAAGGCAGTCTCCGTGCTGAAGCAAGGTCTATAAGCAGACTGCATCTTTCCGCGAAGGTTGTTGTTAACAAGATATTCTTGAATTTGGGATGCACATGCACGCTCAATTGTTTTTCCAAGAAAAGATAAGTTGGCAACAGGGCGGTAATTTTTCAGAGTTTCACGGTCAAGATTTGGTTTCTTTAGAAAAAAGGCTCGTACAGCCGGGTCGAGCATTTTACGTCCGATAGTATCCCCCATGCAGTACGCGTGATACATAACGCGAACCATATTTGCATAGAGGGCGTTTTTCAACAATAATGGCAATTTTTAATGTTCGTCTTGAATTCTGAAGTAAATTTTTAAACATTTAAAATTTTCAACATCACTTAATGTCCCTTTAACATGGTATACAATGGTATGGTGGCTCAGGTCTGAGTTTGTTTTACTGGCCAGTTCTGTGAGTGACTGAGAGATTGTGCAGTGGTGACATTAGGGTGTAGCATATAACTACTTGACGATACGTTTGTGTACTAATTTCTATATATTTATATAGATCAACATTTCACAATGAACAATGAATGTCACTTTATTTTTCAGTGCTCATAGAATCAAACTCGTGCTATAGTGACGACGGATATGATTTTGAAGATGAACATAGTTGATGTCTACTGACTTTGCTATACTGAAGATAGCTTTTGTGTTTCTGGTATGCCTTTCTCATTCAAAAGCTTTCAAAATAAGATTCATCAATAGGTAAGTTCATTGTTATACCCTTCAAATTCGAATTTGACGTACCAATATCAAAGCAAAGATTTTTGGAATTTACAGGTTTAAGACCTTTATAGGATTTGTGAGCCTCCGTAAAACTGCCGTAACTTCTTCATTATTCATTCAATCTATATAAAAGAATACATTTTTTGCATAAAATGGTTCAATGAATCCAAACATGATCATGAAATTGACAATTTTGGAGAAAATTATAAAAAAACACGCTTTTTGACCCATTTTAGGTTCTGCAAAGATAACTCAAAATATATTTTGTCAAATTTTGTCATAGGCCTACTAGTTTTATTATATTCCTAAAGATTTTGAAAATCTTTATAATTTTTGGAATTATTGACCAAAAAGTGCCAAAAATGTGATTCTCATGATTTTGGAGGTAAACAAATCACATTTTTGGTCGGTAATTCAAAAAATGATAAAGATTTAAAATTAAAAAAATGGTTCCTAGGGAATTGTATTAGGAATATAATAAAACTAGTTATCTTTGCAGAACCTAAAATGGGTCAAAAAACGTGTTTTTTTAATCTTTTTCGCAAAAATGGTCAATTTCATAATCATGGTTGGATTCATTGAATTCAGTAAATGTGTAACTGATGAGATTCAATTGCCTAACTTTACAACAATTAATTTGTAATGATTTGATATTATTAAATGCCTAACTTTGCTAATTTGTATAACAGTTTTTTGCGGTTGACAATTTCATGCTTCATATTGAAACGGTTATTCCAACTGATATAGTCTAGATACAAATGTCTAGCATTATACAACGAATATTGATGTGAATTTACATTGATAAGTTTTTTCTTTGTTGATACAGATATTTAACTTCGCATTGAATGTTTTGTCTGAATGTAGATACAGCGGTCAATACACTAGCATCAGTTGTTACATTCAGATGCCTAACTTTACATCAAGATGCTTGCTTCGGCAGGCAGTAGACCCACATGATGCCACGTTAGATTATAACGATACATAGACGATACAGCGTTAGGAAATTGTGTAGGAGCTGAATTATTGCAAAGGTGAATATGATTTGTGCTCTTCTTTTCTGCATACTCCCTTCGGTGTCTTTTTTCGCCGGGGGAGGGAGGGGGGGGGGGGGGAGGGGGGTGGGCAGAGCGCTATTTTCCTTCTAATTGACCTTCTCTCATCCAATCATCTGCTAGATCAGCCACTTTATTATAGATTAGTCCCTTTAATCATGGAGTATCTTTGTAAGGGTAATAAATCCATTTAGTTAATATTTGTCAAATAATTTATTAATTTCCAATGAGTATGATAAAATACCAGTTATTTTAGTGGTTGACTCCTTGCCCTGATGCTGAAAATGAATAATGTTACCATCTTCATTGTCAAGTTTCTCGATATTGCCCGATATATTGTTTATCTTCATCGCACATTTACGCGTATTTAAGTAAAGGCCTAGCCTGTTTGTAGACACAGTACAGTCTAATGTTAAGGATGTGTGCTTTCACCAATTTTATTCTGCATTTACATAAATGAATTAGCTAGGCTCATAAGGAAAGAAGGGGTATGTGGGGGTACGTACATGTAATGTGCAAACAGGTTGTCTTTTTTGGGCTGATGATGTAGTTCTTATAGCAGATAACGCAGTCGAATTGCAAAGGATGCTAGACATTGCATCAACTTTCTCACGAACCTGGAAATTAGACTTCAATATTGATAAATCTAAGGTATTGGTGGTAGGCAAACGTACAGATAAAAATTAAAACTAAACTCTGGAAACTAGGCGATCTATCGATTTCCGAGTGCGATCACTATAAATACTTAGGGGTCCACATATCAAGAAATTTGTCTGATCACACTCATGTCAATGAAGTTGTTAAGAAAGGTAATAGGTTGATCGCGTATGGCCATGTGTTTTGAACTCACCACCCAAAAAGGGTGGTGGCGTTGCATTTTTGGTGACGAATCATCCATCTCTCTCTATTAACTCAACAACTAAATATGGTAGAGCTATGGTTGAGGTGTCATGTGAAAGCCCATTTATCTAGCTACACTGTGTTAATAAATCAGGTATTTCTATAAATGTTTGGCTGAGATATGATTGATTATGTTGTGAAAGTCAGGGGTGGTGGCGGTGGCGGCGGCGGCGGTGGCGGTGGCGGCGGCGCTGTGTGCAATCTCTATGGGGAATATAGAAAATGTTCCCAATTCTACGTTCAATTTACTATAACTCCTCATTCCTGTATGGTACAAAAATGATTTTGCTCTCATTTTATAGATTATTTTATATTCTATAAGATTCTGTTTCAACAAATGTGACAACTATTGTGCAACAATTGCAATTATGAATCGATTGCGTTGTCCTTGGCTTTTTCCCTATTCGCTACACAGTGAACTTGCCCTAATTCATCGGTTTTACATAGATGACTATAACAAAAGAAATATTTAACCGATGATAGCAAAATTATACATTTTTGGAAAGCTCTCAAATAGGGGAATTCAAAAATGCCGTTTAAATCAGGATAGGGTGCATACCAAAAAAAATATACTTGTAAACTCTAATAATTATGAAATTTAAACGTTTGTGCTCATTTACTTCTCGATATAGTATATTTCAACACGTTTACCATTAACAACTATTATGTTCTGATGGGTAATTGCATGAGGAACTTAGATATGCACAGTAAAATTATGATTGGGATAGGTATCAAATTATTATTGAGCTTAAATCAAAATATGAAAAAAATCGATATTTTTTGAACATTCTTAATCACAACATGTTACCATTAGGTCTTATCTAAATTCCAATAGCATATTTGGATTCCTTGTAAGATTACCGTTCAGAAAATATATACTTTATATGGGGTAGAACAAATAGTTATTGCGATATGCTAATTCGAATCTCAGATGGTGTAAAATGTAAAATACTGGACATGCAACGGTAAGGGTGGCGAGTTCAAAACACACGACCGTATATAAAATCGATCGTTGATAGTCACGATAATTTCAATAGGATTTATTATGGTAACATTCTTTGGAAATCTTTAGCGGTTCCCTCTATTAACTATGCGTGCTCGGTATGGACCTGTGGTAGCAAGGCTGATAGCAATAAAATAGAGAATTTGCAGCTACAAATGGCAAGATATATCTTGAAGGCATTCCCGTAACACGCCGGGCGTAGCCCTCTATGGCGACTTGGGGTGGAACCCCATCGCCTCCCTTCAAGATGTTCACAGAATTAAGTATCTTGCACGACTCTCTAATCTAGAGATGCACCGTTGGCCAAAACTTATGTTAAACGCTCTAATGAATCTAAACTGCGACATGGACCATATCAGGTTCAAATGGTTGTCGTCGATTAGAGATACGCTTAAAAGATGCGACATGGAACAGACGACGCTGGACATAGGCGTATTCACGAGTATTCAGGTTAAAATATGCGAACGAGGTTACCTGATCAAGTGAATGGGACGACCGCTTAACAACGGTTTAAATTCAAAAAATAGCATTTACAATTGGGATGATTAGCCATCCCGAACGGTTTTGGATTGGAAACATTTTCTTCTAACCTATGATGAATTTTATGGGGTCATATAATCAAAATCCATTGTTACATTGAAACCAACGGAAATTCAAAATTAACGGCCGTTCGTAGCCACCGTCGTCTGACATGGAATACATTATTAATGACGCCCCCACAAGTCCACGCTGGGTCAACACATTTAAAGGCATATTATGTGATCTTTTCCAGAGAGCGCCCTCTATTCATGATTTTTTTTAGAAAGTAGATTTTCTTGCAGATTTACATTTCCAATCATAAATCATACATACATTCCAAGTTACAGAGCGATACGATTCCTATTTACCTCAAAATCATGGTTTTAGAGTGAATTTAGAGTGAAAAATATAAACTGTCGGAATTCCGACAGGTTATTTTCACTCTAAAACCATGATTTTGAAGTAATTAAGAATCGTATCGCCCTGTAACTTGGAATGTATGCATAATTTATGATCAGAAATGTAAATCTGCAAGAAAATCTGTATTCTATTTTTTTTTCGATGTTGAGGGCGTTCCCTGGAAAGATCACATAATATACCTTTAAGCGCATTAATAAGATTGTCTGTCATAATGTATGGAGTAACACTGTTAGGGAAAAATCTTCTCTTAGCGACTATTTGCAGTTTAAAAAAACCGTTCAATTGGAAGACTATCTTTTAGACAAAACTGATTTCTTTGGTTGTAGTCTAAAATTCAAAGCGCGATCAAACACGCTTCCATTGCAACATAGAATACGCAAATGGTCTTCAAATAATAAGGATGGTAAATGTATGCTTTGTAATGATGATTCAATGGAAGACTTAAGACATTTCTTATTTACATGTAGATCACTGAATGAGATAAGGGTCGAGGAATATATCAAACTCGAAAATAACCTATGCAACGATGGTTTTAGTGATGTTTGGCTGGAATTTATTATCAGTAATCTGGACTCAAAATTGTATATAATGCTAGGTTGTCCAATTAATATCACCACGCCTTACAGACACACTAAAGCTACCCGTTCTGCATACGCTATCCTTGACCAATTCTGCAAATCATACCTTAAACGTGCGTGGGCTGTTAGATGTAATATTATGAACTCAAAGTGAATCTATTGAGACTATTGTATACATGACTATATAATAATGTTTAATGTTCTTTCGTTTTTGTCAATTATTGTATGTATATATTATGAACGCACCGTCGGGTAGACGGGTGCCACTGTTGTAAAAGTGTATGTTCAAATAAATAAATAAAATAAAATAAATAAATAAAATACTTCAAATGACACGAATAACTCAGTTGGCTGCTTTACCGTGATAAAGTGCTATCTTCATTAGATAGCAAAATGCATGTTGCGTGGTGTGTTTTCCCAATTATTCATCACAAATTAATTCTAACATCATGGTATTCATTCTTCAAAATACATTTCATAACATTTACACATCAAGTCATAACCCATGGGCAATTACCTTTTTCGCTGAATACAAATTATGACTCATAACATAACTTGGAGCTTTTTTGACATTATATCCTTAGAATTAACAAAGTTATAGTGGTGCAAGAAAGGTGGGAAAGTAGAAGAACATGGTCGTGATTTTGAAGACTGCGAGGCAAATCCAATCAACATCATCTTCCGGCTTAATTCTCCACGAGGAGAAGGATGCCTGTAGAAACAGGTGTAATGAGGAGGTACGGGCCTGGGGTAAAGAGTAATGATGATGTACGCCGCCGCGCCACCCGCCCGCCCAAGGATCTTCAGAATATCTCTGGCGTTTCGGCTTAAAACCCCACAACCGTTACACTGCAAAAACTCCGGTGTTAAACTGCAACACTGAGCCGGTGTTACGCTCCTGGTGTTAATGTTGGTGTTAGGTCAACACCATAGGAATAACTGATGTAACACTTCTCATGGTGTTAAATTTCTTGTGTTAAACTTGGTGTAAGAATAACTCCTATGGGTGTCACTATTCCACACATGCGCATGGGGGTGGGTTATATTGGTTTTTTAACACTTTGGATTGTATATTTATACATTTGATCTAGTGATTCGATCTGCAACATGCATCATTCCATAATTAAATGGCAAGTAAGAACATTAATTCACAAAAACGTTCAAGTTTTAATAAATTTGAACTGTTGAACAGTGAAATATGTTATTTGCAAGTATTTTATTGTTAAAGTACTTCAACTTATCTAACATTAATATTTTAACACCAGAAGGTGTAAAAATAATAATATTTTAACACCAGAAGGTGTAAAGTTTTTAATGTTTTAACACCAGAAGGTGTAAAATTGTTACTGGTGTTGTCATATTGTAACACCCATTGGTGTTATATTTAACACCAACGTTGTAACACTAGTGATGGTGTCATTTTAACACCAGGTGGTGTGGTCCTATAGTGAATCCGTACTGGTATTTAATACCCGTGGTGTTAAATTTAACACCACAGTTTTTGCAGTGTAGGTATAGGGCTATTAGCCTATACTTGTGGACGGACCGGCGGAATGGATTATATCATTTTCATAAATGCATCGAAATTAGCAAATTTATGTGGGCATTTACTAGAAATGTATAACAAAACAATTATCTTCATAATCTTACAGCAGGACAGCTGCAGTCACTGGCAGTGTTCATGTATTTTATGATCGTGACGCCGAAAGATGACTATAGTTCCCGTTGCTGCAGATTAGATTATGAACGTTTGTATAAATTATGGCGTGGCGTTTGGAGGTTGGCATCGACACCAACAAAACCAGACTAAGACCTTTACAGCAATCCATGACTTCCTCATTGCAATTTAAAATAAAAATTTGCTAAATTCAAAACCAACATTTTAATTTTTTTGATCCAAACATTATAAAAACATTGCTTTCAAACCGGGCCAACTGCTAAAAATTACTATCTTTGTATTAATTTGACAGTCATCATTGCATGATTCCCCTGAACTGCCAGTGCCACACTCAACCGATAGACTCGAGGGGGTGGGGTGGGGGGGGGGGGGGGGGGGGGGCGATCACCTGTTTTTTGATATGGTGTACATTTGACATTACAATTGAAAATGTATATTCTGTTTCCATCCCATCTGTAAAGCACTATACGATATCGGATATAATCCAGTTGTCCAAACATTTATCTTGCACAGTAACAATGTCATTGATTAGCACCGCCAGTCCTCATTTCATAATTAGAGAAAAATATATTAGCTGGAAAAACCCGCTCTGCTTATTCTTCGTATAAATCCTCAAAGCGGTTTATTCCTATTGACCTATATTGGGTGTCACACACAATAAGACTATATGGTGATTAATCATATTAATCATATAATAGATGACCATTGTGACCCATTTTTTTTAAACAAAGCTAACAACAATAATTTTGAGTAAAAAATTCCCCAAATCACTTGGTGATGATGTAAAGACATTAATGAAGGGCACTGAAGGGACGATTTCTTTTTTAACCTAATCTAATATTTTTTTGAAATTTTGACTAAAAAGTGTCGGGGAAAAAGAAGAAAAAAATTCATAAGATAAGATTAGATTCCTTTCCAAAAATGTATACTTTTATATGCATTTTATCAATAGTTCAATAATTACAGCACTCACAAAATTCAAAAAATAAAATCAAAAACTTCCTTGAGTCCCCCCTTAACAACATAAGAATCTTGTTATGTTCCTATAGAATTAGAACCAATCAATTTGGTTAGTAAGATTATTACAGGCTTCAGAAAAAAGGGGTCACACACAGTGCCAATGGAAGAATTTACGATTCACGTATTACCATTATTACTCCTTCCTCTGTTTTCCTCCTCAGTTCAAAATACTAGTTACATACACACCACTGCTGATTTTTATATGTTAACCCCCGGGACACTACCGGCCTATCTTACAGTGGTCCTGATTGGTGTATTGCAAGATATACTCATTTGAATAGCCAATTACAATTCAGCTTGTAAAATATTTCACTCCAATCTTTATCAGGGATACAGTTATTCTAACACTGTCTCTGATTGGCGCAATAAATGATGTATCTATCTTTCTAACCAATCGGCCAGTAGATCTCTGGGGGTTAAATGTAATTATTTTTCTGAACGAGTATCTTATTATGTTATTTAGGTCACATTGTTAATGGGAATTGTGGGCTTGTCATAGGTTATATATTTATTCCATTAAACAACAATAAATAAATCCAAGACGTGTTTACATCTGAAGTCAAACACATTTATATTCCTAACCGTGTAGAATAATATACTTCACACGACTAATAGAATCCAAAAACAAATCGCTAAAACTAGTACTTTCAATCTTATCGAAGCGACTTTTTTCATTCCATTTGACGGGCATGTCCAGGCTTGACCACACAATAATACAAAAGTAAGAAAATATATGAAGTGTCCAAACTGTTTTGATGTACAGCCGCAAAGTCTTGAATGGGGCTTTAATATGCACATTGTTTTATTCCGGCCGGTAGGCCTGTATTTTCATAACCACCTTTTAGTAAGTGTTTTATACTTTGAAATAATGATGCTCCACCGTCGTAGTTCAACATGATTACAAATCGACTACAAAATCATATTTCAGTTATCATTATAAACATTGTAACCCAAAGTTATTGCAGTCGATATTTATCTATATTTATCAAGACATCCATATTTTAGTGTATTCAAGAACCACTATTCTTTAAAACTATCTATTAAATTGATCTATATATATCTCATGCATGAAAACAGATACTTAGTAAAATTGAGAGATATCATTATGTAATTATTTCTAGAGGCTGTTAGTTAACTCAATCGGATATCCTAATGTAGAAGCCAAGTACCCTCTCTAAACTGTTATAGTCTTGTATCACATCGAGGGACGTGATCATATTACATGCTTTAACCCATCTATAATCATCATCAACATCTTAAGTATCGAAGAGTAAGTACTTCCTTCACAAACGAGCCAGCGTTTCTTGAACGGATGTTTTTTTGTGTCGAACAGCAATCCCTGGTGGCCTCTGACCTCAATAATATCGCCCGTACATCCATAATTGTACATAAAAAGGGAAAGGTTTTTTCAACTCGGAATTGTTTGTCCCTAAGTGCAAACAAAATCAAAACAATAACAATCAATCCTTCAATGGAATCTTCAATCTGAAAAGATTTACCCTTCTTAACTTCACACGTGAAAATATTGATCAAAAAGATACAGAATCAATCTTTAAAGATGACATGACAGTCATCATTTCATTCGAAACTGAGCGATTTGTCCTAATTGGCACATGATTAAAACAAATCTTTACGTTTGAATATTTGATCTTTTAGTTATTAAAGGTAAAATATTGGATTTAATGATAAACACTGACACACTCACGTACCTATACAACCAGATCTTAAAGGTATAGGGCGATATATGAACCATCGTCAGATAGTTCCGATATTTCAGCAAAACTCTCCATTTGAAAGAGAGTCAAATGTCATAATATGTATTGGTTAGACTCAGCACCTGCAAAGAGGCCAAGAATAAAATAGGGACGACGTTTACGTCACCTTAAAGGTAGATGTTCCGATTTTCAACTTGAAGTTTTCTATTCTACATGAAAGGTCATCCTTAAAAAAGTCGTGTTCCAAAGTTTGAGTTGCATAGCTCTAATGGTTCTTATTTTAGACGCACAAGATGCTGTGAACTGTACCCATTGAGTAGTACACAAACTATATCGGTGGTTACCACCATTCGCGGTAATTCGACGTTATTTCATCGATTTCTCCGTAATTATACCGATTTAGGCCGTCAAATTTCAGTATGATGATGAGAAAAATACGAGCTTTCATATGATATGAAAATCTCCGTATGTTTGAAATAAGTCTGTGTTACGAAAATGTGATCAGGTCTTCTACCTTTAATATGTAAACCTATTAAGGGTTTATTGTAATGACTGTTTTGATTTTCCCCCTAGCTTTATAGAAGATGTTACATGTAGTAAATGTTTGTTTATGGTCGCACCATTAGACTTTCAGGGAGGCATGGAAGTTAGGGTCAGACAAAGGTGTTTTTTATGTATTCCTTCTACATTGAGTTGGGTGAGTCAAGTTTTTTGAGTTTTACTCATCAATGGGTCAAGATGTGTGTTTTTTTCCTTCAAAAAACTTGTTTGTGTGATACCGTTATGGTACAAAATGTCACCGATGAGCATGGCTGCCACTAGTTGAAGTTGAATTGGATGTTATAAATGGAGATTTATCTGCGTTGCATGGCTGCCACTCGTTGAAGTTGACTTGGATGTTGACCGAGATTCATCTGCTCTGTACATCAATCGTGAAAGAGGAAGCAGGAACTTTGGTTGTTGATGCCCTGCATAAAACAAATAATAATGATTGAATTACAATAGTTCAAACATCCTGTATAGCACGTAGTGTACAATTTTATTTATATAATCTATAAGTCATTCGTTGGTTTTTTAATGGCCTGATATAGAAATAATTTCTCACATGTGAAAAATAAATTAAAAGTCACCAATTTCGTATAATTCTAATTTCAAAGCACTTAGCAAGTCCAGAAGTCCAGACACTGAATACTGAAAGACACAGGAAACAATTTCAAGTCATCATCATCGCCTCATAAAGTGTTATAAAATAGTCTCATAATTTGTTTATGTGAGGTTTGTTGTGCTATCTACTGAAGATAGCATCAATGCTCTCTCGTTGTATTCAAACATATTGTGTATGGGTATATGGTGGGTTATGCGAGCATGTGAGTGGTTCAATAGATTTACACGGCACCTAAACATGATAAGTGTGAGCTTCTATGGCTCGGGACTCTTTAGTTATGGAACCGGCTTCTATAGTAAAAAACATCCAGAACAGTTTTGAATCCTTTAATATGAAAACATTTTGATTTGTGATACCTGTGTCATGTATGTACTTACATTGTACATTGAATTGCAAATTTTATTCGTACACAAATTCTTCCAATGTTATTATTAGAATAATAGAAATCATTTAAAAAATAATCTACAAAATAAGTAACCTTTATACTATTATAGTTGAGCATATAGCAATAGCATCCGAATAGCATACGTAAATTTATTTATAAACCTGTGTTCAATAATTCAGTGTTAGTCTTATATTTGTATTACCCTGCCGTGATTGTATAATAATGTGCAGTATTCTATACATGGCATTATTTATAGTATAATACTCTCAGTTTCTGACCTATATTATGTTTGACTCCGATTGTTATTAAAGTGACAACCACTCTTTTAAGAACTACCTACTTGTATAATCGTAAAATGAATTCACTTTGAGTAAGAATTCGTCGCAAAAAGGGTCGTGTGATGATATTGATGACTAGAGCACAAACTTGTTGATAGCTCGCGCGTGCATGCGTACATGTGAGGCTCTTGACCCCATCCCAGTACTTCCTTACAGGCGCATGATGCTGATGATTTCTCTTTTTTTCTCTTCTTTGATGTGATGATCAATATTCCCAAGCGGAACAACCTCGCAGTTCAAATTATTATTTGCTGGTGCTAAGAGAGACAAGTAAATACTTAAAGGGTCATGTGATCATAGGCTTGGTTATGGGGATGTGAAAGTGCTGCAACCTTGGGCAAAAGGTGTCAAATTATCGTTGTCATGGAACTATATCGAAGTTAAGGAGGAGGTTTTGAGGAGGTTTATCATTCTGGATATGAAATGAGAGATTGCCAAATATTTTGCAACAAGTGAGATGGGTGTTTTGATTAGCAGAGCTAGAGTTATATATGCCATGGACAGTTATGCACACGTCGTATAGTGGGTATAATGAATAACCCTCCAACATGCCCAGAGTGGCGAATTGGATTTTATATAAGGTAAGTTTTTGTATAAAATAAGAACGGATTGATACATTACGCGCTATCGATATACATTTAGATCTTCTCTCCCCCAGAGTAAGTGTGCATATGCTTTAACGCCGACAAGATATGGAGTGAAACCTGCGCATATGGCCGGATTCAAATTGGCAGCCGCCGTATAAGTATTACTAAAAGGAAGCTTTAAAATAAGTAAGAGCGTCATAGGAACAAATTTGGTTACTGGTTCGAGTCTGTCAGATGGATCTTTTTGGATAACGTGTACTTTAAGTCCCCGGTATAGGCTACATCAACTACACAGTAAACTCAAGTTTCTTATAATATGCATTAGATTCTTATAATTAGGCTATGGCTAACATCCAAAAAACATAACTTTTAATAACATTTATGATAGAATGACCCTTTAAAACCTTATTCATCATAAAACACAATAAAACTTGAGTAAAAGAGGGGATTGAATGCGTATTATGTTATGCCCCTTTAACCCTAATTCTACCCCCCACTTTTTTCAGAATTTTTTCTCCAACGTGGAAAATCTACCAAAATATCCCCCGACCCCCCCCCCCCCCCCCCCCCCCCCATTTAGAATATGTTCCTGTGTTCAAAAATGTATCCACCAACTTCAGAATGGATATTCTTCCTGGTGCGCGTTTCACTTTGAAATGTTTTCTGAACTTTTGTTGAGTACGTTGAACTGAATGTGTTTCAGCGTAGAACCATACAATTTGTATTCGCTTATCTATGCTGTAAACCATCTTGAATGAAGACTTTTGCTGTGCAATGTTGTCTACTACGCTTATTTATGTTGTGATTGACCGAGTTTGGTATTAAATAACATTAATGTTGCAAGGTAAGCAGTGAACTGTGACTAATGCGCAACGTTGCTTTCATACCGTTAATTTATGCGCACCTTTAGCAACAATGTGTGGTATTTGGTATGGGTTGGTCTGGCACACGGCCAATGACTTTCAACCAATTTTATAATGTTGTGGGTTCATCAATAGGGCTGTGTTTGGTATCAAATTAATTTCCCAAATCTCGTCTATCAAAATATGGTTAAATTTATACCATATGATTTATATTTTATGAGATATGACTCTTCAAAAACGTGCATAGACTTTTGGGACACCCTGTATATAGATACTAAAAATAACAAATCAAAGATTGCTTGATATTGGATAAGAACCTAACTTTTAGTGAAGTCATCATTCCAATTTACTGATGATAACAAATTTACGGTTTCATAAGCATGATAAGGGAGCAGTTCCATTTGTACGCGATAAAAATTGCGAGAATGTTCCGGGCCCCGATGAGTTTTTTATCAGGCCCCGATGAGATTTTTATCGCGTACAGTTGCGAGAAGCAAAGGATTATTTATCGAGTAGCGTATTACCGCTTGTTTAAATATAACGAAAGATAAGTGGTCGGTATGTAAATAGAGCTTCGGGCTATTTATTCTAGTTGTAAGGTACAAATTCAGCATTTCATGTTTTTAGAGATAATGTTATTGATTATGGATGTTTAACGTAAATTGTATTACCCTTATATTATGAGAAGTATTAAAAAGCAGATTCTCACCCGACTGGTTCTGGTTCTGGCGAGGTTCAGCCGTGGCCAAGCTAGCCGGAGGTCCTTGGAATAAACTGGAAACAGTCCTCCTTGCTGGCAATTCCGGGACTTCCTGGTTCAAATCGTCCATTTCTTCATTCGTCACTTCAATGTGTAGATCATCGGGACCGCCATCTTGTTGTTGTTGTTGTTGATCCGAAACTACCGGTGAGTTAGCACGAACGGAGTTAATATCGGATTGCGCAGCAGCAATCACTGGTACATCAGTGTTTCTATATCTATTTCTAGCCCTTGCAGAATTACCACGGGCGTTAGCATTTCTGGTTCGGGGTCTACCGCGCTCTGGAATTTGGCGAGCAGCGCGAGTGGGCCCAGAATTTTGGCGAGGATTTTGGGATGAAGATGGGCCTGGGTCTTGAGATGAATTAACCGATGATGACGGCCCGGCTTCCCCCGTCAGGGCCGCCATAGCCCTAGACTGAAATCTTGTTTGTCTGACCATGGACTTATTCTAATAAGTCCATGGTCTGACTTGCTGACCACCACGGCCCCTACCGCGGGCAGGAGCTTGGTCGGGCGCTTTTCTTTTCGTACCGCGACCTCTTGGTGGTGCCATTGTAATAATAACACACAAAGTTTAATCTAGTTCAGTCTTAATAAAACAGACACACAAAGTTTAATCTAGTTCAGTCTTAATAAAACAGAGGAAATTGTTCAAAACAAGAATGATTACCGTATAATACAATAGCAGAACCCCGTAGTGAAATCGAATGGTCCAAACTAAAGCAACAGGAACGGAGCAGACTTATTTAACAACAGATCCTCATAGTATGGAAACACAAAGCGAATGAAGAGCAAAATGTATCAAATGGGCATAGCAAAACAAACAAACAAAGGGTTGCTCGCGGGCAACCGGAAGTAGCCGTGAATGGTCAAACGGTAACCAAGGACGCCCACAATTAGATGACATTGACCATTGACAATTACCGCTTCGGTGGTTAAAAGAGTTTAGGCTTTATTGAGCCCAAACTATATTATCCTCGTGTATTTGCTAAACAATGTCCCGCTCTATTTGCTAAACATACCCCAGGGTATGGCAGAGGCCTCGTATCGGGCCCCGATGTCTATTTTATCGGGGCCTGATGACTATTTTATCGCGAATCAACTTGAAAAACATCGGGTCCAAAACATATCAGGCCCCGATACAGTCGCGATAAATTTATCGCGTATAAATGGAACTGCTCCCTAAGACTGGGTGATAGACCTTATAATAATGAGGTAACTTTTGATGTCGAACTTTTGATAGCTGTCAAAGCTTTCATGAGGCTTTATATGAAGCCAAATCGACCGAGGTAATCTTTGCTATCTACTGAAGACAGCTTATCAAACGTTGCATAGTGGGAACATGATAGCAAACTGAGTATATTGATCTTTGCTTTTTACTAGAGATAACATATCAAAGGTTGCGTGAGATTTAAGAAGAATTATAATTGGGTAAAGTAGTCTCATTTTTGCTACTGAAGATGGTGAATTAACATTTTATTTGAGATCGCAATATATATAGGGCTTGCTGAATAAAATGATCTTTGTTATCTACTAAAGATAGTAACAATACCGTCGTTTGACAAATATTCATACATGTACATAATATACCCCTCAAATATCAGAACATGCATGATTCCCAATCTATATATTCTCTGTTACTGCCGCCGTTGTTTGTTTCCATTTATTTGTAAACAAGACACACATTTAGCAATATTTGTGTGATGTGATTTTTAAAAGGTAAAGCAAGCTTTAAAAAGGCTGGTGGTTATAAATGTTGCACCTTTAAAGCATAGCTGTGACTTGTTAAGCGCGGTCATTGAAAGCTGTTACCTCCATGTTGAAAGTAAGGACGGCAGAAATATAAAGTATTAATGGGGGATTGCACCAAGTTATAAACGATACGCTAATTATCCATATGGATAATTAAACATTTCTCAAACCGTTTTTTGAGAAACGAGACCAAGCGAGAGCAGGCTACTCGATGTCTTTTTTGATTGTTTACGAAATGCTAAAGTACCAATAAATTAATTAAAGGGCTATATTTTCGTGCCATATGAATTCGTTCTGAACTTTGTTTGGATTTGAATTTTAAGAATGAAAGTCTTAAAAAGTCATACCGTCGTGACCTAAATATTACAATGAAAATTGTATAAATGTTAAAAAGTTTGTTTGTAACAAAAATCTTACAAATTATCATAGAGCCCCGAAATTCAGACTATGGCAATGATTATTGAGCTGAACAAGATCTATATTGAAAGCCCCATCAATTTGTTATACAACGTATTTAAAACTCTTTAAACTCATGTGTTATGTTATGCAAGCTAAGGACAGAATCGAATTAGTTACAGATGTTCTCTCACAACACGATATACGAGAATAACACTACCGACAGTATCATATATAAACATAGACACGCATTCCACATGATAGTGCCCTTACCATGTAACCCAGGCCTATTTCATTTATTGATAAAGATATATTACATGTATAGATGAAAGATGATATTCGAAGTCACGTCACGTAAATACTATACACAAAGGTTTGCGGCTATTGTATAGCACATGTAGCAGTACTGTTACGTCAAATCAAGAGCTACATGTATAGCAATGTTTACATCGTAGCTAAATACTCCCGGGGTAAGAATGTGTCTTGTGACGTACATTAGCTTCTTTAAGATTGAATGAAAATGCAAGGATTCGATTTAACGGTTGGAAATGTAAATGAAATATACATTAAGGATTGGAGAAAATAAAATGATAAATAAGGCAATAGAGAAAGGATATATGAGACCATTAGCAATCTTGGAATGGAAATCTTATTCCAGTTGATAACATAATTGAGTTCACTCTATTCTACATAAATAGCTATTTGATAATATTTTTGTTTGCTATCTCCAGTATAGATAGCAATGATTGCTACTCAGTAATGCTACTGAATGAGTAATCTAAATCCACGCACATTAGCTTAATATGTATTTGATAAATGCTATACACACGCACGGTGCGGCCTCATGTGATATGACATGCCAAACTATAGGTATTTTTCCGTATTGTGTGAACATGCAAGGGATAACGAATTTATCGTTTAGTCCAAAGGCCCACAAAAAAAATGTTTTTAAAACACTCGCGGAAAACGAAACTCCCTTCAACAAACAAGGCGCTGAATTCTCTTCCCTTCCTACCTCCGTAAAATCCCCCGAAGTAAACCACCCTTTAACAGGCTCTGCGCCGCACCTCTGTCCATAGAATCATCGCGAAAAATATGTCTGGTTATGTTATATGCAGATCATATATTTTTCCGCGTGGATTATACCTTTTCGCGGTCTATTTCGGCCTCAGAATTTAACACTGAGAAATCGAGTCACTTGCGTTTAAATCATCCGCCATTTTATTTGTTTATTAAATTACGTCTCATATCCCTGCTCATATTTTAAGCAACTCTTCCACAGACACAAAGCAATCGCTTTACACGGTTAACTGGTAACGCGGTCCTGGGAACGCGGTTAATCGACGATATGGAATATATCGTGTGGTTTGACTTTCTTGTTTACACGATGTGGATCAGATTTCATACGTGTTAACCAATGAGATTGAAGTATTTACACTTACTAAACGATAAAGCCTAATATTTGTAATGGGTTACACTGTCTTCAGTAGATAGCAGTTATTTGTTTTTAAAGATTTTGAAATGTTAGAGCACGTATTCACATGATTGACTTCAGATTACTTTCAGTAGGGGAGAGCGGGTAGTGTTCGCCGATCGCCCCAGTTTCATTTGAAATGGCCTAGAGACGTCAATTTTAAAGATTGAATAGACCTATGACATTACATGAAAGATTGATATCTTGGCTACATACGACCACAATTTCCACACCCTGGGCCTTACTGAAAAGAAATAAGTAAAGGATAAAGACAGGTGTCAAAAATGGTGAACTTGCCGTGACTCCGGGACAGGTTTGTCCATAGGCCGTGGCAAGTTCGCCATGAGCTCATAATTAGGATTCATAAAGTAGTATGTATCAAATAGATATACACATTTGTTATGCAATGTGATTTTTATTTCAAAATAACATTTAGGGAGTCCAAAATCTAAGGGTGGAGTCATTTTTGCGAAATATACTCGTTTAGAATTTTAACTCATAATAAATATCACATTTAAAAATATGATCCTCTAATTTTAGTGCTACTCCATTCCAGATAGCTATTTTTATAATTACAAATAGCCAACAGGAGGTGAATTACAATTGTGAAATTATGCAAAATCTTAATCATGTAAATCCGCCTTGGCGAACATGCTCCATCATGAAAAGACGAATGTGCCCATAGCACAATAAGTACATTGACCCGATAACCACGCATGTCCCACATACAATGACGGGTTTATAACTGCATCAAATCCATAACCAATCCCATACCTATACTTAATTATGATTTACATAAAAATCGTCTGTACGAATATCTTTAGAAGAAGAACAAAATCAATATCAAAAATGGAAGAAAATCCACTTTTGTGATGTAAAACTGGTTTTTAGATGATAATTGGACAAATATTATACGGAGTAGGATCATCTATACATGAATCAAGGAAATATCAGTATAAGTTCAACTTCTTTCTTGCATTGATAAAAACCAAAAATATTGATTGGAAATAAAGAGGTGGCTTTTACAATCAAATGTTGGTCAAACGTATACACTAGATCGCACCAAATGAGTTCGAAAATTGAAAAAAATTTCACTTGCGAGGAGGGCACATCCACCCTCGTACTCCCACCTGTCCACGAGCGTCAAGTAGTAGACTTGAAAATGCAATAGATCAGGGTGATGCTACTAATATTCAACCCCGCCAAGCGAGCTCAAGGAAGCATATCTCTCAGAAGAGGAAAACTTGCTAAATGAGAAGATCTCCCAAATTCAGGATGCATCCCATTCCAACAAACACACAGAAGCATGGAGGTTCTTATGGGAGAGTCATCAATGAAATTACTGGGAGAAAAGTAAGAAAACCAGCAATGTTAGCAGGCTCACCAGTTGAGAGGATCACAACCTGGCTGCACCACTTTCAAAACCTTCTTGGAAAACCACCAACTGTTCCAGACAGTTTCACCAGTAGTGGAAGGCACTCTCCCAATCATAGTCAATGCATTCTCCTTAGATGAAGTTGAGTCTGCTCTTAATCAAGCTAAACCAGGAGGAGCCATTGGACTGGACAACATTCCTCTCGAACTTTGGAAATCAAAGCATTTCTGATCTCACCTATTGTAAATCTGCAACAGAGCATTGATTCACCATGAAATCCCTAGTCAGTGGTCAGTGACTGCCATAATTCCTATCGTCAAAAAGGGAGATCTCTCTCAACCAACCAACTACAGAGGGATTAGCCTGTCCTGTATTGGGGCTAAGGTCTACAATCGTATGTCACTAAACCGAATACGCCCATTTGTGGACCCTCTTCTTCGATGGAATCAAAATGGCTTTAGAGAGAAACGATCCACGATCTCCCAGATTCGAGCATTGAGAAGAATAATTGAAGGAATGAAAGAAAGAAACCTTCCACTGGCTGCCGTGTTCATAGACTTCTCTAAGGCTTTTGACTCAGTACACCGTGATCGCATGTTCGACATTCTCAGTGCCTATGGTATCCCTGACACCATTGTCAAGGCAATCAAATTAATGTATGACAACTCTTCAGCTATTGTAATATCGCCCGATGGGGAGACGGAACCTTTCAAGATTTTAGCAGGTATTCTTCAAAGTGACACTTTGGCACCCTTCATCTTCATAACAATTCTTGACTACGTAATGCGATGTGCCCTGACAGACATCCATGATGAAACAGGTATTCTGCTGGAGCCTAGGAGGAGTAGACGCTATCCTGAAATTCGTCTACACGATCTTGATTTCGCAGACGATATAGCTCTCCTAGCAACATCAATCAGTAAAGCGGAATCACTGTTACAGAGTGTCGAGGCCGCATCAAATGCAGTTGGCCTACATTTGAATGAAGGAAAAACAAAAGCCTCCTTATTAATATTGCCAGCTCAGCCAGTGTAAAGACCATCAAAGGAGTAGAGCTGGAAAACGTCTCCAATTTCAAATACTTGGGGCCTATGTTCTAGACACATCTCAGGAATTCAAATTCAGGAAAGCACAAGCATGGGTTGCCTGCAATAAACTGCAGAAGATCTGGAAGTCTGATCTCGAAAGAACCACAACAATTAGATTATTCAAAGCCTGCGTAGAAAGCATTTTGTTGTACGGCTCTGAAGTATGGACCATCAGCAGGAAAATTGAAGACCGAATCAACGGATGCTATACCCAACTGTTACGTTGAATATTTAACATCAGTTGGAGGGATCACATCTCAAACACTGTGGTATATGGTGATATCCCCCTATAACATCAATAATCAGGCAGCGCCGTTTATGTTTTGCTGGCCACTGTATACGAACAACAACCAGCCTATCTCCCGTCTAATTTTCTGGACTCCTCCTGGTGGGAAAGCTAACAGAGGCAGAAGACCCCTTCAGTATCCACATACTGTCAAAAACGATATGGGTTTAGATCCACCAGAGATCCGCCAACTCATGAATGACAGGAAAGTCTGGGCCCAGTATGTTGCGAATGCTTCCTCCATTTCGTCCACGGACGACCAATGATGATGATGAGGGGGTCGCTATTTTCCTTATATTGACCTTCTCCATTCAAATCATCTCCTGGATCAGCCACTTTATATATATAGATTAGCCCCTTTAATCACGGAGTATCATTGTAAGGGGTAATAAATCCATTTAGTTGATATTTTCAAATAATTCAAATAATGCTTTGAAGTGTTACAGAGTGCTATCTTCATTAGATAGCAAAATGCACGTACGTGGTGTGTTTTTCCCCATTATTATTCACCACAAATTAATTCTGACATCATGGTATTCATTCTCCAAAATACATCTCATAACATTTACACTTCAAATTAGAAGCCATGGGCAAATATTACTTGATTCGCTGAATACAAATTATGACTCATAACATAACTTGGAGCTTATTTGACATTATATTCTTAGAATTAACAAAGTTATAGTGGTGCAAGAAAGGTGAAAGTAGAAGTACATGGTCGTGATTTTGAAAGCTGCGAGGCAAATTCTCCACGAGGAGAAGAGGAGGATGCCTTGTAGAAACAGGTGCCACAATGAGGGGCCTGGAGGTGAAGAGTGATGATAATGTACGCCGCCACGCCACCCGCCCGCCCCAAGGATCTTCAGGAATATCTCTGGCGTTTCGGCTTAACGCCACAACCGTTTTATACTACTTGGACGGACTGGCTAATTAGAAGGTAACATTTTCATAAATACATCAAAATTAGCAAATTTATGGGGGCATTTAATAGAAATTTATAACAAAACAATTATCTTCGTAATCTTACAGCAGTACAGCTGCAGTGTGCATGTATTTTGTGATCGTGACGCCGACAGATGACTAGTTCCTTGATTATAAAATCGATGTTTAGTAAAAAAATAATGTGTTCATGTATATATTCTGTTTCCATCCCATCTGTAAAGCACAATACGATATCGGATATAATCCAGTTATCCAAACATGTATCTTGCACAGAAACAATGTCATTGATTAGCACCGCCAGTCCTCATTTCATAATTAGAGAAAAATCGGTAGTCTATTAGCTGGAAAAACCGCGGCTGCTTATTCTTCGCAAGATCCTCAGAGCGGTTTATTCCTATTGACCTATATTGAGTGTCGCAACAAGACTAATTTATAATAGATGACCATTGTGGCTTATAATTGTAGAGCATAGGGCCTATATATTTTTTCGGAGTTGTTTGTATTCGTTTCAAATGAAAATACAAATCTCTTTTTTCCACATTTAAATGCGATATCCAAATCGCGTAATCTACACGCTTATAGAGAAAAGGGTTCTTGGTTGTCCTGTATGTATAAACCCTAGAGAAAAAAGGTTCTATACATTTAAAGGTTGTAGGCCTAGAATGAAACCAAAAAGGTTTTTTCTAGAACCAATTTAGGTTCTTAACACCATAAGAACCTTCTTATCTTACTTCTTCCTATAGAACCAATTTTGTTAATTAAGATTATTACACGCTTCAGAAAAACGGGGTCCCACACAGTGACAATGGACGAATTTACGGTTCACGTACACTCTCAGCAAACAAGGTTCAACTTAGAAGCATAATTGGTCCTCACGATGTCCTCCATATGGAACACTTCGTGGGTTCTTCCCAAGAACCATTTCATTGAAGAACCCTCTTGAAAGATTCTTTAAAGAACCAAAAAGGTTCTTCAGTTTTGTCCTCTATATGGAATCCTGAGGGTTCTTCAGGGTTAAAGAACCCTTTTGAAAGGTGCTTTAAAGAACCAAAAAAGTTCTTCAGTTTTGTTATTATAGAACCCTTAGGATTCTTCAGAAATAGATTGTTTCAAGCACCATTTTATTTTGCTGTTTGCATACTTTTCTTATCTACTTCATTAATATAATGCATGTATATGGTTTGTGAACAATCACTAAGTGATTGACGTCTTGAATTAATCATGTTAATAAAATGTATATATAAATCCTTACGAAATCTACTTTCCACGGTGTTAATTTAAAGAAGCCGATGCACACGACCCGTGTGTCAAATAGTTCTGAAGTGCAAGTCATTATAAAGAACTCCCACAGCTTTTCATGTAACCCTTTTTTCGTATTTTAGGGTTCTATAAGGAACCATTGACTCAGAAAGAACCTTTCATTCTGGGTTTGGAATAATTTCTTTCATTTTTAGAACCATTAAAGGTTCCTTGAGTGCAGAAAGTTCTACATCGAACCCCGACCTTACTCAAAGAACCCTTTCCGAACCCTTTTTGCTGAGAGTGTGTATTACCATGATTACTTCTTCCTCCGTTTTCCAACACAGTTCAAAATGCTAGTTACATACACCACTGCTTATTTGTATGTGTTAAATGTAATTATTTTCCTGAACGAGTATTTTATTGTTTTATTTAGGTCACATTGTTATGGAAATTGTGTGCATGTCATAGGTTATATAGTCATTCCATTAAACAACAATAAATAAAACCAAGACGTGTCCTCAAAGTGTTTACAGTCTGAAGTCAAACGCATTTATATTCTGCTGCAATTCTTAACCGTGTAGAATAATAGTTCACACGACTAATACTAATAGCATCCAAAAAAAAATCGCTTATAGGTCTTTCATGCTTATACCGAAGCGCCTTTTTCATTCCATTTGACGGGCATGTCCAGGCTTGACCACACAATAATACATAAGTAAGAAAATATATGAAGTGTCTTAACTGTTTTTGGAAAAGTGTACTTTAGGTCCCAGATTCTGGAATGTACTAATATCGTCCGATACTAGAACACCCAGTATCGACCGATATCGACCGATACTGGTACAAAGTCAGTGTTCCAGTATCTGTCGATATTAGTACGTTTCGACCGATACCGGAACAGTAAAATCGTACCAGTATCGACCGATACTGGTAACTTTTATGTTCCAGTATTGAACGATTCTGGTATACCAGTATCTGGGACCTAAAGTACACTTTTTCCTTAGCTTTCAATAAGTGTTTTATACTTTGAAATAATGATGCTCCACCGTCATAGTTCAACATGATTACAAATCGACTACAAAATCATATTTCAGTTATCATTATAAACATTGTAACCCAAAGTTATTGCAGTAGATATTTATCTATATTTATCAAGACATCCATATTTAAGTGTATTTAAGAACCACTATTCTTTAAAACAATCTATCAAAGTGATCTATATATATGTTATATGCATGAAAACAGATACTTAGTAAAATTGAGAGATATCATTATGTAATTATCTCTAGAGGCTGTTAGTTAACTCAATCGGATATCCTAATGTAGAAGCCAAGTACCCTCTCTAAACTGTTATATTCTTGTATCACATCGGGGGACGTGATCATATTACATGCTTAACCCATCTATAATCATCATCAACATCTCAAGTATTGAAGAGTAAGTACTTCCTTCACAAACGAGCCAGCGTTTCTTGAACGGATGTTTTTTTTGTGTCGAACAGCAATCCCTGGTGGCCTCTGACCTCAATAATATCGCCCGTACATCCATAATTGTACGTAAAAAGGGAAAGGTTTTTTCAACTCGGAATTGTTTGTCCCTAAGTGCAAACAAAATCAAAACAATAACAATCAATCCTTCAATGGAATCTTCAATCTGAAAATATTTACCCTTCTTAACTTCACACTCGAAAATGTTGATCAAAAAGATTCAGAATCAATCTTTAGAGATAGATATTCACTCGAAACTGAGTGATTTGCCCTATAATTGGCACATGATTAAACAAATCTTTTCGTTTGAATGTTTAATATTTTAGGTATTAAAGGTAAAATATTGGATTTCATGATAAACACTGACACACTCACGTACCTATACAACCAGATCTTAAAGGTAGGGCGACATATGAACCATCGTCAGATAATTCCGATATTTCAGCAAAACTCTCCATTTCACGAGTCAAATGTCAAAATATGTATTGGTTAGACTCAGCACCTGCACAGAGTCCATGAAGAATAAATTAGGGACGCGGTTTACGTCACCTTAATATGTAAACCTATATTGTCCTTCTCCATACACCTTTTAAAGCGTTTTCTTGTAATGACTGTCTTTGATTTTTCCCTAGCTTTTGAAGATGTTATGTAGTAAAGGTTTGTTTAGGGTCGCACCATTAGACTTTCAGGGAGGCAAGGAAGTTGGGGTCAGACAAAGGTGTTTTTATTGTATTCCTTCTACATTGAATTGGGTGAGTCAAGTTTTTTTGGTTTTACTCATCAGTGGGTCAAGATGTGTGTTTTTTCCTTCAAAAAAACTTGTTTGTGTGTTACCGTTATGGTACAAATGTTACCGATGAGCGTGGCTGCCACTAGTTGAAGTTGAATTGGATGTTATAAATGGAGATTTATCTGCGTTGCATGGCTGCCACTAGTTGAAGTTGACTAGATGTTGACCGAGATTCATCTGCGCTGTACATCAATCGTGATAGAGGAAGCAGGAACTTTGGTTGTTGATGCCCTGCACAAAACAAATAATAATGATTGAGTTACAGTAGTTCAAACTTCCTGAATAGCACGTGGTGTACTATTTTATTTATATAATTGATAAGTCATTCGTGGTTTTTTTAATGGCCTGATAGAAATAATTTCTCATAGGTTTGAAAAGAATCATATAATTTTGTACTTGAAAAATGTCTGCTTGATGAGAAAAATAAATAAATAAAAATTCACCAATTTCGTACAATTCTAATTTCAAAGCAAGCACTTATAAGCAAGTCCAGAAGTCCAGGCACTGAATATTGAAAGACACAGGAAACAATTACAAATCATCATCGCATTATAAAGTGTTATACAATAGTGTTGGTGAAATATACGAATGGTCACGAACAAACAATTACACATTCCACCTTTGTGCATAAATAAGCTTCTTAACCTATAATGAATACCCGTCGTAAAAGCTTATGTCATAATTTGTTTATGTGAGGTTTGTTGTGCTATCTACTGAAGATAGCATCAATGCTCTCTCGTTGTATTCAAACATATTGTGTATGGGTATGTGGTGGGTTATGCGAGCATGTGAGTGGTTCAATAGATTTACACGGCACCTAAACATGATAAGTGTGAGCTTCTATGGCTCGGGATTCTTTAGTTATGGAACCTGCTTCTTTAGTAAAAAACATCCAGAACAGTTTTGAATCCTTTAATATGAAAACATTTTGATTTGTGATACATGTGTCATGTATGTACTTACATTGTACATTGAATTGCAAATTTTATTCGTACACAAATTCTTTCAATGTTATTATTAGAAATCATTTTAAAAATAATCTACAAAATAAGTAACCTTTATACTATTATAGTTGAGCATATAGCAATAGCATCCGAATAGCATACGTAAATTTATTTATAAACCTGTGTTCAATAATTCAGTGTTAGTCTTATATTTGTATTACCCTGCCGTGATTGTATAATAATGTGCAGTATTCTATACATGGCATTATTTATAGTATAATACTCTCAGTTTCTGACCTATATTATGTTTGACTCCGATTGTTATTAAAGTGACAACCACTCTTTTAAGAACTACCTACTTGTATAATCGTAAAATGAATTCACTTTGAGTAAGAATTCGTCGCAAAAAGGGTCGTGTGATGATTTTAATGACTAGGGCACAAACTTGTTGATAGCTCGCGCGTGCATGCGTACATGTGAGGCTCTTGACCCCATCCCAGTACTTCCTTACAGGCGCATGATGCTGATGATTTCTCTTTTTTTCTCTTCTTTGATGTGATGATCAATATTCCCAAGCGGAACAACCTCGCAGTTCAAATTATTATTTGCTGGTGCTAAGAGAGACAAGTAAATACTTTAAGGGTCATGTGATCATAGGCTTGGTTATGGGGATGTGAAAGTGCTGCAACCTTGGGCAAAAGGTGTCAAATTATCGTTGTCATGGAACTATATCGAAGTTAAGGAGGAGGTTTTGAGGAGGTTTATCATTCTGGATATGAAATGAGATTGGCAAATATTTTGCAACAAGTGAGATGGGTGTTTTGATTAGCAGAGCTAGAGTTATATATGCCATGGACAGTTATACACACGTCGTATAGTGGGTATGGTGAATAACCCTCCAACATGCCCAGAGTGGCGATTTGGATTTTATATAAGGTAAGTTTTTGTATAAAATAAGAACGGATTGAAACATTACGCGCTATCGATATACATTTAGATCTTCTCTCCCCCAGAGTAAGTGTGCATATGCTTTAACGCCGACAAAATATGGAGTGAAACCTGCGCATATGGCCGGATTCGAATTTGCAGCCGCCGTATAAGTATTACTAAAAGGAAGCTTTAAAATAAGTAAGAGCGCCATAGGAACAAATTTGGTTACTGGTTCGAGTCTGTCAGATGGATCTGTTTTTGGATAACGTGTACTTTAAGTCCCCGGTATAGGCTACATCAACTACACAGTAAACTCAAGTTTCTTATAATATGCATTAGATTCTTATAATTAGGCTATGGCTAACATCCAAAAAACATAACTTTTAATAACATTTATGATAGAATGACCCTTTAAAACCTTATACATCATAAAACACAATAAAACTTGAGTAAAAGAGGGGATTGAATGCGTATTATGTTATGCCCCTTTAACCCTAATCTACCCCCCACTTTTTCCAGAATTTTTTCTTCAACGTAGAAAATCGACCAAAATATCCCCCCCCCCCCCCCGGGATTTGATCCAAGGACCTCTCGCACCAGAGGCGAAGAATTCCCCACTATAATACACCACGGCTATCAAGGCTTTGTATTGCGCGAACTATATGGGCTGGGTCCATTTTTTCATCAAAAAACTTCCACGCCGGGTGGTACCAACGTGCCCAGTCGTGGTATTTTGGGGTATATGGTAGGGTTAGGGTTAAAACTTCCGGAAATAGATCATGTAGTGCCCCTTGAATTGGTTAACATAACAAACGCCATTCAACAGATATAGAAACGGTCGATATACAATATCGCAATCAACCTCACGTAACCAAGTGAAGCTTGCCATCCGTACAATAATCAACGCTGACGCAAAAGAATATGTATAGAGGAAAGAAGTTTCCCAGGGTATTCGTTATCTGTATAACTTGACATTTTACTACTGGTTATTCCCGATGCTTGAGTTCAGTCCAATCTATATAAGATGACACTAACAAGTGCGGGGTTAATGACATATTGGATCAACAATTACAATGGTCAAAGAAGTTCTATTTTATTTTTTAACAAAACTTTGCTATCTACTGAAGATGAAATAACATTAAGGTTGCCACTACTTACTAAATCAAATATAACTGAGTATACAGTAATCTGTTCTATTTTTTAAGAAAACAAAATGAAGATGGTAAGATCCGTGTGCATACAACAAGATTATCTAAAATTATTTATAATTGAGGATATACAAAATAACTTGTTTTGATACACCTTATTCAGTTATGTTTGTGGTATTACCAAAGTCGTTAGAGCATACGGACCTATGAGATTTATTAAATGGCTGACTTGGAAGAAATACTTATCTACTAAACCAAAGAGAGCAAATTAAAGGTTGCATGAGATTGAATAGGATGCCTGGCTGAGTAACCTTTGCTATCTACTGAAGATAGCAAATAAATAGTTCAATTGTATATAGGATACTAAAAATAACAAATCAAAGATTGCTTGATATTGGATAAGAACCTAACTTTTAGTGAAGTAATCATTCCAATTTACTGAAGATAACAAATTTACGGTTTCATAAGACTGGGTGATTGACCTTATACTAATGAGGTAACTTTTGATGTCGAACTTTTGATAGCTGTCAAAGCTTTCATGAGGCTTTATATGAAGCCAAATCGACCGAGGTAATCTTTGCTTATCAAACGTTGCATAGTGGGAACATGATAGCAAACTGAGTATATTGATCTTTGCTTTTTAGAGATAAAAATATCAAAGGTTGCGTGAGATTTAAGAAGAATTATAATTGGGTAAAGTAGTCTCATTTTTGCTACTGAAGATGGTGAATTAACATTTTATTTGAGATCGCAATATATATATAGGGCTTGCTGCTGAATAAAATGATCTTTGTTATCTACTAAAGATAGTAACAATACCGTCGTTTGACTAATATTCATATACATGTACATAATATACCCCTCCAATATCAGAACATGCATGATTCCCAATCTATATATTCTCTGTTACTGCCGCCGTTGTTTGTTTCCATTTATTTGTAAACAAGACACACATTTAGCAATATTTGTGTGATGTGATTTAAGGTAGAGCAAGCTTTAAAAAGGCTGGTGGTTATAAATGTTGCGCCTTTAAAGCATAGCTATGACTTGTTAAGCGCGGTCATTGAAAGCTGTTACCTCCATGTTGATAGTAAGGGCGGCAGAAATATAAAGTATTAATGGGTGATTGCACCAAGTTATAAACGATACGCTAATTATCCATATGGATAATTAAACATTTCTCAAACCGTTTTTTTGAGAAACGAGACCAAGCGAGAGCAGGCTACTCGATGTCT
Organism: Ophiura sarsii; assembly: GCA_035610835.1. Lineage (NCBI taxonomy): Eukaryota > Metazoa > Echinodermata > Ophiuroidea > Amphilepidida > Ophiuridae > Ophiura > Ophiura sarsii. The sequence continues at coordinate 117,142,687 of CM069441.1, read as the reverse complement.
TTTTTGATTGTTTACGAAATGCTAAAGTACCAATAAATTAATTAAAGGGCTATATTTTCGTGCCATATGAATTCGTTCTGAACTTTGTTTGGATTTGAATTTTAAGAATGAAAGTCTCCCACATGTTTGTCATACCGTCGTGACCTAAATATTACAATGAAAATTGTATAAATTTTAAAAAGTTTGTTTGTAACCAAAATCTTACAAATTATCATAGAGCCCCGAAATTCAGACTATGGCAATGATTATTGAGCTGAACAAGATCTATATTGAAAGCCCCATCAATTTGTTATACAACGTATTCAAAACTCTTTAAACTCATGTGTTATGTTATGCAAGCTAAGGACAGAATCGAATTAGTTACAGATGTTCTCTCACAACACGATATACGAGAATAACACTACCGACAGTATCATGTATAAACATAGACACGCATTCCACATGATACTGCCCTTACCATGCATGCCATATAACCCAGGCCTATTTCATTTATTGATAAAGATATACCGGTATTACATGTATAGATGAAAGATGATACCCTATTCGAAGTCACGTCACGTAAATGCTACACAAAGGTTTGCGGCTATTGTATAGCACATGTTGCAGTTGTGTTACGTCAAATCAAGAGCTATAGCAATGTTTACATCTTGTAGCTATACTCCCGGGGTAAGAATGTGTCTTGTGACGTACATTAGCTTTTCTAAGATTGAATGAAAATGCACTAAAGGATTCGATTAACTGTTGATTCGATTTAACGGTTGGAAATATAAATGAAATATACATTAAGGATTGGAGAAAATAAAATTATAAATAAAATATAAGGTAATAGAGAAAGGATATGAGACCATTTGCAATCTTGGAATGAAAATCTTGGAATGAAAATCTGATTCCAGTTGTTAAAATAATTTAGTTCACTCTATTCTACATAGATAGCTGTTTGATAATATCTTTGTTTGCTATCTCCAGTATAGATAGCAATGATACTCAGTAATGCTACTGATCTGAATGAGTAATCTAAATCCACGCACATTACAATGCATTAGCTTTGTATTTGATAAATGCTATACACACGCACGGTATAGCCTAATATTTTTAATGAGTTATGCTATCTTCGGTAGATAGCAGTCGGCTTAACTCCACGAGGAGGAGAGGATGATGCCTTGGTAGAAACAGGTGACATAACGAGGGACCTTGAGGTGAAGAGTAATGATAATGAACGCCGCCGAAACGCCACCCGCCCGCCCCAAGGATCTTCAGGAATATCTCTGGCGTTTCGGCTTAACACCACAACCGTTTTATAATAGTACCGCTGGACGAACTAGCGAATTTGAAGGTATCATTTTCATAAATGCATCAATAAGCAAATTTATGGGGGCATTTAATAGAAATGTATAACAAAACAATTATTTTCGTAATCTTACAGCAGTACAGCTGCAGTGTTCATGTATTTTGTGACCGTGACGCCGACAGATGACTAGTTCCTTGATTGAAAATCGATGTTTAGTAAAAATAGAACGTGTTCATGTATATTCTGTTGCCATCCCATCTGTAAAGCACAATACGATATCGGATATAATCCAGTTGTCCAAACATTTATCTTGCACAGAAACAATGTCATTAAATAGCACCGCCAGTCCTCATTTCATAATTAGAGGAAAATCGGTAGTCTATTAGCTGGAAAACCGCGGCTGCTTATTCTTCGTAAGATCCTCAAAGCGGTTTATTCCTATTGACCTATATTGAGTGTCACAACAAGACTAATTTATAATAGATGACCATTGTGGCTTATAATTGTAGAGCATAGGCCTAGGGCCTATATATTTTTTCGGAGTTGTTTGTATTCGTTTCAAATGAAAATACAAATCTCTATTTTCCACATTTAAATGCGTTATCCAAATCGCGAAATCTACACGCTTATAGAGAAAAGGGATCTTGGTTGTCCTGTATGTATAAAACCCGAGTGAAAAAAGTTCTATTCTAAATAAAGGTTGTAGGCCTAGAATGAAACCAAAAAGAACCAATTTAGGTTCTTAACGCCATTAGAACCTTCTTAGTTCCAACACAATTAGAATCTTCTTAGTTCTTCCTATAGAACCAATTAGGTTAATAAGATTATTACGCGCTTCAGAAAAACGGGGTCACACACAGTGCCAGTGGAAGAATTTACGATTCACGTATTTATACCATGATTGCTCCTTCCTCTGTTTTCCTCATCAGTTCAAAATACTAGTTACATTCACCACTGCTTATTTTTATGTGTTAAATGTAATTATTTTCCTGAACGAGTATTTTATTATTTTATTCAAGTCACATTGTTACGGAAATTGTGTGCATGTCATAGGTTATATATTCATTCCATTAAACAACAATAAATAAATCAAAGACGTGTCCTAAAAGTGTTTACATCTGAAGTCAAACACATATATATTCCGCTGCTATTCTTAACCGTGTAGAATAATATACTACTTCACACGACTAACAGAATCCAAAAACAAATCGCTAATAGTACTTTCAATCTTACCGAAGCGTCTTTTTTCATTCCATTTGACGGGCATGTCCAGGCTTGACCACACAATAATACAAAAGTAAGAAAATATATGAAGTGTCCAAACTGCAAAGTCTTGAATAGGTCTTTAATATGCACATTGTTTTATTCCGGTAGGTCTGTTTTTTCATAACCAGCTTTTAATAAGTGTTTTATACTTTGAAATAATGATACTCCACCGACGTAGTTCAACATGATTACAAATCGACTACAAAATCATATTTCAGTTATTATTATAAACATTGTAACCCAAAGTTATTGCAGTAGATATTTATCTATATTTATCAAGACATCCATATTTTAGTGTATTCAAGAACCACTATTCTTTAAAACAACCCATAAAGTGATCTATACTGTATATATCTTATGCATGAAAACAGATACTTAGTAAAATTGAGAGATATCATTATGTAATTATTTCTAGAGGCTGTTAGCTAACTCAATCGGATATCCTAATGTAGAGGCCAAGTACCCTCTCTAAACTGTTATATTCTTGTATCACATCGAGGGACGTGATCATATTACATGCTTAACCCATCTATAATCATCATCAACATCTTAAGTATCGAACAGTAAGTACTTCCTTCACAAACGAGTCAGGATTTCTTGATCGGATGGTTTTTTTGTGTCGAACAGCAATCCCTGGTGGCCTCTGACCTTAATAATATCGCGCGTACATCCATTAATTGTGCATAAAAAGGGAAAGTTTTTTCAACTCGGAATTTGTTGTCCCTATAAGTGCAGACAAAATTCAAAACAATAACAATCAATCCTTCAATGGAATCTTCAATCAGAAAATATTTACCTTTCTTAACTTCACACGCGAAAATATTGATCAAAAGGATTCAGACTCAATCTTTAGAGATAGATATTCATTCGAAACTGAGCGATTTATCCTAATTGGCACGTGATTAAAAACAAATATTTCTAGTTATTGAATGTAAAATATTGGATTTCATGATAAACACTGACACACTCACGTACCTATACAACCAGATCTTAAAGCTATAGGGCGATATATGAACCATTGTCAGATAGTTCCGATATTTCAGCAAAACTCTCCATTTGAAAGAGAGTCAAATGTCAAAATATGTATTGGTTAGACTCAGCACCTGAAAAGAGTCCACCGTGAAGAATAAAATAGGAACGACGTTTACGTCATCTTAATATGTAAACCTATATAATTGTCCTTCTCAAAATAAAACACTTTTATTTGGCAGTTTGCTACCTTGGGTTTCTCGCTACCGCGATCTTCAGGCAAACTAATTGTTTTCCTTCCATACAGCGAAGTCAGTGAGAAAATTATTCGCAGTACGCGCGCGCAAGGCATGCTGCGTATTCAATTCGCGTAACTGCTCGCGCATAAAACGCATAAAACGCAACTCACTGACATCGCTGAACAGATAAAGAAAACTACGTTTAACATGTTTAACATTATTTTTTTCTCCCATGTCGGCACTTAGAAACTATCTCGCTTCTCTTATTTATCAGATTGTCTTTGTTGTGGTTGAGAATTTCTATTTTCTCGTCGAGGCAGAGGTTACATTGTCCTGATCTCCTTCTTTTAGTGTTGGATTGTCTTACTATCTCCCAGTCTATTGATACATTTGTGGCTCTTCTTCTTTTTAGGCCCCAAACGTATTTTGAGAGTTCTGTTTCGTTTATATACCTTTCATGTTTGAAGGATTTCTTATGGTTTCCATACCTGTCTTTGAACGTACCACCTGTGAGGCCTATGTATGATTTCACTTGCCCTGGCACCGAACTTACTGTAGCTTTATAGACTATAGCTGAAGACAAGCATTTTCCAAGAAGTGGACAGTCTCCTTTAGCTCTACAATTACAGGTTTTTTTCGGCGGTTTTTCCTTACTCTTTCTGTTGATCTTGGTATTATGAGACTTGATGATTGCTTTCATGTTTTTCATGCAACTGTAGCTCACCTTTACTGTGTTTCGGTTGAATATCTTGTGGAGTTGGTGACCCCGTGGAAAATGCTTGTCTATCAACTTAATGAATGTTCCTCCAACATTCGATGACACGCTTTTGCTAAATGGAGGATTGAACCAGATAATTTTCCGCTTGCGTGTCTTTGGTTTCTTGTTGTTTCTTGTGTTATGCGCGGACTTGATGTTTACTCTGTATCCACTTGATTGTAGTGCCTCGTTATAAATCGGAGCTGCATTCTTGAAGATATCTTCGGTGGATGACAGTGTTGATATTCTATCTCCAATAGCAAGGGGGATGTTTTTGATAATGGTTGGGGGATGGTTGGAGTGGGTGTGTATATACACTGGATTGTTATTCGGCTTCCTGTATGGTCTGTGTGTCGCAGTATTAAGATCAAGGGTGACGTCAAGGTAATTGACTAATTTAAGGTTAGTTTCGATTGTTATCTTGAGTCCTAAAGATTTGAAGATGTTAATTATCTCTTTTCTTACGCGGTCGGAGGCGCTACCTGAGCAGTTTTTCATTACTGCTAGGCCGTCGTCCCGGTAGAGTCCGATGCTATGTATCTTGATATTGTCCTTCAAGGATTGAAGAGCATATAAGCCGATGAGCTCACAGATTTCTGCACCGTCAAATGCCCCCATTGCAACATCAAAGTTGTTTTGGGTAGCTCTTTTTATCCATGGCTTACCGGTGCCGTCGAAAAGCACTGATCGTCTCGCGTGCATGATCGTCTCGTATTCTAGATCAGATACATTTGTATATGCTTTAGCCCATGCTAATGATTCTGTCAACAGCTCTTCTGATATAGAAGGATAGAAATCAACTATATCGAAGACGAGGAATGTTAAATTGTTTTTATCGTCAAGGTTTCCGAACCATTCTAGCACAGATGACGTATTCCTCCATTGATTCACTTTAGTCTTTGCTCTTATTTCATTGTTTATTCTGTCCAGCATACGCTTGCTTACCTTTCCGACTTCACTCTTTGTTGGGTTAATTAGTCTGCATTTTGGGTTGTTATCAAAGTTATCCTTATGGTCTTTCATCGTAATAAAAGCCTGCTTTTCTGCTGTCTTGTCAATTCTGTCACTGAGATCCAGTCTATCCACTATGTCGTCAAACTCCTTGTCTATCTTATTTATTGCTTCATCGCCGGCGGATTTATACTTCTGCGTTATATTGTCAGTTAGCAGCTTGTCGTAACTGCTAGCATCCATTTTGTACAGGTTTCTTGTTTTGTCCGCGTGTACAAACACTTTGTCAGAAGAGTTTATCTGACTTACATCATCTTTGAGTTTGGATTGAAATTGGTCATTAACTTTCCTGAATTGGATGTTATCAACCATGTTGAGCAAGTCCTTTTCAAAGTTAATTAGTTCTTCATTTTGTGGTGGTGTTTTCTTGGATTTGAAACCGAACTTGCCGTAATTCTGCTCATCGTCGTCGCTGTCGTCGTTGTCGCTCTCCACATCATCGTTCTCTTTGTCCTCTTTGAGAAAAAAGAAAGTTTTCCACCTCATACGCTTTATGACGCTTTCAACCTTTTCCAATAGTACTCCGATATATTCCCTGTGCGACGGGATAGGGATGTTCTTCAGTGAATAGTTCATGTTAAACGCTTCCATGTCACTGTTAGTGTTGTTCCCGGCTGATAATGATGACAGTGCTCAACTAAATTTTACTTTAGGAGCCTCATATAAAACGTGAATATCAATAATAGCCAGATAGTGCTCAATACTTAGTTAAGTAGAGCTTATTATCAAAATAAAACACTTTTATTTGGCAGTTTGCTACCTTGGGTTTCTCGCTACCGCGATCTTCAGGCAAACTAATTGTTTTCCTTCCATACAGCGAAGTCAGTGAGAAAATTATTCGCAGTACGCGCGCGCAAGGCATGCTGCGTATTCAATTCGCGTAACTGCTCGCGCATAAAACGCATAAAACGCAACTCACTGACATCGCTGAACAGATAAAGAAAACTACGTTTAACATGTTTAACATTATTTTTTTCTCCCATGTCGGCACTTAGAAACTATCTCGCTTCTCTTATTTATCAGATTGTCTTTGTTGTGGTTGAGAATTTCTATTTTCTCGTCGAGGCAGAGGTTACATTGTCCTGATCTCCTTCTTTTAGTGTTGGATTGTCTTACTATCTCCCAGTCTATTGATACATTTGTGGCTCTTCTTCTTTTTAGGCCCCAAACGTATTTTGAGAGTTCTGTTTCGTTTATATACCTTTCATGTTTGAAGGATTTCTTATGGTTTCCATACCTGTCTTTGAACGTACCACCTGTGAGGCCTATGTATGATTTCACTTGCCCTGGCACCGAACTTACTGTAGCTTTATAGACTATAGCTGAAGACAAGCATTTTCCAAGAAGTGGACAGTCTCCTTTAGCTCTACAATTACAGGTTTTTTTCGGCGGTTTTTCCTTACTCTTTCTGTTGATCTTGGTATTATGAGACTTGATGATTGCTTTCATGTTTTTCATGCAACTGTAGCTCACCTTTACTGTGTTTCGGTTGAATATCTTGTGGAGTTGGTGACCCCGTGGAAAATGCTTGTCTATCAACTTAATGAATGTTCCTCCAACATTCGATGACACGCTTTTGCTAAATGGAGGATTGAACCAGATAATTTTCCGCTTGCGTGTCTTTGGTTTCTTGTTGTTTCTTGTGTTATGCGCGGACTTGATGTTTACTCTGTATCCACTTGATTGTAGTGCCTCGTTATAAATCGGAGCTGCATTCTTGAAGATATCTTCGGTGGATGACAGTGTTGATATTCTATCTCCAATAGCAAGGGGGATGTTTTTGATAATGGTTGGGGGATGGTTGGAGTGGGTGTGTATATACACTGGATTGTTATTCGGCTTCCTGTATGGTCTGTGTGTCGCAGTATTAAGATCAAGGGTGACGTCAAGGTAATTGACTAATTTAAGGTTAGTTTCGATTGTTATCTTGAGTCCTAAAGATTTGAAGATGTTAATTATTAAGATTTGAAGATGTTAATTAATTGTCCTTAATTAATTGTCCTTCTCCATACATCTTTTAAAGGGTTTCTTGTAATGACTGTCTTTGATTTCCCCTAGCTTTTTAGGGGCGCACCATTAGGAATTCAGGGAGGCATAGAAGTTGGGGTCAGACAAATGGGGTTTTTTTTTATGTATTCCTTCTACATTGAGTTGGGTGAGTCAAGTTTTTTTTTGGTTTTACTCATCAGTGGGTCAAGATGTGTGTTTTTTTTCCTTCAAAAAACTTGTTTGTGTGATACCGTTATGGTACCGATGAGCATGGCTGCCACTAGTTGAAGTTGAATTTGATTTTATAAATGGAGATTTATCTGCGCTGCATGGCTGCCACTAGTAGAAGTTGACTTGGATGTTGACCGAGATTCATCTGCGCTGTACATCAATCGTGATAGAGGAAGCAGGAACTTTTGTTGTTGATGCCCTGCACAAAACAAATAATAATGATTGAATTACAGTAGTTCAAACATCCTGAATAGCACGTAGTGTACTATTTTATTCATATAATTTGTAAGTCATTCGTGGGTTATTTTAATGGCCTGATTTTCTCACAGGTTTGAAAAGAATCATATAATTTTGTACGTGAAATATGTCCGCTTTTATGTGAAAAATAAATAAATAAAAAATCACCAATTTCGTACAATTCTAATTTCAAAGCAAGCACTTATATGCAAGTCCAGAAGTCCAGGCACTGAATATTGAAAGACACAGGAAACAATTACAAATCATCATCATCGCCTCATAAAGTTTTATCAAATAGTGTTGGTGAAATATACGAATGGTCACGAACAAACAATTACACATTTCCCCTTTGTGCATAAATAAGCTTTATTATCACTATCACTATCATATCACTATCACTATTAATCACACACATCACGTTACCGCACTTGAGGATAATTGTGCAATTGTTTGTGAGGTTAAGATATTAACAGGTTTGTCGTCGGACAAGTTTAAAACCGTCTATTTTAAAAGCTCTTATCAGAGCCACCTATTTCACAAGTAGAAAAGGGGCACCTATCATCGTGCAATGGGCAGCCCAAATGATGATAATAGTAGAGAAGTGGCAATCTCTATGTTTTTGCTTAATATTATAATAATTTGGTCCTGAAGAAATCAGAGCTAATCCTGACGAAAGCTTGACAGTTTTAAACTTGTCCGACGACGAACCCATTAAATTCTTAACCTAATGAATACCCGTCGTAAAAGCTTGTCTCATAAATTGTTTATGTGAGGTTTGTTGTGCTATCTACTGAAGATAGCATCAATGATATCTCTCGTTGTATTCAAACTATATTGTGTATGGGCATGGTGGATTATGCGAGCATGGTGAGTGATTCAATACATTTACACGGCACCTAAATATGATTACGTGTGAGCTTCTATGGCTCGGGACTCTTTAGTTATGGAACCTGTTTCTTTAGTACAAGAAACATCCAGAACAGTTTGGAATCCTTTATTATGAAAACATTTTGATTTGTGATATCTACTTACTTTGTACATTGTATTACACATTTTATTCGTACAAAAGTTGTTTCAATGTTATTGTTAGAAATCGTTAAAAATATAACCTACAAAATAAGTAACCTTTATAGTTGAGCATAGAGCAATAGCATCCGAATAGCATACGTAAATTTATTTATAAACCTGCGTTCAATAATTCAGTTTTGGTCTTATATTTGTATACCCTGCCGTGATAGTGCAGTCTCTCGCGGTTGTAAAATGATGTGCAGTATTCTATGCATGGCATTATAGTATACTCTTAGTTTTTGACCTATTTATATTATGTTTGACTCGGATTGTTATTTTATACTTGTGTAATCGTAAAATGAATTCACTTTGAGTAAGAATTCGTCGCAAAAAGGGTCGTGTGATCATATTGATGGCTAGAGCACAAACTTGTTGATAGCTCGCGCGTGCATGCGTACATGTGAGGCTCTTGACCCCATCCCAGTACTTCCTTACAGGCGCATGATGCTGATGATTTCTCTTTTTTTCTCTTCTTTGATGTGATGATCAATATTCCCAAGCGGAACAACCTCGCAGTTCAAATTATTATTTGCTGGTGCTAAGAGAGACAAGTAAATACTTAAAGGGTCATGTGATCATATGCTTGGTTATGGGGATGTGAAAGTGCTGCAACCTTGGGCAAAAGGTGTCAAATTATCGTTGCCATGGAACTATATCGAAGTTAAGGAGGAGGTTTTGAGGAGGTTTATCATTCTGGATATGAAATGAGATTGGCAAATATTTTGCAACAAGTGAGATGGGTGTTTTGATTAGCAGAGCTAGAGTTATATGCCATGCCATGGACAGTTATGCATACGTCGTATAGTGGGTATGGTGAATAACCCTCCAACAATGCCCAGTGGCGAATTGGATTTTATATAAGGTAAGTTTTTGTATAAAATAAGAACGGATTGAATCATTACGCGCTATCGATATACATTTACATCTTCTCTCCCCCAGAGTAAGTGTGCATAACGCCGACAAAATATGGATGAAACCTGCGCATAGGGCCGGATTCGAACTGGCAACCGCCGTATTACTAGGAATCTTTAAAATAAGTAGAGCGTCATAGGAACAAATTTGGTCACTGGTTCGAGTCTGCCATCTTTTTGAATAACGTGTACTTTAAGTCCAGGCTACATCAACTACACAGTAAACTACAGTTTCTTATAAAACATAACTTTTAATTACATTTATAATATAATGACCCTTTAAAACCCTATACTTCATAAAACACAATAAAACTTGAGTAAAAGAGGGGATTGAATTCGTATTGTGTTATGCCCCTTTAAAACTTCCGGAAATAGATCATGTGCCCCTTGAATTGGCTCTTAAACCAAAGCAGTTAACATCACAAACGCCATTCAACAGATAGAAAAGGTTGATATAGACAATATCGCAATCGACCTCAAGCTTGCCATCCGTATAATAATCAACGCCGACGCAAAGAATATATAGAGGAAAGAAGTTTCCCAGTGTATTCGTTATCTGTTTAACTTGACATTTTACTGCTGGTTATTCCCGATGCTTGAGTTCAGTCTAATCTATATAAGATGACACTCACCAATGCGGGGTTAATGACATAATTGGATCAACAATGGTCAAAGAAGTGCTATTTTATTTTTTGATACAACTTTGCTATCTAAGATGAAATAACATAAAGGTTGCCTCTACTTACTAAAAATCAAATATAACTGAGTATACAGTAATCTGTTCTATTTTGTAGAAAACAAAATGAAGATTGTAAGATCCGTGTGCATACAACAAGATCATATAAAATGATTTTTAATTGAGGATATACAAAATAACTTGTTTTGATACACCTTATTCAGTTGCGTTTATGGTATTACCAAAGTCGTTAGAGCATACGGACCTATGAGATTTTATTAAGGGGAGACTTAAGGAAGTTTTTGGCATTTTGTGAGTGCTGTAATTATTGAACTATGACTCAAATGTATATAAAAGTATACATTTTTGGAAAGGAAATGGGTCAGAGAATCGAAAAATGTTGGTTTTTTGAGAAAATCACAAAATTCACTTTTTTGACCCCAATTTTTTTAACAAAGCTAACAAAAATAATTTTGAGTTAAAAATGCCCAAATCGCTTGACGATAATGTAAAGACACTAACTTAGTGACGATTTTTTAATTTTTTTAACATTATCTAATATTTTTGGAAATTTTGACTAAAAATTGCCAACAAAAAATGTCCATTTGTTTTCACTTTTTTGGCACTTTTCGGTCAAAATTTCAAAAAATATTAGATTAGGTTAAAAAAAAGCGATTTGGCCATTTTTTACTCAAAATTATTTTTGTTAGCTTTGTTCAAAAAAATTTGGGTCAAAAAAGTTAATTTTGTGATTTTCTCAAAACACCAACATTTTTGGTCAAAATTAACGCCACGTTTGGATTCTCTGATCCATTTCCTTTCCAAAAATGTATACTTTTATATGCATTTGATTAACAGTTCAATAATTACAGCACTCACAAAATTCAAAAAATCAAATCAAAAACTTCCTTGAGTCCCCCCATATGGTTCCACACCACCAATTAAATTGCCATTGACTTACATGCATAAGAGATCAAATTCAAGTCTGATTTTTTCAGCTATCGAGCGACTGGTTTGTTCAAATCCTTGTTTTCTTTGAAGATACTGATATCTTCCACCAAAAGAACACCCATTTTGGTGGGGTTGACCTTCATTTATTTCCGCAACGGGACGTCGATACTAAGTACACTCTCCAAACTGCTGTCTGCTAGCTATATTCGGTGCATTTGTTCTAGAAGAGGTGAAAAGAGAAAAGTTGTGTCAAATCTTACTATTACAGAAAATACCAGGGTTCTTTGGTTAAATATTAAGTTTATAGTCTACAAATCACAAATAACACAAATTTCTTTCATATTTAGAGCATTGTATACCTTTTCTGTACATTTAAATGAATGGTTAGAGGTGGGGTCCTTCTTGAATTAAAAACACAGGCTAGTGTTGGGCGCTAGCACAAATTTATTTGGAGGTGTGGAATCTTATGGCTGACTTGAAGACATACTTATCTGCTAAACTCAATAAGACAGCAAATTAAAGGTTGCATGTGATTGAATAGGATGCCTGGCTGAGTAACCTTTGCTATCTACTTAAGATAGCAAATAAAAGGTTCAATTGTATAAAGGATACTAAAAATAACAAATCAAAGATTGCTTGAGATTGCCTATAGTGAAGTAATCTTTACTGAAGATAGTACATTTACGGTTTCATAAGACTGGGTGATAGACCTTATAACAATGAGGTAACCTTTGATGTCGAACTTTTGATAGCTGTCAAAGCTTTCATGAGGCTTTATATTATGAATCCAAATAGACCTTGGTAATCTTTGCTATACTGAAGACAGCTTATCAAACGTTGCATAGTGTGGACATGATAGCAAACTGAGTATATTTATCTTTGCTTTTTACTAGAGGTTGCGTGAAATTCAAGAAGAATCATAATCAGGTAAAGTAACTCATTTTTGTTACAGAAGATGGTGATTTAACATTTTATTTGAGATCGCAATATATAGAGGACTTGCTGAATAAAATGATCTTTGTTCTACTAAAGATAATAACAATTCCGTCGTTTGACTAATAATAATATGAATTCGTTCTGAACTTTGTTTGAATTTGAATTTTAAGAAAGAAAGAATGAAAGTCTCCACATGTTTGTCATTACCGTCGTGGCCTGAAATTACATCCTATTACAATGAAAATTGTATAAATGTTAAAAAGTTATCATAGAGCCCCGAAATTCAGGCCATGACAATGATTATTGAGCTGAACAAGATCTATATTGAAAGCCCATCAATTTGTTATACAACGTATTCAAACTCTTTAAACTCATGTGTTATGTTATAAGCTAAGGACAGAATCGAATTAGTTACAGATTTTCTCTCACAACACGATATACGAGAATAACACTACCGACAGTATCATGTATAAACATAGACATGCATTCCACATGATAGTGCCCTTACAATGTAACCCAGGCCTACATGTATTTCATTTATTGATAAAGATATATATTACATGTAGGAAAGATGATATTCGAAGTCACGTCACGTACATATATACATACATACATAAGAGGATTTATACTACACAAAGGTTTGCGGCTATTGCATAGCACATGTTGCAGTAGTGTTACGTCAAATCAAGAGCTATAGCAATGTTTACATCTTGTAGCTAAATACTCCCGAGGTAATAATGTGTCTTGTGACGTATATTAGCTTCTTTAAGATTGGATGAAAATGCAAGGATTCGATGTAACGGTTGGAAATGTAAATGAAATATACATTAGGATTGGAAAAGAAAAATGATAAACAAAATATAAGGTAGTAGAGAAAGGATATGAGACCATTAGCAATCTTGGAATGAAAATCTTATTCCAGTTGATAAAATAATTTAGTTCACTCTATTCTACATAAATAGTTGTTAGATAATATCTTCGTTTTAGCTATCACCAGTAGATATAAGCAATGATTATCAGTAATGCTACTGAATGAGTAATCTAAATCTCCACTCGCACGGTATAATATTTGTAATGGGTTACGCTGTCTTCAGTAGATAGCAGTTATTTGTTTTTAACGATTTAAAAATGTTACAGCACGTATTCGCACGATTGACTTTAGATAACTCATTTCAGTATACCACCAATGATAAATTATATATTACAATATATTGTGTTCTATCTATCTATATCATATACTCTGCAAAGTTGCAAAATGCAATATCTAACAGAGGAATATACATAATGGCGACAATTGAAAATAGACAATAGAATACATCATAATCTTAATCTACAACTACAACTACACATGTTATGAGCAATATATTATAATTTTTGAATACAGTGCTTGAAAATTTCCAGAGATTTGGCATTGTACATTGAGGGTGTCAGTGAATTCCAGTCCTTAATTGTACGGGGATAGAAGCTGAACTTATATGAGTCGGTGTGAGTTGGAACGATACTAAATCTCTGTGGATGGAATTGCCTGGTTTGAACAGCCTGTCTACACAGGTAGTGCGGGATAGGAATGGCAATTTGTTCATTTTGAATTTTATATAGGATTGCTAATCTGTTATTTTTTCGTCTTTGCTCTAAGGAGGGCCACTGCAGGTCTTGTAAGATATTTGTTACCGTGCCCTCTGTTCTTTTGTGGTTATTTGTTACAAATCGGGCTGCTCTGCGCTGTACTGCTTCTAGACGTGATATGTCGCATGCATTATGGGGGTCCCATACAGCGCAGGCAAACTCAAGGTGCGGTCTCACAAGTGCGAAGTACATTTGTTGTTTCACGTACTTCGCGCACCTCCAAAGATTCCTGCGGATAAACCAAAGGGAGTTATTAGCTTTTACAGTGACATTATGAATGTGATGTGACCATTTCAGATTATTGCTGAGTTCGACTCCCAGATATGGATAATGGGATACATCTTAAATGTAAAGAAAATTGAAAGTCGTTATAATCTTGTCTTTAGTTATCTCAAATCGACTATATAGTTCAACGACCATCATGTTTTCGTGATGTAAACACGACTACTAACACTCTGAATTAGATTTCATGCCATGTAATAGTCAAGGCGTTCAATTCGTGACCTTTCGGTAAACGAATATTTGTTTTTAACAGACTCTATCGGAGCTGTGATGTAAACCGCGTAAAAGAGGATGGAAGCACAAGAATAGAGGAAACTCCTTAACGCCGACATGTTACATGAACACTTGACTGCCCCTAGGGTGAAAACTTAAACCATTTAGTTCAATAGCGCAGAATGAATACACCTATTAACGTATAGACCTATTATAGCAATACTAAACCATGATGCCCTTATGATATGTTAGGTTGGTATGACGCAACTGTGATGTTGTTTTGCCATACTATTATTAATCACGTTATCATAACAAAAAAAACCGTCTTATCTAAACAATTGTGTACAGCATAATTACGGGATGAGAGCATATTAAATTCAATATAATATACAAACTTTTAGTCAACAATAATGTAGTAAAACAACTACTAATCAGCCGTTTCCATTTTGCCAATCAAGGTATTTGACCTTATTTTTCTTTATATGTTACACTGATTTGATTTCAGATAGTGTTAGGCTTCAGATAATTATTTTACTTAACCTTTTGACTTGCAAGCTTACTCTTATAACCAGTGAATGGTAGTACCCGAATGAAAACGCTTTATGGTTGTATACACTTTCCTATTGAACGGATTGCAAACGATTGGTGCTGTACATTCAATATCAAATGCACAGATTTCAATATAGGATATTCTTAGACACTGGAAACCCATCATATCGCCGTTGAGTTTATGTGGAAGTACCAAACAAACGTCTATGTGACGCCTCCGTCACACTTAACACATGTTCAATTATTTAAGCTATTTGTGGCTTAAGAGGAAATATTAAGTAGGGCAATCATTGTTGACGCCGTGAAAACAAATCGGAACAGATATCATATTCCTCTCTCACCCTCTATTGAAAAAAATATCAAATCCAATATGGTATTTAGGATTTGAAAACTTTAAATGGTATACCGTATGTTTGCACTTTTGGATTCCGGTTTGAATTTACATTTAAACAGATTTGCTCAAAAAATTGATACAATTAAAGATTCCTTATTCCCAGAATTTACGCCTTCCATTCGGCAGCAGGCGTCTGCAGACAACATTCCAAAATGTCACAACATGTTTCAAAAATGTCAAAATTATTGACTTTAATTGCCAAATTTGGAATCAACATGAGAAATGCATACACAAGTACACACATACTTAGTATTGGGTCAGTAATCCTTGTGATAGAACTTGAAAGTTGGTAAACTGTTTCTGAAATATCTGTTTTGTATGGTATACAACTAATTCGGTAGCCGCGTGGAAAGTGTTTAATTAACACGCAAAATTGCGGTCCAAAGATTTATATAAGAGTACTATCATGACTATAGTAATAGTTGCGTGACATTTAACTACCGTATATGATTATAAAACCCCATACGATTTCGGAAAAAATATATTTCAGAGTCAATGATTTTCAATTCATTTGAATTAATGTTTTAAACTAATAGTTTCAAAATGGCGTTCGGTTAACCTTTTCACCAGTTACTGTACACAGCTTCAGCAAATGATAACATATATACACTGCGGTACAATCATCTTACATAATGCTAATACGATCCTGTCTACTATGGTTAACTTAAATAATTAAATTAGGCCTACATTACCAGCCATCTTATATGTTGTTGTTTTTAAGTGAAATAGAATTGTATCCTATATGCATACTCCACCGCTTCACATTCTTTGCTGATGTGCCATCTTCCGTAAGATAGCAGCGAGCGATACAATAATTTTACACCCAACTGTAATTGCTGTCTTCAGTAGATAGCAAACTCCAATCCGTTTATCCAGTCATCAATTGTTAATAATTTTTAATAAAATTGTGTTGATAAATTGCTGCACATGCAAATGGGAGGCAGAATTCCCATTTAAAAATGTAGATTTGTAGCTTCAGCGGATACCATAAAGCATGACTAATGATGTTGGTCATTTTATTTGTAGCAGCAAAAGAGGCAAGTGTTTGAGCGTATAGACACATGAAGCATTGGAATATCATCTATATTGACAATAAAAGTCAATTTATGACGAAACTCTTATATATTTACTAGTCTTGTCCCTTTGATTGTTTCAACTCAAATCGATCAATAGTGGAACGGCCATGGTGTTACGTGATCATGGTGATGTAAACACGACTACCTACACTCTGAATTAGATTTCCTGTCTTGTAATAGGTAAGGTGTTAGATTCGTGACCTTTCGGTAAACGAATATTTGTTTTTTAACAGACTCTTTATAGAAACTGATAAGTAACCGCGCGGAAAACTCCTCACGCCGACATGGTATAGAGATACCTGACTGCCCCTCAGGTAAACATTTAAACCATTTAATTTGATAGCGCAGGATGAATAAATTGGTAAGAATTACTGATTGGCCTAATGAAGTTGATGTCCAGTCTCTCTGATTCTGTTTACTGTGAAATTTGACATTTTAGTTTTTATTCTCGTTTATAATGTATCTTATCATAAAATAAGTCATTTTTGAAGATATGGGACACATAATAGGGACTAAGGTTGAGAGGTACCACCAAGTTCTTTCTCAGTTTTACCTTTGACCTTTAGCATGTCTAGAGGACTACTTACTGGACCAAAAAGTGGTAGAATCCGCAGCTCATGATGGGTTCATTATTATTTCTCCTAAAATATATGGTGCGGTATACACATAACATATACACATATCTCAATATGATATTCTAAGACATTAGAAATACATCTTGAGTTTACCTTGAAGTGCGAAACATACGCAATTGTGACACCTCTTTCATAAAAAACACACGCTCAACTAAAAGCAGTTAACATCACAAACGCCATTCAACAGATAGAAAAGGTTGATATACAATATCGCAATCGACCTCAAGCTTGCCATCCGTATAATAATCAACGCCGACGCAAAGAATATATATAGAGGAAAGAAGTTTCCCAGTGTATTCGTTATCTGTTTAACTTGACATTTTACTGCTGGTTATTCCCGATGCTTGAGTTCAGTCTAATCTATATAAGATGACACTCACCAATGCGGGGTTAATGACATAATTGGATCAACAATGGTCAAAGAAGTGCTATTTTATTTTTTGATACAACTTTGCTATCTACTGAAGATGAAATAACATAAAGCTTGCGACTACTAAATCAAATATAACTGAGTATACAGTAATCTGTTCTATTTTTTAAGAAAACAAAATGAAGATTGTAAGATCCGTGTGCATACAACAAGATGAGGATATACAAAATAACTTGTTCTTATGCATCTTATTCAGTTGTGTTTGTGGTATTACCAAAGTCGTTAGAGCATACGGAACTATGAGATTATTAAATGGCTGACTTGAAGAAATACTTATCTACTAAACCAAAGACAGCAAATTAAAGGTTGCATGAGATTTAATAGGATGCCTGGCTGAGTAACCTTTGCTATCTACTGAAGATAGCAAATAGATAGTTCAATTGTATATAGGATACTAAAAATAACAAATCAAAGATTGCTTGAGATTGGATAAGAGCCTAACTTTTAGTGAAGTAATCTTTCCAATTTACTGAAGATATAGCAAATTTACGGTTTCATAAGACTGGATGATAGACCTTATAATTATGAGGTAACCTTTCATGTCGAACTTTTGATAGCTGTAAAAGCTTTCATGAGGCTTTATATGAAGCCAAATCGACCGAGGTAATCTTTGCTATACTGAAGACAGCTTATCAAACGTTGCATAGTGGGGACATGATGGCAAACTGAGTATATTGATCTTTGCTTTTTACTAGAGATAACATATCAAAGTTCGCGTGAGATTTAAGAAGAATCATAATCGGGTAAAGTAACTCATTTTTGTTACAGAAGATAGTGAATTACAATTTTATTTGAGATCGCACTATAGAGGGCTTGCTGAATACAGTGATCTTTGTTATCTACTCAAGGTAGTAACAATATCGTCGTTTGACTAATCATACACTATACCTCTCAAATAACCGAACATGCATGAGTCCTAATCAATGTTACTGCCGCCGTTGTTTGTTTCCAACAAGATGACAAAAACAGCCTAAAAAGGCTAATGGTTATAGGCCTAAATTATGCTGCGCCTTTAAATAAGGCATTATATGACTTGTTAAGCTTGGTCATTGAAAGTAAGGGCGGCAGAAATATAAAGTTTTAATGGGTGATTGTCCAAAGTTATAAACGATACGCTAATTATCCATATGGATAATCAAACATTTCTCAAGGAAACGAGACCAAGCGAGAGCAAGCGAGAGCAGGCTACTCGATGTCTTTTTTTAGTCTACGAAATCTGTTTACTTATGGACAAAACCACCCATAGCCAGTGAGATTTAGTGCCACTTTTTTTTACTGTATAACAATTGGTAAATGGCACAATTTCTTATCGTTGCATTGTCTCAAGGCAAACAAATTTGGTATCAAAATGTGCCTAACAATTGGGTGCTTCTTGGTATTTGGAAATTATTTAAATCCATCAAATATTTTTGGAAATATTCTAGTATATGCTAGGGGGGAACTTACATATTTTGTTGGGTGTATATCAAATATAACTGAGTATACAGTAATCTGTTTTATTTTTTAAGAAAACAAAATGAAGATTGTATCCGTGTGCATACAACAAGATCATATAAAATGATTTATAATTGAGGATATACAAATAACTTGTTTTTATTTCATAAGACTGGGTGATAGACCTTATAATAATGAGGTAACCTTTTGATGTCGAACTTTTGATAGCTGTTAAAGCTTTCATGAGACATATTATATGAAGCCAAATCGACCGAGGTAATCTTTGCTATCTACTGAAGACAGCTTATCAAACGTTGCATGAGTGTGGACAGCAAACTGAGTATATTGATCGTTGCTTTTTACTTGAGATAACATAGCAAAGGTTGCGTGAGATTTAAGAAGAATCATACTCGGGTAAAGTAGTCTCAGTTTTGCTACAGAAGATGGTGAATTACAATTTCTTTTGAGATCGCAATATTATAGAGGACTTGCTGAATACAGTGATCTTTATTATCTCCTATTAAAACATACTCAAGGTAGTAACAATATCGTCGTTTGACTAATCATACACTATACCTCTCAAATAACAGAACATGCATGAGTCCTAATCAATGTATTCTCTGTTACTGCCGCCGTTGTTTGTTTCCATTTAATCGTAAACAAGACACATTTTTACATAATGAGAAAAACAGCCTAAAAAGGCTGATGGTTATAGCCTAGGCCTAAATTATGCTGCGCCTTTAAAGCATGCTATGACTTGTTAAGCGTTGTCATTGAAAGTAAGGGCGGCAGAGATATAAAGTATTAATTGGTGATTGCACCAAGTTATAAACGATACGCTAATTATCCATATGGATAATTAAACATTTCTTAAACCGTTTTTTTGAGAAACGAGACCAAGCGAGAGCAGGCTACTCGATGTCTTTTTGTTTGTTTACGAAATCCTAAAGCACCAATAAATTAATTAAAGGGCTATATCTTCGTGTCATATGAATTCGTTCTAAATTTTGTTTGGATTTCAATTTTAAGAAAGAACGAATGAAAGTCTCCACACGGTTTGTCATTACCGTCGTGACCTGAAATTACATCCTATTACAATGAAAATTGTATAAATGTTAAAAAGTTTGTTTCTAACAAATATCTCACAAATTTTCATAGAGCCCCGAAATTGAGGCCATGACAATGATTATTGAGCTGAACAAGATCTATATTGAAAGCCCCATCAATTTGTTACAACGTATGGGTTATGTTATGCAAGCTAAAGACAGAATCGAATTAGTTACAGATTTTCTCTCACAACACGATATACGAGAATAACACTATACCGACAGTATCATGTATAAACATAGGCACGCATTATACACATGATAGTGCCCTTACCATGTAACCCAGGCCTATTTCATTTATTGATAAAGATATATTACATTGTATAGATGAAAGATGATATCCGAAGTCACGTCACGTAAATACTACACAAAGGTTTGCGGCTATTGTATAGCACATGTAGCAGTACTGTTGTTACGTCAAATCATGAGCTAGCAATGTTTACATCTTGTAGCTATACTCCCGGGGTAAGAATGTGTCTTGTGACGTACATTAGCTTTTTCTAAGATTGAATGAAAATGCAAGGATTCGATTAACTGTTGATTCGATTTAACGGTTGGAAATATAAATGAAATATACATTAAGGATTGGAGAAAATAAAATGATAAATAAAATATAAGGTAATAGAGAAAGGATATATGAGACCATTAGCAATCTTGGAATGAAAATCTTATTCCAGTTGATAAAATAATTTAGTTCACTCTATTCTACATAAATAGTTGTTAGATAATATCTTCGTTTTAGCTATCTCCAGTAGATAGCAATGATTATCAGTAATGCTACTGAATGAGTAATCTAAATCTCCACTCGCACGGTATAATATTTGTAATGGGTTACGCTGTCTTCAGTAGATAGCAGTTATTTGTTTTTAACGATTTAAAAATGTTACAGCACGTATTCGCACGATTGACTTTAGATAACTCATTTCAGTATACCACCAATGATAAATTATATATTACAATATATTGTGTTAAATGTAAAGAAAATTAAAAGTCGTTATAATCTTGTCTTTATACGGTTATCTCAAATCGACTATATAGTTCAACGACCATCATGTTTTCGTGATGTAAACACGACTACTAACACTCTGAATTAGATTGCATGCCATGTAATAGTCAAGGCGTTCAATTCGTGACCTTTCGGTAAACGAATATTTGTTTTTAACAGACTCTATTGGAGCTGTGATGTAAACCGCGTAAAAGAGGATGGAAGCACAAGAATAGAGGAAACTCCTTAACGCCGACATGATACATGAACACTTGACTGCCCCTAGGGTGAAAACTTAAACCATTTAGTTCAATAGCGCAGAATGAATATACCTATTTTAACGTATAGACCTATAGCAATACTAAACCATGCCCTTATAGTGATTATGTTAGGTTGGTATGACGCAACTGTACTGTTGTTTTGCCACTATATCGTTAATCACGTTATCATTACAAAAAAAATCGTCTTATCTAAACAATTGTGTACAGCATAATTACTGGTTGAGAGCATGATATTACATTCAATATAATATACAAACTTGTCAACAATAATGCAGTAAAAAACTACTAATCAGCCGTTTCCATTTTGCCAATCAAGGTATTTGACCTTATTTGTCTTTATTATGTTACACTGATTTGATTTCAGATAGTATTAGGCTTCAGATACTTATTTTACTTAACCTTTTGACTTGCAAGCTTACTCTTATAACCAGAGAATGTTAGTGCCCGAATGAAAACGCTTTATGGTGTTATACATTTTCCTATTGAACGGATTGCAAACGATTGGTGCTGTACATTCATTATCAAATGCACAGATTTTAATATAGGATATTCTTAGACACTGGAAACCCATCATATCGCCGTTGAGTTTATGTTGAAGTACCAAACAAACGTCTATGTGACGCCTCCGTCACACTTAACACATGTTCAATTATTTAAGCTATTTGTGGCTTAAGAGGAAATATTAAGTAGGGCAATCATTGTTGACGCCGTGAAAACAAATCGGAAACAGATATCATATTCCTCTCTCACCTTCTATTGAAAAATATAAAATCCATATGGTATTTTGGATTTGAAAACTTTAAATGGTATATTTTTGCACGTTTGGATTCCGGTTTGAATTAAACATTTAAACCGATTTGCTCGTGTTATAAATATTGATACAATTGAAGATTCCTTATTCCCTGAATTAACGCCTTCCAACGCGGCAGCAGGCGTCTGCAAAAATATTAAAATTATTGACTTTCAATGTTGATTTGGAATCAGCGTGAGAAATGCTTTCAAATAAGTACAAACATACTTAGTATTGGGTCAGTCATCCTTGAGATAGACCTTGAAAGTTTGTAAACTATTTCTGAAATATCTGTTTTGTATGGTATAAAACTAATAGCCGCGTGGAAAGTGTTAAATTTACACGCAAAATTGCGGTCCAAAGATTTATAATGAGTACAATCATGACTTAAGTATTAGTTGCGTGACGTTTAACTATGTGATTATACAACGACTACGATTTCGGAAAAGATATATTTCAGAATCAATGATTTTCAATTTATTTGAATTAATGTTTTAAACTAATGGTTTCTGGTACACAGTTACTGTACACAGCTTCAGCAAATGATAACATATATTACACTAACTCTGCGGAACAAAATCATCTTACATAATGCTATAAATACGATGTCTACTATACATGGTTATAAAAATAATTAAATTAGGCCTACATTACCAGCCATCTTATATGTTGTTGTTTTTAAGTGAAATAGAAGTGAATCCTATAATATATGCATACTCCACCGCTTCACATTCTTTGCTGATGTGCCATCTTCCTCTCGTAAGATAGCAGCGAGCGATACAATAATTTTACACCCAACTGTAATTGCTGTCTTCAGTAGATAGCAAACTCCAATCCGTTTATCCAGTCATCAATTGTTAATAATTTCTAATACAATTGTGTTGATAAATTGCTGCACATGCAAATGGGAGGCAGAATTTAAGAATTCCCATTTAAGAATGTAGATTTGTAGCTTCAGCGGATACCATAAAGCATGACTAATGATGTTGGTCATTTGATTTGCAGCAGCAAAAGAAGCAAGTGTTTGAGCGTATAAGACACATGAAGCATTGGAATATCATAAATATTGACAATAAAAGTCAATTTATGACGAAACTCTTATATATGTAATAGTCTTGTCCCTTTGTTTCAACTCAAATCGATCAATAGGTGAACGGCCATGGTGTTAAGTGATCATGGTGATGTAAACACGACTACCGACACTCTGAATTAGATTTCCTGTCTTGTAATAGGTAAGGTGTTAGATTCGTGACCTTTCGGTAAACGAATATTTGTTTTTTAACAGACTCTTTATAGAAACTGATAAGTAACCGCGCGGAAAACTCCTCACGCCGACATGGTATAGAGATACTTGACTGCCCCTCAGGTAAACATTTAAACCATTTAATTTGATAGCGCAGGATGAATAAATTGGTAAGAATTACTGATTGGCCTAATGAGGTTGATGTCCAGTCTCTCTGATTCTGTTTACTGTGAAATTTGACCTTTTAGTTTTTATTCTCGTTTATAATGTATCTTATCATAAAATAAGTCATTTGTTAAGATATAGGGACTAAGGTTGAGAGGTACCACCAAGTTCTTTCTCAGTTTTACCTTTTACTTTTAGCTTTTCTATAGAGGACTATACTCACTGGACCAAAAAGTGGTCCGCAGCTCATGATGGGTTCATTATTATTTCTCCTAAAATATATGGTGCGGTATACACATAACATATACACAGGTCTCAATATGATAGATATTAAAAATCCATCTTGAGTTTACCTTGAAGTGCGAAACACGCCTTTGTGACACCCCTTTCATAAAAATCACACGCTCAACTTAAGTCATGCTATTTTGAATTGACGGTAAGCGTTGTTGATTCGATGAACTAAAGAATCTTATTATATATCATATTACGGGAGGCATTTTATTCTCAAATCCAATATAGCGAACTTCAATTTCAAGTATATGTACTTCCGATACATATTAATACTTTGTATGATTGTATTTACTTTATTTTAGACTCACGATTTAGTAAATTCAACAGTACACAACATTGTCATCCAGAAATCGATACAATCGGAAGTGCGTTGGCGTATAACAATACTTCGTGACATCTCCTGTCTGTACGATCTATTTAGCCATTTTGTACAAACTTGTGCAACATAATTATTTTGATATCTTCAGAAGATATCAACGGGCTTATGTCTGCCGTCTTAGAACGTCTTTGCTGTGCTTTCTTCGGTGATATAATATCGTTGTTTTGTTGTGCTATCGTCAGAAGATAGCGAAGGAAATGTAAGCCACCTGATAACACCTTTGTTATGCTATCTTCAGTAGATAGCAAAAGACTTACATCAGACATCTTATAACATCTTTGTTATCGTCAGAAGATAGCAAAGGAAATGTAAGCCATCCAATATCATTTTTGTTCAGTAGATAACAAAGGACTTACATCAGACATCTTATAACATCTTTGTTATCGTCAGAAGATAGCAAAGGAAATGTAAGCCATCTGATAACATATTTGTCTTGCTTTCTTCAGTTAAACCAAAGGATTTGTAACATCTTAGAAAATATTCGTTGCGCTATCTTCAGTAGATAGCAAAGGACTTGTGTCATGCCATCTTCTAATTGTTGTCTGGCATTTTCAGCTGATAGCAAACATCTTATGTCAGCAATCTTATAGCATTTTGTATAGTTATCTTCAGTAGATATCGAAGGAATTATATGTTAACCATGTTCCTCATGCTATCTTCAGTAGATAGCAAAGAACTAATTCCAGCCATTTCTTAACATCTATGTTGTGCTATCTTCATTAGAAAACACTAATCATGCTAATGCACACTCTAATTTACATGTAACATACTTACTCTGTCATTCATAAATCATCGAGTGAGTGACTGACATCTTCAATAGCAAAGAGCTATCATCGACTCTGCTAATAATTTATACAATGGCATGAAACCTTTTTTGGCTATATTCTATACACCACTGCAAAAACTGCTGAACGTGTTCAAATGTAACAGATATAGAACATGTTCTGATGTGTTCTGAATACGTTCAGAACATGTTCTAAATCTGTTACATTTTGAACATGTTCTGGAACACCTGGAGAACACACCGTGAATATGTTCTGAACGCGTCATGTGTTCTGCATTTTTTGTTGTTAAGGTTATTATAATCTCTGTCAAGTACTTCACACACTTATAGGATCGTTGTTTGCTATCTTCGGTAGATAGCAACGATCTACCAGTGCCATTTCTATCGTTATACAGATTGTAACAACATACGGTAGTTCATTACCCCTGATGTGCAATGCACATACGTTCAATAATGGTTGGTTTATACAGAATCGATTTGGAGCATTTGAAACTGAGCATATTTTAGTGTTAAAACTTTTGTAAACATAGCACTGTAAATTTCGTCACAACCAGTCACTAGAAATGTTCTACATGGTATTATTAAAATAAGAAATCGAGTTTTCTATCAACTTGAACTTTCATACTCCAATAATATGACATCTTAGCCCCGGGTTCCGATCTTCGCAAACTACTAAAGTTTGATACAGTAGTTGTATGTCTAGATCTAAACATCTAATACTGTAACCGTGTATAATAAGTGGCTATACCCCTCAACCAACATATATCCCAAATACGTGAAATCTGAACCGCTATACTACATCCAAGGAAAATACCCGCAGCTAAACGTCTACTCTATAGATAGAATAGATAAACGTGATAACCCTTCCCGACATTCAACGCGCGTTGCACGCTACGTTACGATTTTGTACGAATGGTTCCCAGTCATAAAAGCTCACAGGAGGAGGTGAATGAGTAGACGGGGTGCTGCAGTATGTGTTACAGTGCAAGGGTAACGTCATTGACAGGGGCAGCTCATATTCAAGCGATGACAGGCAGTTATGAAAACAAATCATGACATTTATGAGCAATTTACACTTCAATCTTTTTCTGATTTGAATCAATAAATTAAAATGAGGAACATGCATTGGTCTATACAACGCACCGCGTGGAGTTGAACTTTTAACACCGTGGAATGAATACTTGGATATTATATTAAGTGAGATGTATCTTTGGATATGATTAATACTGTTTGTTTATGATGTATGTATGTGAACAAGAACTTTTATGGGCTGTAAGAGATGTCAATATCATGTTTGAGGTAAGATATCATCGTTAACATTGTCTAAAGTTAGATTACTTTGTAGTTAATATAATTAAAGATACGGTATCTTTCTACTGCTGCGTATACCAAAAAACAAAAACAAAACAGATTACATAGCAATACAGGGTTGAAGCATTTAAAACAAACTAAGTTGCTATCCATAGACTATAGTTAAGAAAGCAATACCTTTTGCGTAAAAAAAGACTGCGAATGCTGTGCTATCTACTGAAGATAGCAAAATATGCATTAGATTGCATAGCTGTTAAAGTATAAAGTGCTGTTAGAGTGAAAAGATAACATTCATGGTTGAGCACGTAATTAAACGACTAGGAATGAGTGCTATTCTGAAGATATAGTTAATACAATGTCATTGCGCAGATAGGCCTGTATATATTTCATTTTCTATCGCTTCTATCTAACATGTCTAATCATGTGCTTTTAAAATTTGTCATTTTAAGAGAGCATACATTACGAAACGATTGTAATAGAGCCGACATTAAATGGTTAAATGTGATACTTTTATTATGATATTTTACCATCATAACAGCAAATTTAGCACATAATGGCAGCAAATTCAGCAAAACCAATATTACACAACAACATTGTGTTAGGTCTGTTACTCGCTTTGTGTGCTATTATTATTTATATAGTCTGAACTTAAAGCAGCCTTGCACTTTTTGACTGTTATAGCATTATTCACGCTACTTAAACTTGGATTATGTGTGTAAAGGTGTGCTGGCTTCGCGTCATAACTTTAATTAATTTTTCTGGTCGCGGCTACTTCATAAACTCAGGTATATACTGTATATTTAATTTTATGAAGCATATCTTGTGAGACCAGCCTTATAGCCATACGTTAAGAAAGTGCATATAAGTGCATCGGAATGTGCAAAATATTAAAACGGATAAACCGACTCAGCCATCCGCGTATAATTAACCCGTATAATACCGCCGGCTATGGGTCCTGGCATACGGCGGTTTCTGCTTTTATAATGATAAAAATTCTGTAACAACCGTGCCATAAATATTGTCTTAGGAATACACACCACTATTAAATCAAAAGGGGGAATCTAGAAAGGTGCATGAATTGCAAATTGACCTTATAATATATTCAACATTTGTTAGATTATTATCCTGATTCTGATGATTTTTCCCAGAGAGATGGCGTATTACTATTAAATGGTGCGTGTTAATATGGTTAGAGTTATCATTGGTTATATTTGTATTCTGTAGCACAACATTTGGACTAGATTGTATCTGGATATAGGTGCTGGGGTATAACAGTATAAATCTTTCAGTGCAGTGTATGTTTTGAAATATGTGATCTGTATTATCGTTCCAAAGGGAGCGAATTGTAACCATTATTGCTTAGTGGAGATCATACTGTGGACGATTAACAAGGTGAACATTGCAAAATGTGCTCAAAATGGTGCGGATCGGGAAATGGTCGGAATTATATCAAACTGATGGAAGTGGTATGGAACCGCAGATATTGAGAATCTTGATGGTGTTGCTTAGTTGCTCGTATCGTAATATATATATAGGAAGGGGCGGACATACGGGAACTTTGAGTTATTTTTAGCAAAATTGCTTGGCAGCCAGTGTTTCAGAAACAAAACATTCCATGGACGCACTCAACGCTGAGCGTTACGCACTTGATCCGCAGTAGTCGCAATGTGCGGTTGCCTTAATTGATTGATATTGTTTTTGTTTTCACCGGCGTTTGATTTGTTTTCACCGGCGTGACGTAGGTCTGCCCCAACCGAAAAGCAAGTTTTGATCTATCCTTGCTGAAGACAAGTATGTTCCAAACAACTGCAAATAAGTTATTGTTACTTGGGGTCAAACGTGCACATGAATCATGTCAATTCTATAATACAGTGTGTACGTGTCAATTAAGAACTCATAATGATGTGCCCCCAGTGGAGTAGGGTATGACACAAGTTTGGGGATATGCAAAACATAGGTGAAAGAGTGTGTAACATATATGAACTGATACTCGTTACTAGAGTCGATGCTATCTATACTGAAGATCGAACAAAGCAAAGCAAAGCAAGAGTACCTACTGAAGGCAGCAAACCGAAAATTGGATATAAGATTGCCACAGAGTATATAGAGCACACTTATATCATCTGAAGACAGCATATAACAAATATTGCTTATGGTTGGTAAAGTGGCACCACTGATATCTACTGTAGACAACAAATCGAAGATTGCATAAAATTGCCACAGAGTATAGAGCACACTTATATCATCTGAAGACGGCATATAACAAATATTGCTTATGGTTGGTAAAGTGGCACCACTGCTATCTACTGAAGACAGCAAATCGAAGATTGCATAAGATTGCCACAGAGTATATAGAGCACACTTATATCAGCTGAACTTCTGAAGACAGCATATAACAAATATTGCTTATGGTTGGTAAAGTGGAACCACTGCTATCTACTGAAGACAGCAAATCAAAGATTGCATCAGATTGCCACAGAGTATATAGAGCACACTTATATCATCTGAACTTCTGAAGACAGCATATAACAAATATTGTTTATGGTTGGTAAAGTGGTACCACTGCTATCTACTGAAGACAGCAAATCAAAGATTGCATCAGATTGCCACAGAGTATATAGAGCACACTTATATCAGCTGAACTTCTGAAGACAGCATATAACAAATATTGCTTATGGTTGGTAATGTAGTACCACTGCTATCTACTGAAGACAGCAAATCAAAGACTGCATCAGATTGCCACAGAGTATATAGAGCACACTTATATCAGCTGAACTTCTGAAGACAGCATATAACAAATATTGCTTATGGTTGGTAAAGTGGTACCACTGCCATCTACTGCAGACAACAAATAGAAGATTGCATAAGATTGCCACAGAGTATATACAGCACACTTATATCATCTGAAGACAGCATATAACAAATATTGCTTATGGTTGGTAAAGTGGTACCACTGCTATCTACTGAAGACAGCAAATCGGAGTATATATAGCACACTTGTCATCTGAAGACAAATATTGCTTATGGTTGGTAAAGTGGTGTTACTGCTGCTATTTACTGCATACAACAAATCGAAGATTGCATGAAATTGACACAGAGTATAGAGACACACTTATATCATCTGAAGACAGCATAAAACAAATATTGCTTATGGTTGGTAAAGTGGTACCACTGCTATCTACTGAAGACAGCAAATCGAAGAGATTGCATAAACTTGCCACAGAGTATATATATCGAGCACGGTTGTCATCTGAAGACAGTATAATCAAATATTGCATATGGTTGGTAAAGTGGTACCACTGCTATCCACTGCAGACAACAAATCAAAGATTGCATCAGATTGCCACAGAGTATATAGAGCACACTTATATCATCTGAACTTCTGAAGAGAGCATATAACAAATATTGATTATGGTTGGTAAGGTGATACCACTGCTATCTACTGAAGACAGCAAATCGAAGATTGCTTAAAATTGCCACAGAGTATATAGAGCACACTTATACCATCTGAAGACAGCATATAACAAATATTGCTTATTGTTGGTTAAGTGGTGCCACTGCTATCTACTGAAGACAGCAAATCGAAGATTGCATAAACTTGCCACGGAGTTAATAGAGCACACTTATATCATCTGAACTTCTGAAGACAGCATATAACAAATATTGTATGTTGTTGGTTAAGTGGTACCACTGCTATCTACTGAAGACAGCAAATCAAAGATTGCATCAGATTGCCACAGAGTATATAGAGCACACTTATACCATCTGAAGACAGCATATAACAAATATTGCTTATTGTTGGTTAAGTGGTGCCACTGCTATCTACTGAAGACAGCAAATCGAAGATTGCATAAGCTTGCCACGGAGTTAATAGAGCACACTTATATCATCTGAACTTCTGAAGACAGCATATAACAAATATTGTATGTTGTTGGTTAAGTGGTACCACTGCTATCTACTGAAGACAGCAAATCAAAGATTGCATCAGATTGCCACAGAGTATATAGAGCACACTTATATCATCTGAAGACAGCATATAACAAATATTGCTTATGGTTGGTAAAGTGGAACCACTGCTATCTACTGAAGACAGCAAATCAAAGATTGCATCAGATTGTCACAGAGTATAGAGACACACTTATATCATCTGAACTTCTGAAGACAGCATATAACAAATATTGCTTATGATTGGTAAAGTGGAACCACTGCTATCTACTGAAGACAGCAAATCAAAGATTGCATCAGATTGCCACAGAGTATATAGAGCACACTTATATCATCTGAACTTCTGAAGACAGCATATAACAAATATTGCTTATTGTTGGTTAAGTGGTACCACTGCTATCTACTGAAGACAGCAAATCGGAGTATATATATTATAGCACACTTGTCATCTGAAGACAGTATATAACAAATATTGCTTATGGTTGGTAAAGTGGTGTCACTGCTATCTACTGCAGACAACAAATCGAAGATTGCATAAAATTGCCACAGAGTATAGAGCACACTTATGTCATCTGAAGACAGCATAAAACAAATATTGCTTGGTTGGTAAAGTGGTACCACTGCTATCTACTGAAGACAGCAAATCGAAGATTGCTCAAGATTGCCAGAGAGTAGGCCTTTATAGAGCACCCTTATCACCTGAAGACAGCATATAACAAATATTGCTTATGACTGGTAAAGTGGCACCACTGCTATCTACTGAAGACAGCAAATCGAAGATTGCATAAGATTGCCACGGATTATATATAGCACACTTGTCATTTGAAGACAGTATATAACAAATATTGCTTATGATTGGTAAAGTGGTACCACTGCTATCTACTGTAGACAATTGCCACAGAGTATATAGAGCACACTTATATCATCTGAAGACAGCTTATAACAAATATTGCTTATGATTGGTAAAGTGGTACCACTGCTATCTACTGTAGACAACAAATCGAAGATTGCATAAAATTGCCACAGAGTATAGAGACACACTTATATCATCTGAACTTCTGAAGACAGCATATAACAAATATTGCTTATGGTTGGTAAAGTGGTACCACTGCTATCTACTGAAGACAGCAACTAGAAGATTGCATAAGATTGCCACAGAGTATATAGAGCACACTTGTTGTCATCTGGAGATAGTGTTTAACAAATGTTGCTTATGGTTGGTAAAGTGGAGGTATTGCTGTTATCTTTGTTTTGTACTGAAGACAGCAACGTAAAGATTGCATAGGATTATAATAAGCTGGTATGTAAATTAGACTGTTGTTTTGCCGTCTATACTGACGACAACAAAGCTGACATTATACTTAAGACTTGCATAAGATGGTTGAATAAGAGTAATATTAATACCATAGGAATTCCTCCTGATGGGATCAAGTTGAAAATTGTACTCGAATTTTTAGTAGCCCTACGTCCTATTAATATAATCATGCTGGTGTCACTCTCTGCTCATATTAGGTCTACTTCAACTGGCTCCAATGCTCATCTTTTCCGATAACTGACACGGTGTGAAGTATTTTGTAGGCACCGACTGAGCCATTATGCACTGTGTTGAAATCCCTTTTTCGATGCATATAACTAGCAAAGTAAAGGAGATTTTTTAAAAATTATACTAGGAGCCATCGTGAAACAAATTATTAAAATAAAAACAGCTTTTAATTTAGGTTTTTTGGGTGCCCTTTAAAATGTGCAGGGAAATTTTTCAAATATCATAACAGTGTATAACCTTCAGGTACCATTTTGGTTTGTTATTAAAATATTCACCACCGGTCATTCGGTGCACTTGAATAACTGATGGGGACGAGGGCGTATAATTACTTAGGTCTATACCGTATGAAATGCTCATTGAATCAAACGTAAAAGTGAAATAAGAGTTAATGATAAGGAACTCCCTGGTCATTTGGACAAGTTCACAGTTTAATAACGTACATCATCAGCGGTCCCTAATTCCCAATTCAAATTAAGAATTTAATATATTAGTATTACCACTGACCTGTATCTGTGTATCGTATGGCCCGTTGTCCATTTAATGGTAACTAATTTATGTTATATCTCTTATTTGTGTCTACCAGAATCTTCCTTGAGATCAATTTGGTCTTAATAGTGAATAAAATGTGTGTCTCGGCCTATATCCTAAACAGCAATAACGTTATAAACTGATGTGTTCGGTCAGTCGGCCATGCATGTCTCATGTGTCTTGTTGGTTTAGAGCTTAAAATGAGTCGAAAAATAAAATGAAATTTATCAATCACCGGATCAAACACTTTTGGTCCGGGCGAGTTATGTCCTGATAAAAGCACTAGACCCATACGAGTTTTACCTTTATATGCCTACCTCTATCCTGCTATTTCTATATCAATATTGATGTGAAATGTTCACCTTTTTGTCACCATTACCGAATCTATACCGTACTACGCTAACATCTACTGAAGATAGCAAACATCAAATCGCTTAAAGTTCAGTCCGCAATTTCTTAATTTCAAGAGGGTAGTACCATCGTAGATGAGATCTCATAATTGTAGGAAACAATATGTTTCAAACAAATTAATGAAAATACTGAAATGAAAAGAAAAATTAATCAAACTCAATCAAACTGCATTTTTCTATATCTTCAATGACAACGACTATTCTTACATGATCTATTCTTACTCTGCGGTGCATTTATACATAAATGCAATCCCAGCTTTGCTATCTTCAGTAGATGGCACTTTAAGATAATTATGTCTTATAACACAGACTAATTGCTATCTTCAGAAGACAGCAAAGGTGACCATCTCATAAATTTATATCTGCATTCTCCGGCCATCTCATAACGTTTCTGTACACAATCTGGTTGACTATCTTCAGTAAATAGCAGCAATGCTCTTATTATACGACAGTCGCCTTAAAAGACTTTAGACAATAATTTTAATCTTCGGTAGATAGCAATAGCACTCTCGTACGCCAGTCGTTGACATTTTGCACCGTATTTTCATCTTCAGTATAGATAACAACGAAACTTTGTGTCAAGTAACACAAAGCTTATCAGTTTATTGCGTTAACTCATCATCTGTATAAACTAGCATTTACTATAATATACATTTTATTTTCTATTTGCTATACGTATAATATTATGCCGTGCGGCCATTTTGTAAAGCTTTTATGCCATATCTGGTTTGCTATCTTCAGTAGATAGCAAAGCGCCCTTCTACAGTCGTTAACATTCCATACAAACACTATTAATTGCTATCTTCGTTAGATAGCATCAACGTTATAACTCTACACCAGTCATTGATATTTTACACATCATTGATTGCTATCCTCAGTAGATAGCAGGAAAACTACGTATTATATACATACATTACTATTCGTGAGTACACAAATCGCGTATATTTACACACTAAGTAGCATCTGAATATTGCTACGGTATCTATATATCTATTTTAGCAACAATCACTGAAATCTTCCCCTTTTTAGATACGGGCGTTCCTTACTTTATTTCTGGGTAGTGCAGTATTATATTGTAACGCTATACCGTGTAAGAGAATTGCCTCCAACCCATTCCAGTCGCTTTGCTTTTTGATATTGATTTACAGCTCATTGAATGAACTTCAAGAACGGGAAAACATTGACTTGTCCCTAAGGGTTGCATGTATATGTTTGCTCGCCCCACACACCCGTCACCATTCAAGATTGAAATAAGATTTTGTGAACAGGAAAAAATGCAATATAGGTTTCCCGGTGCTGGAGCTGCTTATAATTAGTGGAGCTTCGGAGACACCTTAGGCTGGCTTCTTACCTAGACAATACTTGGGCTTTGAATAATTGCATTAAGTTATAGAAAGCGTGTCGACCTGGATGGAAACCAACACTTTTCCATGAGGGTATTTTGGCGGGAAAATAATGACAATAATGGCATAATTCCTTTACACCATACGATCGTACCATCTTGTCATGAAAGCAATCTGTATGACCCGCGGTGTTTGTGGTAGTGGACCAATGTTACCACTAAAAGAATGTTTTTACTTACCCAGTGTGTACAGCCTAAGTAAAATGCGATCTATATTGTCGTGTGGATGAATATTAAATAATTGATGCATTTACCGTGTGTAAAGCTTATCTCCCATATAGCATTTTAAATATTCATAGATTCTAAAAAGGTTCTTGAACGATTGGAATGGTGGGGAATTGTACACTTAGAATCAACCGCAAATCTTTGCGATTTGTAAATGAAAAGCCACTGAATTGAAGTTTGAACATTTCCTTAAATTAATATTGTATGCACTTTAATTACAGCGTTTGGCAAGAATGTTTACAAAACGTATAGACTGAAGAATTGGGTGAAATCGAGTTGTTACGCAATGAACGATGACTTTTCTAAGCGGGATCATTTGTGATAAAAACCATTTTAGTAGATAACACCATCTATACGGTTGCTGCTATCTACAGAAGATAGTACTAAATGATATCTACACAGGGGATAGCACAAAAATGCTGTATACATGATGATAGCACTAGAATAAAATGCTATACCGAAGATAGCACTAACATGCTATCCCGGGGGGGGGGGGGCAGTCAAACATAATGTTGTACACATGCGTGACCAAAAAACGCGTAAAAAGGGGTGTTTTTCAGTGTTAAGGGTATCAAAAACGCTGATTTTCAAGAAAAAGGGTGGCTTAAAATCCCGGCTTAAAATACAGGTCGAACGTGTTTAGGGTAACTTATTTTGTTCCCCGTTAAATAGACAAAACTTGTTTAGGGGTCATATTCTGGCAAGAACTTGTTTAGGGGTCAAAATTTGCAAGGAAAGCGCGCTAAAAACTTGTTTAGGGGGTAATTTTGCTTGCAGGATAAAACTTGTTTAGGGGATGTCTGGAAAAAATTTGGTCACGCATGTGTACACCATTATGTTTGACTGCCCCCCCCCCCCCCCCCCGGGCATGCTATATACAGATGACTAGCACTTATCAGGCGCGTGCCCAGG
This sequence comes from Ophiura sarsii, assembly GCA_035610835.1. Lineage (NCBI taxonomy): Eukaryota > Metazoa > Echinodermata > Ophiuroidea > Amphilepidida > Ophiuridae > Ophiura > Ophiura sarsii. The sequence goes on along the minus strand of CM069441.1, from coordinate 117,107,219 downwards.
GGGGGGGGGGCTTTGGGGGCTCAAGCCCCCCGGGTCCCCAGAGGGTAAAAAAAAAGAGGGGAGAGAGGGGAGGAGAGGAGAGGAGAGAAGGAGGTGAGGGAGGAGAGGAGGGGAAGGGAGAGGAGGAAGGGAGGGGAAGGAGGAGAGGAGGAGGAGTGGGTGGAGGGGGGGGGGGGGGGGGGAAGGAGAGGCCGGGAGCTTTTATTAGTGTCTCTCACTGAACCATGTGAGTGTTTTATAACGAAATTAAATATTGATAGCAAGGAGAGTTTTAGGGTCTTCTAGCTTCATGATCCAGGCAAGTTAAAACCCAACAGCTTGGCCCTCTGAATCACCAGTGGCGTAACCCCCATTGGCAAAAGAGTAAAAAATAAAAGGAAGATAAGGAGGAAGGGTAACGAGCATAGACAATGCTCCCCCCCCCCCCATCATTGTCACGGTAGGGTTACAGTGGCGTATCCTGGGGGACAGCAGGCCATGCCCCCCCCCCCCCCATTGAAAAAAGGGTTAAAAAAAGAGGAAGAGAAGAAAGAAGAAGAGGAGAAGTGTTAGGAATGCCAATTTTTGCGCGCTTTGCGCGTATTAATTTCAATATTTTATTATTTAAGCGAGGTGGCTTCAGGACAGTTTTCATGACCAATTTTAGTTCTTATTATACTAAACCATTAGTGTTAGAAATACAATTTTTTCGCGCTTCGTGCGCGTATTAATTTTAATATTTTATTATTTAAGCTTAACAAGGTGGCTTTCAGGACAATTTTCCATGACCATTTTAGTTAAAACTTACGAATTTTGCGCGCTCCGCGTGCATATTTTCGACAGGTTTTAACATTATTATGACTCTCCACACCAGAAATTGGTAATATTATGTGGGGGACGTTATTATCATACTGGACCATTAGTGTTAGAAATGCACTTTTTTGCGCGTTTCGCGCGCGTATTGGTTTAAATATTTCATTCTTTAACTTTAAAGGTAGATGACCCGATCACATTTTCGTAACACAGAATTATTTCAAACATACGGAGATTTTCATATCATATGAAAGCTCGTATTTTTCTCATCATCATACTGAAATTTGACGGCCTAAATCGGTATAATTACGGAGAAATCGATGAAATAACGGCGAATTACCGCGAATGGTGGTTACCACCGATATAGTTTGTGTACTACTCAATGGGTACAGTTCACAGCATCTTGTGCGTCTAAAATAAGAACCATAAGAGCTATGCAACTCAAACTTTGGAACACGACTTTTTTTAAGGATGACCTTTCATGTAGAATAGAAAACTTCAAGTTGAAAATCGGAATGTGATCGGGTCATCTACCTTTAACAAGATGAAAAAATGGCTTCAGGACAGTTTTTCAGGACCCTTTTAGTTCAAAAACTCCAAATTTTGCGCGATCCGCATGTTTTCTAGAGGTTTTTATATTATAATATAATGGCCCTCAAACCACACCAACTTCTCTATACTAAATATTATGTGGGGGCGTCAAAACGTCATTCTGGACCTTTTTAGTGCTAAAATCATAATTTGTTAGAGCTTCGCGCGTATAAGGTTCAACTTTTCAATATTTAAGATCAACAAGATTGCTTCAGGTTTTTTTGGCCGCCCCCCCCCCCCCCAATCAAAACAGTCCTGGATACGCCATTGGGTGGGGACGATGCCCCCCCCCCCCCCGTCTTCAAAAGAAGCCATTTTTTGCGCGAATTGGTTTCAATGTTTAACTATTCAAGCTTAACAACATGGTTTCAGGAACGTTTTCTGGACCATTTCAGTGACAAAACTCGAAAACAAATTGCGCGCTTCGCGCGAGTTAGATTCAATGTTTCTTTATTCAATTTATAAAAAGAGGGCTTAAGGAACGTTTTTCTGGACCATTTTAGTTTAAAAATCTGAGTTTGTACGCTCAGGAACGTTTTTCTAGAGCTTTTTAGTGTTAAAATAGCCATTTTTTGGCGCGCTTCGCGCGAATTGGTTTCAATGTGTATTCAAGCTTTATAACAACATGTTTCAGGAACGTTTTCTGGACCATTTTAATTAGTAAAGTAGACATTTTTGCGCGTTTCGAGCGAATTGGTTTCATTTTTTTTTATTATTCAAGCTTAAACAAAATGGCTTCATAACCATTTTAGTGTTAAAATAACCAGTTTTTGCACAAATTAATTTAAATGTTTTATTATTCAAGCTCAACAAGATTGCTTCAGGAACGTTTTCAGGACCATTTCAGTGTAAAAATAACATTTTTTTGCGCGCTACGCGCGAATTAGTTGGAATGTTTTATTATTCAAGCTTGGTTTCAGGAACGTTTTTTTAACCTTTCTTTTTACAATATCCATTTTTTTTAAATATTTTGTTATTCAATTTGAACACGACGCGCGTATTAGTTTCACTGATTATTTATGATTCAAGCTTAAACAATAGCCAATTTGTTTGCGCTTTTTTACTTTGTATTATTCAATTTCAACAAGATGGCTTCATAAACGTTTTCAGAACCTTTTTAGTGTTAAAATATATATTTTTTTGCGCGCTATGCGCGCATTAGTTTCACTGTTTATGTATTATTCAAGCTTAACAAGATGGCTTCAAGAACGTTTTTCTAAACCTTTATTTTTACAATAGCAAATTTTTGCGCGCTCCACGCCTATTATTTTAATACAACTTTGTTACTCAATTGGAACAAGATGGCTTCTGAAACGTTTTCTGGAACTTTTTAGTGTTGAAATAGACATTTTTGGCGCGCTACGCGCAAATTAGTTACTGTTTAATTATCAGTCAAGCTAAACAACGTGGCTTCAGGAACGGTTTGCAACGCGCAAATCGTTATTAATTTAATCACAATTTCAACCCCTTACGTCGTGTTATAGGCCTATGCTTTTTCAAAATTTAAGGGGAACAAAATTCCAATTTTGAATGATATTCTTGATAATAAGCCAATATTGATTGGAAATGAAGTTAAGGGTTTTTCAAGGCTTTTCAATAAAATATTGGTCAAAATTACACACAAAATCGCACCAAATAGGTTCGAAAATTCAAAATAAAACACAAATTCCAAGGGGGCCCCTCAGACTTCCCCTGTCCGCGTTACCGCGAATAGCGGTGCGAACCAATGAAATTTATTTTTAAGCCCCCCGGGTAAAAAAATCCTGCGCACGCCTATGCTTATGCTATTTATACAGAAAAGCACTTATCAAGCTCAAGTGAGAAAGAACAGATTGATTGCCCACATTAAATTGTCTTTTAAAGTTTTGTTTGCTTTTGCTTTATTCCAATAAGATTTTATGCTAATTTTGTTGAACTATTCACCAATAGGCCAACGCCTCGCTGTGACGATTGGTTATCCCGTCCTTTACACAGGGATACGCCTATTAACACATATAACTTTTAACCTTCATTGTTTTCTACTTTTTAATTAATTTCTTAAATAATATCATTTTATTACAAACCAGAGAATGATGACTTGGTAAAATCATACTAAGCCTATACATCGATGACGACTATTGAAAATTTGTGAATAGCCACTCTATTTCAGTGGACCAATGATATCACTAAAGGCGTAGCCATAACCAGTATGATATTTCTGAGATATCTTATATAATATGATCAGCTATAATACGGCATGACAGACTCATCAGTGTTTGTCAATCTTGACTGGTTAGCAGCGACTTCTGTTTCTTATTTTCTGATGATGCTCAACCATTTGCTCCAGGCATTCTCCTGGTTTACTCAACCAGCTGCATGTATATCTGGATTCAATTGCCACGGGGAAAACGGCTGGAAGAGCCCTTCTCCATTACCATCGCGTGCTATGCTACATAATACGTCACCAGTCTCGGCATAGTCTTTTTTATAAATTGAGCCTGATTATGGGTGGATTTAGGATATTCCATGAAAATATATAGTTACACGATTTGGAAATTGTAACGGTCTATATTATAGGTGTAATGCTAGTTCAAGGGTGCACAATCTCATGTTCCATTCATACAAATAGATCACCATGTTGTCAGTTTTTAATGATCCAAGGCGCAGCCAGATAACTCGCACGCCTTGAGCATTGGGCAAAATCCCGTATAGGATGCAATTCGAGGTGCGTGAGACCATTTTCCTTTAACATTTGTAAATTTCAGACTATTCATACGGATATAACATCACCGCATTCTATTTAAAAATGATTTAAATTAGGTCTATCATCCCTTCTACACAATACATAATTATAAAAACCCAATTCAGTTTGGATTTTTTTTCCGCGAGTAGGCCTACATGTAGTGTAACTTTAACCTATGGTTAAGCATCTAGGCCTAATTATAAAAGTAGGGTTTTCAATTAAGTCTACATGTTCACTACTAAGGATTGATGGCTTCATCTGGACCAACAGTTCAATATAAGTGTTCCATTCTAGCTAGCTCCACTAAGAAGGCTGACCCTCTGACCGTCCTCATCTGACGAGACCACTTTGAACTATGAATTGCGCCACCAACTGTTAAAACCGTGTTTGCACAGGTATTATGACAAATGTTTTCTTTTTCCATACTGAGATAAAGCCAATTGGGTTTGTTTCAGGGAACAAACACGTATTTGTCCTATTCGGGCCAGCTCCGGGGTGGGGGCAGGGGGGGGGGGGGGGGGGGGGGGTGGGGGGTTTAGAGCCCGTTTTAGAGGATGTTCATAGGATGCCAAATAAGAGAAATCATATTTTGTTGCGGAATGAATGTTGAAATAGTGACTAATGTGATGCCACAACTCACGACTACCTATGTTCCTTCTGTCCCTGCTTTTTAGCATCTCTCACTGATCACTAAAACATGATGAAGAAAATGTTTTTTGTCGTAAACTTAAAACTTGCCGCATGAGGGCACTATAACGAGCAACACTGAAAAGTAGCAGGAGAATCCCCTGTTTGCTTTTTGTGTACATCCACACAGACCTTGTAAATTAAAGTTTTTCGTCATGAGTCACTCGGCTCAATCCAACAAACCAATTGAATGATCTCCGATTGCAAGGATGAATGAAGAACACATCTTGGTATCGGCTGGACTAATTGTGTGTCTTGAATGATACACGAAACATTAATGTGTCGGAACTTCCAAAAACAAAGGATTACTTTTCATCACATTGATTCATCCGGTTCAAGGACAAGAAACAACAATTCGTGATGTTATTTGGATCGGGATCGTGTGTTCACTGTTGACTCCCGTTGTTGACTTTGCAAATTGGTGGAGTGGAGTTGAGGAGGACCTCGACACCGCCGCTTAGCGTGCCTGTGAGCCAAGACCTCGCGGCGGACAATAGCTTCACTATAATACGAGACGGGCTTCAAGGCACCGCTCTAAAACCCCGTGCCGAGCAAGCCTCAGAGCTTTTGGAAATTTGTGCCTTGATTTTTCCACCCTTTTTAGATTATTTTATTGGGAATATATTACCGTGACATTTGAAAAGACAATTCAAAGGAATCATAGACGAATCGCAGAAGTGGACTCGGAATATCTTCAAGAGCAGAGCAAACTTGGAGGAGTGTGGTCCAAGGTCGTAGAACTGGGAGCCTGTTCTGTACAGTGTTCTAGATTCTCCTTTTCTTGACCCGACGAAAATAAGGAGAATAACACGGAATTATATGGCAAACCAGGAGAGTGAATAATTTGGCTCGCAGGTTTATATCGGGATATAAAACTTCTCAAACATTTTACTGGTATGTATGAATAATGAAGGAGGCTCTGAAACTCGGAAGACACGAATAATTCCAGTTCGTCTAGAATGTATGTGCATGCACTTTAGTAAAACATCTTGTCTGGTAATCAACATGTTACATAATAGTTGGGTTTGGGTAACGGTATTGCCTAAACAAAAACTTTCTTTATAGGCCTAGGCCTAGGGGAGATGCGGGAGAGTTGAGCCACTGGGTGAGTTGAACCACCCCCTATAACTCGAAAAGTAGTAACTTAATAAAATTTATATTGGCATATATTGTTTATATAGCATCAATACGACATTCTTAGTGTTAAACTCTACTGTCATGTGTGCTCAGTATCAAAGATACCTAAACAAAATCTTTTTTTTTTCACTTTTGAGTGAAAAATAGAAAAATAAATGTTTTGTCTTTTTTACTATAGCAAGACTTAGAATATAATAGCGGTAATTTGTTTATTGAAGGGGGTATATATGACCATTATTTTAGAGAACTATTGTAAACTACCAAAAGTTCTACACCAGACAGGATTGGGTTATTTACAAAATGGTCACCATGAGGAGAGTTGAGCCATTGCATTGGTCATGGGGAGAGTTGAGCATAGGGAATACATACATAGTAACATTTTGATTTTTGGACTAAAGGTGAAAAATGTATGATAAATGAGAAAATGTTATTTTGTGCCATGATAATAACAATTGAGCACCATATTTACTTTAAGGATTAATAAATCAAAAGTTGAAAAAATATGATTTTGTTTTTTTCACCAGCCATTGACTTATCATGCTGGCTCAACTCCCCCATACTGTAGGGAGAGTTGAGCCACTTTACCAATTTTTTTCAAACCTTTTGTATAAATAAGCCTTAACTGCTATCCCAACTGTTATTGTTTCACAACGAAAACAACACTCTAAAGTTTAATTTTTTACAGTTGTACTTTTCTTCCGCATATGGTGACACAAAATATAAAAAATGGCTCAACTCTCCCGCATCTCCCCTACATGCTTTTATTCAGTGATCTATTACTATATTATTTTTAGTATTGGCAATCCTGCATTTTATTTTTAGGGGGATACATTTATTTGACGGAATAAACTGTATACTTCATGAATTTGACTATTGAAGGTCCCGTTGAAGGTGTGTACACTAACACTGCACAGTCAATTCATGAAGTATACGGTTTATTCCATCATATCAATGTATCCCCCTTGTACAACAAATCATACTTAGTGTTATTTGTCATCCAGTTGGTATTATTCATCATAGGGTATTTTGCATGTTTCACTATCTGTCCAGGGAAAAAAAGGAAGAAGAAAAAAACCACCAACGTATGGGTTTCCTGTACTAGTATCCCCTAACTACAGGATTGCCATTATATTTGTTGGAAATGTTGTGAATTTTGTTTTTAGCTCGATTTCTTTGTGCCGGTTTTGGGGACGTCACACATAATGCACTTATCAATTGCATATAGCGGGGATTAGGGCCGGGACGTACAAATTGCCCATGTGACGTCCCGGGTACAATCGTGTACCGTCCCCGCAGAGCCGGGCACCATTTTTTGTACGTCCCCGCTACAGTCCCGGCCCCCTTGGCCGGGACAAAGTGTACAGTCCCGGCTACCCATTTCCCAGGACAAAGTATTCACCCGGCTACAGTCCCAAGGTCGCTTATTTCTTTCTGCAACCACAACGGAATGCATTCCTATGTGTTATTAGGCTTATTTCGTCAAGCGTATCGCATCTCTGAGCTTATTTATAGCAAGCGCCCGGGGTGTACATTTATGTACTTTAGCGTACGTCCCCGCTACACGCCCCGGCTAGCGGGGGCACAGTTTGCACGTCCGCGTACACTCCCCCCCCCCCCCCCCCCGCATAGCCGGGCATCATTTTTTGTACACTCGTGTATGGTCCCCGCATGGTTCCCGCCATTCCCCGGGTCCCCGGGGGCCGGGCTTGCAATTGATAAGTGCATAACAAGTTTATAAAATTGTCAACGATCATTATTTTGTCCAAAAAAAGTTTTTATTGTTATATAGGGCAAAAAGCTGAATCATACTAAAGTAAAACATGAACAATTCAAAGAAATGTTGTTGGCATAACAACCTTAAATAATATTATAATATTTCTTGTTTTTGTTTGTCTGTTTGTTTGTTTAATTTAAATTTAATTTAATTATTTTAAAAACATGCATTTGAAAATATTTTGTTGGGAGGTAAGGTTTTTGTCCATGTGTCATCTATGACGAACCATCTCTCTTATTTAGTCTAAAAAGTCATTGCAGTATTGAAACAATAGTCTGACATTGGACAAAAAAATCTAAGGATTTGTTTGATAATTAAATTTTGTTATAATGTAAAAGTACCTGCAACATGTACATGTACATTGTAGTAAAATCAGGTCGGAGTAAAACAATTGTCATCGGTAATTTATATTACAGATAAATCTTGCCCAAAAGTACAACAAAATCAGGTCGGAGCGAGTGATATATTAATATCACAACCGATCTAAGGCAGCTGTCCCAATATCACACGTCTCTTGTTTGCTTTTATCAGAACTGGCCACTTTTTGCATCCCTGGCACTGGACCTCGCCACGATTCTCTTAATTAAGTCTAAGATTTTGTGTTTTATGCAGAAGCGGGAGCGTAGAACGTCGTATCATGTACTATTTATACCGTACATGTAATACACAATCCTATTATCATGATTAAGCGCTCACCACAGATTAATTTAATAAAATCGACTCTAATCATTATGTATACATGGTGATTTCTATAAAAATCTCAGTTTTAATAATTCTTGTAAGAAAAAATATAGATACTAGATTGGTTTGACAGAGAGTGATTCATGCATTTATTGGATCTTTAAATTTAATCCAATAAACAAAATTACTGTACCAGAAGAACAAGATATGAATCAGATTTTGTTTCGTATTAATTGTTATTTTTAGATGGCATACCACAACAATGTTAAGTATTGTAGTACATTAAGCTGACCTGATTTTGATATAACCCGTAAAACGAACAGAATTCTGTTTTTGCGGGTGGGTAATTTAGGTATTGTTAAGGTTAAAATGTGAATGGAAAAGTCGCAAAAAGATGATCCTGTTTTATTCAAGGATAATAAATAAAAAGATTTAACAAAAAGTAGTTATGGCGATATGCTAATTCGAATCTCAGATGGTGTAAAAAGTCTCGAAATGCAACGCGAAGGGTGGCGAGTTCAAAATACATAGCCACAAGCAGTTAATAAACAAATGGACACGAAATAAATTTACATTTATTGTACATTACAAGAATAAAATGTTTCCACACATGAAATTTTACAATACAACTGGCAAAAAAGGATTGGTTTATGCAAATTGTTCATAGTCATTACCCATGATAGATATAAGTTTAAAAGAAATGCTATGCATGAAATCATGTGTGTTTCCATTCATGGTGTCACAAAAAATTGTATCAGAAAGATATTGTGCATTACCACCAGTAGTGCCTATTAGTAATCTAGTTGTATAGATAGTGGCATCTTCAGCTAATATTGAATCTCTTCTCTTCATTTTTGAAATTTATTAGTCAAATCATTGATCATCCTCATAGAGTGGCAGTTTGATTTAAATTAAGGAAATTGGATGTTGTTTCTGGAGTAACATGTAAACACTAATAAGAGTTTGGTAGAATGTTTTCAGAATGAACTTCTTTAAACTATCCGGTTTACCCCTGATAACAGTTTGCAAGTTTGTAGAATGTGTTCAATCTACAAATTAATAATTTTGTGTTCAATCTACAAATTAATAAATTGTGTTGTATTTAAAGGTAGATGACCCGATCACATTTTCATAACACAGATTTTTATCAAACATATGGAGATTTTCATATCATATGAAAGATCATATTTTTCTGATTAACATCTGAAATGTGACGGTCCAAATCAGTATGATTACGTAGAAATCGTTGAAAATCGGAACATCTACCTTATAAGCAGAAATATGCCCTAGATTGCATTTGGAAAAAAACCGGTTGAAAATGATTATTCATGAATAATTGCAACAACACACAGAATATTCAGTAAATATTAAAATAAATCAAAGGCAAAATATTGTAGATTTTAGGTGTGAAATTCAGGGAGATCATACAAACCCCCTGTACAGGGTGTCCCAAAAAAATGTTAACACTCCGGACACATAAGATATCTTAAAAGGACAGGAACACACGGGTCTAATCTTGATGTATTATAAAAGCTGAGTAAATAAGCTTTCATTTGCATTTTATTGCGTTCCAATTGGTTATTTAGAACGGGAGATATGCTTCAGCAAACATGAGGAAGCAAAATCGGCTTGGTCCAATCCTCTCAAAAAAGAAAGAAAAGCTTTTGAAATGCACTAAGCAAGAAGCAACATGATTAAGTCACACACACACATCAGTTAATCTCTTCTTTGTTCTTTTCAACGCATTCTTTTCAAGCTTAAAAGACATAAATAAATATATTCCACATAAATTATATAGGTATTTTGTCATGAGTTCTAGTTCAAGTTCTATACTCTTTTTCCATGTGCAATGGGTAGCTGTCAGTAAAGCAGTCTTTAAAATTGAAATTGAAACATTTCATGTTCTTTGTTGAAATGGTCCATCCAATTAAATAAATTAACTAATATTGCACTGAAATAAAACTAGTATTGCACTGAAATTAACCATAAATCAATTTAAGCTTGAAAAGAATCGAAAGAATGCGTTGAAAAGAACAAAGAAGAGATTAACTGACGTGTGTGTGTGAATTAATCATGTTGCTTCTTGCTTCGTGTATTTTAAAAGTTGTACTTACATACGAGAGGATTGGACCAAGCCGATTTTGCTTCCTCATGTTTGCTGAAGCATATCTCCCGTTCTAAATAACCAATTGGAACGCAATAAAATGCAAATGAAAGCTTATTTACTCAGCTTTAAATATAACATCAAGATTAGACCCGTGTGTTCCTGTCCTTTTAAGATATCTTATGCGCCCGGAGTGTTAACATTTTTTTGGGACACCCTGTATGCCTTTCTGTATGCCATTTATATATTAATTATTATGTACATGTTCAAAGTACCACTGCTCATTTTATCATTCTTTAAGCGACCAAAAACCCCATCCTGGGCCTGATCTACAGTAGTTAACTGTGTATACTTTGTATAATTTCACTGTCACACAATCGAACAACACCCTCTGATACTTCCCATCCGAGAACCGACCAAATAAATTGGTCGGTTTTCGGATGGGAGCGGTTTTCGCTGTTCGATTGTGTGACAGTGAAATACATGGTATACGCAGCAGACTAGTTCTACAGGCAAATGGACCCCTCAGGTATGGTCAGTTGGTCGATTGGTCGGCCAGTTTGTTGTTGTTGTTTTTTGGGTGTGCATTGCAACAATTTTCTATTTGATTTTTTTTTAATTTTAATTTGTTTAAAAATCATTTTTGACTATCTGTGCGTAGGACAAGGTTTTTTGTTGTTGCCTAAACATTAATGTCCATTACTACAATTACAGAGCCCACCATTTCAGTAGAAGCAGGCTAGACCAGCAGGGCTTGGAGGGAAAGCCTGGATTATTTTGTAACTTCATCAGTTCATAGTCATTTTAGTTGAAGATTGTCTCTGTGTACAATTGTGTTATAATTCTGTTTACACAAAGCTGCCTTAATATTATGCGTTACTGGGAAACTGAATGATAGGCTTCAAGTTTGCTTTAGGTGATAAACTGATAATCAGTGAAGTATTGTTTTACAAGCAAACACATCTTGAGGATAATTGGTTAGTCACGTTGGTTATTACGGAGTACTGATCCTGTGAACATGTGTTGCTCCATTGCAATTCGTACATTTACATTGTATGGCATAATAGTTGATAAACTTGTATAGGTTAATGAACCAGTGGGGACAAGGGTATGGGGAAATTGAATAACAGTGGTATTACTTTACAGAGAGGGGGTGAGAATTCTAGTAGATTTTATACATTTAAATTTTTTTTTAAACCCTCAAAACACAACAATGCAGTAGTATAACCTTATCCATACATTTTACCTACGTACATGTAGGTTTTAGATTTTTCACAGAAGGGAAAAATGGAGCTGAGGCGATGAAAATAATCACCCTGTTGTACAGGCATTTTGATTTTTTTTAGAGGGGGGGGGGGGGGGGGGGGGGTGTACAGGCCTGGAAAAAATGGGGAATTGGGGAATCTCATTATTCCCAGGAAATTTGGGTATTTGGAGGGAAATGAGGGAAATGTTGCTTTTCCAAAGAAATGCATAAGAAATGGAGGGAAATCTAGCTTTCTTTCTGGGAAATTTGGTTTGGTTCCTGGGAAATAAACATTTTTCCAGCCCTGGCTGCCAAGCCAGAAACTTGAGAGTGGGAGGGGGGCTGCGGTGGCATACCCAAAACAGGCACCAAAATTCGAGCTCGATAACCAACAGCAGTATATACACTACTAATCGGGAAATGTTGGTGAATTTTCGGCAATTTTTATAAATTAAAAGTTTGCAAAAAATTGAAGGAATAAAAAGGTATAGATGGGGTGACAGCAACGTTGATCAACAAACCCAATGGTCGAAGGGACTGGACTGTCGATACATGCTTGAGTTGAGGGAACAGCATATGACCACAACGCTATCCACTATCACTATGCCTGCCCTTTATAATGTTTTGGCGCGAGTTTTTAAAGCACAGGAAACAAAACAGGATGCGCGCGCAAACCGCTGGGCAAAGAACAATAGCAATTGCGGACCAAATGCCCTGTGTGACGTCACCTGTCACCCCATCTATTGAAATAAAAATTTGGCAAATACAAACAAAATGGGTCGGTCGGGCCCATATGACAGGGTTTTTTCCCCGTTGCCATTCGTTGAATCTAGAAGAATGGATGACAGCGATGGGTATCCAATCATTGATCCATTGTTACAACAATCACTCAGCGGTTGTTGGCAATCACGGCTCACAATCCACACAAGCGTAGGCCATCCGTCCACACAATGCAGGGCAATTTGGTAACAATTGTGATGATGTGATCTTTACCACCGCACGAAACCAGTCATCTTGATTGAAAAGAACAAGAGCAACTGAGATAATTGTAAAACAAAAGGTATTTTGTCATCGTGAATGAACCCCTAATCCTCCAGTGGTCGATGGGAATTACTTACTGTAGTGCGGTAGTGATTGAGTTTGGCATTGCAAGCCCTGTGAACTCTTTTTCTTCATGCAATATGAAAGGGAGTTGCATAAAGGGGATCGTGTCAGCACGTTTTGGTTAGCGCAATTGTCGGCCCATACAACATAGTGGTGGTTTTGATACAAGATGACATACTGTAAAACTCTTAAAATTTGCGGGTATTTTATTTTGCAAATTACAGAAAGCCAACATTTTCGCGAGGATTTAATTTTGTGATTCCAAAATTCGACTCCGGTTTTAAGCTTTTACCATTGTTTATTTTGCGGGGATATAATTTCGGAGTTTAAGGGCCTCGCGAAATTTGCGAAATTAAGTGGTTTTACAGTAATACGGTGAATGTGTCCTGTGACTGTTTTATAATAATTGCTGATAATAGTTTTAAAGATTGCAAAATGCAAGAGGAACCTAGTCTCATGAGTTCATAGCACATACCATGTCTAGCAATCATTGTCAGAGTTGATTATTACCTTGTGGCAGACTTTACGAAAAGTAGACTACTCATGTGTATCATGTAGGCCAATGTGAATAGTTCAAATAAAATTCAAATGGTTCAAATAGTGTATGAATGTAACAACACAGTAACACTACAAAATGTATGAACCATTGTCTGAATTTTATTACATTTTTAGAAAAACTATTGATCTTACTATACTGTATACATACGACATACATGTTGTCGTGAATAGAAATCAAGTTACTGTATTTTCCTCCAAAAATCCTTTTGACCAATAGGGAGTGAGTTTGGGAGCTATTTAGTCCAAAAATCATAATGCTGATCATTTTATAGTTTGATCAGTTCCAAATTGGCAAAGCCTCTTTACAGCAGCGAATGAATTTAGAAGGATGAGGACACGCATGAAGGTCACAATCGTACTGCGCATCATATACTTGACGCATGTGTGCGATCAAAACCGTGTGTGTGCGGCCATAATCGCGGGCGTACGCTTGGATTACTTTTGCACGCGGAGAGATCAAAATGATTATTTCTCGCCAATTTGGAACTGATCAAACTATAGGGAGCAATCCCAAGAAATGCACATTTAGAACATTTAAAGGTAGATGACCCGATCACATTTTCGTAACACAGAATTATTTCAAACATACGGAGATTTTCATATCATATGAAAGCTCGTATTTTTCTCATCATCATACTCAAATTTGACGGCCTAAATCGGTATAATTACGGAGAAATCGATGAAATAACGTCGAATTACCGCGAATGGTGGTAACCACCGATATGGTTTGTGTACTACTCAATGGGTACAGTTCACAGCATCTTGTGCGTCTAAAATAAGAACCATAGAGCTATGCAACTCAAACTTTGGAACACAACTTTTTTAAGGATGACCTTTCATGTAGAATAGAAAACTTCAAGTTGAAAATCGGAACATCTACCTTTAAATGGATCATTTTTACACTTCCTTATAAATCAATTTCAGTGTTGACTTGGTTTTTAATTTAAATGAATTAAAAGACCAAGCCAACATTGAAATTGTTATTTTGATATGTACTGTACATGTACATGTATAGAAATAGAATAGAAGGCTATAACATGTCAATAGTATTTTGTTATCATGGTTACTGAATCTCTTCATCAATTTTTCTTTCAGACAAATGCTGCTTAGTGGAACAGCACACCGATCACGGTGGTGAAAATGGCAAGCTCTTCCGGCAATCCGGCTGTTTCGTCCTTTCGTCCTGGCCACCTCTTGCCACCCCAATCTTCAGCCATGGATCTTGAAAGCAACTACGGCATGGCGCCACCCCCACCACCAATGCATCATCAACGCCTGGGTGTGGCGATGGGTGGAAGAGCGAATGGAGCATCTTCGGCTGGATTGGCGGGCGTGGAGGTGTTAAAGGTATCTCAACAAAGTGGATTAGGCATGAGTCAGATCGGAGTGTGGTGCGAACGGTGCAACAATCGTCTAGTGGAACTTAAGAAACAAGCGGTGAGATTGATGATTATGCATCCTAGTCTGATGCGATTGGCAATGAAGGTAAGGAGAACTGAAATAATGCTACATTGTAACTCATACCAAACCATGCGCGTGGAAAGAGTAAAATGGGATTAAATTTATCGTCATCTCGTGCCATGTAATTTGATCAATTGGTCATCCGTGTAAAGTGTTAAACAAAAATATGACTGTTTCGTAAATGTGGGATCTACATCTACATGCCAGCGGTGTTGTATACATTGATTTTTTTCTCACAAAATATTATTTGTAAAATTGCGAGGTGTTTAAGCATACAGTAAAGTGGAGAGTCTGATGAGTCAAGGTCCAGAGCATTTTGATCCAACACATTTCTGTATAGAAAAAATAGTTATAGTATTTTTACCAAACCAAAGTTGTTGTTGCCCCAAATGTATGAGATAGTTGGCAAACAGTGGCTTAGCTACTTGGGGGATGGCCCCCCTTGCAGAAAATAGGCATTTGTGGCCCCGTCCCCATACAGCCCTATTTGTGCCCCCGCCCCACTCTCCGGATGAAGTCCGTATACATGCATTAATAACCATTTACAAGGACCATTTTTTTCGCCCAGGTTTTAGAGAAAATATACCCTTTTTTTGCTATCATTTCTGTGAAAAACAGCAAATTTAGGGATTTTACACCCATAAATTGAACAAAAATGGCTACGAAAAGGGGTCATTCATTTACCAGACGGGTGAAAAATGGCATTCTATTTCATTTGGTGGCTGATTCCTGTGACCTCATATCCACTAAGTACCACAACCCCCCCCCCCCCCCAGTGTATACATCCTTCTGGTATAATGTGCCAGGATGATGTGGTGCATATGTCTCATTGCAAAGGATTGTGGGATAATTTCTCATACCATCAAAAAACGATACTACTTTTGTTAGCTAATAATTATTTGTGGTTATTCTGATTACCTAGGGTTTCTGTGTGTGTTAATTGTGTACACAGGTGACAGGTTTTTGTTTGGGTTGGTCATTTTGTGGCCGATGATTGATTGACAGAATTTGAAATTGATTCTCTTTCTGAAAAGCTGGTTGTCATTTTGATTTGATAAAATATTGACTCATTGATGGTTTAATGATAGTATTATATGAATATGATATCATCAAAATGCTACCTGCTTAAGCATTGGGGTTCCCTTTTAAAGGGAATTTTATTCATGGAAGATCAAACTTTATACATGTATCAGGTCATGAATCTTTTTATGGGTCAAATGGTCTTTGTAAAAGTAGAGAGAGATGAGGAAGTCTGCATTATATTCCAAGAGATGCACACTGTAACCAATAGTAACCATGGTAACATCACAATTACGATTATCAAAAACAGATTTCCCAACCCAACCTGCCCAACTTCTACTTGCACATCAACAGTTTATTATAGTGGGCATGTGTGGCGCAGTGGGTAGAGCACTGGACTCATCTGATCTAACGGTTGTTGGTTCGAGTCCCACTGTGGTCAATATGTTGTGCTCTTGAGTAAGGCACTTTACCGCAATTACTCCTCTCTACCCAGGTGTATTTAAATGGGTACCGGCATTCTTCAGTGCTGGGATGGTAACAGACTCGCTGTGGAGGAGGTGTAGCTAGCCCCACACAGCAACATTATAAAAAGGAGGGAGTCTGGCCCTATCGCTTTGAAAGGGAGATGGGCACTCCGCTCCTGGTATTACAGGATCGACCGCCTTTACTTTTTTTTCATAGTGTAAACTGTATTAAACAGAGTGCTTGTAAACCTTTACTTGGGTTGAGTGCATTTCCTAGAATCCTTTTGCTTTCTTTAAACAATTTGATTCAAATTTGCCAAACATCTACATGTACTGCCAAACCTAGTCCACAAACCCAAGTTGTCCACAAACACTAAGAGAGAGACCTTCAATTCATCATGTACTGGTATCTCATGGCAACTAGACAATTGGAATAGAATTCTGCACCATTATATTCCCATCTGCCCTTGTGATAACTTTTGTACAGCTCTTGGCCTATACATGTAGTATCAGGGTGTTTACTTGGCTTTTGTTGGGCCTTTGTTATGCAAGGAGTGAGTTAGCTTGTAATGTGTTTGAGAATATCCCTGAGTGTGCTCAACAAACACTCCATGAAAGTGCTGGAAGAGTTCATGCACTTTTATTTTGTGGGAAGGTACCTTTTAATATGCAATTTGAAGTTTTATGAGGGAAATTTATAGCCCTTTATAAAAGTCCTTTGAAGATTTTTGATTTGGTTTCCGAGCACACTTGTCATTGTGAAGGCATACTCCCATGGCTCAAATCAATAATCACAGGCATTTTTGCAAATTTTCTGCCCTTATGAAAATCGCAACCTTTATCGCAATCAATTCTGCAACCTTGCGCAACTTTGCGCAACCTTGCGCAACCTTAAATGTGGAAAAATGCAACCTTGCGCAAGGTTAAATTTGGAACATTACAACCTTGCGCAACCTTGCGCAAGGTTAAATTTGGAACATTACAACCTTGCGCAACCTTGCGCAAGGTTAAATTTGGAACATTACAACCTTGCGCAACCTTGCGCAAGGTTAAATTTGGAACATTACAACCTTGCGCAACCTTGCGCAAGGTTAAATTTGGAAAAATACAACCTTGCGCAACCTTGCGCAACCTTGCAATGTCAGTTGGCGGTGTAACCTTAAGTTTGTATCTCATCCAAGCACAAGGTTGCGCAAGCAACTGGTTAAATTTGGAACATTACAACCTTGCGCAACCTTGCAGAAACATCTAAAGCTTGCGCAACCTGCTGCAACCAGCTAGTGGTGCAAGGTTGCGCAAGCAACTGGTTAAATTTGGAACATTACAACCTTGCGCAACCTTGCAGAAACATCTAAAGCTTTCGCAACCTGCTGCAACCAGCTAGTGGTGCAAGGTTGCGCAAGCAACTGGTTAAATTTGGAACATTACAACCTTGAGCAACCTTGCAGAAACATCTAAAGCTTGCGCAACCTGCCACAGCCAGCTAGTGGTGCAAGGTTGCGCAAGCAACTGGTTAAATTTGGAACATTATAACCTTGCGCAACCTTGCGCAAGGTTAAATTTGGAACATTACAACCTTGCGCAAGGTTAAATTTGGAACATTACAACCTTGCGCAACCTTGCGCAAGGTTAAATTTGGAACATTACAACCTTGCGCAACCTTGCGCAAGGTTAAATTTGGAAAAATACAACCTTGCGCAACCTTGCGCAACCTTGCAATGTCAGTTGGCGGTGTAACCTTAAGTTTGTATCTCAACCAAGCACAAGGTTGCGCAAGCAACTGGTTAAATTTGGAACATTACAACCTTGCGCAACCTTGCAGAAACATCTAAAGCTTGCGCAACCTGCTGCAACCAGCTAGTGGTGCAAGGTTGCGCAAGCAACTGGTTAAATTTGGAACATTACAACCTTGCGCAACCTTGCAGAAACATCTAAAGCTTTCGCAACCTGCTGCAACCAGCTAGTGGTGCAAGGTTGCGCAAGCAACTGGTTAAATTTGGAACATTACAACCTTGCGCAACCTTGCAGAAACATCTAAAGCTTGCGCAACCTGCCACAGCCAGCTAGTGGTGCAAGGTTGCGCAAGGTTGCGCAAGCAACTGGTTAAATTTGGAACATTATAACCTTGCGCAACCTTGCAGAAACATCTAAAGCTTGCGCAACCTGCCGCAACCAGCTAGTGGTGCAAGGTTGCGCAAGGTTGCGCAAGCAACTGGTTAAATTTGGAAAAATATAACCTTGCGCAACCTGTTTGCAACCAGCTAGCAACCACCAAAAACGTGTGTCAAAATTCGGAACCAATACCAAAATAAGCTTATATGTTTTAAACTTACTATTCTTCAGCATTTTTATCTGCAACATCAGTTTCCTTCAAAGATTAGAATATGATTCACAACTTGTTTTTCTAGCATACCTCATTTTCATTATGAAATTGATTACAAAGTATGGGTACAATTATAATCATCAAAGTCACTACAATTTTAGTAAAGGTTACAATGACAGCAATGTTTATTTCACATGTTTGACCTTTTGACCTGACCTTTGAACATAAGAAGAAACCTTGCGCAACCAGTTTGGTTCTTCTGAACTGGTTGCAGCACCTTGCGCAACCAGTTTGGTTTTTCTGAGAAGGTTGCGCAACCTTGCAGCAATCATCCACAACCTTGCGCAACCTTGCGACAAACGTCTGCAACCTTGCAACAACCTTGCGCAACCTGGTACCACCTTGCTGCAACCAAATTTTGGTGATTGCATTTTCGTAAGGGTGTGCTCTTTGTAAAAATCACTGAATTCCTGCAAAATTCTTCGGTAAATGTATGTCGTCAATGTCAAAACACATTGCCAAGTGTTGTCATATTAATAAAAATGAACGCACATTTTTAAACAATTGGGGGAACAGAATAATGAGTAATGTATTTTGAATTTCAATTTGTGAATGGCCTAATCTAAGAAATTGTGAAAATGGAGGCTTAGTTTAACTGTGTTACAGGCTGACTCCGATTCCATGTGTTCAAGTGCTGTACAGAGAATGCTGCTAACCACCCAATTTAATCTGTAATTGTTAAACTACACTGATCATTTGTTATAATTCATGACTGATGTCGTTGACATTCGGTTTACCCTTCCCACGACCCGAGCCCTGCTATGAGCCCTTCTCTGTAATAGCGATTAAACCATGGTATTACCATAGCCACAATGTCTAGGGTCAATGCCTACGTGGGGGAACATTGTATTGTAATAAAATTGTTCCATGTTATAATAGCTTGGTAATTGGCTAACTTTCAAATGAGTATATAAGCAAGTCTCTGTACCGTAGCACATCATGTCCGTACATCAAGATTTCTGAATTTGCCCATGTCATTTACCAGGGAGTCTAATATAGATGGGAAAGGAAATTTGAATCGCAAAACAAGAGCCTCCTATACATGGGCATATGGGCGTACACATACGTTAGTAGGGGTGATGTTACTCTTGAAATGAGGGCGCTATCTTGACAAAGCCATTGATTGATGGCATGCAAGCTCGGTCATAGATGCGCAATGGGACTCTTGAAATGAGGGCGCTACCCACACCAAGGGCTTCGTCTCGGTCAATGACAAGCAAGGATTTAGTAGCACGGGTCTGGTAATACGGTATTTATGATCCATTTTGTGTAAGCAACTACAATTATAAAATCAACCGAGTGATAGGTGGTAATGTGAATCTCCTACACATCTCCTAATGTGAATAGCCTACAGATTTACAGAAGGTACTCTACTTGCCTTCCTCTGTACAGCAATATATGTGCATTATTCCCAGAGCATAAATGCTTGTACACTCGTATCTATATCTATCTATTACTGGATTTCATATTATATGCTGATTAAATATATGGCACAGGAAATTATGACAGGATTAGAATTTTTGTGAATCGATTCTTGCAAAGATTCTCATAAAGGGATTTTCATAAATCACACAAATGAGTGAGAAATGGCTATTCCAAATGAAATCCATACACTTTGTGACTTTCAAATGGGATTACCTGCATGGTTACTCCATTTAAAATCTACACTTCCATGTCCTCCATAGGGGGTGTATGGATTTCAAATGGAATAGCCCAAAAGCCTAGGCTATTATATAGGCCTACACGTACACATGAGACCT
Source organism: Ophiura sarsii (assembly GCA_035610835.1). Taxonomy (NCBI): domain Eukaryota; kingdom Metazoa; phylum Echinodermata; class Ophiuroidea; order Amphilepidida; family Ophiuridae; genus Ophiura; species Ophiura sarsii. Next base: position 117,086,732 of record CM069441.1, on the reverse strand, counting down.
GTTAATACCACAAAATGAGCGTTATGTCGCCAGTGTGCATTAGGAGATATGGTCCAATAAACATGCCAAATTTCAAAAGAAAACAAAGGAATTTTGCAACTTCAATTTGAATTTTGACAGGGAAAACATTGACCAATGATAACATGTTGCAAATAATTTTAAAGCTGTTATCTGAGCATTTTGGATCCGGACAAACCTGAAAATATAATTTTCTGACTTAACTCATTTTTTTGTGATCACAGGTCTCATAGACTCATAGTCATATGTATCTAAAATTTAGATGTTACCTGGCTGGCATCATGCCCTAACAGCAGGCACCTATTGTAATTGTTTTTCTTGTTTTTCTACTGCATGTTATTTTGTAACTTTTAAACACGAACTTGGCAAAGAAATCAAGTTCAAGACACACTATCACAGGTGCGCCCACAGCCTGTGGCTTGCTGGGTAATCCAGTGCGGTTGCCGTGGAGATGATTTTGTATCCAAGTGAGAGATGTTGACAGGGATGATGGCCGCCTTGGGAGGCACTGTTGCAAGTGGCCCAGTGTGTCCCATGATATTAATGTCTCAACAATTTGATGACTACGAATATGACAATGTGTAATATTTTGAATTTATGAATAAATATATTTTGATATTAAATTTGACAATTTTGTCGTCAAAGAAGGATAAAGTTACATTGATCATAAATATTGGAATTTCCAGTATTTATGCATTGATATTCTATAAAGCGCTGAAAAACACATCCCTAGTTTGTCTTGCATTATTGCAGCCATAATAAATTGTCACACAGAATAGCCCAGAATTTATGTTGATTGCAGTTGCGTCTAAATGAAAAGGGCCCCGATTAATTGGTGGTCGTCCCTCTGCCCCGAAAGCTGTATGTTTGCTTGGCCTAAACGGTAAACCTAAACCTAGTTTTGCTGGACATAAGTTTCGTGTGCATTGTGCATTGTTTGTGTGTAAAATGTTTAACACCAAATCAGCAAATAATTGGGCCAATCCAGAGTTGGAATTTAAAAATATATATGGCAGGCTGTGCCACTCTTTGCTTTCCCTAATCTCCCATTGCTGCTGTTTTTCTCTAAAATTAAATCCAATGTTATCACCCTTTCATCTATATATTAACACAGAACATTGTATGAGGATGTTTTCAGATTCAAGAAGGCTTTTTATGAAAGCAATTCAACACTTTTCAAGGATCAGATCACTGATGACTCAGCATGCTCAGTGAAGCATTCACTTGTTTTGCAAGCATCACTTTTTCAGACTTGTTTGTCAAAATGTTATGGTCGCAAGCAAAATGTCCAATCCAACAAAATGTGTATGAAGATGTATTGTAAGCAAGAGAGTAAAAGGTTTAAATCATTTTGAACCCTTACGAAAATGCAATCACCAAAATTTGGTTGCAGCAAGGTGGTACCAGGTTGCGCAAGGTTGTCGCAAGGTTGCAGACGTTTGTCGCAAGGTTGCGCAAGGTTGTGGATGATTGCTGCAAGGTTGCACAACCTTCTCAGAAAAACCAAACTGGTTGTGCAAGGTTGCTGCAACCAGTTCAGAAGAACCAAACTGGTTGCGCAAGGTTGCGGATGGTTGCTGTAAGGTTGTGCAACCTTCTCAGAATTCCCAAACTGGTTGCGCAAGCTCCTGCAACCAGTTCAGAAGAACCAAACTGGTTGCAGATGGTTGCGCAACCTTCTCAGAATTACCAAACTGGTTGCGCAACCTCCTGCAACCAGTTCAGAAGAACCAAACTGGTTGCGGATGGTTGCGCAACCTTCTCAGAAGTACCAAACTGGTTGCGCAAGCTCCCGCAACCTCTTCAGAAACACCAAACTGGTTGCGCAAGGTTTCTTCTTATGTTCAAAGGTCAGGTCAAAAGGTCAAACATGTGAAATAAACATTGCTGTCATTGTAACCTTTACTGAAATTGTAGTGACTTTGAAGATTAATTGTACCCATACTTTGTAATCAATTTCATAATGAAAATGAGGTATGCTGGAAAAACAAGTTGTGAATCATATTCTAATCTTTGAAGGAAACTGATGTTGCAGATAAAAATGCTGAAGAATAGTAAGTTTAAAACATATAAGCTTATTTTGGTATTGGTTCCGAATTTTGACACACGTTTTTGGTGGTTGCTAGCTGGTTGCAAACAGGTTGCGCAAGGTTATATTTTTCCAAATTTAACCAGTTGCTTGCGCAACCTTGCACCACTAGCTGGTTGCGGCAGGTTGCGCAAGCTTTAGATGTTTCTGCAAGGTTGCGCAAGGTTGTAATGTACCAAATTTAACCAGTTGCTTGCGCAACCTTGCACCACTAGCTGGTTGCGGGAGGTTGCGGCAGGTTGTGCAAGCTTTAGATGTTTCTGCAAGGTTGCGCAAGGTTGTAATGTTCCAAATTTAACCTTGCGCAAGGTTGCGCAAGGTTGTAATGTTCCAAATTTAACCTTGCGCAAGGTTGCGCAAGGTTGTATTTTTCCAAATTTAACCTTGCGCAAGGTTGCGCAAGGTTGTAATGTTCCAAATTTAACCTTGCGCAAGGTTGCGCAAGGTTGTATTTTTCCACATTTAAGGTTGCGCAAGGTTGCGCAAAGTTGCGCAAGGTTGCAGAATTGATTGCGATAAAGGTTGCGATTTTCATAAGGGAATTTGCAAAAATCAAGCGTGAACTGTCCTGAACTGCTGCCTGATGCCCTTGTAAAAGAAAATTGTTGTTACATTTTAAATAATGATAGGATTTGTTCAAATGGCTCTGGCCTTCTTGTGACTCAAGTGATTGATTATTGATTATACACTTGATTACCCCCATAAGCCCCTGCCATTCACATGTGAAGATGCCCTCTTGACAGGCGAAATCCCATACCTATTGTTAGAGCAATGATTGGATAAGAACCTCTTTGGTAAGAATCAATGGAGGATACAATTGGTTTACTTAAAAGTAATAAACAGATCAAAAAGTTTTGCCTTGCCTGCAGGTTGATGTAACACTTCATTGAAGACTCTTCAAATTTTGCAAGACAAGATTTTGTATTAAATTGTTATTTTTATAAAGAAGTGAATTGTTAATTTAATTCACGCCAGTTTGTTGGAGTCTATAACTTATATTATTTGAAATAAAAAGGTTTAAACTTTAACTCAAAGGGTTTTTAAAACCGTTTAACCCCAAAGGAAGGGGATTGGAGATGGTGCGGGAAGGGATACATGATTGCTCATTGGTAAAATATGTAAATCTAGCCATAAGCTAGCCACAGACTCATAAAAGTTTGGGGTTTATTTGCAAGGTAGTCATAAACAGCTATATAAACAATAAGTTTGTGTATTTGTTTGTTGGGGGTGTACATTAAAATGTGTGAGTTACTCAGCACTCAAACTTGAAGAGTTTGTACATGTCCATGTCCAACTTCAATATATATATATATATATTTTTTTTTTGGGGGGGGGGGGTTTGGAGGTCATCCGGTTCAAGTTCATTCCTGAAGTTCAATTTGTCTTGTAATCATGATGCACGAATCAAAAAAAGTGTGGTGGGTCATATATTTTATTGAGGTCATGTAAGGTCATCATAGGTCAATTTAGTTCATATTGTCATCAAATGTTCTATCCATTCTTTTGTGAACAATTTATACTGCTTCAATTCAACTACATACATGTATGCAGGGGCATCATATACAGAGGACATGAGGACATGTCACCCCCTCCCCCCACTTTTCAAAGTGGGGGGACATTAATATATATACAAGTCAACATTTTCACTCGCATAGCGCACATTTCTTTGGTAAACAATCTTTGTAAGTAAGCAATTTTCATTGCTTGTCCCAGTGCATTTCCGTTTGTTTTTGTTTTTTTGTTATTTATCTGTTTTATCGCGTTATTCTCCCTTGTTATTACCTGTTTCCCCACACCCTGTTGGTATATCTTGCTTTTACTCTTAGCATTTTTATATTTTCGAGATATCCTCTTGTATCAGTTTTCTGATCCTTGGTGTGTTTTGTTCCTGGTTCCGTTGGATTCATCTTTTTACATTTTAAACAATCTTTGTTCAATTTCATTTATTGCCCCTCCCTCCCCTCTCCAATATGAAAAACATAGCTACGCCACTAGTGTATCGCATTTTTCAACCAATATCATTTGTCTTGTGATAGTCGCCCATTATAGACATCTCATTTGATTATTTTGAACTTTGAAAATTTGGTTTATAGTATGCACCAAATTGCACCATTTTCATTGCATATTTTCAAAATGTTCTTAATTCTGAGGGGGCACATCCCCCGTCCGACTCCCCCCTGGAATTGCATAGTGATGCGGCTCGGTTTACAAACACCATGAGCTGCCACTCATGTCCCCACTCTCCCACTCATGAAAACGGGATGAAGCCCTTGCATACATGTATGAGTACGCTATATAAACAAGCAATGTTGCCCAAGTCAAGAACCGCAAAACATTTGGTAATACAGCGTATAGTTCGAATGAAAAAGACTTATTGAACTGTCAATAAAAAAAAATCAGTAGTTGAATTGAAATTATATGTGGTACATTTAAATTATATACGGTACATATGACATAATGACACTCATAAAATACACAATTCCTTTTGATACTAGGGTCACTAACCCTCTACATAAAAATGAAAACACAAACAATTGTATTGTGTGAATGAAATCTCATTAAAATCAACCATAAAATTGGCCATGTTTGTGATGGGCCCTTTGTTGGAGCACAAATTGGAATATTTGTGGTGCAATAAAAGGGAATTATACTGTGAAAGGCCATTTTAATGTCTAGTTTCATTATAGATATCAAGCCAGACCAAAGTTTTGATTATTGTCTTTTTTGTAGTGAGAAAATGAAATTGATACCTCTCAATTAAAGGAGCATTCTATTGAAATATGTGGGAATTCTCGCGCTCCATTAATTTTTACGCTTTTCGCGCTCCAAGCAATTACCGCAAAAATAAAAACATGCTAACATATTTATTTTGTGTATAATGTATAAGTCTATATGTACTGATCTTTCAAATCGCGAATTTAAAAACAAGTGAAATGGCTGAAAGTCGGCAAAGCACAAAAATGTGATCTCGCGTAAATTACCACTTTACAGTAGTTGCAATTATGAACCGGTTCCCTATAAAATGTATTGGTATAGCTAGAGGGTGGTGCAATTTTAACAATAGCAAATTATTTGATATTTAAGGGGTTCAACACTAGTTTGCTCATTTAAAATCATAATAATGGAAAACAGTTTATATAGTCAAACTTTAAAAGTTTACCAAATGGGAAGTGAAAAATATTAAATTTAATATTTTAATTCTACAAAACTAACCACTTGAGTGAAATAGCAGGTTTTTTGACCCAATGAAGCTGATAATGTGTTATTTTCATTCAATCGGCAGCCGGCAGCCATATCAAGAGTGATTTATCAAATCTGTCCAGTTATCATATTGGGTTCATAAAATCAAAGTTTTCTGCAATATTTGCACCTTTTTGAACATTTGGAAAACTGAGAAAGTAGGTCAAAGAGTTGTGGGTTGGAAAAGGGCGTACAGATCATGTATAATGGTACAGGCATATTATACTAAAGTGCTGCAATTACTGGCGTAGATGGCTTGACTTGGATGTTAAGCCCTAATTGTTGATGAATTCACCTTCCCATATGGACATATATGTCACCATTTTTATGTTGACTTGACTTGAGTAATTGAAAGCAATGTTTTGACTTGGTTTCAACATTTCAATAGACATTCACTCATCTGAAAGACTTGAGTCACATTTCCTTATATCCCTAACCCTACTACACCACGCGGAAAAACACGGCCAGCAGCACTTCTAGGCGTGCGCACAAGAACTGGTTTGTTTTCAAATTTGATTAGTAAGAACGCAAGTTTTTGAACAAAAGGGAGGTCTTAAGAACTGATGCAGGCTCAAAGGGGGGGGGGGGGGGGGGGGCAGGGTCTTAAGAACTGATGCAGGCTCAGGCTAGCAGAAGAGGGTAAAAAAGGGGGGTCTTCAGGGCGGCACATTCCTATCCTCCGTTTCCAATGTCAGTGCCCCCCCCTACAATACTTAGACTCACACCCTTGTGTTTGGTTTGGCCGAATACATTCTATACTTTTGATAGCAATAGCCTAATGTCTTGAATTAACCCCTTCAAATTACCCCACCCCTACCCCTAGGCTTCTATTGTATCACAGTCTGTCTTTGATTATTTCTTACTGGACCATGGAATTGATATCGGGAATGAATTTTGACCTCATCTATATTACCTTGTCCATCCCTGGAGTGCTCGCTTTATCAATGTCCTTATGCAGGCATCAGTGTGTATCTTTAACCTATACCTCCTCAAGGATAGTCAAAATTAGATACCTAATCTTTGCTTAATCATATTTTTTAGGTGGTGAATCTTGACCTAATTTATAGTTTGGACATGTGAATCTATGAATCTTCACAACATGAATACAGGTAAAGACTTGAGGAGGGTAGGTTCAATATTCAAATTGATGACTGCATTAGTGTACATCATCAACGGGCAACCCCAAAGGGGCAACCCTTTCTTTGTCATGTCTATCAAATGGAGTATACATAGAGGGTGTATCAAAATAATATGGGACTGAAATTATGCCCATCAAATGTCAAAATTGCTAAGAAATAAGGTGGAGTGAAGATGGGTTGTAAATAAACTTCAAAAAAATATTTTGAAAATTATAGTTTTTATTTTAGTTGCTTAATAAACATCATAATTTATTAGTTAGTACCCATAATTCAATCTTCATATTGTTTGAACTGGGCACACTTTGTAGACAATTTAGGACACAACATGGAAATATAACCATAACGTCCCACCCCTTCCTGCTTGGCCAATTTAGCCTGTCCCCCTAGGGTTGCTTCTGGCAATAGTTTGACCATAATCATTTCTTATTTAAAGATTTAATCAAGCAGTTCCTAAAACAGATGGGTTATGGTTGACTTGTACCCCCTTCCTCTGAATCCCCTCCCTGTCGGACCGATTGGCTCTGACCGTAACTATATACAGAGCAGCCCCAACCATTGTTAATAACAACTCTTACAACTTGAGCAGCAGCGGCTGGCCTCGGGAGATAGGGATCATTTCTCAAATTAAACTACTCATCCTATCTGCCTTGCCCATCGGCCATGAAGCATGTATAAATGCCAGACATTCGAAGAGATTGTAGTGATGTTATTGTGAAGGTATTTCTCATATCATCGGTTCCCATGCTTTATGCCAAGGGGGATGGAGGAAGGAAAAAGGAGGGATGGAAAGATGCTCCATACAGGATGAAGATGTACATCATCATAGATATCAATCTTCAGTGGATGATGAAGTTGATGATAACGCCAAATTAAATGGTGATATCTGGCGAGGTTTAATAGCTTTTAATTTAAGTACAGCTCCTATAATCAGTATTCACAAATTTCACTTTTTAAAGTAATTAATCAAAATAGAGAAAATGGAATCCAATAACACGTGTGTCTTTGTATCTTTATGGTCGGGATGGTAACTGAAATTCAAATCAATTTAAGTAATTAGAATTGCACTTATACATGTAGTTATACATATACACCACTTGGGCGTAATTTATTTAGTGTTTTATTTAATTTAATAAGGCCAACTTTTAGAGATAGGCCTAATCATTGAAATGATATGAATGTTTTAAACATATTTATGTTTAAAATGTCACTTTACAACTCTATTGTCTGCACGCAATATCTTGGATTCTTATATATATTGCCTTCTCTCATGTCATCTTCCAAATGGGGGGGGGGGGGGGGGGGACACAGTGTGAATTTGAGAATCTACAATGTTATGCTCCCTCAAACTTTCTTCCCCTTTCATCCCAGTACTACTGTATTGGTGAACAGACAGATTCTGTGCATCTAGAAGTTCAGCTTTGTTCTTCGCCAGTGACGTCTCTTGGCATTGTATCTGATTCTTCGCCAGTGACGTCTCTTGGCATTGTATCTGATTCTTCGCCAGTGACGTCTCTTGGCATTGTATCTGATTCTTCGCCAGTGACGTCTCTTGGCATTGTATCTGATTCTTCGCCAGTGACGTCTCTTGGCATTGTATCTGATTCTTCGCCAGTGATGTCTCTTGGCATTGTATCTGATTCTTCGCCAGTGACGTCTCTTGGCAATGTATCTGATTCTTCGCCAGTGACGTCTCTTGGCATTGTATCTGATTCTTCGCCAGTGATGTCTCTTGGCATTGTATCTGATTCTTCGCCAGTGACGTCTCTTGGCATTGTATCTGATTCTTCGCCAGTGACTTCTCTTGGCATTGTATCTGATTCTTCGCCAGTGACGTCTCTTGGCATTGTATCAGGGGTATGTCACTGAGCTTGCCGATCGGGTCCACTTTTAAATTGAACTTAGTCAGCATAGAATTGGGGGCGCTATACCAATCAGGCGTGATGATTGTAAGCAGACGACGCAACGCTGGCCACGCGTCTCTCAGACGACCCAATTTGGCAACGGGAGTGCACCATTTTGAATTATTTTTAACAGTCATCGCCCGGTTAACGATAAAAATCCTTTTAATTATGATGTATTTGTCAAAATGATAGTTTAAAATTCGCGATTACGTGTTATTCACTACGAATTCAAAATTTAGGTTCCGCGTGGCCACCGTCGTCTGTTTAAATCTACAGCGCCCCCAAACCTATGCTGACTAACATGCCGTTTAACCTGCCGTTAATCCTGGTTAAACATTGTTAAACGCGTTAAACGCCGGTCACCGACACATTCCGGACGATAACCATAATTTATTCAAATATGCAAAAGGTCCGTTTTCGTTACGTACGTTGGTATACTACTTTCCTATCCCAAAGTTAATAGTATCCCTGATTGTATCTGATTCTTCGCCAGTGACGTCTCTTGGCATTGTATCTGATTCTTCGCCAGTGACGTCTCTTGGCATTGTATCTGATTCTTCGCCAGTGACGTCTCTTGGCATTGTATCTGATTCTTCGCCAGTGATGTCTCTTGGCATTGTATCTGATTCTTCGCCAGTGACGTCTCTTGGCATTGTATCTGATTCTTCGCCAGTGATGTCTCTTGGCATTGTATCTGATTCTTCGCCAGTGATGTCTCTTGGCATTGTATCTGATTCTTCGCCAGTGACGTCTCTTGGCATTGTATCTGATTCTTCGCCAGTGATGTCTCTTGGCATTGTATCTGATTCTTCGCCAGTGATGTCTCTTGGCATTGTATCTGATTCTTCGCCAGTGACGTCTCTTGGCATTGTATCTGATTCTTCGCCAGTGATGTCTCTTGGCATTGTATCTGATTCTTCGCCAGTGATGTCTCTTGGCATTGTATCTGATTCTTCGCCAGTGACGTTTCTTGGCATTGTATCTGATTCTTCGCCAGTGATGTCTCTTGGCATTGTATCTGATTCTTCGCCAGTGATGTCTCTTGGCATTGTATCTGATTCTTCGCCAGTGACGTCTTTTGGCATTGTATCTGATTCTTCGCCAGTGATGTCTCTTGGCATTGTATCTGATTCTTCGCCAGTGATGTCTCTTGGCATTGTATCTGATTCTTTTGCCAGTGATGTCTCTTGGCATTGTATCTGATTCTTTTGCCAGTCTTCATCCACTCCCATGCTGCCACATTCTGTGATCAGTCAAATTATTCTTAGCAATTTAACGTGAAATCATTCTCATAATGTATTGGTCGAATCCCATCACCATATCATGTTTATATACCTCATATTTTTCTTTAGACAAACTTGATCCGTTTACCTCCACACCTCCACAGTGAGCCTCATCTGCATCCTCAAGATGTGGGCAGCCACTTAACCCCACCTTAAGGGTAGGTTATTCATGAACCAGTTATGTTTAACCCATGGTTTAACCCAAGAGTGCCCTAAGAAACTAAGGGCCTAAATGAAGAAAAAAAAGTGTTTTAGTCTTTTAGTTTCCTGAAGCAAAATCAACTATTTTGCAATGTTATATGCAAAATGATTGAATTTGAATATGGCATTTGTTTTAAAAAAAACACCATCAATAATAATAGGAAGAAAAAAAGAAGAAAAAAAGAAAGAAAAAAAAGAAGAAGTGCAGAATGTTTGTTCTAATAATATGCCTGGGCATTCAGCAATTAAACAGTATTTAAAAAAAAGCTAGCCGGGCACAGGAAGCTAGACAGAATCTTTTTTATTGTCCTTATTCATGAAAGTCAAGAGACTAACCAACATGGTTTTGCTCCTGAATGTTATATCTATATCTTCTAGTAGAAGTACCGCTAGGTATAGTATAGTCAGTGCCTGCTCTCAAAATAAATGATGGACGATGTACCAGCAGCTTATCTAGAATGAGCAATGGACCGATTTGATGTTGTGCCGCTACTACATGTATACCTCCTTTCGCTATCACCCATGGAATGTTTACCCTCATGATTTTGACGGCTTCATGCTTTCTGCTGCTGGCCCGGTCGTTTTGGTTTGATCGGTACATCGCAGCCTAGGGCAAGTTTTGGTTGGCGGAGAATATCAGCAGAACCATATTTGGCAAGAAATGCAAACAAATACAAGTAGCATCTATCCCAACCAGATGAGCATGGCCTGATATTGCAGGTTTTGTCTTCAATGCTGGGGAGTGCAAGAGGTTAGCTATTGTGTGATGGGGGTATTGTTGTTTGTGTTTATGAGTTCAAATTGCATCTTATAGGCTAGGCACCTAGTGAATTGCAGATGTCGTTTTAGTGGCAGATATATTATATTTTTTCATAGGTTAGATAGGGAGATAGCCTCTTAATCTTATACCATTGTATAAAGCATGTCTGAAAAGCTGGGTCCAAAATAGGCATGGTTATAACTTAAAGAATAAGAAACATAACTGCTCTATATTTAGGGATATAATAGATGATATTTCTGACCTTAATTTGTGAAATTATGAGACTAATCGAACATAAACTTTTTGAGATACAAAGATTTGAAGAGATGCTGGTCTGAACCGGTTTCCCCGATTTAGGTCAAGAACCACTTATGTGTTGCTTTTACGTATTTTGTGATAATTAATAATTAATAATCAATAATTGATAATTGATAATCAATGATTAATAATAGATCATTTTTAAATTTCTTAAAGGGAATTATATTCAGGAAAATATGACTTCCTCAATTCTGCATGTTCAACAGTCCAATCCTACTTACTGTAAAAGTGGAAATGTTTGCATGTGCAAATTTTCGCGATTTGCAAATTTTGATCAATTTTGCTTCTTTTAATTTTCGCGATTTTGAGCTTCCTCACATAGACCTACATATAAGATGAATATATTCGCTCATTTTTATTTTCACGCTTGCTGATTTTAGCGCAAAAAGCATGAAAATAAATGTAGCTTTTACAGTACCCTCCTGGTGAGCGACTTCAAAATCCAAACACCAATGATAATGAACCTATCAAGCGCGTAATTAAACCTAGTAGTATGGTGTTAACTTTATTGCGTCTGTCTAATCTAATCTAATTAATTTTGCAAGATATCTTTTTGGCTGGTGATCATTGCCAATATTACATCTGTAATTAACATTCTCTGTGGGCCGGGCATGAGTTACATTACATTTCATTCAATATAATCGAAAGGCAATTCAACCTGGCTGAAGTTCACCCTATATCCGGCATACATAACCCTCTTGGGGAGGAGGGGTATTGAGATTGATGGGTGTGCGGCTAAAGGTATGAAACCATAACCCATCTATATTATAAAGGGTTTTCTGCAACAAAATGTGACTGATTAGAATTAGTTTGTTATTTTTTCACCATTTTCGCAATTTGTTCTCCCTCTTAACCCTACCCCCCCCCCCCCCCCCCCCCCTGAATGCTAAAAATGCTAATCCTAAGTCCCTCTCCAAGCGCATGCTCTGCCGGTTTTTTGATGACGTAGTCAACCGAGCCTATACATGTATAGTGAGCGCAGTATACTGCGCGAATGTGTAGCTGAGGGCCGTGGCTTAGTGGGTGGGACGTGGGGCTTGAGAACGGAGGGTCCCCGGATCGAATCCCGGCAGGTTCCCGAGGATTTAGTTGGTGTTTTTTCCTCGAAAATTGTGATACCGGTCAAAAACCCTAATCCTGGGGTTAAGGTTAAAAGAGCTTGCCTGTTTTTTCCACAATTTTTTCTTCTTCTGGAAATGGGATTCATGTCCAAAGATTTTTAACCAAAAATGGGACCCATGTCTAATGATATCTTGCCCAAATCAACAAATTTACTCATTTATTGGTGTGGCATTATTATATTATTATGATTTATTTACATTTTTAAAGGGTCATTGAGCATTTGTTTTTATATCAATAGTTGCACATTTCTCGTTTGAGTGTAAATCCGATTTAAAGTGATTTTATTGACGCAGATGTCACATCTGTGTTGTGATTTTGTGTCAATTTTCTTCCATCTGATATCATTTCTCATGAGATTTAAACCGGATTAGACTACATTATGTATGATGTACTGTGTATTTAAGAATTCAAGCGAGGGTTTAATGTCAAATAGATTTTCTTGAAACTAGAGAAATGTGATATGACGTCTTTGGGAAAAAGTATGTCAAGTGTGAAATTAAAAATTGTTCCCTTTTTATTTATATGGTTTATACATCAAGTGTCCTAGAGTAGAAAATAAGTTGCAGATACATACCATGGTTTGTGTTGCATATCTTGATCTTAATCAAAGAATTGAAATTAGTAATAAAAGTCTTTTGCCACAGAGGAATGTAAAAATCTAAGAAAAAAAGTTGTGGTAAAAAAACCCCACTCTTAATCCGCATTTTCATTCCCGTTGATGATTACAACATAATATACCGGCACATTAGATACGAATCTCGTTTCCAGCAGCCTGGTGCTAAGCATAGATGAAAGGAACCGACAATTTGGAACCGGGTAGTATATTTTAATGGAATAAATTGTATTGGAAACTGGAAACCAATGCTTAGCACCAGGCTGTTGGAAACGGGATTCATTAGATACCATTCAATTTGCAATGAAGTGTTTGTTATTTTTTCCATCTTCTCTTGTTTTCTATGTGCCATCACTTTTATAAAGCACTTTTTAATAGCTTTTAGAAAATAGCCATCATGATCATAGTCCTACTGTAGGACTACCCTTACTAAGCCCAAGAACTGCTCCCAATTCGAGAACCGCTATCAGCCGAGAATCGTCCTATAGACCCCCTATTTTAATCTTAGTATTTTAATCTTAGTATTTTAATCTTAGTATTTTAATCTTAGTATTATCTGCACCAGGTGACCTGAAGTGACAAAAATGTCATTTGAAACCATCGCCTAAAAGTTTCAGAGAACATATCACTAAGGATCACATTATTAAAATCTATGTGTGACACCAATCAATGAATGTTATTCACGCAATGCAAAAGCCAACGAAAACGTTAATGAGAACATATCATGCCATCAATGGGGGTCTAGGTCAGTTATCGTGTCATCAACACCTGCGACAAATACATCAAAACCCCCTAAGGGGCGCCCCGCTCAGAACATATCTCTGCATCGGTCGTCGCAATAAAACTTTACGGATAACATCTGGTCAAATTAATAATTACGAAAAATGTTATTTCTTCGAATGCTCCTTAGCTGCGGTGTATGATGTCGGGAGTGTGTCGCTCATGTTCCCACCTCGTAAATTCTTGCAAGATTTTTAAACGGATTGCCAGTTACATGATGCATAGTTTTGAATCATGCGTAGACATGCATGGCATGCCAATTCACACTTTTGGAGACAAACTGTGATGGAGAATTAATGTGTCTGTAAATTGAGACGCATTTTTTGTTAGAGATGTTATTTTTCACCAGATGTCAATGAGAGTAGTTTCTTGATATGAAAACACTCTAACTTCGATATCGATGTAATGCTAAGTACTTCAAAATATGCCTAATTATTGAATCTTATTATAGTAATCTTATATTAAGGGAGCACATTCTTAGTGTATGCCATCTTGCTACGTTTCCTGGGGGTATATCCTTTATTTTATAAAAAGTCCTTGATTTAAACATTTTGACATGTTTTAAAATCCTTGTCAATTTCATGACAAGAGAAGTCTCTAATAATGGGTTTATGTTGAAGACATTTAATCCTGGCTTTAAGGTGTGTTTTCGGAGGTCATTCACTCAAAAACCTGCTTACTATACAACATCAAAAATTTCATACTCTAGAACCAATGCCATGGAGTGGACATTTTCAATGTGTCAATGTTTTGCAAATATTTTTGTTGAACATTCTTATTATACACAAAGGAACATCACTTTAGACTTGTATTTTTCATTGAACTATTTCCACAAAAAGGCCTGAACTTTTCTCAAATTACAGCACTCAAAAGGACTATTTCATTTATGTTTTTACCTATTTGTGAAAAATTGACGAACAAATTATGTAAATTTTCTGTTTTTTCTTCTTTAATTAGACTTATATCATTGAAAAAATACAGAGCGGTGAACTTAAATAAGGCTATACGAAAACAAGATGCTTGTTACATCATCATATTGAATGGTTAATACAAAATGTTTTACACTGTACAATTATTGATGCTTGAAATGCCTGCTTCAGGCGCTGATCGGGAAATACTACAAATGAATCGGGAGTTGCTAAAGACATGTTATTAGTATGCTGAACAAACTTGCCTGACATTTATCTAAGAACATATGTTACAGGTCAGGCTGATGTTTAGTGGCCACTGATTACGCGATGTATTGTTTTAATACTGATAGCGGGACGAGCAAGCGATAATGCCGACAGCTATGAATGCTCTAAATAGGAATGTCCATTGGTTGTGTTAGTAGAAATCTTTGGAGAATACAACCTCATTTTGAGCTTGAGATAAATATATCTCTTCCGGAGATGGGGGACCACTCATATTCAGGGGTAGATAAAAGGATAATAAAAAGGGGTAGATTTTCATGGAAGGGGATGGTACGCAAGAGTAACAATCACGTTCTTGAGCAAAACTTGGACAACATTGATTAGAGCAAAATAAAGGAAAAAGGGGGGAAATTGTTGCATTACTTGTTGAGAGTATCGAAAAAATAATTCCTGTTTTATGTTCATTCTGAAAGTCCACACATGAGCATGATATCCATCTATGGATTTGTTTGATACGTAAATTATTTAAATTTTAAATTTAGGTAATTCGTATAGAGAATAGAATCTTCACATTTTGATCAGTGATGTTAGCCCTCCTCGTAGGGCCGCTATTTAAAAAAAAACCCAGCCTATCCAGGGAAATACTAAGATGGAATATAGAAACACTGTTGACCATCCTAGCTGAACTAATAAAACATGGGGCAGTTCTAAGGTTGATAGCGGTTTTCGGATTGGGAGCAGTTTTTCTAGGCTTAGATAGGGTAGTCCTATGTTAGGACCACAGTGATGAAAGTAACAAGGGTTGCCCACCACTGATTTTCCAGCGATTTTGATATTTTTCTTTCAGTATCTTCTCACAACTGTAGATTAAAGAAAAATGAGCCTTTGGGATACAAATTTGAACGGGAGGCCAGCAGGGATAGCGCTACTGGGGTTCTTGCGCGTTTAGCGCATATTTTTTCATTTTGGCGCAATAAATTAGCTGAAAATCCAAAATAACCCCTTTTTTTCCAAACATTTGTGGGGTTCAGGGTTCTAAAAAAACCTAATTTAAAAACCTAGCGCTACCCCTGGAGGCCAGAAATAAATCTATTGATGTCTTTTTAAAATATTTGTTTATTTTCTTTAGGTTATGTTTTATAAGCTGTTATATCACAAATGATCCCCCCTGGCTGACCATCATGAACTGACCGACATGGACTGGACTAATCAACATGCACTGACCGATATGGAAGAGCCAAATTTAGAACAAATTCCCCAATGGCAACGCAATCTCATCTGCTTAAATGGTCACACCGTTGTTATTTTTAGGACTGGCCTAGCCGTCTTTTGTTTCAGACAATTTGCAACAGTATAGGGCGCTCCGTGGGTTAGCAACAGCGCTGTAAGATAAATTTAGGTGTGTGATACTGTTGCGAACAGGCTGCAAGCGCTCTTGATGAAAATGAGCACTGTTGTTTTAAGTGCAGTGATATGATGTTGTACATGGTGCTGTACATGAATGTTGATCAACACTGCCATCAATTTAATGAAGTGAAGAACAACTTTGAAGGCGGCAGTAGATGAAATCATTTTGGGGTTCTCCGACTTTGGGATAGGGGTAGGGATCTAGGGACTCTCTTAAGTAAGGTATAGTGATATGTTACAGGTATAGCAATATGTGCTGCTCTATTGGGTCACAAGAATTGTGTTGCCAATTCTTAATAATTTCATGATCCTGTTTTGGTGTAGAAATGTTAGTTAACAGAGTCCCACTTGACAAAATAAACAGCCAAAAACAGCAATTTTTTAAATTGCAGACCAACCATTAGACAAGGGTTTCTAACCTGTAGTTGCGACCCCTGCCAAGCTCATTCTTCCCCCTCCCTCCCCTGGTTTCTGAATTTGTTGCTGAAGATACATCTTTTGGACCTAAACAAAGCAAGTAGTACCTGTGGCTGCAGCAGGGCCGGGACCCTTGACCGGTCTGGTCCCAAACATATAGTCCGGTCTGGTTGGGTCAGGGCCACTTTACCTCCGCGGGGAAATAATTTAAAGCAAGAAAAAAATCCCATCTACATTTCAGTAAGTTACATCCATTTAAAATACTCCTTCTACTAAATGAACTATAGCAATTGAACAATAATCCGAAGTGGCGAAAATGATAAAAGTGCAACAATTAGTATGTGTGAACCGAATCTGACAATTCATGTCAAAAGTTCATTAACTATTGTCAGTTCTGGTCTAATCTTAGAAAATAACTTGCAGGTCGAGTAAATCAGATTTGTCATAAAATGGTTGGGTCGGGTTATATGTGGATGGGATGGGGAAGTCCGAGATTGGGGTGAAGACAATCTTGCACTGCAGTGTTCTATGAATAAGTACACTGTCGCACATCAGGGTTTGAACCCTCAAGCCAGTTGACCCTTTATTAAAGGATACATGTTCCTTAATATTTATAGAACTTAAAGATTAATTTAAGCACAAGTCTGGGTTTAAGGATTACGATATTGACCTTTGCCAAAGTAACATTGACCGTTGCCAAAGTAATGGTTTAGGCAACAACAACAACAACGTGTAGACAGACCTCTCGGGAAGGGTTGGTTGCAGTTGGAGGTGGGGGTTGTTTCTCAAAATTTTCATAAGAATTTAGGTAATTTTCAAATGTTTGAAATTTTCAATAATTTCCAATCTTTTAAAAAAACTTCAGAATTAAAAAGAAAAAATCAGAAATAATAATAAGACAATTATGGATTAAAAGTCGAACCCATAAAACAAGCTTTTTTTTTCCCTTGGCATTAAAGAAGTTTTATTGCAATAGACATATTTAAGTGCAAATTTCATACACCATTTTCATTTTTTCCCCATAAACATAATTGGGAATAAACTAAAGCCAAGTTATCCATTAATGATGCATTTGGTTACAAGTTTGGCTATGTTTTTGTCTATTTGATTTGTATTCAAAAGTATGGTTTGAGAAGAAAAAAAGTTAAATTAACTTTTAAAAAATTATATTGTTCAATGCAAATGAATAGTTGTTTCAAAAGTTGTGCGTATGAGAATCTGAGACTGATTTTTTCCTTCGATTCATTTTATGTTATTTTGTAACGAAGAAAAAATATGATTGTGGACTGTGGAGTTTGCTGATAACGCAGTCCGAGTCCATTTAGCAGGCATGCCAAGTATGCGCAACAGCTACGACTGTGACTGATGATGATTTTCACTTGATGGTATATTTGTTACGTTTAGCAATTTGCCCGAAATAGATCCCAGGCCGGGTTCGTTTGGCAAACTACTTTATTATCATCAGCCTGTATGTATGTTACACCATGAATGCCTATCGGGATTGTGCGGGTGAGATATATTAAATGTTACTGAGCTTTACCTAGCATGACGTTTATGTAGGTATCGATGCTCCTGTAGTTTTTGAAACATGTCTATTGAATGGACATCTTTTTTGTTGTCACAGTTATTGAATCTGAACATGAACATGTGGGAGGAATTGGTCAGAAATTGAGAAGCTGTGCAAAAATGTCAAATTATTTTCTCAACCAAAAGTAGAATTACTTTCCTCAGTGACAGTTAAACGTAATAAATTATGTGCGATGAAACGAACAAGGGTAAAATTTTCTTGAAAATATTGGACAACATTTTTTTTAAATTTCAAAAATATTACTGCCTATTAAAAATAGCGGGAACAAAATCTTTTCTCTGGGCAAACATACCATATCATATTCTAAGTGAAGCTTTGGGGAGGGGAAAGGGAGGTTACGATAGCCACATTGTAATGTTTAAGCAAGTCTTCGGCACGAAGTAGTGTTAACGATTTAAAAAAAGAAAGAAAATTATTCAGAATTAAGATGAACATTAAGAATTACCATTGTTGTTTCTACTAAAAAAACCACAGCAAAACTTGATTAAAACAATACCATCGCTATTTATTGAAACTGTTCTTAAAACGCCCTCTATGTAAATATGATTCACATTATTTATCACGCATACTGCAGGGGGACACTGTCTATGGTAAAATGCCGATCACGGCTCGATCAACATTTTGGAATCAACGTTTTGTTGTACAAAGAGGGCTGATTTTGCGTAATCCTTATACATGTAGGTGTAAGTTCATACATGTAATACAATAGTACAAATATACAAATCCCAGTTTTTATCATAATTGAGGGTGCATCCTCTAACATATCTCTTCATGCCCCTTTTAACAGGAACTCTTAGTAAAAGACCAGTAGTGTCTGTTCTGCAGTTCATTCATCATCATAACAAAGTTTGTTTTTGGCCCGCTACCGTTTGACCCCATTCTTGAGTTGATTGAGGTCTGTATGGTGATAATTGAATTTTAATAGGCCGCCCTAATGTAGCCAGGTGTTACCGGATAATTCAATTTATAGGCTTCAAAATATTTTCTAGCCTATAATTCCTAGAGGGCAGTTGTTTGTGGCATAACGGACTAGAGATGGTAATTAGGTTAATATCCTTGTAATGGGTCTCATTTCTGCTGTTGAAAGCAAGGGATCACCGCTCTATTTAAAAACAATTAGAGGTTCGTTATTCGTTGGAGGAGAAGACAGATATTAAAGGTCATATCATCAAGTAAAAGTAGTCCTCACCACTATCCAAAAGACTAATTGTAGGTTTTCAAGCAGATTGGAGTTCGTAAAATCATAGATCCTTGAGAAAGGGATCTATGGTAAAATTGTCAAATTGAATGTTGTCAAGAAAATGATAGGTCAAAAGGGAAAACCAGATCCGATGTAACATTAACACTTGTAAAGCCGTTTTGGCATTTGGCTGGTGGGGTATTTTAATGGTAGGATGTACTCACATGTAACACACTATGACGAATGGAGCACATTGAAAGAAGTAAACGCCACAAAAATAGTCCCTAAGGCAAAATAAAAATAAATAACATGTTTAGTATTTAGGCAAAAGAGTATATTGGGCAAATAAAAAAAAAACATGTTTAGTGTCCGGACTTTAAAAACAAAATGACGGAGGAGGCCCCTTTAAATTGTTTTTATTTCTTGGTTCTGAAGTCGCCACAAAACATGTTTAAAATGCATAAGAAAGAAGCAAAACTGTTACAAACATCTCAAACTCAAACTGAAACACCTGAACAAAAAGTTATGACTGAAATAAAGAAAAAGAAAAAGAAAATCGAAGCGGACCTAAAAAGGGAAGCGGGAGGGGACGCTAAACATGTTTATTTTGCCATAGGGACTTTTTTGTGGCATTTACCTCTATCAATGTGCTCCATTCGTCATAGTGTGTTACATGTGAGTACATCCTACCATATATTTATCATTTTGATACGGTGATGATGGTGATGAGACATTCACTAGGAATCTGATTCAGATATGATAGGCCGAGTAACGGAATATAAGCAACGGATGTGGCTCATACTAATATTACACAGTATTTAACAAGAGAGACTAGATATGTCATTGGATCGGTTAACTAACGCAAGATGATCACACTGATGATACCACTAGGGCATGTCATTCATCATCCTAACTCCGATGTGATGCATTATGGGTAATCAGAGCGATGGGCAAAATACATCTTGTAGGTATATTACTTTGAGATTGTGTGGCTGGGATTTGCATTTGAAGGAACAAGGAAAGGATAGGTATTTATTTATTGAAAACATGGAGATTTGGTGAAAAAATGACATTTAAGACCAAAAAAGATACACAAAAAAATATAGGAAAACTCCCGCTTACACACTCTAGTCTACGAGCTTGACTGACCTGTGATTTGCTAACTTGAGATACATTTTTCGAAGAAAAAAAAAGATTTATTTTGAAAATTGAAAAAATATGAAATTGGGCTCTTTTATAAACTGATTAAATAAAGAATTTAATGAATTTCCAAAATATAAACATTTTAATTTGCCTGAAATATACATCTAGCTAATATGGTTCACAGATTTCCATTCATTGCAGGATTAATATTAGCATATTACTTGCTATATACGTTTACAATTTACTACCTAGTAATAAGTGAGCTTGGTTCAAGTTGGTTGCATATAAATAATCGGTTTGGAAATCATCAATTTGAAAAAGTCCCTACATGTAGTAGTTTTATTGTGATTAAACATACTCATTAATTGACTTCCCTATTCCGATGCATGCTAAGAAAGGCTGTAATTAATGTAAAAAACAGCTTCGGGCAGAGATTGGAATCATCTTTCTAAACAAGGACTGCTGCAATATTATATAGTTCATTTTGGCGAGGTGAATTAAAAAGACATAATAATCCTATCCTATTTTTGGTTGCAGTTTTCTTACACCAAGCACAACACCAGTACATAAAGCAATATTCCAATCGAGTGTAGCCTAGGTTTTCCCACATT
This sequence comes from Ophiura sarsii, assembly GCA_035610835.1. Taxonomy (NCBI): domain Eukaryota; kingdom Metazoa; phylum Echinodermata; class Ophiuroidea; order Amphilepidida; family Ophiuridae; genus Ophiura; species Ophiura sarsii. Next base: position 117,065,789 of record CM069441.1, on the reverse strand, counting down.
TTATTAAAATGGTTCATGCTTGCTAGACGAAAGTAGTGAAATATAAGATTCAGCATAGATAGTACATTAAAGATAATAATCTATCAGAACCGGGGTTCAATATCTTGATTGAATTGCCAATCCCTCTCATAATTCACTGGAAGGAGGATGATTGTTAGCAGGAAAGGATGTTCAGGCCTTATTGAATTGCTAATGTTGCATAGGATTAATTAATTTCAGCCGACAAGACAACCTCAATTATTTCCTGTATATTCTACTACATAGAGGGCTGTGTTCCGTGCTGCATTTTACAAGATTTGATTAAAGATAGTCTGATATGATCAGTCTCTTGAGGGTCGTATTATTAAAGAGGAAATTTAATAGATTAAATTATATTGGTACATAGGACCAACGGTATCCCATATAAAGTGATACATTGCCATGTAAATCTAACAATAAGTGAGTGTTTCCTTTGTTATTGTTTGATTAATGAATTGTATAAACATCACCCCACCCCTACCATGAACTTGTGCTCCTGCTCCAGAGGAATCTACTCAGTACATGGCAATGATTTGTTTTTGTTTTTGGCCCTTTGAAATGGGCTATTCCATTTAATGGGCTATTCCATTTGAAAATGAAATATATTCACCCCCTATGGAAGGCATGACCTTAATCTTCCCCACAGGGAGTGTGAGTGAGTGGGGGTTACCTGAAGGGAGCACATACCTAAATAGGTATCGCGACACGCTATCGTCGCGATCAATCAAAGTTGAGTACGACAATAGTTCCTATTTGGCGGGAAAGAGAGTTATTTTTTGACGGTTTATGCCATAATTTTTCACTAATATGTTGTGTTTGAAATGTGTAGTTGATGTTCTGACATTTAAACTAGGTGATTTGAGGTCAATTTTAATTTCACGGACCGATTTACACACGCGGTGATATCCAGACCGGAGACCGAATTTAGGTAGGCATATCACTACGTTGTTATGCGGCGGCTTATAGCAAAAAAAGTGCACGAGAAAGTTTGCTTCATATTGAGATATGTTGTAGATTACCCTTGTGAGGAAAACATATCAAAATTTCATTGAAATTTTAGCGCTAATTTAGAAACTAGAGCCATTTAAGTAAGCCTTTCCTAACAGTAAAGTCTATGGAGAGCGTCTTGGTGCTGTGCTCCCTGAATGGGTGACTCCATTTAAAATCTACACTTCCTGTGTGGAAGATAAAGGTCACGTCTTTTACACAGGGTGTATGGATTTCAACTGGAATAGCCCACTATCTGGTTATGCAACTGTATCATATAATAACATTGACCTATATCACTCTCATGCACTCCAAAGAGAAGCAATTTTTAAACTCCCACATAACTAAATCATCACGGGGCAACCCCCCCCCCCCCCCCCCACACACCCCCACACAAAGGTTAATGTACTCCATCTTCTGGTTGCCTATCATCATGCTATTATCAATGGTTATCATAATATCATCCCTCTCCAGTTCAGAACACATTCATTTTGTACAAAAGGCCTATTGCAGGTCATGATCTGTGGGTGTGTTATTTCCATGGCAATGTTGGTTCTTTGTGTAGGACATCTTTTATAAATTTAGTAGATCAAATATTTTCGCTTGTTATCTTGAAGTGACTTTCCCTTTCCCCCAGGGCTACAAGATGTTTTCATTCATGGCTGAGTACTCAGTTAATGTTGCAGTTCCAGCTATGCAGGATGTATGGGACTGCACAAGTTAGTAAACAAGTTTTTCTTCATTATACAGGGTGTCTCAATAAATGAAAAAGCTTCAATCTGAATCTGACTTAAAAGGATAGGGAGCTGCTATCCAACACCCCAGGTGTGCAATTGGGGAAGAATGGATTCATGCACGGCCGAGTTCTTAATAATGTTTGAAATCAAAACTAAGATTTTTAAATGCACAAGATGCACGGAATGAAGGAATTAGTAAACATTCCATCACTTGAGGCTTTTCATCTTAATCTAAATCCAAATGATCCTTTCTTACATCCAGACGGGGAATTATTCTATTTACCACATGATGCCACTGAGGGTTGAGCGCCAGAAGGCCGTAACTCAATTTTTTGGCAAATTGATATTTTGGTACAAAAATAATCCATATAACCTAGATTTTCAGAACCATAAAGAGATAACTCATAAACAATCTTAATTTGACTAAAATTAGAGTTATAAGTTGGGTGCTACAGTGAGTCCCAAATATTTGAAAGTCCATCATCTCAAAATAGCATTTCTTGAGTTACGGCCTTCTGGCACCAAATCCTCGATATTATGTGCTTGCCTTTCAAATAATCCAACTCATAATTGTGTTTCAGTTTTGCTGATGAAAATACTATTTTGTAGCTTGAGTTACAAATTCTGTGCATTACTAAAATAATCCAGAAAAAAGATGATTCAAAGTTTGTGGATTCAAAGTTTGAGGATTCAAAGTCATAAATGTTCCATCTCTCCGTGTGGCTTCTACAGTTCTTTAATTACATAATGGCTCAATTACTGTGAATTATAGGATTTTTTTTGGAAGAAACATTTTCATTGCAGATAAAACTTCAAGGATATATAGCTGATTTTAATTCCGTAGTATAAGCTTACACTACGGGTAAAGAATTATCAACCTATTTAACCCATGCAGGATTAGTTGCAGAAATTGGTGGTGCCTTAGAGGTAAATTACATTCAATTTTTAGTTCATGGTTAATTTTATTTTATTCAACAATTGAGATTTGAAATATTGCCCAATGCATGGTTATTTGGCTTTATAATACACGATATACACCCTATTAGTCGGTCTCATCATCTGAAACACATTAATGAAAACATTTTTGAACACAAATATGATATAATGCCTGTTGGAAAGAATGTGATCTTAAACATAAATGTGAAGAAAAAAAATCACAATTACAAATGAATTATATTTTCCCTGAATCGTTCCGATTTGTTGCACTCGTATTATTACTCGAGAGCAATTTCCCTCTCTTTCGTCTCCCCCAGGTTAGTAGCGATAGCATTCATTCAGTCTGCCATCCTCTCAATAGTGATCGCGGATATACACGAGGAAAATCTGCCGTAGGTGACGGTGTTATTCTAGACAAATTGAATTATATCGGATGCCAAAAAAAGATATTGCCCTCTCTTCAGTTCAGCCCCTCTAGTGTGTTATTAACCAGCATACTTACACGGCAACTGTTGAGTTGTAAGTGTTTTGTACTCTGTGACGCTGGATTGTCGATTGCACGAAACCCGTTTGTGTCGGGAATTCATTGTGGAATAGATGTAGCTCTTTGTTTGGGAAGATTTTTTAAACCAAATTGTTGATATTTTAAGTGGTGGGATGAAATTTGTTGTTGATTCTTATATTTTTTATAGAGAGCTAGTTTCTCCCATTTTTAGCAGCTATTCTTTCTTTAGGATAAGGCCTTAGAATACTATACTATTTTTTGTTCATTTTGTATGAATATGGGTCATTCTGCAGACGACATTCCAAAATGTCACAAAATGTTTTAAAAATGTCAAAATTGTTGAATTTCATTACCATATTTGGAATTGCCACATTAAATGCATTGAAATAAGTACAAACATGCCTAGTATTGATTCATTAATCCTTGAGATAGACCAACAGAAGAAGTTGGGAAATGTTTCTAAAAAAATATGTTTTGTATAATTATGGTAAAAACCAAAAGATGCATAGATGGTGTGAATGTACCCAATGGGGGTGGGGTACTGCCAGCATAGTTATACAAGTCATTTTATTGATATCACCAAACAAACAGGTATAATCAAAACAAAATACATAAAGCATCAACTAAAACTACAAGTTTAAAACAAAACAATAACAACAAAAGTATTAATACTTAAATATGAAATATTTAAATATATGTTAATATAAAATATACTAGTAATCCAATGATTGTCGAGCCTCAAATGCATGTTTAACATATTTAATAATGGGTTGAATACAGTCATAGTCAGATACACCCATGATTGTAGTGAAAATCTCATTATTAGACATTGAATCTAAATTGTAAATGTCGGAAAGTTTACTTAAGAGATCATCACGTAGAGTAGAGTAAAATGGACATTTCATTATAAAGTGAAATTCATCCTCAACTAAACTCAAATCACATAATTTACAGATTCTGTCCTGAGGTTGGATTTTGGGTGTAACATCTCTACCTTTCTCAATCATTAATGTGTGAGCACTAATTCTTAATTTGGTGAAGACATTTCGAGTAGATCGGTTGAACATAACAATGTAATTCTCAAGACAAAATGATTTTTTGAATAGACAATAAGACCTCAATTTAGTTTGAAAATTACCATAGAATAGAATAGATTACCTTGATATGAAGACACATGTTTCTTAGCTGTTAGCAAAATGGCATAAAGCTAAAGGTTTTGTTAGTATTAGTCAGTGCAGCCAGTAGCAACAGATATTCCCTTTAATGAAAATGAAAGAAGAAACAGGTCATAGGGTATATCATAATTTAGCCCAGAATGTAACTCAAATTAATCTCACACCCAAACCTGACATCAGTTGAGATGGGAATGGCTGAGACCCAATGATAGGGTTTAGTACGGTGTTGCCCATAGGGGGATTTGGCTAAATTGGATAGCTCACGATCAGGTACCATCTTATCTAGTCCAGTTTATTTTAAGAATTTGGCTTGAGGAATATGTCACAGCTCAAATATAACAGTTTGTTTGTCGTCTGCCACGATAGAAGTTGAAAAATCAGTGAATATTTTTCCTTAAAGTATACCGTAATCAAAATTTGTGATTATAATAAGCCTACGTGTCTGACAAAGATAGAGCATTCAAAATCTGAAGTGGCGCAGGTGTATCGGGTTGGGGGAAGGCAGGGGGAGACACTGCAATCAGTTGTTGATCCCATTAGTATTTTATGATCGCCCTTTTTGAATCTTAAATTTTCAAAACAAAATCAAAAATCTCTTGCTGTTTAATTTGATTGCAATCATATACTAAGAATTTATAAGATCACCAGAATAAACCTGATTACAATAAACTAAAATCCCACCTCATTTTGTGTCAAATGCCAAAAGCAATTAAAAAAGATGTATTTTGATGAGTGCATCCATAATATTTAAAATTTTAATGGCCATAAATACCCCCTTAACTGTATTGGCTTTGAAATAAAACAAGTTTAGCCTTGCTTTAAACTCTCCTCAAGTTGACATTTTCCCTAGGTCTTTATTCTCTATGGCTTTCCTCGGAGTGCCATAGCAACCAACGCATCAAGTGTATTATAGCCAACTTGTTGTAAAACTGCTCTTCCCTCCCAGGAGGGGCTGGATGCAACAATCAACAAGTTCAGCTTGCTGACCCACTTACATTACACAAAATTGAGATGGAAAAAATAATTTTTTTTACAGCAGATTGTGTTAGCTGCATGAAATGCCTGCGCTGAATGGATGTTGGTGAATTTTGAGAAATGATGTCGGCTGACATTTAAATCCTTTTTTAAAAGTGACATTTTTGCGTTAAATTCATATTTGTGCTTTTGGATACCATAACATTTCTGCAAAAATGAGAATACACTAAATATTTCATGAGATCCTATGTAAAGGAAACTCAAAATGGTGAATTTATGAACTAGTAAAATCTCTTAAATTTTGCAAAATGGGAAGCATTTGGCATGCTGGATTTATCACACACAAACTTATAAATATTAAATATTGGTAAATGGTTGTATAAAACGTGATTATCAATGGTTGTACATATTTTAGGAAATCAACATTTGTATGTGTTGTATATAAGGATGCAATCACTTTATTAAACTATATTTTATTGTAAAAATTAAATACATTTGAATGATGTTTTTTGTTTCTTTTTTGACAGATATTTGGGTGATATTTCAACAGATTCTGATGAAACACATCCATCATGAACTGTCAAGTAATATGGAACACCGTGGCAATCAAGCTTTAAAAAAATATTTGTTGCGAGGGCTATATTATTCTATTTTCCAAAATATGTAACCGTTGTTGGCACATTTCACCCTGGTTCTGGATATCTCAATGTGGCTGTTCGGTGAAAAACTAAGGTATAAAAGCTTATTATGATTGTGGCAATTTGCTATCTTCAGAAGATGGAATATAAACAGTCCATGTGTCTATAGGCACCTACTAAATAAAGACAGTACTATGACTAATACAATGATGCTGGCTACTGAAAATTTTAAGACTGAATGTACTGCGCAGAATAACATCTTCTTCATTTGAAAAAATAAAACATGGCATACAACAGAGTCCATCAATTTTGTATTTTATGCTGGTCTTTTGTACTCCAGCACATCCCCAATCATCACAATCCAAATGTCATTAACTTGAGTCTAATCTCTAGACTTGGCTTTTCAACTTGCCACACTGCAATTAATCAATTAGGCGTACACGACTAGACCACCAGCGATGATCTAATCGCTCGATAAAGGTTAATCGCTCATCCATTCATCCACCCATCTATCTATCCAACCCATCTATTAGAATTAAGATTCCGACATGCCGATGCATATCTTGGATAATGAAGTTTATCTATACCAGCAGAGTAAAGTAAACCTGTTAGCCATGTAATGCAAGCAGCTGACTTGTTGGGTTTGTCTTGATATCTGATTGTCTAAGTAAATAGGATAGGTGGTCCATTGTGAATATGATACCAAACATCAAATACACTGCACCGCATCCTGCCCTCCTCCTCCTTTGCTCCGTTTGAGTGAGTCATTTTCCTCTTCCCCATCCCTCTTTATTTGGTGACGAAGATGATGACTTTGTGGAGGTGAAGAAACGAAAGGTTGAGATAGATGGGCGTTTGTTTATAGAGTATTTAATCAATTATTTATATCCATGAAGTCAAAGACTGATTGATATGTTTCATTTGCAGACTTGATTTATGTGATTCTGTGACTATTGCTCATTCTATGGTCCTTAACCATGTTAACTTAACTCTGTATTAAATCTGTAAACCAATGTCTCTAAAAAAGACAAACTAATACAGATTTTAAAGATAGATATAACGTTATGGATGTACGTTAGGTACCAACAGATCCTTTGCCCCCTTCCCCTTCCAACTCTTGGTCAACCCTGAGTTTGCCCCACATGCCTGCCAGATTCCAACCCACCCTCAACTTGATTAGACCAAGCATTCCTATGTTTTGAATTTTAAATCAATAATTCTGGCTTAACAAAATGATGCCTTAAAATTCTTGATACCAGAAATTCTTGATAATAACACAAAATATCCAAACCATGATTTCCAGCCTTCAGCAAGTAATCTGATTCAGTAGGCAAGTGTTATTGATGCCAACCTGTTCTTTTTATGACATAAAGAGTCTTCATTTTCTATGATTTTTCAGTTGGCATAATTTTGGGATAGTGTTTCATGTATGAATGGCAGGTGATATTTGGTATCTTTGCAGGGTACATGTTTGGGTTTTGGGTATCCGTCTCGGGGGGGGGGGGGGGGGGGGGTTACTTAGCGGTTATGAGGTTACGGGGATGTGCCACCGGGGGTACTTAGCGGATATGAGGTTATGGGGATGTGCCACCAAATAGGGTCCCATTTTTGGTAAATTTATGGGTCTAAAATCCTTAAATTTGCTGTTTTTCACCAATTTTTTTGCAAAATCTGTCAAATAAAATATATAGGGAAATTACAGGTTTCTGGTAAACATATGGGTCCATTTTTCCCAAAAATTGGTAACTGTTTGGGTCAATTTTCATTTTGCTGGTGACACATTCTTACCAAAAAAATATCAAAAAAAACCAGGTATCCGTACCAGGTAGGCCCAGACATTGGTAAGGACAGCTCACCATATGTACACTAGCACATTCACTAATCAATTGGTATGTGCAGTTTGGTTCTTGTTCAGTGGAATTGAATCTGATTTATATCATTTCATGCCTGTACAGATCAGAGGGAACTCAAAATATTATTTTTGGTAGAGATGCACTACAAACAACATGAAAATGAACTCACAAACTGACTTTGACCAGTTTTAAGAAGAAATGTTACCTATATCATTCAGTTTCAGTTTCAGTTTCAGTTTCAGTTTATTTTACCAACATCACATAATATTAAACAAGTCAAAAGCAATGGCGGGAAAACCAAAAAGAGCAGAGCTCGATAATTATGGTCACCCAATAGTTGTGTTACAGGAATACATAAATATAGTTATACCTTAAGTTTACTATCAACATGACGGGGACAAACAAAGGACAGGACAGGATTTGTGCAAGACAGAACCGGACAGGACAAGTGGAGACAAACACAAACGTTGGCAGAGATGATGGCAATTAGATAAATTACAATTTTAATTTAAACATGAAAAATAGGTTACGTACTATACAATAGAACAAAGAATTACTTATAATTTGATAAAAGAAAGCATTTATAATTTGTCTTGAATATGTTGATAGATTTTGCATTCCTGAAGTCATCAGTAATATTATTCCAATGCAAAGGGCCTTTTCTTTTGACTGTATTTCTTGCTAAGTCATATTTGAAATTATGCGGACGATATAGTGACGAAATACGGGTAGGGTAATTGTGAATTGATCTGTTTAGTGTGAAATAATCTGCAAAAATATTGGGAAGGTTATCTGAAGAATAGTTGTACATAAATAAACCAAGAATCAAACTATGAATATCGTAAATTGTCAAGGTTTTAAACTTTTTGAATAACGGAGGGGTATGTTCAAGCCAGTGCGAATTTGAGCAGATTCTCATAATTCGTTTCTGTTTGAGGTGAATTTTGTGAAGATTGGTATTATTAGAATCTGCCCAAATTATGTTACAATAATATATATAGGTGTGGTAAAACCAGAGTATTATATAAGGTAAAAAGTGTTTTGGAGGGGAGAATGTCCCTGAGACGATACAGAATACCACAATATTTTGAAAGGATGTTAGTAACATTTGAGGTGTGGTTAAGACAGCAATGCAGGACAGGAAGGTGTGGAGAGCCATTGTAGATCGAGAACACAACTCGAATTAAGCAAGTAAGCAAGTAAGCAAGAGGTGTGGTTTGACCATGTTAAAGATTCATCTAAAAGAACACCCAGAAATTTGGTATGGGAAACTCTAGAAAGCTTTACTCCATCAATACATATATTAAGGTCATCATTGTTGTACATTCGATTACTGTGTCTATTTTTAAACATAATATAATTAGTTTTATTAATAGAACCATACCCCCCTTTTTGACAAATGTTGATATATTTAAAAATATATGGAAATATGACCCATTGACGTGGTTAAGATTGAAAAGAGTTCATTGGTTTACCAAACTTGCGAAAAGGTGAAGCTATCTTGCGCCATATAATATACCAATTACTTCATATCCATTTTGCCCTTCCCCTACCTGGTGCATACAGCGCATACCGACGCAACATAATCACGATTTACGATTTGTGTTTGTTCAGGAATAAGCCGAGGTGTCAAGTACATTTGTCAATTTCCAAATGTCAACTTTTTGATTTAGCTTGTTGATCATTTGTATTGCCTGATATCAATGGTGCTATCAGCTCAGATTATCATGATTGGCACATTGAATACTTACCGTGAGACCATCGCGATAGATGTGATGAACTGATAAATGTAAAGATTTTTCGTTAGTGTCAATTGCTTGTACAAATATCACACCTGTCTAAAGGAAATGTACACAATTAAAGAGATTATTGATATATAGATATGTATGTATTGACATAGATACTGCAAAAGACAATATTTTAGCTGGCATCAATTTTTTTGCAAATGCACAAGAAGCCACAAATTTTACTCTTGATATGTTTACAAAGTTATAAACAAGATATCTTTTAGTTAAGTATGCTCTTCTAACGCCTGTTTATTTTTACCTGGCATTTTGTCCTGTTTTCACAGACAATTTGTACTAGAAACTAAAGGAAGAAAGATTTAAGTTTTTTTCCCCAAAGGTTTTGATAGGAAACTGTAGTTGTTATCTGACCTTTTATAAAGTGATATTTAGTGAGTAAGTATTCCACATTATTTGCTGGACAAAGTGACCAGTTTGGTTAATTTGAGTCAGCACAATGTAATAGAATGCTACCAAACTTTTATCAAGTTGAATCAATGAAATAACACCGCAAACATATAGCTAGCTTGGATAAATGCTGGAAATGTGATTGTTTCAATAGCTGCCCTGTGTGGAGTAGATGCAAAGATGTCCCAACATGACGGGTGATTTTTCAGAAACCTTTCCCAACTTTCGAAGTCTATCTCAACGATTAATGAAACAATATTAGGCATGTTTGTACTTATTTTAATGCATTTTCTCATGATGATTCCAAATGTGGTAATGCAATTCAATAATTTTGAAATTTTGGAAACATTTTGTGAAATTTTGGAATGTCGTCTGCAGACGCATTCAAATTGTCTTATTCCACAATCTATGGTTACTATCTCAGGTATTTGTCAGGGTCTCTGTTTTAACCAACCTAAGTATTTTACTATCAAAATCCAGACTTCACTCTGGTACACTTTGGTAACTTTTTCAGTAAGGTGAAAAAAACTATTTATGGTCAAGGCATTTGTGTGCCATGCTGATGGCTACCCATTAATGTTTTTTCATGCGGCAGCCACCACACTCCTCCGCATACTGTCATGCACTGCCAGTATCGTAAATGGTGGACAATGATGCATTTGGTTACTCAAATGTCTTGGCTATTTTCTTCCCTGTGAACTATTGAACTTGGTGTAAATCCTTATAGCAGATGCAATCTTAGACGGATTTGATTGTTTTGGAGACTGTGAATTCTGTTTTAGTAAATTACCTCATGAGAATTACAGCCTGTTTGCTTATTTTTGTGTGGTGTGAGGTAATATTACTCAAGCATTTTGACCATTGCATCTTGCATGGCAAGTTCTTGATGCTGTGATGTGATGAGGAGTTAACCCTTACTTGTATGCATGCCCAAAAAGTTGAATAGCATCCAAGTTTGAGAAATATTGAATAATTTTCAAGAAAAAACCCTGAAAATGTAAATGGGTTTGACCCAAACAAAGACCATATTTAAATGAAGTATGAAAAATACATAAAGGAGTTCGGACATGCTTAATCTTGGACTAATGGTATAGCTGTGTATAATGGTTAGCTCTTTACTTCTTTTTGTGAAAAAATCAGGAATGTAGAATTTCATAACCAGATTCAGAATTGGTATGATATATGCTTTCAAATGAGAACAAATTATGCAGCCTTGCTTGGTGCAGTTCTTAAGATGATATTGAAAATAATTCATATTTTTCCTTTCACAAAATTGTACCCCAAAGCACAGAAATATTCATAACCATATTCAGAATCGGTATTACAAAATATATTTAAATAAGTCCAAACATTCCTAGTCCTGATTCAGTGGATCTTTATATCATTATAACAACTTCAACTTTTTGTGCTGAAATCATGATCCACCATAATAACTTGGTGAAATGCAGGTGGATTATACCAATATTATGGTGGCTTGATGCATTGCTATGTACATGTATGTCTTCATAATGGATTCACAGGCATGATTCAATGTTGGTCCAGTGCATTGGATTCCCCCATGTGTAGTAATCTAAATTACCAAATCAACATTTCAGAAAGCGTGTATGAATACCTTTACACTCCCAACTCTGTAATGTTAGTTAGCTGCAACTATTGCCTTAGAAACGTACAATAATGGGTATGGTGTTGACCCAGGCACGGGTGGCCTGGTGAATTTAAAAGCAGAGAAAACAGAAAGAAATTCTAAATTTAGGCATGTTTTGTGTATTTTAGAATACATCAAATAAGAGAAATGTTGTTTCCCAGGATGGCTGCAACTCGCAGAAACAAAACAGAAAAAATGTCCTCGCTCCTTGGCCAAGCTCTTTTCTTGCGTCTGTGTAAGATAGTCATACAACATGTAATAAGTTATACCCTGTTGAATTTAACAGCATATTTGGGGCCTATGGTTGATTTTATATTTGATATCGCACAAGATAATATCTGATGTAGGGGGGCTATACCTTTTGATGCCTTTGCACATTTATCATGTTTAGAGTATATGAATCTAATTTGAAAATCTAAATTCTCATTGCCTGAACGCATCAAACAGTATTTTAGACTAGATGTTTTATACAAAAAACTGGAAAACACAATATTCCGGATCCATACAAATGAATGGTTGGTATTACATTGTAATTCAAATAGCGATTTAGTCTCTTGATTCATATTAATATTTAAATACTATGTTTCATATGTAAAAAGACCTACACAATGAGAGTAATTTGCTGATTAGTCCTGATCTGTTCTAAATTATTCTGAATCAGTCTTGAATACATTAATTATTAAAAACAATAGCTGAACAATGACAAGTATCATGTACGTAAACTAGGGTATGCTATAAAATGAAAGTAAAGTGAAAGCTTGACATCAACATTATATAACTTGATCTTTCATACTTAGCAGGAGCGTGGCAGTCAATAGACCCTCGACCAAGTAAAAACCATGGGGCAGGTCTTACATTACAAATCTGATTAGCGGAAACCTTGTTGAGCTCGAACAATGTGTTAACCGCCCGTGCCGTCTACACAACGTGTTATTTGAGAAAGCAACGCTATATTTACTCAGTTGTAGTTATATACCGTATTAATGTAGCAGAGTCAACAAGTTTTTACTATTATATTTTGATTGTGCCATTTATCCAACTTGGGGCAGTATTAATAAATTTGGTTGAAAAAATGAGGTCCAAATCAAGCGGAAAATGGGTGCAATTTGCCTGAAGATAGGCTAAAGTGTGCGCCTGCTTAAGCGTAACAATAATATTGCGCTAGGGGTAATATGTGAAATGTCCAGTGCTATTTCCGGGTAAATTTGTGCCATTTCTATTGTACTTGATCACGTTTGAAATGAGCAAAAACCAAATTGCAAAGGAAGAAACAACATAGTCCTACCTGCTTAGCCAACGACTTCACATGTGCAGTAGATTGATCTCTGTTAGTTAGTCTCTATACTAGTTCTGAGTACTAAATAATTTAACTTAATATTGGGATGCTCAGGGTTCATTCCAATTTGATTTGTTTAAATTGCAGGGTGAATAATAGAAAAAGGGTCCTTGTCAGGAGGACTAGTAAACTTGCACTTGAAGAGACTAAACTGTCAACACTTTATACAGCCAACCCTAATGCCCTGCAACTATACTGGGCTCGTGCAAGGGTGTTTGTAAACAAAACATAATTTTGTTTGTCCAGTTGTCACGTACGAATACATGGCCGCTTTGTGTCCGTTTGATATCTCCTATCGGCTATCAAATAACGAATAAAAGCCAATACAATCATGTGTATCAATGAAGATTAACTCATATGATAAACCCAGTCAAAATAAAGCATCAACCCAATAGCCGTATAATTTATTTGATTGAAATATGAGAGGGACAGGTTGATCACATTTGACACGTGCTATTGTTCCCCGAAATTATTTGATTGACGGGTGTGACGTTTGAAAAGAGGGAATCAGGCGGAATCAAACAATCAAAAGTTGTGAGTTTTCAAGAGGTTTTCAACGCCACCTGCACGCGTTTAAGGACCTATAGCAAGCGAGCCGGAACAAAAGATTTTGACAAATTTTGGGTATAGATTGCTTAATTGTTTACAAGGAAAACAATTTAGTGTTATTACAGTTGTATTATACTCCTTGGTCCAATGGTCAAATCCACTAGAACTGTTGCCCTTAACCATACACGAACGAACGATATCCTAATCGCAACCGGTTGTATGGGTATTCTGTCCATGGACTTTATAGGGATGCTAGGTTACCTGGTAGATATCGAATAGGATACAGTATTGCTATACTGCTATACAACATCCTGATCTTATGGGAATTATTCATTGGTGGACAATTTTTGGTTTTGATGGAATTGCAAGATATATGTGTAGTAAATAATTGAGAAGTTGACGCAATGACAGATCTTTTGAGTTATCAGGTAAGTTTCTATAACTTTTTGATCTTTTTCGGTGTATCGTTCTGTTAATTTTGTGTTGTGTGTTGTGTGTTTGGTTGAAATTGGAAGAGAATATTAGGGGTGAGGTATATATACCTTACAGGAAAGTGGATATCAGTTGCTTTGAAACAATTCCATGATACAGGCAGGTAATGTCTCGTGAACCAGCCAGGTAGCACGTTAATTAGATTGGCTAAATTCTTGAATAAATGTACCGAAGAATGTGTGCCGTAGTGTAGCATCATTGGGTGTTGGTGGATGGGAAATATATGTTTGACCCATTTTGGCTGTCAAAACTCTCTTGACTCACAAATTACAACTATTCACTTCTACACGCACTCATATAGAATGTGTGTCGTAGTGTAGCATCATGGAGCATCTTTGTATGGTGATCTGGATCTGTATAATCAAGTTACATCGACTGATAAATACGACCGGACAAGATGTGTACATTTGTCTATGTGAATTACGTCTAGATAAGACTGAATGATCCATGTCTGGTGTTAGCACATTAAATGCATTGGCTGAATGCTTGAATAACTGTACCCAATTTAGAGCATAGCTATTTGGATGATTTCCCATTGATGGTGTCCGATGTAGTTAGCGATAAAATGAGATTTTAAAGCGGATTAAATACATAACATCCTTCTGACAGGTAGGTTGACTGGGGGGGGGGGGGGGGGGTGGGGGATACTCAAATATGTTATCTTTGACAAAGGTGTGCGTGCAGCTTGATGGATTGAAATCCTGATGGTGGCTGATTTTACTATTTTTCACGATTTGGGACCCATGTTTAGGGGATAGGGTTTTCCTGCACAAATGAAACCCCATGTTTAGGATTTTTTGTGTAAAAACGTGACTCATTTGGACAGCATAATACCTGTATACTACCTAGAGAAGGGGTGCTCAACAGCTGCATCACCAAATAGCATTTATCTAGCACTTATCCCTTTGGTAATCAGATGACCTTTTTTATACACATGAGGATGTGGAATTTTGTCTTCAACATTTTGCCATTTGTTTAGATACTTTTTTCCAAATTGGATGTAAATATGGGCCATTTATTTTTGAAAAGCAAAATTGTTCACTAAAATGAGTGTCAATAATGCCTTTACAAATCTTGAAAATGTATTTTTTCAATGTTGTTGGGGCGTTTTTTTCCCCACCATCTGAACACCATTATTATAGCAGATTTTGTTTATCGTTTCCATTAACCGCAGAACTGTAGACATCAGCAGTGTCCAAATTAAGGAAAAAAATCTGGTAATCCTACGGATTACCAATGTCATGAAAACTGGTAATCCGCCAAAAATTTTGGTAATCCGTAATTTGACCATTAAATATGCAGATTTCTGGAAATTTCTTTTAACCTAATACTTATGCACGAATAAGGTATTAATAGCCTACTTACTAACTAACTTTGTATTTATTTATTATTTTTGGGCTTATGACAGTGACACGGACAGACAAAATAAAGTTATAACCACCAAAACTTGGTCAACAGGTCAAACTACTTTTAAAACAACCTTTATTTTCAAACTTTCTCTGCACATGCACAGAGTCACACTCACCAATGAGTCCGAGTGTCTGACACTGACACGACCACACAAACCAACTGGTCCTACCCGCACCCATCGTCACTCAGTACTGCCCATCGTCATCGACCCCTGCAGACGGACCCCCTGCCCCACACCCACCCACAAAAATCACAACCCACCCACCCATCCTCATCTCAGACTCATCTACACTGCATCTCATGAGTCATGATTCTCATCATCTACAGTCTACACTGCATTTTGCAGCTCTATGGGATGTCCAGATCTATCAATTCCACATCACTATCATTGTCATTGTCATCATCATCATTACAGTCATCATCAGATTCAGACTCATCTTCATCACTCAGGTTGACACTGGGGACATTTACATCCTCGATGGGCATGATGTCATCATCTTCGGAAGGGGCTGTGGTCAGTGTGGATGTGGATGCTTGTGTCGCATCAGGAGTCTTCTTCTCTGGACCACTTCTTCTTACTCGGCGGCGCCGATCTGACATCCAGAGGTGGATAGCGGCAGTAGGATCGAAGTCCTCCACTGTTGGTGATAAAAGCTTTATCCGTAGGACGTTGTTCAAGCTGGAATCCTCCAAGCGGTTACGCTTTTCTGTTTTGGTTAACTTCAAAACACTGAAGCCACGTTCTGCTTCTACAGAAGTTGCTGGAATGGTCAGTATCAAATCGATTAGCTTCAGAAAAGCTGGAGCATCTTCTCCATACTGGCGGTTAATATCAGACCAACTCATGGTGAAAAGGGTGTCTGGGTGCCTGCAATAAAAGACATAGTTTAACAACATGATGAGTTGACGCTACGCTGCTGAAGGAAACATTACATTGATTACAATTACATTTATATTCTAAATATTTAGCCTTTTAATCATTTTATTTTCTGAGTTTGATATACAACACACCTAAGACCTAACCCATTTATTGTATAATCAGATAACAGATAGATCATAGATTTATATAATAAATAATATAAATAACAATTTGGTTAGTTGAAAACTTGAAATAGCTTTCACTATACAGTATACACGATACGATAATGATATCATATATGATTCTACTGTTCTACATTTCTTTGATCAAATTCAAGTATGGTATTACTATTATAGTAATATATTTACGTACCTCTTGTACAGCATTCTCTTTAGCATAGTCCATTCATCTACTAGGTTATCCATGTCAACTGATGGCAAGTCTTCTGCACGCTTTAAGACGTCTTCATAATGGTCCATCAACACTCTGATGTGTTCATCTCCAAAGTCTGCGGGAGAATACAAGAAGATAAGCTAAGCATAAACTAATCGATAAACTAATATAATACTATAAAAATAAATAGATAAGACAGTTGTAACATGATATAGCATAATAAAGTTTTTAAATTATTAAATATCATATCAAGAGTCAGTCAATCAGCTGTTGTGTTGAATGTGTTCTCATAAATTAAATTCATAATTTTCACATTTCTTTCTTTTACTTTATACCTTTAGCATCCTCGAATTTCGATGGCCATGTCTTCTTGTTTGCCAGTGATGTTGCTGCGATGATGGGTTCCGACATCTCAAAACGGCTTGTGAGACTCTCAATTAATTCTGCGCAGATAGTGCCAGTGATATCCTGGAGTGGTCTATTGCGTCTCTCCTCATCTGTTAGTGTTACACCACAAAGTTGGGCATGCCCTCGTACTGAAGTTAGCTTAGGGCTGGTACCCCTTGCAAGTCAAAGTACTTAAAGAGCGGTTAATATCATTCATAATAATATAATAATATTGTTCAATGTTAACATTCTCTGCAATTAGAAAGTTAGAATTTAGAAATGTTAATAAAAAGATAATAATCTGTTTCATAAAATTATAATGTCAAAATGGTTTGTGTTGTGTTCTGTATTATCACCTTATTAATTTATCATTATCAATCCAATCAGTTTTTGCCTGTTCTAAGATTTAAGGTAAGTATAAGTAGAGTATAAATTATACAAATTTAAATTGAGTAAATCAATTTGTGACTGTTAACTTTATTTGTTGTTACTTGCATTAACTTACTCGATTCACTGACTCGATTACTCAGTCAGTCAGTACTTACTCTTCGCCATATTTTGTCAACACAGCTATAACCCCATCCAATTTGTCGGCCACATCTGCTACAGACAATTCTCTCTTCTGAAGAGTTATGGACAGCTTGCTAAGGGTCATCACAATATCCCACAAGAAGTGGCCATATTCCACTACAACTCTGGAAGTCAACTTCTGAAAGAATCCCTTGGCCTTTGCCTTAGCTGTAGCTGACTGCCCGAAATCTTTCACCTGTATGATAATAATGATTAATTAATAATAATAATAATAATAATATTTAAATAGATAAAATATTAGAATACATGAGAAATTAAAGTTAAAGGGCAAAACAAATGGTTATTACCAAAGTCCAAATACCATTTTACCATTTCTATTACCATTACCAATACCAACTACTGGTTACAGGAATTCACATTGATACAGTGTGCAGGACTTACAGGTCAGATGGTCTATAAGAAAATGATATACATAATATAATAATAAAGATGCATTAAAATCATGGGTTATCAATATCACTGTCATGAATTGTATTATGATATGATAATGATATTGATAAATTATATCATATTTGTGCCTTGTGCTTGTGCTGTTGTGCAGTGCGGTAAAGTAGGTACCTACCTGAGACAAATGGAGAACCAGGCCAGGATATATCTGCCACATGTTATTTAGAGCTCGCAGGGTATGAGGTAGCCAGCGTGTCCCCCCTACTCTTGTAGGAACCAGTTGCTTCACTTGCTTGTTTTTGCACGACTCCATCAGATTGTCCCGGTTGAGAGGGCTAAAAAAAAAATGTCAGTTTAACTGTGTTTAATAAACTGATTTTACATTAATTAGTTGAATTGGCTTATATAATGATGTAAAAATAAATGTAAAATTGTATTAAAAGAATCAGTGCTCACCTCATCTTATAGAATGTGAACAGGTCTTTCAGTAGTTGTTCAAACTCGCCATATCGTGGGTGCCGCTTTACGACGTCTTTGCTGGCCAATTCCAGACGATGGGCGAAACAGTGCACGGCAATGAGTGCAGGTGCCACTGTTTCCCGCACCTTAGTAGTTACACCATTGTTCTTGCCCATCATGACCGCAGCTCCGTCAGTCCCCATGGCTACCAATTTTTCCCCTATTTCAGGGAAAGTAACGTTAAGGCTTGTCACTGCTTTCTTTAAGCTGTTTGTTATGCCATTTGCATCTGCTTTAGGAGTCGCCACTATCTGTACGAAATCTGTTCTAATCTCCCCTGAACGACATGTCCTGACGTATACCATCTCCTGCTCACGAACGGAGACATCAGTAGAGCCATCCATGATTAGGCTGACGAAATGGGCGTTGGATACTTGTTCAGCTACTTTGTTTCGTTCAACCTGAAATATTCAACGAAAGGGGATCAGTAAAAAATGTTTTAAATTATCACTCGTTTGTGGTTTTGTGGGCTCTTTTAAAAACAGCTTTTCGAGAAGGAAGAAAATGTCGTTAACAACTCAACTTTAAATGCTCGTAACTTGAAAACGAAACCTCCTTTTGAAAAACGGATTACACCAGGTGAAAGAGCTTCTTAAAATACAGGTTTTAAGAAAAAAATGACAAGGGCTCCGCCTTTTGTCAAGGCTTTCCAGAAAAGCCCTGACGGAAACTAAGTCAAACCTGAGAATATGAGAATAGCAGCGATGACTGAGACACAGAGCAAGCATCATTAATTTTGCTTTTTAGTGTATTCATTTGTGGCCTTTGTGGGACATGTTTTATGATGTTTTAGTGTACATTTATGAGTTTTAGCCTAGGCCCAACTCATATTTCATGATAAATGATATAGAAAATAAATAATTGCAAGTTTGTTGTAACTACATTACTACAAAGAAAGCCTACCAATACCATACCAATTAATAACAGCATCAATACAATAGAATACAGTTTATACTACATGTATGTATGTATAATTAAAAGTTAACTAGATCAGACAAAGAATTTACAAACGTACCTCTGCAATATATTTAGCAAATGTTGCAGCACTAACTTCAGTTTCGTACTGATTCCCAACATCCAATCCCTTAATCTTGTCCAAGCGGTTAAGCCAGGCAAAGTCTGCGAAGGGTCGGTGATGCTTTGCCAACGCATGGACTGAATGGAACTTGAATTTCAGCTGTTGTGTTTGTTTTTCTGAGAATGTAGTCAGCATTCGTTCAGCTGGACGCTGTGTCACCGACGTCGCTGCATCTGTCGCCTCCTGCTCCCGACAATGGCCATGACTTTCACTGTGCTTATTGACCGACGACAGCTGAAAGCAAGTTGATCCTTTCACAAATTGCGACTTCTGGTCAGCTCTATTGTATTGATTTAGCCTGCACAGACTGCAGAAAAAGACTTCCTTTGCCTCATCAAACTCAAGCCACGGACGATTTTTCCTCCAGCTCTCCCTAAAGATACGTTGGCGTTTATTTGTGTCGTACACGCGATCCTTTTTCCTTTTCGCAGCATTCCCGTCCTCGCCACCGCCATCCCCACCCGCATTTGATCCCCTACCCCCGCCCCTATTGAAGAAAGTTGTCAGCGAAAGTTGCCGCGACATTGCAAACAATGTGTGCAAAGCCAGCCCGTCGGCAAAGAGTAATTCTAAAACGCACGTGGTAAAGCAAAGGATGATGTAATGATAGAACCACGGTTCTAGAATGCTCAGTTCCAAACACGTGTATTTTGCTATACAGCAACGTTCATCACGCGGTAAGCCATGCGGCCCTTGCCAATATAGCGCAATAAAAAGGCACGATTCTATATGAAACCAATACACTAGTATATTAAACTGAACTAGGTATGTGGGATCGAGGTGGGTCAGCCGGTCAGATGAAATTGATTGAGAAAATACTACGACTCTTTACGAGTGCGACACAACAACATGAATTTACTAGAGATCGTTTTTCGTAAGCTTTTCAAATTTCAATACTTTGTTGAGTAGATTTATTTTTAAAATTGTGGATAAAGTGGTAGGAAACTGTGAATTTACGTGCAGTTTAATCACATTTTGAAGAGGAATTACTGTAAGTAAAGAAGTTGTTTCAAATACAGTACAGGACTTTTAAAAAAACTGGTCGTCCCACGGATTACCATGGCCGAAATTCTTGGTCGTCCGGCAGCAAATCTGGTCGTCAGGACGACCGGATTACCACTTAATTTGGACACTGGACATCAGTGAAGTGAAATGCCATCAGGTATCAAATGTGGCTTGGATAGCGATATATAAATGTTGTACACATCTAGTCATGATATGGTTAATAGCCATAGGCAAAATAAACCATGTTTAGCGTCCCCTCCTGCTTCCTTTTTGGGGTCTGCTTCAATTTTCTGTTCTGTTTTCTTTATTTCATTCATAACCTTTTTGTTCAGGTGTTTGAGATGTTTGTAACAGCGGAGTAACAGCTTTGCTTACTTCTCGCAAGCATTTGAAACAAGTTTTGTGGTGACCAACCCCTCAGAACCATGAAAAAACACCTGATTTAAAGAGGCCTCCTCTTTAAGGTACACAAAGTTTATCGCTATGAAGGGCAATTTTGCACTAAAAGTACAAATAAAGAAGGTCCTTCTCCTCCCTTTTTTTGCAAAAAGTCCGGACGCTAAACATGGTTTTTAACATTGTCTAATATGCCATTTGTGTGGTGAATGAGGGCATATATTCTAGGAACTATTAAATAGTGATCTGGCTGACATTTTGTCTTTTAAGATTATGCGATGAATATTCTGTGTGGTTGAATTGCTTGATTAGCGATGTGATACTTTTGTTTAGGAAGGTTTATTGTTTCTTCACATCCAATTTAACTGACTTGTTGAGTCATTGTAAATCTGTACTGTAAAGTGGAAATTTTTGTGCTACATTTATTTTTGCGAATTTATTCATTTTGTATGTAGGTCTGTATGTAAGGAAGCTCAAATTGTGAAAATAAAAACAAGCAAAATTGTTCAATATGTGCAAAGCGTGAAAAATTACATGCATAAAAATTTCCACTTTTACAGATGCCATTGTATCACATTTTGGAAGTTGGATTGAATACATAGCCTTGTTGCCGAGATGTGAATGTATGAGTCAAACTTTCAAAATAAACCATAAGATAATAGCCTAGGTATTGTTCGGATAATTCTTGTGATGTATTTTGAATAGTCCTGAAAATGTTAGGCAAAAACAGGAACATTCAATTGCATTTCACATACAAAGTTATTGCATGTTTTATCCATTCAAATCCATTGTAAATATTTAGGATAATTTAACTTGGCTTTCATACATTGTGTGGTCATCGGTCACAATTACACACCCGCAATGGTCAGCACTGGTCAGCACGATACAGATTACAAGTAATGTACGGGGTATCGTCGCCGCCGTCAACCCAAACTTGACACAGTATCTAACACATGCTGACCCTCCCATGGCAAACCGCATGCAAATCCTTATCACGTCAAAACGAATTAAAAAGTTTGATACATGTGATATTGACTTCCATTAGAAGAGATTCCATCGTGCGGCAAACGCCACCGACCAACATCAAACGCAGTGTGCACCCCTGTCACGTCTAACTCATCAGATACTCAGTATAATACTATTTTGTGTTGAATATCCCGTAGTGCAACACCCACAGAGATTGGGAAACCCTGTAAGGAATAAACACATCTACCGATAATAATATCCCGTGATAAGAAAAATGTTTAAAGTTACAAAATTGTATCGAAGTGGAGGTCAGATTCTATGGAAATTGAATTTCAGAATCTTTTTATGAAATTGAATTTCAGGATTTGCTCAGCGTACACATACCAATGACAGTTGGATATCTTCTATTCTCAAGTATCTCTCCTCTATTTTGTCTAACTTGTGCAATTTTATTACGTTTATTAAAAAAAACACCTTCTCCTCAAATAAATCATTTTCGCTTTGTAATAGTTTAGCTACATATGAAGTCTTGATCTCAACTGTGGGAAAAAGCACTCTTGACTTTGTGATAAGATCTGCAGAGTATTTTCTCTCCAGCAGTTGGAATGCTGCCGTAGACTTGATAGTCGGCTTGATTACCAAACTCTTGTTAACTTTATTATCAATATTGTCTGATGCAGGTCGCCCATCTGGGAGATATTCCTGTGAAATGCCATCACAGATATATTAATTTCTCCCACTTTTTCATCTTCAACCAATACAAAGAGGATGGAGATATGGGGGAAACTGAATCAGCTATAGTATGCCTGCATGTCTGGGTTTACTATAATCACATGAGTCTGGGATGAACTGTTTCAAGTGAATGAGGCTGTGATTGGTATTTTCTTTCCCTAAACCTTCAAGCTGAGAGAAAATCTGTCACAAACTTTTGAATGTTAATATTGGGTTTTTTTTCATTTTCCATTATATTCAATCTGTTCTCTATGCCGAAATTATTGTCCGAAATTGTTCATAAAAGAGTGTTTTCTGACAGCCATTCTTTGTTTTCAAACAAAAGTTGTTTACCACATGAAAAGAGGAAAAATTTGCTACTGTGATGAACCATTGAACTGATGTAAGTAATGAAGATACTGTGACCCAAACTAAATCTGTAAGCTTATTTCAAGACACTGCTGACATTACACAGAAAGTTTGTCTCACAATCTAAAATGATCTATGGGGGCTTTACGAAGTGACATTCAATGGTTCAAAACAAGTTCAGTAGGTGATTACAGAATACCATTTCCTTCAAGAAGGTCTGTTTTGTGGTCAATTGCTCCCGTCTGGTGTGGTCAGGATTTTTGATTGGCTGCTTTAATAAGCTTCAAGATTTTTATTCATTTTGTGTGGATATTAAGCAATTACTGGTTAGTCAGTCGTTAGCGCGATCGTTAATGAGGTCTACACACTCATTGTGAAATGAGAATCCCGTGAAATCTCGAATTCGAGCATCATGCGGAAAATAATCGAAATTTGTTAGATCGAATGGCCCCCGCCGTCTGGAAAGTCGCTGGGAACAAAATACTGCCCTCTGGAGTCTGTAACTGTACACAGTGTTTACTTCGTGACGCAGTAAGTAGAAAACCTTTTTTCCCAATCAAAATAAGACCAAATTTGCCAGTTTTTCGTGCTTTTTTGTTATTTTACCGTTCCCAGAAATTGATCGAAAATCTACAGATCGTAAAAAGTGAACGTTGGATTCGTCTACCTCTAGCCTATCTTACGAAATAGTTCGAAAATGTTTCGTGTTTTTCTACAAGCTTAGACCATAAGCTTTCGTATGTTACCTTGCTGGAAATGTGTTATGACGATTTCACATCGAAAAATCATTTCTAAAAAGTCATGAAAAATGGCGAATATGGTCGAATTACGCAATATTTCGGTGGTGCACGATCAGATTCTAAACTCTAAAGCATTGCTATACATTGTATACTACATACGATTCATAGTGCATAGGCTATTTTAGTGTTTCATTTGTTTTAATGCAGCCTGTGTAAAAGTAAGCCTAGGCTATAATTCATGAATTTGTATTTTAATTAATATTAGAAGCCTAAAAAGAAAATTATAAAACTTGAAAAATTGTCGAAGGAAATAAAACGTTGCCTAAGGCTAAAGTCACTAACAAATAGGTTTCAAAATTTGCAGATTTAATAATCGGCATAGGGAGCCTATTTATTTATTTATCTCGAAGCCAAAGTCAAAGCAAAGGATTTCAAAATATTGTTTACAAAGTCAAAGTATCACAAAATTACGAGTCGGTTGAGCCTGAACAGAGCATGATAATTTTAATTAATTTTATTCATTATTAATTTTTGTCAATCTCTTTTTTCAAATTTCAGGTAATCGCCCGACCAGGCCAACCAGGATGTCGTGCGCGGAATACGGTGATTTCCATTACCAGGTTTCCAGAATTTCTAGGACGATGACATCGCCATCATTCGCCATTCGCCACGGATGTATAAAGAACACTTCCTGGTGCCCCTCTTCGGAAGCTACGAAACTTCCTTCAGGAAGATGATCAATGTCATCCGATCACCATTATTTTTCATGTGGGAACAATAACAATTGATGTGGCCAATAACATTCTGTCTACCAATAACATTCTGTCTTCGGAAGCTACGAAACTCCCTTCAGGAAGATGATCAATGTCATCCGATCACCGTTATTTTTCATGTGGGAACAATTGATGTGGCCAATAACATTCTGTCTACCAGGCCAAGGGCCAAGAAATAACAATACTTTTGTGTCCAGTTTGATATGACAAAGGCTTTGTTTTGAATAAATTATAGCTGAAATGAAAACCATTCATCTTTTGTGTGTACATTCCATTGATGTGGATGGGGATTGTATCATATTGGTATCATTAATAGGCGTCAGCATTATCATTACAAAATTGTAATTTTACTCAAAAAGTAGAGGAAACACCATGTCACCACCTTCAGTATTATGATGCCCATGATTGGAATAGAAATGTAAAAAGAAACCACATTGAACATTCAATTGTTTTGTCATAATTCATGGACACTGAACCCATTTTAGGGCAAAATAATAAGTCGTGAACCAATTAAAGTGCATATAGAATACTGTGCCTGTGGTGCGATTCTTCTTCGTAGTTTGTTGTGCATGTCTATGATGGACGACCTCTACCTCTATTCTCTAAATACTTCCACGTTACCCCTAATTTCCCTTCGCCACTTTCACCATGGACTTAAAATCACTAACCAAGGCCTGCTATTTGGCGTCCAACCATAATAACATTATTAGAACCGCATTGCTTTCTACAAAAATACAATTGTAATTTGCAATAAAATTCAAAATGTTTAGAAATATCCTTTTTACGTCTATACTCGATATCACCTGTAAGGCCAAGTAAAAAATAAAGTGGTTCCTCGTCCCCTTGTACATCTTTTTATTTTTATTACAATATTTAAAAAGCTGACATTTTTATACAATAATCACAACCCCCCCCCCCCCCAACCCCACCCCCAGAATCATGAAACAAACTGATTTTATAACTGCCTTGCTGTCTTCAGGTTGCACAAGCAATCACGCAATACCACGCTGGTAATGCCTATTCGCAGTGTTTTCTAAAATAAAAAGGAAAAAAAAACCTTATCCTCCAAAATTTCCACGAGAAACTAGTTATAATTTGTATTTGGCCGTACATGAGATAGACCCAGCCGTGGGTGGTGGGGGGGGGGGGGGGGGGGGGGGGGGGCGTGGGCACGGCTGGGTCTGTGGGGGAGGCAGGACCCCAATCCAAAATGAGGTCCCACAATTGTTTTGAATTTGGTTAAAAGGTCTACATTTTTTAAACGAGGTCCATTTTTGTCAACCCCCACCACAGCCCCCCCCCCCCCCGAAAAAAATCAAAACAAAATCTGGTTGTGATTCTGTGTTTTAAATGATAGAAATTATCATGCTAAACTCATTATTCAAGCCCAACACCATATTTGGAGTCGATCTCCATATTTGGCTATCAATATCCATATAAAGGCGCACCACGTGATCGGAATCGGCGAATCGCGCAATACAATAACATAGCGGTAGATATTGAAAATGGCGTAATTTTTCTTACGGGACAATTTTAACACACGGTAATATTCCTCTACCTCCAGGGCATCTTACCGCGTTTTGGACAGAATATTTTACATTTTCGTGCAGGGAACTATATAACCTTTATAATGTTGCATTTACAGAAATGTGTTATTTCTTCCGAGTGAGAAATTTGGCATCAAACACGATGAAAATATCCGGTAAAGGTACCGTTTTTTGTTCGCACGGAAGTACGGTAAATTTACTAAAAATATATCATCGTTTTAATTCATTGTTAGGATATTATCAAAATTCAAGGGTATATCTATCTTCTCTGTGAATTTCAGTCCGATAAATTATCAAATAACAAGATTAAAATGATTTAAAAATGGGTGGTGTTCAGCTAATTAATATGCACGAACGACCGAATTGCGTGACCTTCACGAAAATCCATGCATATTTACTTTCACAGCGAACGGGTTTTGTGTGTGCTAACGACTGACTGTGGTCACCTCTGATGCTGGGTCAATATCTTTAGCATGTAGTGTTTTGGAGTTCAACCTGATATTTCCCTATCATGGACACCCAAGTTGTTGTGGTTTCCTCATTATTGATCGCTTACCAGTGTTGATCAACAGCAGTGATGTAAAGGGTGAAGGAGCAAGGGGAAGATTACTCCATCTCTTATGATTTTTAAGAGGCATAAAAAAGTACAAATGTGCTAACGTAGGTACTTTTGTTACCCCTTTATTAGGGATTTTTATTACCCTATGTCCGGGTAAATCAATCCAAAAATAAAATCTGGTATTTTGCCAACTCTGACAATGACAGGTGACTATTTTACGCCCCCCCCCCCCCCACCCCCCCCATTTTGCAGAGTGATACTAACAAGTTTTAAATATAATTATGCACCTTATTCAACAATAAAGGGTCTATCTTCCTTTTTGAAACACATTGGCTTGTATAAGTTATAGGCTTACTGAGAGATAAAGCACAAGTGCATTCATCATATATAAAGATTTCAATCAACACTATCATTGCCGAATTTATCATACTCCACATAATTGAAATGAGTATTTTGACATCATGTTTACTCAATGAGAGAAATGAAGACATAAATCCAAATAAGTTTGGCACCCACAGAACATTTTAAGTGCTTGGTTATTAATGTGTGGTTTCTATGCAGCAGCAAACTTATAAGAACAATCCAATTCATTCATAAATTTGACAAGGGAACAATTTCAACATATTTGTGGCAAAATAATTCTCTGGGAACAGTCATATTCAGTTGAATCAAGATATCATGATTTTTTTAAAGGTAGATGTTCTGATTGCTGGCTTGATTTTCAACTTGATATTTTCTATTTGACATAAAAGGTCATCCTTAAAATGGTCGCATTCCAAATTCTGATTTTGCATAACTTCAAGGATTTGTATTTTAGAAGCACAAGGTCACAAGAAACTTGCCATTGAGTAGTACACAAACTGGCGGGCGGTTAACCACCTCTGGCAGTAATTCACTATATTTTAGCCTATAACTTCTAAATGGAACATTTCTGGCCCCTAAGATTTTACAGACATAATGAGAAAAATATGGGGATTCTTCTGATATCAAAATATCTTGATGTGAAAAATAAAATCATAGCCGAAAAAAAGTGATCGGAACATACACCTTAACACTGTACAACTCGTATTTCAACATTTAACCCTAACTCTACCCCCCACTTTTTTCAGAACTTTTTCTTCAACGTAGAAAATCGACCTAAATATCCCCCATCCCCCCCACCGGAATTGATCCAGGGACCTCTCGCACAAAAGGCGAACAATTTCCCACTACACCACGGCTGTCAAGGCTAGTTTGCACAGTATATTGCGCAAACTATATGGGCTGGGTCCATTTTTTCATCGAAAAACTTCCACGCCGGGTGGTACCATCGTGGCCAGTCGTGGTATTTTGGGGTATATGGTAGGGTTAGGGTTATATTGAGTACAGGTACATAGGGCACTGCTTTATAGGTAATTGTGTATGTGATACGTAAATACAGCTAATGTTTATGTCTAAATTTCGGTCACAAATTATATGAGAGCTACCCAGAGTTCTAGGCATTGAAACAAATGTCTAATTATCCAGTTAATCAAACACTATGCCTAGAAACATTTAAGATATTTTAACTCTTAAAAGAGTTGAATCTGAATATATCGAAACACGCTAAGTTATTTTTATGTTCATAACTATTTGCACTGTACCAAGCTTCATGAACTTTACTTGTTTTTATAAGAAAAAAACATTTCCCACATTATTGATTTTTGTTTAATTATTGAAAATTGTTAAAATTAATCATGAGCAAAAATTAAACTTTCACCAATTTTCATGTAATTCCTGATTTAAAGGTACAACATTTTGGAATAACACAAACATGATTCCTATAGATCACACCAAGGAATTTAGCACAATATCATAACCCCACGGCTGTAACCGGAGCTTAATCGGTAGCTTACTTAAAGATACTATCATATCACTAAAACCCGTTCAAGTTTCCCGTTCAAGTTTTATTCTTCTGGTAGCAGGAGGCTCGTTTTGTCGACCGACCGGGCAGACGATGGATCATGACCGTTTACTTCTCTCTGTTGATGGAGATTTGTCATCCTCAGTACAACACACCTCTACAGTGCCAAATGATGTGTCTGTTTGCAGATGATATCATGATGACACGCAGCTATACTCGCTATGTTGCAAAACTTCCACGCTGGGATAATATTGTAGCAACTGTTTCGCTAAAGTCATTTTCAATTCTCGACATCAATTCTGGCTCGGGGGCATTCGACCATATTTGGGCAGTGGGAATTTTGTATGTAAAATCTCTTAAAATTGAGGTCAAATTGATATTTTTATTCAAAAACCTATTTTCAATTTTTTTTTGTAATATCCATCTGTTATTTTCTTTTTGTTTCTTTTCAAAAACATTTTAACTTTGGCAAATTTGAAAAAGATTCTTTATACAACGGCGGTTTAAAGTCATATTAATCTCGACAATTTGACCCTAAACTCACAGCATTATTCTGTGAATAAGTATGACTAAATGGTTCATAAGGAAAGAATTCCATGGTTTTAAAACATGAACAATGACCATAATTTGCTTTTACAATAACTTATAAAGCGTCAGCTGAATTTCTTATTCATGCTAAGCCATCTGTTAGTATTAGGATCAAAATGATTTCTCCTTGTATTAAAGATAAAATTAATTATCAAAATACCAATGAATTAACCTACTCAATCAAAGTTGATACCTATTGTTATTTTAGAGAAAGAGAGAATAATGGTTTAAAATCCTGATTTTCTCCTCGGCATTGGTCTAATTTTCGGTACAAAAGCGAGCCTCGTGACTTTTGTAGTTGAATAGACATTTAGGTATAGACAAAGATTGAATAATGTCATTAGTGCTGGGCTGTTAGGCATTGAAGAGAAAGCTTATAGAATTGAATGATAATACTATCAAATAAAAAAATGAGTTTTTTTTGTTCTACTTCGGGTTTAATGGGCATGTTTGATGATCATTGAAGTAAGATGTAAGTAAAAATGTGCACGATCTCTGAAAGTGTATTTTAATCATTTTTTTCTCTCAAAGATGCGTTTTCACTACGGGGCTATTTATGAACCAAATTAAGAGGATTATCCGTGCACATGTTATGCATGAATATATTTTTGAGTAGTTGTATGCTAATGATGAATTGAAAACAAATGGAGAAAAATGCCCTCACTATTTGGTGATATATGTGATGTGATATATGCGATAATTCTGCCTAAATAAGGTTCGTTTGCATGGTCAGGAATAGATGTATAGAATACATCCTCCTGACCACCAGCCCAGTGACCAGCCTTACATTTATCCATTTAGAGTTGTTGGTCCTTCGCTCGCTCCGCTTACTCGATGGACACTGGATTGGGGCAATCAGAGATGGGGTATGCTAGCTTCATGATTGGGGTAAACCACAGATAGTCAAATTTTGACTATCTGTGGGTAAACCGAGGATCTAAATTTAGATCTACAATTCCGGAAATAACTGTTGAACCACTTTGAGGACTTCGTTGAAATCAACCCCCCAGTCCCCCCATTCAATGTTGTTCGGAACCGTTTCATCAACACGGTCGTTGGGACCCTCAACATTGATTGGTGGGGGCGGGGGAGGGATATCACTTAGTAGATAGCTCAAGCTCCCCACACAAGTTTGTTGCAAAATCAGCGATTGAAAATAGTCCCTTAAAGTGGGATATTAGCAAAGAAATGGACTGTGTGGTCCAACACCAATTTTCCTGAATTGTCTGAATGAAGTCCAAAAAAAATCATCTGATTTTACATTTTTAGCCACAACTTTTTTATTTGTAAGTCTTTTTTGATCAAATTTTCAGCAAATATAGATGCTATGAATCTCCTGATATACCATCATCAAGAGGTGTCTACAGTACTGAATCAGGGACTGGTCATATTAAATACCTAACCCTGCATATTTGCTCCTATTATTCAAGGAAGCCTGACTTATTTATTTTCAAAAGAGCATCTGATACCCCGATAAACACGAGAACATTATAAAATATGATTTAAATACAACTTTGACGGTTCGTGCGTGGCGCTCGACCCAATCCCATGCGTATCCCTTGGTTACAGCTTGCGCTACGCGTTTGCATACACTTCGAGCATAGCACTCGACTTTGTTACCAAGAAATAACATGAACAATGAGATGGTAACTAAGATTGCGGTTCATTACATATCAATACAGGCAAGATATGAATAGGTTCAGTCATTACATTCATTGTTCGTGTGCAGATCATGATTAACAATCTATACGTCTCGCGCGCAGCGCTCGACACGCCACGCGCACAGCGATCGATACTCTTCGTGCACATCGATTGACACGCCTCGCGCATATCGCTCCAAGCGGCTCGGACATAGCGCACGAAATTGCTCGCGTAGCATACCGCGGCAATCATTTATTACAGAATTATTACATTTATAACATTATAATAACAAGGCCAAAGCTAAATAAAGAGAATTATATAAAATAGCATCGTCCACAGTGGTATAAACATTACATTGTAGGTAATTCGCCGAACCCTGTCTTTGGAATTCTAATGGCGCGGTGATGGACAACCGATACACGATTATCCGTATTGAATTGCACGCGTGTATACGGTTGTCCGTCTAAATTAAATAGATAATAGGAGTTAGTTCTATTATTCATCGGGGACAATCGACCGATGTGCATGCTTTTCAATGGATGGACAAACGCAACGGTTGTCCATACTCGGATAGTACGAGGGCATGGTTCTGAATAAAAAGACGCTATAAGGCGTTACTATGAAAGGTGTACTGTGAATCAGTGCTAATTTCTAAAGCCGAAGATAATATGACACTTGATTTGGCTTGATATTGCATAGATGGGCGATTAGCTCAATTGGTTAGCGCGTTGGCCTATTAGTCATACTTAAGGGCAGAGACACGGGTTCAAATCCTCATGGCGGGAGCCATTGGTGTTTTTAATAATGTATTAATATAACATTTTCGTTATTCGCGTGGCTCATTAACTGGTTTATTTTATTCATCTGTTTGTCACATATTGTTTTTGTTTTTTCTCTCTTTTGGTTTTTGTTCTTCTTTATTTTTGAACTTTTTTCGGTGGTTGTTGTTTGTCTTTCTTTCTCTCTGTCTACCACATGTAAAATGACCAGTCCTTCACAATGCATTTCGTACTTTTAATGCATTTATTAAACACGGAAGATAAATTATAACCGTCAAGTTAAGTAAATGCAAAGAAAATACAATCATTCCATGACTTCAATGGCAAATACAACGCTACAATAATTGACACAATATTTATTACTTTATAGCGTCTATAATGCGGTTGTGACCGGTCCCTTATCAAAAAAGACACGCATTGCGATAGCAAAAAGGATTTTAATTGATTGTTGCATAATAAACTACTGTCATATAATTAGTTTAAATAATGAATTTCACCCATTTCACCCTATGTAAGACTACATGTAACACTCGCGCATTCCATATAAATGGGCCATAATCACGCATGAAATGACCAGTCCCTAACAATGTACATGTCGTATTTACTTTATCTTTACCATATATAATAAGTATATACATATCTTGCCACTCTCCAAATTAGAAGATTATGCAATGTATAGAAGACGAGTTATCCCCTATAGACAGTTGTCATATTGAGTGATTTACCATATACAAACGGACCATAATCACGCATAAAATGACCAGTCCCTAACAATGCAAATGTCGTATTTACTTTATCTTTACCGTATATAACAATTATATACATATCTTGCCACTCTTCAAATTAGAAGATTATGCAATGTATAGAAGACGAGTTATTCCCTATAGACAGTTGTCATATTGAGTGATTTACCATACAAACGGACCATAATCACGCATAAAATGACCAGTCCCTAACAATGTAAATGTCGTATTTACTTTATCTTTACCGTATATAACAATTATATACATATCTTGCCACTCTCCAAATTAGAAGATTATGCAATGTATAGAACACGAGTTATTTCCTATAGACAGTTGTCATATTGAGCATTTACCAATAGCCTCAGACAATTCCGGAAATAACTGTTGAACCACTTTGAGGACTTCGTTGAAATCAACCCCCCAGTCCCCCCATTCAATGTTGTTCGGAACCGTTTCATCAACACGGTCGTTGGGACCCTCAACATTGATTGGTGGGGGCGGGGGAGGGATATCACTTAGTAGATAGCTCAAGCTCCCCACACAAGTTTGTTGCAAAATCAGCGATTGAAAATAGTCCCTTAAAGTGGGATATTAGCAAAGAAATGGACTGTGTGGTCCAACACCAATTTTCCTGAATTGTAGGTCAGGAAACCAAACTTTGATACTTGCTCAGGGTAGGAAACAGGCTTAATCTAAAGAATAGTGTTTAAAACACTTTTGATACAGAGTGACAAGCAAAGAATAAAAGTCAAGGCAAGATAGTGATCTCAGTAAACTCAAGTCTTCAAAAATTGTGTTTCAATAATCAAGTCAACCATCTGCAGTATAGATGATAAGGCAATGTGTTTTATATTACTAGAAGGCCACATTTGTAGGCCTTATTACATACAGGGTTGTACTTGAACTTAGCTGGTTTGTGGGTGTGATTTATTGTTATCGTAGAGGTCTTCAGGTCACTTCACTGGGTACACAATATAAATGGGTCAATGAGCATATAGAGGCAGGTACCAGACTGGTATAATTTAATAGGGGTCTTGAACTTGGAATGGCCGAAAACATAATTGTTTGGTTGTCAGGCAGACCAGGCCTAAGCTCTGGAGGGTTTACGGATTTGTACCAGGTCATTTTGAAGTGATGTTATCAAAACTGTTCATGTATCAAAACTTTTTTCTTGTAATCAATTTGGTGAGGGGGGGGGGGGGGGGGGGAGGTCTTGTATCAACACTTTTTCTTGGCATCTATCCACCTCATACAGAAAGTTGGTATGGGGATGTGCCACAAACAATAGCAACATTAGCCATTTTTAAAGGTATAATCAATGTCCGCTTTTAAATTGCAAAAACTTTGTAAATACATGGATCATTTTTTCACATTCTCTCTAAGATACCCACAACATGTCTCAAAATGAATTGTTGAATATTAACAAAAAAATGTTGACATTTTATGGGGAAAAATGACACAATGTTGGCTAATATCAGTTGAATGAATTGGTATTGTGATGTTTTTGTTGAAAAAACTGGATTTTCATGGGCACCACTTCAATTTTTGTGACCGCACATCCAATCTCAACTTAAGAGTTACCTCTCCAATAATGTTCCACCACATATTAAACAGCTTATCATGTTATAGTTAATCATTTCTAATGTCCAGCTTTAGTGATTACTGCTTAAATGATCAAAATGACTTTGGTACAGAAACTGACCTCAGTCCACTAGATATTTTGCTATAGCATTACCTTTGAGAATGCGCAGGCGTGCTGGTGTAAAAAGTCAACTTAATCCAATGATATGTGGATTACTAATCACAATTGCATATGGAAACGTTTTGGGGTTTAGAAAAGAGGGTCAGAAGAAGTTGAAAAACAAAATGCAATTCAGATGGACTTTTATGCAGGTAGGCTACAAAGAGGCATGAACGCTGTATTCTAATATCATCTTACCTGAGCATTTTTTGCATGGTATTTTCTGCTCTGTAATATTTCATTAGAATGTCTGTATACTGCCCTCTGTTGACTGGTATTTTGAGATTGCTAAGGAAAGTGGTGAATTTTGGATTTTGCCTGAAAGTGAGACATAGACTGTGGTGGGGAGGCAGGAGATATAAGGGTAAACTATAGGTCCAAGACTTGTCAATAGACTATAAACAAGATTCTTTTGACGGACAAACATTTACACCTTGAACAAGTATTTCAACAAGGTCAAATAGGTACATTGTGGTTTTGGAAAAAAAATGAGTGCCAGTTCAGTACTCTTTTGTTGTACATTTAAAAATATAATTTCCCAGGTTCCTAAACTGTAATTTGGCCTTGGATAAGGATACAGTTATAGGATCTTTTTAAAATGTTTGGAAGAAATAGCTATTTTATATTCAATCAACAGCCATAATGAGAACAGCATACAGCCCCGAGCATTCATGTATCTATTTGATATGTGTCTGGACCAGAACAGTAACCCACTAACCCATCTATTCATTCATGTCATGGTGGAACAAACAACAAATGCTGCTTCTTATTTTCTGAAAGGAAATATATAATGGTGAAGAAATTCAATATAATTGTTAAAAAGTGTACCTCAGACCAAAATGGTCATAATGGTTTATGGTTGTTATATAGTGAAAAGGACTGAAAAGTTGTTTTTGTCAGATTTCTAGTGACTACAAAACCCTGCAGGATATTGAATAGTTAACTCATGACAACATTGTATTTTTGTAAGAAAGTTGGTTATGGTTGCAGGACTCTATGTTTTCTAATAGGTATTCATTAGATTGATTGACCATAATTGTGAATGATTTTGACAGAACATTGTGCCCAGTTTTCATGCAATACAAAATGGTATGGAACTTTTTGATGTGGTTTTGATAATATAATATAACAATCACTAATGATGTATTGTAATTTGGGGTTTTTCATTGTTGTCTCTATAACCTGAATGTAACCCCATTGCCTATTTAGTTGAACGTTAAAGGCAATATCTTAAAAGGTATACTGTAAAAGTGGTAATTTTCGCGCAATTAATTGTTCACACTTTGTCGATTTTGAACCGTTTTGCATGTTTTTAAATTCGTGATTTGTTGCTTGATCACATAGACCTATGCAAAAGAAATATATTCACGCAGACCTATGCAAAAGAAATATATTCACGCATAAATGTTTTTTGTGGTAGTTAATTGCGAATGCAAAAAGCGTGAACATATATATAGCGCAACAATTTCCACTTTTACAGAATTGCATTGTACCTGAGGCTACACATTACAATGGTCGCTATTGTTTGAATGGAATATAAAGGGGAAATTCCTGGTGGGTAGTTTTTTGCAATCTTGATATTTAAGATAATTTTGAATTTAGATATTAAAATGTACAAATTTATGTTTCCAATTAGCATGACTCTAAAGACCTTGTTTACATAGAGCCTGAATTTGACTGTAATTGAATTTGAAATCAAATTCAATTGGATGTAAACAGGGTCACCGTGCTATGAGATTGATTTCTATCAAAAGTAAATTTGACTTGTCTACTATACGTCCTTGCTGTTCTGACTGCATGGTAAAAAAAAGTTCACTTTAAATTACTTATTTTCATGTCAATATTACTTAGAAATTGACATTGCTGCGACCCAGTTTACACAAATATTAAGTTAGTTCTGTTCATTTTAAAGGAGTTGAGGAAGGGGCGGGTATTAATTTGAATAGAAAAACCCTCACAGATAAGTCCTAGTTAAGACTGGGCTATTCCATTCCATGTGGCACCCATCTTATGGACAAACACAGATATTTTCTGAATTTAGATTACGTATACCAATAACTGATCTTCTGAAGTATTAATTTGAATAGAAAAACCCTCACAGATAAGTCCTAGTTAAGACTGGGCTATTCCATTCCATGGGGCACCCATCTTATGGACAAACACAGATATTTTCTGAATTTAGATAACGTATACCAATAACGGATCTCCTGAAATTTTAATGGAACAATCCATTCAGAGTAGTGCATCCAGGCTTTTGAAACAGTTTTTATTTTGTTCTACTCTTTCTAGATCTTGACAAAGTTTGTGTGTGCATGTGCATATCTCTCATATGCCTACTCTACCGTCAGCATGTTGTATAGCCTGGTGTTCGTCCATTAGTGTGAGATATTCGAGACATGAATATTGTTATTAAAAAGTTAGGTCATGGGCGGGCTGGCAAGAAGTGACTGAGATATTGGGTGCGTGCTTCCCAAAGGCACGGTTAATTCTGTACCTTTTTCTTAATTTGTGCCCGTGGCTATTACGGCCATAGATTCGTGCCAGCTGTCTCGTTAGCTGACCTATATTGTGTATTATCCTTAGCTGAATAAAATACACATATGTATGAAGCTGAGCCTTTGATCGTATATTAAGGACAACTTGAGACTGGAGAAGAGAGGAGGAAGTCGAATTAAGCGACACACAATCATGGCTATAACTGCCCGTTTCATCCGTATGTCGGCGGCGATTGTCCGGACTAAATAGGTCGGCTTTAGATGGGTGTCGTATAACATGGGGCGATTGTGGTACAGGCTATATCGCCTTAAGAAACAATTAAAGGGACACTTGAGTATGTGTCTGGTGTTAGCAATATAGTTACAAATATATTAAACAATTTTTCTTTTGGAAATTGGAAATGACTCCTTTCAGATGTCAGAAAACTGTTAATAAGACGCCCTAAACTTGAATACCGATTTGTGAGACTGAAAGTCTTGATACAGATGACCGTGGGCAATTGGCATTTAAATTCAGTTTTGGTTATGAGTTATATTAATATCTTACTATTTAATTTCAAATTAATCAAACCCATACTCCATTTTAGCTATTTGTATTGTACTATTTGCTTATTTGTGTACAGTCAATCACTTTCACTCCTAGGAAAGTAAAACAGCATTGCTTTCTTAAAACTTCCAGCAAAAGTTAGTATAAAGTAATCTATACCACTGTGCAGTGACTTTAGACTGTATCCCAATTAGTGCACATCTTATGAAAGCAAGCAAGAAGGCATACAAATCATCAATTGCACACAATTATACTCATTCATTTACTGTATTTTTTTTAGGTGTAAAATGTGGATATTTTTCGCAGCCTAACCAACTATAAATCCTGTTCAATAACTTCCAATCAAGTCACTCACAACCTTGTTTCGTAACTGTGATCAGTATAAGCCTGGGGCATGTATACAGAATAACAACAACCATCTCTGGCCAGCCAAGATATTGCTATTACCATGTAATTATAATTATGTAGTGTATGTAACGAGGTCCCAAACAAGGTAAAATAAAGTATGATATAAAGTATGACACAGGGCTAAATTGCTCTCTTGATAGTATAACCAACTGCAGTTTAGCTAGATCAAGGAATTTTGATATCACATTATAATCTGGTATAACATTGGAATTATCTTATTGTAGGTGAAATTGTAGAAATCCTTTTAAATTAAGATGGCTATTTTTTAATTTATTTTAACAAGAGCCTATACTAGCATAGATTCTAGCTCTAAAAGTATTACATTTTGAAGAAATTGTAGATTTCAGATGTCAGATTTCTAATACTGCATACCCTATATTAGCATGATTAGCACTAGACTTGTGCCTTCTCAATAGCCCAAAAATGCGCCCCTCTGGAAGCAAAGACCCGGCTCTAGTGTTGGGACTCCCTTCGGTCGCATCTCGCTATACGCTCGCAGCTCGGTACCAGAGTTAACCATACACCACAAGCTGTATGGTAGGCTATTCTATAGTTTTGCCAAGAATTCAGAACCAAACCTAAATAAACTTAGACACGAGTGTGATGTGTCAGCATTCAGGGGTCAGGGATCCTAATGCAGATTGCAGACAAAGTATTATCTGGAAAAGATAAAAACAACATGGTCATGGTCATCTATTTAGCGAATAGGATACCTGCAATAGAAAAAGGTTTACCTGTTTAAAAGTTGTTAAGCATATAATATGCAATTAGGGTCCTGAAAAGGTGAAAATACATAAGCCTATACCTTTAATACATACCTCTTAACATCCCTAATAGTAATACCATGGATTTAAGTCTATTGTACTAAACCGAAACCTTTAAATCTCCCAATGCCCCCTATGTCAGAGAGACATCAGTGGCAGCGGCATGTTACAAAGACAAGAGGATCAACTTTGGTCTCACCTCGATTAAGGTGCTTCCTCTCTCTCATCAGTAATACCGCTCTACACCCTTAACCTTGAACTTGGGTTAAGACAGAAGTTGGTAAATCTCAAAACTCCCGAGCACTTATGTCTGTACTTACAAATTGTGGCTTTAAGGGTAGTAGAATGCAGTGACTCCAATGATGCAAAAGTTGGGTTTCCAAATTGCAACCAATATTATCAAAAAGTATATCATTTGTCAGTTTATAAACCTGATATTTCTGAACTTACCTGAATCTTCAGATTAGGTCTAAGCCCCAGGTGTCCCCCATATATTCAGATAAGTTAAAGTTACTTTCAATTTCAGGTGGTGAAGTGCAGTAGATGCAAGTTGCA
Source organism: Ophiura sarsii (assembly GCA_035610835.1). Taxonomy (NCBI): domain Eukaryota; kingdom Metazoa; phylum Echinodermata; class Ophiuroidea; order Amphilepidida; family Ophiuridae; genus Ophiura; species Ophiura sarsii. Next base: position 117,026,918 of record CM069441.1, on the reverse strand, counting down.
ATGATACATAAATCTTACATATCTAAGACTATTTCCTGTCACTGATTGGTGCAGGCCAACTAGGCTGTGGCGGTGAAAAAATGCCTTTAAAAAAGACAGCTGTGTTAAAAATGTATATTGGAATTGTTTTCAATTTATATTTCTCTTTTCACACCTATCTCCTGGCCTTAACTGGTGAGCGTGCCTAATGTTAATGGTGTGTGGTCTGGCAACCCATGGGATTTGTAATGGGTTGCCGCTTCCCCCTCTTTTTTCTCTTTTTTTAGTTGATGGTCCATTGGCATCAAGCTATGTGCCTATGATGTGTGTGCATAGCATAAAGCATAAATACTGCATGAAGGCAGTCTTGTTCATGTTTTCGGTCACAGATAAGTTACTCTGACATAAACATGTCAAGAATTTTTTCTTCATGAAATATTGTATGTTTAGCTGACAGTAATGTTATTGTCGTTTTGTTGATGCTGTCTTGAACCATTCAGGTTTTTTCTGTTAGCAAAGAAAACTACATTCTTCCGGAAATGGGTTCCTTTTTGTTATTGGAAAAAGAATCTCAAAATGTAAATGGCTTACTGGAAGTCCCAACAACACTTTTGAACAAGTAGACCTAAATTGTAGGCTCTCCATTGATGTAGTAATTTGAACTTGTATTGTCTGAAACTCTGACATTGGCAAAGATATAATACAGAGGGGAGGTAAGGAGGGTGCACAAGCTTTGTAAAACACCATTCTTTTATGTTAATTTTTTGATGGGGAACTGAAAATAGATAAACATTCTTATGACATAATTACAGTAGTCTTGCCTTATCTCAGTGCCTTAATAAATGAAGAAATGGTTAAGGACATATTCAATTTTCCAAAATGAAAATGACATTCACCAGGCAGCTTGAGACACTATCAAATAATCTAGCATAACCCTTGCAATGTGAACAAATGAGGGCAGCATAATGCTACACCATTGATCAACAATGTGAATGACCAAAAGCAGTGTGTTATATCACTAGAGGACAGTGTTTGTCTGCACTGTCAAATGAATGTGAGTTAGCTGAGTTGGTCAACTTGCCTATGCAGTGTAATAACGAGCTAATTTGGTACATTTAAACAGTGAATTAATTTATGTATATGGTGAGGTTGTGTTAATAAACCACTTGCCTACAAGATGTTTATATGAACATCTACCTCTGTTATGGTTTGAATGGTAATCAATATTAGGGTACAAGAGAGAGAGGGGGGGGGGGGGGGGGCAAAAAAAAGAAAGAACAAACCAGTAATTTTAGGTACAAAATCATGGATTAGTCCCAAAGACTTTATGTACAAGGTCAAAGAAGATTTTAACTTCGCACCCACAATGCATTGCGCCAACTCAAACATTTTTACCACAAAGCATTTGGATTTCCACTTATCGATACTCGTATCAAATCGGTTGATACATAATGACCTTTGTACCGCAAGATATCGATATCGTGGTTTTCTGTCACACATGACATGTATCGGAAAATAGATGGTTCCCCTGCTTTTAGGTTTTCCAACAACCGTGATTACGTTGTTTACTTGTCGAGCTCTTAGGTTTAGATATAGATAAAAAAGGAATTCTGAAAACTAATTCATTTATTGATGAAAACAAGAATCTAAGAGCTCGGACATTGATGGCGCTACGAAGCCATGATTTTGTGCATATATATGTCTATGGGAACCGAGATGAATCGGGGACCATATGTACAGCGTTTTGCAAAAATGCAATGCATTGTGGTGCTGTCATTAAATTATTCTTTGGTACAAGGTCAACTTATTTGTTAGGGGCGGAATGAAAGGAAAGATAAGGATAAGGATTCCACCCCATATTCATGCTAAGGCCCTTATAACTCAATGTTGAGTTTCCCGTCACCCGACCGCGTTACGATTTTCCACCCGTGTTTGAAATCGAAAATCTGAAAATAATTCATTATTTTGAAAAATTCCATTCAAACATTGTTTTTATCACTCGTTCAGTCATTTTTTGGGACAAAAAACTTACAACAAACATTGTATTGTTTCTGAGGGGTTTCGTTGATCCCCTATATGGTTTCATTTCATTGTAAAAAACACAAGTAGTATTACTGTGAACCATTGCAACATACAGTACGATCAGATTTTTAAATAGTATCAACTTCGCACATTTCAACGCTATACATGTAGGTGTGTGCATGTACAATCCTCAATCTTCAATAACCAGACGGTCGCTATTATATATACGGAGCCGGCAAGATAGTGACGTAAAGCTTCAAAAAGAGGGCGACAGAGAGTCACTGTCTACACGTTTATTTCACTATATACCATTCTCATGAGAGCATACTATCGCTTTTTGGAAATTAAAATGTAGTGAAAATTAACGTGCTGTTGAAAACAAATCTTAGAAAACAAAATTTAAAATATTTTTAATAACATTGTATTGTAGTTTGCTGTGCAAGATACAGCTACGTATATTTTTTAATTATACTGATTGCCTTTGGTATAAAAATAAATTGCTTAAAATTGAGAATTGGGTATTTTCACCCCGCATGGTTGCATATTTTGTATGCATGAAGTACACGGTGGTTGTGTCAAAATAGTTGGACTTGTCAAGTGCAGAATTTGGAATCAATGCAAGGTACCGAATCGCTTTTTTTGGCCTTAAATAATGAATAATGAATACCGTAATGAAATAATTGCCTCATTGTGAGATGAAAAAAATGTGACAGGAAACTCGAGGCCTAATAATGCAAGTAGTGTTTAATGAGTGGCTAGCGCTACTCTCTGTTCTGTCTGTCTGTCTGTCACTGGGGTGGGGGGGGGGGGGGGGGGGGGGGTGGGGGGTGTTCACCTGCTGTCTGTCTAGTACTCATCTGTCTGTCAGCAACTTTGTCTATGCTGCCGGTGCAATCACATTGTCTCCATACACTCACATAGGGTCTATCTTTGTCTAACGCTCTTATAGAACCAACCACCAAATTCAGTGTAATACAGGATACAGATCATAAAGGATAGTTTCAAACTAATCAGTAATTAGCTCCCAAGTGTTAATTACAGGTCCGCTTCTAGCCTGAACATTGACTTCAATAATCTGTCTCACCAGGGTTTTTATACCCACCACTTGTGTTCAGTTAAGTCTATGGCCAGACACAGAATCCCAAGAGTAATAAGCTTCCTTAAACCTAAACCAAAATATTGTTTTTATTTAAGCTTTTCTATCCAAATTGCCAAACTCATTACCGAGTGCGAACAAATGACAACAAAAGTAATCTTCGTACCTAGAGTGTCCATTTCTACAGGTTTAACACCGTCTGCTGCGTGATACCAATCTACTTTGTAACGCCAGGCAGATAATTGCTCAGTTTATGCACTAATTAAGAACAAAAGGGATGCATATACGGTGGTAAACTAAAACCTCTCTCCAGCTCCACTAACTGTGCAAATTAATTACATAGTTTTATGTCAGGGAGTCCATCTTCGGTAATTAACGGGCAGAGGGGGTAGTGTAAAGATGGTTATTTTTGCCAAATTTAAATTTTCGCCATGCCAAATTTAATCAAATTTCTTTTTTGTTAGATTTCCCTTTTATATAGGCCTTTATGGTATGCTTTGGCACCATACTTATAAAACGTATTTGCACAATTCTATTTTTGCATACTCGTTGACAGTGTGAAGAAACTGTGAAAATTAAAATTGCGCAAAAATATCCCCGTTTATAGTAAATGACAGCTGCCATTTACTGGCGCTCTGTTTGGATAAGACAAAGTACCAACTATTTGATCATCTCAATTTGTTGCTAGTTCGCTTCAAATTGTTCCCTTATTACACTCTATCCGTAACTAAACCGTGAACGAATACACACATGATTGGAAGTGGCCCACTGACGTCGCCATCGTTAGCTTAACGTTTTCTGTTGAATAACGTGCAGTATAGCGTGTCATTGATTAGAACAGCAATTAACAATCCATCATCAGTGAGATGGATCCATCTCGTCCCATCCAATTCTGCCGATATCAAACGTAACTAAGCTTACTTTACTAGTAGAATCAAATGAGGATTTAATTTGATTGCTCCTGGCTTTGTTGTGATAGCAATACTGGACATCCCCATCACAGATCAGTATACATGTATTACTAATGTAAATGTATCTAGAACTCGGTACAGAGGGATTAGTACCTTGATACAATAAACATAAAAGGAATACGTTGAGTCGTGACAAACTTCATCCAGGGGGATAGGTTTTACTTTAGACATGTCTGGGTACATTTTACACTTCAATAAGTTCAGAGGATTGGTTTGAATAAAGCTGAAGTGGAGTAAAAACAATGTTCATAATATAATTATATTCATGGCAGTCTTTTAAATAACTATGTCCGTTTCAAAATAATAGCAAACATGTAGAAAGTATTTTGCTATCTTCAGTAGATAGCAGACAAAATAATAGCAAACATGTTGAATGTATTTCACTATCTTCAGTAGCAGACAAAATAAATAGAAAACATGTAGAAAGCATTTTGCTATCTTCAATAGATAGCAGACAAAATAATAGCAAACATGTAGAAATCATTTTGCTATCTTCAGTAGATAGCAGAAAAAATAATAGCAAACATGTAGAAAGCATTTTGCTATCTTCAGTAGATAGCAGACAAAATAATAGCAAACATGTAGAGAGCATTTTGCTATCTTTAGTAGATAGCAGACAACATAATAGCAAACATGTAGAATGTATTTTGCTTTCTTCAGTAGATAGCAGACAAAAAAATAGCAAACATGTAGAATGTATTTTGCTATCTTCAGTAGATAGCAGAATGTTATGTATCAAAATAGGATGTGTTGTCATGGTAAGGGGAGTCGGGTAACAGTGTGAGTTGATGAACTGCAAGTATTGGGAGAAGAACATTTTGTGAATTATCCCCCAATATATCCAAATTAATTTTCTCAGAGATATTCAGACGGGCTCATTTAAAAAAAAAGACTCACTTCTGGAAAGTCAATTGATGTGATCAATGGCATTTTTTATGTAAGGTATCCACATCTCAAACATTCAAGTATGCATTGAGTTATTACATTTGAAATCCATGCCCTCTATGAAAGGCATGACCGTTATCTTCCACACAGGGAGTGTGCATTTCAAATGGATTCATCCATTCAGGTATTCCATTTAAAATTCACACTCCCTGTGGGGAATATTAAGGTAATGTCTTCCATAGGGGGTGTATGGATCTCAATTGGAATAGCACAATTGACCTTGATTCTACTACTCAACCCTACCAAAAATGATAATTTTGAATATCCTCTCAGCTTTTTACCAATGGCACTTCCATAAATAACACTTGGGAATTGTGTGAGAATGTTCATCATCGTCATCATCATCTTCATCATTTCCCTTACCTCACCTTACCTACCCGATGTGGTAATGATCCCGGATGATTAACATCCACAACAACGATGACAGCTATAAATGAACACAAGTCATCATCAAAAATGAAAAAGTGTGAGATATTGATTACGACATATTTCATCTCTCAGATTTACACCATACACTGTTTTCTTTTATAATATTATTAGCGTGTTCACACGGTATGTTAAACTCAATGTAGACCAAGTTGGATTTGTCCAAGGTAAAATGTGTGAACCTTACGTCACAAATATAGGTGTGTGTACCTAGTACTGGACTTGTGCCGCCCCCAATAGCCTCAAACTATGACCATGTGAACCTTCGTACTAGAGACCCTGCTCTACTCCTTGGCAAACTTGCTTCGCTAGTTCGGGCAAGTTATACTTTCAGGGATCTCGCCCTCGGGATCTAGTGTGTACTATCAGTGCTTATTCATTAGATCGCATCACAATACTCCAATGCAATGGCTTTTGCATTCGCACGATCAAAGTTGAATGTCATACTGGTGCGGGAATGCTGCACCATAGCTATACTCAGTGTCAGCTCAAGTAGGGATGTGAAGTCAGCATTTAACTTCGATGATAGATGCAGCAATTTCTGCGGCACAACCAACATTCTTCTTTGATTGTGCGGATGCAAAGCTGGACGCGTTGGAGTTGCGCATGTGATAGTATGATGCATCATTGAAATAAGCGCTGAGGTCACCTCCCAACGTAAGGTGACACAAGCTATCGATTACATGATGATGTCCCCTCACAACAAAGTATAGTCAGTATTTAGCCTCAAATCCCAAGAACCATAAACTTGACCACTAAAGATATAGCAATGATATCACAGTTTTAGAATGATACTATGTGCCAGCTGCATACATACCCTCTCAAGTGTCTTACACATGACGTGGCATTGTCTCGTTATGTCGTATCAACGATTGCCGCACTACGCTCTTTCCTTTTGGTATCATCGCTTAGCGACAATGGATCACCTGCTCGTGTAGTGTTGTGGGCGCTTGTCAGTTTGGATTATCAATTTGTATAATTAATAAGTGTGAAATATACCAATCAAGAGGGGTGTGATCGCTTATTATTCATTACAATGTTGCCATGGTAATGTGTACTGACTGGTCTCATTATAACATGCATGCTTCAGCTGAGCTGTTCAGATCGGTTTAGTATTGAAGAGAGGGGATTTTTTTTCACACAAGATCATTTGTTATGCTCCATTTTGTTTTGAAATTTCGGGCGCTGATTTAATATGTAGATAAATAATTCATAATAGAGTAACATTTCCAGATTTTGATTGATTGATTTGATATAAAATATTGAGAGTTTTATAATTATGATAGGTATAAAAATACTTATTCCAAGTTATAAAGATAGACGGAGACTAGACCAATATCAACAAAATCTTGTTAAAAGACTACAATGTTAATTGAACAAACAACATCATCGGCAAGCGGCAATCCATCTGAATGGCTCTTTTCAGAGCCACCAATTCTTTCACAAGTAGGAAAGGGCACCTACTCTCAAATCATCGGGCAAGGGGCAGCCCAAATGATGATAACAAGAGAAGTGGCAATCTCTATGTTTTGTTTAATATTATAATAATTTGGTCCTGAAGAAGTCAGAGCTAATCCTGACGAAAGCTTGACAGATTAAAACTCGTCCGACGGCGAACCCGTTAAACTTTTAACTTATATTATGAATACCCGTCGTAAAAGCCTATCTCACAATTTAAACAACATCATATCCGGCCTATTGGAATTTTAGAAAAATATTCATATTTTTCAAGCATGTAATACTCTGCAGTTGCAAACAGAATAACAAAAACATGATACTACACTTATTATTATTAACTCCCAATAAGAAGATTTTAACTGTAACTTTAACTTAATTCAATCATGAAAACCAAGTCGGTCTGGAAGTATGCCTGATTCAACCCTCGTGATCTAGGCATTATTAGCAGCATTGTCAATTTGTAACTATTGCTTAGACCTTGGCCTTGAATAAAAATGGTTTAATTTGATTTAAAACATGACATCTTATTCCATCAGCGTCACTGATTATGCTTCTATTTTTTCATCAAACAAGCAGAATTTTGAAATGAATTTTACTAAACAGTCATCATGACAACAGGGGAACCCTTTAGGAATTAAACAGGTTCAGCCAGTGTCTTGTCTGTCCGTGATGGTTGCGATGATCGCCCTGGGGCATGTACATTTTGCCACCGTTTTGGGTTGAAAATTTATGAATCGCGTGGCATGTGCGCTGGCGTGGAAGGAATATGTTTTTTCGTGAATCATCATCATTATGATGAGGGAAACATGCAATCTGGTATCAAATAATAATACCACATGGGGGTCAATTGTCTTCTTTTCCCCTTCTTTCTCTCCTTGGTATTCTTCCTTTCTGACTGGTTTGGTTTTCCTGTTCTGTGTGATTTCTGGATGACTAAGGGCGGATGTGTGTTGCTGCTGGTGTCTGGTCTCAGGACAATATGGCACTGGTGCCTGGTGGTAGAGATGGGAATTAGAGGTGCAAAGGTTTTGTAAATTCAGGGGTTAATGCTTGATGAAATTTGCATTTGATTTGATAAGTTTGCTTGAAACCAGAATCCTAGGTGAAAGATTAAATGATGTGACCTGTTTGGGAAAAAGCCATCAATTGTTTTAAAAAAAGAAGACAAATTCCAAAATCATATTACCCATGTTACAAAATTTGACCCAAGTTATTTTGTTACAAGAGAGTTAGTTATCTTGTTATGGTCCATTGAAGACAAATTAAAATTAGCATTAAAGTTGGTAGACAGAGCACTTTAAAAAAAATGGACCATTTAAATTCAAATTTAAGTAATAAACTGATGCCAAGCAAAACCACTCCTCCTTTTCATGATCACCTTTCCACAAGATAATGTTCCATGACAATTTAAAGATGATTTCTAAACAGGTCTGACATCATAAGTGCCACAGGTAGTTAAATGCAGGTGCATGTTCACTTTATGATTATGTTATTGTTGACATTTTATTATATAATAACCTTTTGTCCTAGTTGCATCAACATAGATACACCGAATCTTAAAAGGGTAAAATATGGTTTGTTTCCTTAAATGATCGTTTTGGTGTTCTAATGTCATAAAAACTGCAGTTAGTTTTTATTGGGAAAATGGAAACTTTAAAAACATTTTTAAGCCAAATGCAACTGAAAATTATGTAAATACTTAAAAATGCTTTTGAAAGCTTATTTTGAAAGAGGTTTTTGTTTAATTAGCCTTACACAGTCAACATTAAATGAAACAAATCCCATCACATTTTTGTTCTTGGTCTAAATACGAGAAACATAACTTATTTAGCTTAATACCTGTTAACCACTGTTCTGTCTGCTAAATAAACAAGGCAAGAAAAGAGATTGATCGTGATCTAAATGTCCGTCTAAATCTAGGTGCGCTCTATAAAGAGTCTTAAGTACTTAAGACTTGAATAGCGTGTTATTTCATTCGTTTACCGGTGTGATTGCATCGATGCTCTAGTTATGACATTTATATTGATTGCGCAAATTGACGTTTCACCTGCCTGTCTACCTCTGAAGTGTACACGGTTAATTCATACCTGGACAAACAGCGTGAGATACACGATACAATCATTGGCTTTCGTACGCTATTGTCCCGTATTCTGTGGGAAATCTGCGGGAGTCCTCAATACGATCACACAAGGTCTGGGTAAATATACGGTGGTGGTGGTGGTGGTGGCGGCGTGGAATACAACAAATTGTATTATAAAATGTCATCCTTTGACAGGAAGATGTCAAAACTTACAACAGATGATATGATGTCGTTGATGGAAGACGCATTAGTCATGAGGTTTCCAATTCCAATGGCATGGTGGGATATTTGGTTTTTAATAATTGGTAAAAAATTCAATAATGCTTGGATGTGGGATAATAATTATCTGTATTTGCGAACAGATGGATAATCTTACCGTTGCCATGGTTATGGCAGATTATAATCATAGATCATTTGGTCACAAATCTAGTTGGTGTACACTCTAAGAAATTAAAGAACCTTTTTTGTCCTGCCAGGAGAACCCTTAAAGGTTCTTTAAAGAACCAAAAATAGTTCCCCAAACGTGCTACAGAACCATTTTTGGTTGATACAGAACCATTTTTGGTTCTATGAAGAACCTTGTTCGATTCTTCAATTTTCAAGAACCTTTTTTGAAGGTTCAAGAGAGAGGTTCTTATAGAACCTTCAAAAAAGGTATAGAACCTTCAAAAAAGGTTCTTGAAAATTGAAGAACCCCAAAAGGTTCTTCATAGAACCAAAAATGGTTCTGTATCAACCAAAAATGGTTCTGTATCATGTTTGGGGAACTATTTTTGGTTCTTTAAAGAACCTTTAAGGGTTCTCCTGGCAGGACAACTTTAGAACCATTTTTTCTAAGCGTGTAGCGTTTGACTTGATTTTCTTGTCACTGTTTTATTTTTTTGGTCCTGCCTATACGTCCCTTCATTCATCATTCCATCCCACCAATGGCCACAGGATCTTTTGCTGTCTTTGCCAAATATCTGTGCATATTTTCTCCATGAATGGTTTTTATTCTTTAATTTATTTATAAATCAAGAAATAAGTATGAACATTTTTGAAATGTCATGTATGTTTAGAAGAATATTAATTTGATAACCCCCTAGCCCCCTTCCCCAGTTTTTGCCATCCTCTCCCATTTCTACATCATTGATTTAGGATTATATTACAATAACTGTCCATTTTTGATTAAATTGAAGCTCTCATACAATGAATCATTCCATCTCAATTTGAATAATGGAAAACTATTTTTATAAATCCAGCTTATGTTTTCTTGAAATTTGACATACAGTGTGTTTTTATTAAGCAAACCGGCTTTTACCCGTCTTATAAAAAGCAGGATAAAAGCCGGTTGCTCGTGTGAGAGACGTGTTTTTATTGCAGTTCGATAAACAAACTTGCCAGCTGCCGCTGACCTCATTATAATAAATGCCAGCGAAAGGTCATACACATCTGTTTGCATTTAATTGTCAGGTGATCGTGCATCGTGTGCCCACTTCCGCTTTTCCACCGGCAAACGCGCTGAGCAGGAACCGTGCGTGTTTATACTGACGAAAGACTGCTTTTCCTAACCGGTTTCAACCGCTATTATCCTTGGTTTCGAAGGATAAAAGGCATCTAAAATCCAGGAGAAATAAACCGGTATGAGCGGGCAAATGCCGGTGGTGGTGTGTTTTTACTGGGGGATTTTAATCCGTTAGCAGTCATATGCCTGCTTTTTTTCTTCAGTAAAAACACGCTGATAGTTTGTCTGCATTGTGTCTGTATGGGAGTGCACCCTCAATTTTTCTAGAAATCAGTTTTTTTGCATAATTATACTAACTACCATCTGAAACCGTAAACCTTAATTTGCTGTCTATCATGTAAAATTTCAGGATTCCGTAATTTCGATGTAAATCACATCGAAATTATCAGCATTATTGAATTTACTCACCACATAACTTGCTTCAACCAAATTTTTAATCTAGCGCCATTATTCAACCGTTTCCCCATAAATCATTACACGTGAGGGTTCCTATGTACCTTATCTATTAAAACAATTCCTTTTTTTTCAAATTTCATATTTCTCGGCAATCTCTGAATGCCCCTTTAAGACATCATCTTTGTTGTGAATCCCTTACGGTTAAATAACAGGTGAAAATGTTTGAGCTTCATTCATTTCATTTCATGTTTTTCGTGAAACGTAACAGGTATGTTTAAAACACACACGTCTTATAAGAATGCAGATAAGTTGCTGTATGAAGGAGGAACGTGAGTGACATCATACATTTTAAATAGGCAGAGTTCTTTCAAACTTGATAGATAGATGGTATAAATAACTGCTTTTCAACCATAGCCATCAATCAGCCTAGATAAAAAATTTAAAAAAAATTCAATTTGATAGGTGTGATGCTGATGTTATCTCATTCCTCCCACATTTAGCACATAGATTCATGATCTTTACAAAATATTGATGCTTTTGTGTGGCACTAGGCTGTTGATGATATGAAATGTTGATTTTTGACTCTCTGTCAGTGGTGTGTTAAATTTGGGGGAAATTTAAGTGGTTTTACTCTATTTCTATCCCATTTCAAGATGTCATTCGTGTGAATCAAAAGCAAATTAGTATACACACGCATATGTCTAGGAATATCATTTAAAAGACCTTTTAAAACCAATATGTACCTTAAATTATGGCCAAATTCATGTGAATAGTACTAACATTGAGGTCCTGCCCCCACCCAAGAAATCATGGGCACGCCACTGCTCTCTGTAGTTTGTTATTGAATGTTTTTGCTAATATAGTTTCAAATAAATTTAAAACAAATGTCTGTCCATCGACAGATGCATCCATGGCACAGGTTTTTTCCCCCCCGTTGTTGCTTAATCTTCATGTCACATTTGGCTCTCACGTTTTGGATTCTTTCATGGTCATCCATATCTAAGCGTCTTTTGGAGATTCGGCGACAAAACATGTCACTTATTAATTGCAACGTCTGCAATATTTCCCTTAATCGCACCCGTAATCCCCAATCTACATGTATACCAAGTCGTACGCATCCTCTCAAATTAACCTTTGCGGACGAGTGCCCTACTTTTCCCAATCTTTTTTCTTCAAGAAATCGTATGTTCGGCTCACGATATCATTTTCTATTCAGACGTCAAAGAGAGACCATCTTAATTTGGCCATCGGTCTTACATTTGGTATCCATCTACAAAACAATTTGAGAAGTTCATACTTTTTTCCTCTCTATGACAAATACAGCCTTTTGTTGGACGCGAGCGAGTTAGCTGCCAAATAACCCCATCTGTTAACAACTGCTGTTAGGGCGAATGGTAGCTCCATACACAAACCCCAGTATTGTGATTTGGTATAAGAGGCTGCCAAACCGTGACCGATAATGTATCGCGGTATTGTCATCGGGGCCCATTGGTGTAATGTACCTTGGGGTGCACCCCTGATACTAAACGTGCAACGATACTACTGTACGGACATGACTGACAAGACGGAGCTTTATAAGAACATATGGGCCGGGTGTTCATTACCATAAATTGATATTCAGTTTGAGATTCAAAATATTTGGAACTAGGGTGATGTGAGTTTGGTATAAGTCTTCTGGGCATGAACTGCGTACATGTTGATATTATTTTATAACAGAATGAGAGTGAAAAATTGAAAGAAAGGTGAGGAAAAAGGGAGTCATGATTGTTTAACAATGATAGATATTGACAATAGGAAAATACAATGAAAAAATTGAAGTGTGACTTGTTGTCAAATGTTTCAAAACGTAACATTTGGCAGGTGTGTCGGACCTATTTGAGGCTAATGAAATGAAGAAAAAAAACACTTGAAAATGAATAAACCTTGGTGATTTTGCAGTCAAATTACGTTTTCAAATTATGAAAATAATATTCTATACATATTATTCAAATGCAAAGTGCTATATATAGAAGCTTGGTGGGTTGTGTTTGTCTCTTCTCATAGCAAAACATGCCACTCTTCATTATTATCTCTATATTGTATTATAATTTTAAAGCCTAATTCTATTAACTCAACATGATATGGATCTCTTTTATTGATGTATAACTTTCATGGTGGTTTTCATTATACTTTTGAGCCAATCAAACAATTTGTGGCTTCAACAAAAGCCAGCTCTCAGCCGAAAGCTTGGGATTAGGCCTTGCCTTTTATATCCTTGTAATTTGATACATTTGTACAATTATTTCTTGTAGGTCTGACATTTGTATTTTGAAATTGAGACTTATGCACGTTACAACATGTTCTTAAAAGTGTAAAGTTATTGTTTGATCACCTGGTAAACTGGTCAGTTGGATTGTTGATTATTTAAAGAATAATAGCAAGGAATTTTAGGATGAATATAACAAATGGGCATAATATATGCTGATGGAAATCGTGTATCTCTCACTTGGTATATCTATATTGAGCTCAAAAAGTAAAACTACTGTCATTTCTGCCTGTTAATACATCGGTTTATGATCAAGGATGCAGAAGATGGTAAGTTGAATTTGTAAAATATCCTATTCTTATATAAATCTAGATTATTTCGATGTTAACACTTTCCTTGGGCTAGTATTAGTTTTGCCATATTCAAAACAGATTTTTCAAAAACCTTTCCCAACTTTCAAAGTCTATGTCAAATATTACTGAACCAATACCAGACATGTTTGTACTTATTACAATGCATTTCTCGTGATGATTCCAAATATGGTGATGAAATTCAATAACATGACATTTGTGACATATTTGAAACATTTTGTGAAATATTGGAATGTCGTCTGCAGACGCCTGCCGCGTGGAAAGTGTTAATGTTCAGCTTTTGTTGAAGATTTGTAACCTTAGAGACTTCCTCATAATTGGTATTGACTCTTTTCTTGAGAATTGTATAAATAATTAGGGTTTATGAAACATTTCTCATAAATCACTTTCTCTTTCTCATTTTCCTCAAAGATCTAGACTATAAAATGAATCTGAATTCTGGCAGACTGAAGATGATTGATTGAAATAATTGATTGCCGAACCTTTGGAACCTGGTAGTTTATTTTAACGGAATAAATCGTATTGAAAACTGGAAACCATCGCTGGTGACGTCACCGCACCAGGCTGCTGTTAGTGGGTTTCCTGTAAAATATGAATTTCATCATTATATAGGCATCCAGATATCAAAATTCTTACCACTCAAATTATTTTGATTTGGGTCTTTGTGTAACTTCGGGGATGTGAGTTGCAATGATAAAACGCTGTATGTAGGCTGAATGCATAAGAATGTTCACAAATTTTACATAATCAATCGCCACTGTTTTCAATTAAAGTATTTGTTTCTCAAAGCTTTTTGAACACTTCATGACATGCACAATGGGATTACTGTTAACAAATATTGTGAACAGTGTATATAATTGTACTTCACCATTAGTGGTAATGCTAAGTTCAATATATGAGGTTAAAGTGTTATTCAAGTTGTGTGAAGTTGAATTAAGCTTGCCACCTACAAAGATAATGACAATGGATTTATAACAGAACATTTTTGATAGCTTTCTTTACCCCACCCCCAACACTAATACAGTATCTTTTCCAATATAAAAGGCATTATCCTTTTATTGTGTGTACATGTAGGCCTAAATATCACATAGGATTTTCTGACTAACCTTTTGTATGGTACTGAACAAAAAGACCTCCTTGGCTAAAGTATCACTTTAAAATGGATTTTTAAAAAAAAATGGCTAACCAAATCTTTGTGTTCCACTTATTGGCCAAGTGTGACTGAATTGGATATTGGTTTAGATAAGCCAAAATAATGGGTTTACATGTAAGTGAGTCAAGATTATTGGTTACAAGCTTTTCAATTTTTGTGTAGATTAAAATGGCTAACTTGTCAATGGCATTTTGCACACCTGGCTGCTGTTTGTGCCATGTGCCTCCCGCTCTATACAACCGCAAAGGTTAGCGAAAAGCAGTGGTGTGGTTGTACTACGTGTAGAGCTCGTCGATTTCCCATTTCCCCTTCTGAATAAACCCTATTCCTAACCCTATACTTAACCTCCTAACCCTACATTTAACCCTAAACTCTAGTCCTTACCCTAAACCCTATAACCATCAATCTTACTGTAACCCTACTCAAGCAAATTCAAGCATTGACAAATCGGCAAACTCTATGAACAGTTAGCAGCAGTAGCGGACTTCACTACAGCATACTGAATGGATTCCCTAGCAATATTGGGCCCAAAAGTGAGAAAACTGCACTATTTAATGCTTAAAGTTTTATAGGGGGTTTTGACCATTATCCCTGCCTGCAATCCTGACAAAACGCTTACACTTTTCTATACACTTACACTTTTCTTTTACCTGTTACAAGTTTTCTCTTTTATTTGAGTACGGTAATACTTACTGTAAATGTTTTTAGGGTAGATGCATGCCCAAGCATGAATAATTTCATATTTTATTAGATGTGAGCTGCTGCCTTCCAAATGGGTTAGGGGGAGTCACGGAAATGAAATTGTGTGCTTGCTTTCATTTGGAGATACAATTGTTAATTAGCGGGTTTATCTATGTATGTAGTAAGGATGGTACCCAAACATGGAACAATATCAAACAAGACTTATGAATAATGCATATAAAAGGGATTCCTTCTTTATATTTCTCAAAGCTTGATAACTGGCTATATTATTGGACTTTTGATGTGTGAATGTGGTTGGCTTGTTTTTTGTACCTATCTTGCACTCTCTTCCTCTTACATTTTGTTTTATTTTTTTAAATTATTTCAGATTTTTGCATTGCCCCTTCTGTAGAACCCTTGCTCTGGGAACCTTAGCCCAACCAGCAAATACAATTTCAATTGCTTCAGATTAATCAATAAATGTCACAAACTTACAAATACAAAACTGTCTTTGTGGGCAGATTTGGCTGTTTGCTGGATCAACGGATTTCATTTGTCAATCTCTGCCATAGGCCTAGAATTATTTCATTTCACTTCATTTCATCAATCACTTTATTTGAGGATTTCTGTTGGAAACAGGTGCAGAGTGGGTTTAAGGCCAAAAAAAAAAAAGTTTCGTGTCTTTCCCCGTTTATTATAAATAAGCAGGATGCGAGCATATTCTCTGAACAAATAATTGAAATTAACACAAAATTGTCACATAACGATTACTCAGAAAGAAGAAAACAATTATAGCAAAGCAATATTTTGGTTATTTGTTACTGGAGTAAATTTAAAAATAAGCTCTGGATATGTCACAAAATTAAAATAAGCTTAGAAGCTGATGTAAATGGACAAACAAATCATATTTCTATTTAGACTAAATCCTGCCCTGACAAAAATATAATCATCTCTAAAGCTTATTATTAGTTTTAACACAATATTTGTGTAGGGATCTTTTCAATTTGTCGTTATTGCCCTGTCTATGGCTTCGTAATTGGATAAACTGGTATAATTATTTTGAGAACCCATTATTAATAAATAAGTTTATTATTGCTCTAAGTGTTTTAGACCAGCATTGTAGCTCTATTCTTTATTTGATTGATTGATTGAGTGGCAACAATGTAATTCAGTAACATTTAAAAGACTCCTTTTAATTATATGAAGATGGTTCAGGTGGTGTGTGTGGCTCAAAGATGGAAGACTCTCTTTCAGAATTAGAGCCTAATTAACACATAATTATTTTGGAATTAAAAGTGACAGTCTGAATTCTTTGTAATGATACATGACACCCATATCATTCAATTAAATCTAACAGTGTTATGTAGTGTCAGTTATTTACTAACGAGTTATAGCTAGTGTTAATAGTGCTTAGTTGTATAGCACAAGAAGTTATTATAGCCAAACATAATTAACAGTAATTAGGCCTTAATTCGTAGCCTATTCTCTACTGGACAGGTGAAATTGTTAGGGAGGGTTATCCCGCTTTGAAAAGAGGTTCTTTACCACCCTCCCTGAAATGAACAGAGTTTGCAATTAATCTGTGTAGTTTAGCTTGTGTTAAGAAAAATTAGTGAATTTATTCAAAAATTCAAAAATTGTTAATTACAACAATGTGGTTGTGTTGGTGGGTTGAAACAACGGTGTATTTATTTAAAAACTTCAAGTAAATATACAACTAGCCAAAAACATTTGGAATAAACCACAGATAGTCAAAGTTTTGACTATCTGTGAATAAACATACCAATGGTAAACGATCAATGATCCATTGGTTAAATGTCATACTTCCATGAAGTTAACCTTCAACAAAACAAGAGTCCAAAATGTATCACCTTTCCCAGGCAAATTAGTGACTTTTAAAGACCTTGACTTAATGGAACTCAAAACATTGTTTTGTAGTATTTGCATACACTACCTATATTTACATACCCTGAAGTGTTGCCAGAACAGATTAGCAGAAGCAGCACAATTTATGGGAATGTAGCCCAGTAATTTCAGAGCAAAACAAAATAAATATACTGTAAACGTGGACATTTTCGCGCTACATTAATTTTCACAGTTTTCGCGCTCCAAGCAGCTACCTCAAAAATAAAAACACACAAATATATTTATTTTGTGTGTAAGTCTTTGTAATGAGCTTTTAAATCACAAATTTAAAAACAAGCGAAATGGCTGAAAATCAGCAAAGCGTGAAAAATTAATCGCGCGAAAATTACTACTTTTACAGTATTGGCATTTTTTTAAATTTTATGTGATAGCTGCTTCAATTGTGAAAAGCACAAAAATGGATGTTGCAAAGTGCTATCTACAGAAGACAGCAGCAATAGTGAAGGAGCCCATCCTGTAGTTCAAATTAACTACTGCAATTTTAGTACATAGGTCCACCCTGTACGTAAACTGGTATAGACATTGAATCTCAAGTTTTTGGGTAGGGTTAGAGTTTAGGCTGTCTTTAAGGCAAACGAACCGCTCAGGTAGGTCGATCGGTCTAGCGTTTTTTTAGGGGGGGGGGGGGGGTCCACTGAGTCAGAAACTTGAGAAGGAGGGGGGGGGGGTTGTGACGTTGCGTCCCCATAAAGCTGGTGCAAAAAAAAATGAGCTTGATAACTAACATGATTAAATTGTTTTGTTTACAAATCCAAATATCTACTCACATGACTAGACAGTTTCGTCTTCCCGATCGGAAGACTTCATCGGTAGTGACTGGATCCACTTGATTTTCCCGCGAGATTTACTATCACTCGGTCCCAGGAAGCTCAGGTGTTGTCAGTCAATAGTTAGGTCACCCAAGCCCTATATGAAAGCTATGAAGATTGTTAAACGGGGTCAGTAGTCACAAACATGCACAAACACAATAGTCGAACGACCTTGCTATTGTCAAAACTCCCTACACAGAGGACTGCAGTGCAAATCTGTACGATGTTTGCCATGTAATGTCTATGGCGCCTAATGGCGGATTTCATTCCGTGGTATGAAGCTATGAAGTTTCCGTGGTCTTCGCTATCTCCAAGCAGATAGAGCAATACGTACACGGAATTTTTTTTAGACGAGGGTTCATTTCATGATTTGGTGAGGTTTAGAATGAGTTAGGATTCCTGTAATTTCGAAGACCACAGATTTTCAAAATGTGAATTTTCCAACATTTTACGACATAAATTTGGTCACAAAACGTGTTTAATACTATACGTTTTACCGATCTGCAGATGTTATTGACCCTCCTCTAAAATTCTACCTGATTTTTAGCACGTTTCTCAGTTTTTGAGATGCCCAAATAGACCATTTTCCGAAGCTATATCTAGCAAATATTGCAGTCACTGATACTCCATTGTTTTCTTGCGTATAACAAAATATGACATGCAGCGTGATCTCCCTACTGACTGTTGTTAACAGTGGATCGTATACATGATTTAGAGAATAAATACCCTCGTCGCGGTTGATGATTTTGGCCCCCTGCCTTCGTATCCAAATGGATTCTCTTATCCAACGCTTGTGTTTGTCAAAGTCTTTGTCAAGGATTGAAGCCCCGTCCCAGTCGATTGTGTGATTCTCTTGTGCTATGTGGTCTGTGACAGCTGATTTATGTTGTTCCGTCGTAGAATCTTTTCTGTTGGCTCTCGTGAACTTCTTGTTGCTTACTTTTTTGGCATCTTTCTTGTGTTCGTTAAGCCTTGTTCCAAACAGACGGCCTGTCTCACCGACGTAGGCCTTGTCGCAAGAGTGACAAGGGATCTTGTAAACACAATCGCTGGTCTGTAGCGTGTCACGTTTGTCTTTGGGATGCACTAATAGCCGTTTAAGTGTGTTGTAGGGTTTCATTGCAGTCTGGATGTCGTATTTCTTAAAGGATCTTTGCAGTCTTTCGGACACACCTTGGATGTAGGGGATAACCACCATGCCATTACTCACTTTGGTGTCATCCTTTTTCTTGGCTTTCTTTGTGATCTTGTCCTTCATCTGTTGTTGTACTCTTTTGAACGCCCAGCTGGGGTATCCACACCTTCCTAAAGCTTCTTTGATCCTTTTTTCTTCTGCAATCTTGTCTGGTTCTTCTGTGACGATTTTGTTCATTCTGTCAAACAGTGTTCGTATAACTCCCAGTTTTTGATGTAGAGGATGTTGAGACGAGAAGTTTAGGTACTGGTCCGTGTGTGTCTTTTTTCTGTAGATTAATAACTTCACAGAGCCATCTGCTTTTCGGACAATGAGGGTGTCGAGGAAAGGTATCTGTCCATTGTCTTCCTCTTCGTGTGTGAACTTGATGTTACCCGTGTCGTCAATTGTTCTCTAAATCATGTATACGATCCACTGTTAACAACACCTGAGCTTCCTGGGACCGAGAGTGATAGTAAATCTCGCGGGAAAATCAAGTGGATCCAGTCACTACCGATGAAGTCTTCCGATCGGGAAGACGAAACTGTCTAGTCATGTGAGTAGATATTTGGATTTGTAAACAAAACAATTTAATCATCTCATTCTACAATCCTGATGAACTTATTCAAAGATTAATAACTAACAGTAGGACATTTTGGTGACTTACAAAAAATGGGTCGGTCGGGCCTGTACAACAGGGTTTTTGTTTTACGTCGCCTAAGGGTGAATGTCATGGCTGTCATATATAGAGCAAGCAGTCTCTCTTTAACCAATCCTAGAGCACAAGATCATAAAGGACTCCCAATTGGGCTACAAAATTGGGAGCACAAGCAATACTAGGATGTGGCATCAGCTGTAATGTAAGGTCAATGCCCTATGCGCATATCTCTGCACCCATGTGCCAAAAGCTGTATGCTAACACATTAATGTGCCAAAGGCAAGTATCCCTGCCCGGCAAGTGTTTGACTAAGATACTTGGCTTCAATAATACAGAATGCTGGGCTCTGTTTCGGTCTCTTATGTAAATTTGCATTTATTATTTATACAATATTTTAATTATAGACCAGAAGGATGGAACACTTTTGTGTCTGATGTGGTAGGCTTGTTTTGGAAGAATTTTATTGTCTTTTTTTGTTATTAGAAGAAATCGTTACCAGATCTTCAGGCTGAAGGAATCCATCTTGGTAAAATAAAAGTTAGAACCCAACTTTCATTCTAGGATACCCTACTACTACAGTACTACTCTATTGTCTTGTATTGTTTCATTAGAAGTATTTATTGGGTTAAAATGGAAAAGAGCTGCACCACTTTTGAACGTGGGTTTTGAGTCATAAACATAATGAGAATTATTTCAGGTGTTCATGTATTAACCTGTTATATTACGCTATTGTTTTTTTCTTCTAAATATGAATAATACATGACTATTTTAATCCTATCGTTATCGGCATATTTTTGAACTTCCACATCAATAAAATATCAGTGATGAAACAATACCTATAATAAAAACCTATTCGCCATTCCTTGTCCGACATCCGTATACTCATAATTTGTCATCCAAACCACCGTATAATACATACGATATTACCACTCATTTTTATCGATTTTCGTGAGAAGTGAAATGTACCAGTTGTGCACAATTATAGCACGGTTTGTGCACAGACAGACCCCGCACTGTGTGTTTGTGTGTGTATTATATACCAATGTAAGCTTGATTATTGACTGTAACAGTCTTGCTTCAGGGCTAATCTTGTCAAGTAGTACCAATGTCCTTTGTGTGAGACTAACCCATCCATCTTACTAACTGGATCAGGGTAATTCAACCAATCAAAGAGCCTCGTGTAATGGTGTTTGTCACTTCATAAAACCCCTGACTACACCTTTTACTCTATACACTTTTTTCCTCTCAATGTTTGTTATGGATTCTGCCATATATGGTTTCAAGGTGTCCTTATTCGGTAGTTTGTGCGCATGTGATTGTGATGTGTGTGTAAGGACTACTTTTACTTTTCCTTTTTAATGGACATTGGACATTGTGCCTATGGGGTGCAGGTGTGGTTTCAGAACTACTGACTTGTTTCAGAGCCTTGATATTTGGTGCAGTATCAAGATTTGTAGCGGATTTATGTCACAAAAATGAACACGCGACGAGTGAAATGCAAACTGATTTCGGACAAATAGAGCAATAGCTATTGTGATTCAGCGCACACAAAATTGGGCTATTGTTCTATTTGGTTAATGCTAAACTGAGGCGAAACCGGAGCAGGCCCAAATCTTTGGTAGAGCTGTGATATATGCAAATTGCTCTGGCCACATGGACCCGAGGCTAACTATTGTTTGACCTCAACTTTGCTGACCCATAAAAAGAGCTAGAGGCATCATCATCATCAGCAGCAGCGGCCCTTAGAGTGGACCAGGTTTCCTAACGAGCCACTGTCACAACCCATTTATGATAAAAAACCAGGCAATGAGTTTGACCTGGTGTTCTGGATTATAATAAGTGGTACAAACTCGTGTGTGTTTCCTTGACAAGTGTTAATTTGACCCGCTACTTGCTTTTAACGATGCCTCGCCATCATCCTCCGCATAATTTGAACCATTCTCACCATAATCACAATCATTCTGGATTATTTTCTTCTTATCCAAAGGATTCCTCGGCGTTGCACGAGAGACTTCATGTACCAAAGAGCCTTCAAGATGCTTGGAATAATGACAGATGTCAAGTCTGCACCACCCATGTGAACCAGCTGAAACAGGAGGCGGTTGCCATGGTACAATCTTTAGAGGAGATGCAACAGACGCCTAGAGACGGAGCCTCGCAGAACAAACTCTCTTCCCTGATGGGATCACGGGATTTAGTCTCCCTTCAACGCTACCTCTACGCGCAGCACACCCAACAGAACGGGAGTGTGTCGCATGATCGCAGATTGTCGCGGCAAGGAAAGAATGCCTCGTCGTCATCTGTTAATCGTCTTCCAGCTTCTTCCGTACCCATCGCGATTCAAGCCCAGCAGTATTTGGAAAAGACTCTTGGTAGTGGATGGCGGGCACATCCGAAGCTCAACGCAGCACTTAATCAATATCAGGTAAGAAACTGTGGGATAAAAATAAGATCATTCTCTTGTGAAACCAATATTTTTTATGTCAAATTATATAAATCATCATATTGGCGAGAAAGTTAGTTGTGAATGCAAAGGGAGCGGGACACCAGGTGTGTCATTAATCTGAAGAAAAAGAAAGCAAACATTTACCACTTTTTGAAGGAAAACATTTATTATGCATATCTTCCATCAATTGTCCATCATTTCAGATTAAAGTTTGATACATTTCTGTATATAATGTAGCCGGGTGTGTCATTGACTGAAGAAAAGGGACTCGAATGTTTACCATTTTTTGAAGGGGAAAACAAATCTAGTATGCATATCTTCCATCAATTGTCCATCATTTCAGATTACCGTAAAGTTTGATACATTTCTATATAATGTAACCTACCCAGACACATCATTAAGTATTGCATTCTGTGGTGTAGGTTTGGAGTTGCATTGAACAGTTAAATGCCATTTTTTCGTGTATTCCCATAGTTCATAGAAATACACTAATTTAAAAAGTAAAAAAAGAAGAACAAAAGTATAAAGGATGTTTTAACCCCTTGACCTGTTACTTCTAAACGACCTTATATAATTTGCAAGCTATTATCCCCAAATCCATTAGCAGGACTCGGTCTATTTATAACCATAAAAGACATAGGCTGTGTAATGAAACTTTTTGATATTTATCTGATGTGATTGAGTGCCCTTAACCAAAGTCCTACACGCACCATGGCATTAGCTAATTGAGCGCCATTCTTGCTTTTTGAACGAGATAAATAGTCCGCTGATCTTACTAAATGAAATTGTCTTTATTCCGAAACTGATAATCATATGTCATTGTCACCGATACCCAGTCAGCTATACAATTGCTGGAGACGAAACTTTTTTCTCGTGGATTGGGTATTGTATTGACTGTGAAAGGGTGAAAACCCACGCTTTTATTTGAGCATTTGACGACTTTTTGTTAATGCACTCATAATTACATGTATAGGGATCATATACTCTATTTGCTCAATTAAAAAAGGCTACCCAGACTAAGCACTTTGCGTGTTCGGAGGTCAAGTTTTGGATATTATATATGTAATATATATGGATGTAAAACGTTGAAAATCAATATAAACAGGGTAATATAAAGAATCTAATATATTTGGTCATCTCTTGAAACGATTTACAGTTGTGTGACTGAACAATGGATTGTGATCCGCCCACACTTCATATTTAGGTCCCGCACTTGATTTCATTTAATTATGATTTAAAGCAAAAATTGTCAAAAAGGAACAGAAAATATGGTCGCATAGTAATAGGATTGGAGAAGCCATGTTTTACTTTACTGGTATGTTTTCCCATAATCATATAAAAAATTGAAGTAAAAAACCCCAAATCAACCTATCACACAATTATGGAAATATATCTAAAAACATTGTTGCTTTAGAAAATTGCCAACAATTTGTATGGTTATTTTCCCTCTTAGATTTCTTGATTAAAATAATTCTAGAAAAATTCAGTGCATAATTCTTTAAAGTTCCCAATGGGGAAAAAAGCTGGTAGTGGTAGTCAAAGAGAATACCTGATTAGGTATTCTAAAAAAGGACTCATTTATTGTATTTTCGATGATATGAAAACGTGTCACTCGTATGAAAAAAGGACTTCTCCAATTTATTCACCATGACAATTTGTGATGACACTGCCTCTGGACATAGCCCATTAACTATAATTGGAATATTTTAAGATTTAAAATTTATAGCCCTCTAATAACGATATTCAAATATTCCAAATCACTGACAAACGGATTTCAATACGCATTGTCCTATCCTTCATCAGGTATTCATATATGACATCCAATACGTTGAAACGCATGCATGGCTTGACCATTCTGACCCAAGAGGATGACCCGCCCTGAATCTCTTTTTATAATCGGGAGTAAGTGTTGTCAGTGTGTATTGTAGTCGTAGAAGTGGTCCGACCTCTCATTTCCATTTTTCCAAGATACTACCACTACCAGTACACTTGACCACTTGAGAATTTATAACACAAACAAAACCCCACTGTGTTGCCTTTGTGTTACTGGATGGTGTTTTGCTATCCAAAACAAACTAAACCAGTTGGTGTATATAGTTTGCCTGTTTTAACCTCTTGAATTCTGACTGAAGTAGCTAAGTAGGGCAACTCTCAAATTACTATCAGAAATTATGATTTAAGATAGATTAAGTTAGAAAATTTGCAGACAAGAAGACAATTTAGAAAAAAAAAGGAATTGAGATTATGTATTGTCTTTGTCCAGAAAATGTTTGTGATCCTTGGCTCTGTTTTCCATCAATTCAAAAATCAAGCTTTCGGACACTCTTCTACCTTCTTGCAAGAGTTAAATCACCTAAGGCAAATACACAACACACTTCTATACCAACTCTGAAGTCATGCACCAACAAGAAGATTGACAGATGTTTCAAAACTGCTTCTAAACCTAAAACCCAATCGCCTTATGACAAATCATGATCAATAATCAATAGATTATGTTTTCGTCCCTCCAAGGGATGGTCATGTTATTACAGCGCAATGTGTTAGATCATTATCAATAATCCATATCAGCCCGTTATCAGATCAGATCTGGTGTTGCTGCTATCACATCAAATCAAAGAACCAATGATGACAATTTCATATGGCGTTTAGGCTAAACTAAAAATAATAAGAATTGAAACCAACAATAATACGAATTGGGCTGAAAGTGCCCATTTTTGAGACCCCATTTACCAAGTTCTTTGTCAAATTCGTACTGACAGCTAATCATAGCGATCAGATCCCTATGCTTATCACTTCATGTAAAATTAATACCCAATATATTGGAAAATATAGAAAAATTGGCCCAATAAAGCGCAAGATTTGGTGATAAGCAGAAATAACAAAATTAATCATGTTAATTACATCATAAAAACATGCCTAAAGATAAGTCATTCACACATCACATTTGCCCAACTTGACTTGAAGGCACTATAAATGCACAGGAGATAAAGATCAAGTTCTGATCAAATTTAGACTGAAGGTTCTAATTCTGAATGGTACTAAAATGCAGTTTTTTCTTTCAAATTATTATTCTAAACTTATGAATGCTAGAGGGAAGGTTACAGAATGTGACTTTTCAATCAGTTTTTTACTTTAAAAAAACAAAAGCAACTTATTATTTAACATCCCCTTTTGATCAATTAAGGTTTCAGACTAGATTTTATGGTACATTTTCATGTCCGTATAATATAGACACTATTACATAAAAGATTCCAGTTTGCTTCCTCACCTGTTTATATATGTAATTATTAGGGTCAAGAAAAAAAATGGTTTCCCCACCCATGAACGTGACACACCTCAAAAGCATTTCCTGCCCCTACCAAATTTGGATTCATAATGCACCATAAAATTATCATTAACATTTTGAAAATATTTGAACATTTTGAAAATATGTGAAAATATTAAGAAAAATATTTAAAAACTGGGAGAATGTTTGAACATTTTCAGAAAATATTTGAAAACTTTTATAGCGAAAAAGAATTAAAAATGTTTTTTAATGATAAATATTGTACAGAAATATACGAAATGATATTCATTGAATGGCTTCTTCTTTGATCAACTAATCAAGACAATTTTCTACCTTTCATTTTGATTTTATGATTTTTACTCAAATTTATCCCCTAGCTATTAAAGCAGTCCAATGATTGGTGCTGCTGTTCGGGGTTAATTACCATTTATGTGTTTCATGTGACCCTAGTGATTTGTTTATACCCAATGCAGAAAGTTAATTAGGTGGAATTGACAAATTAACACTTCCAACTCGAAACAATTGAACCCCTCAACCTTGATGACACACCATAGAACAACCACTGTCTCATCGTATTATCTGCACATGCTTAGCAAGCTTACTTTTGCCTGCTGTCAGCGAATGACTAACGTTATATTTTAGCATGGTATAATGGACACACAAAATGGCAGGGGATCAACTTTAATATAAAGATCTTGTTCTCGCTAGTCTTTCCAATTTTCATTAACACTACTGTAATTAGGTTGGAGGAATTAGCCCTAGTCCTCTGTCCCCTTAACCCTCACCCTCCTAAGAGGGGGGTGGTTAAAGGGGGGGGGGGTGGTGGGGGTGGTGGTTACCACCCCCTAAGAATTTTTGCCGATTGCGCTAACACGCAAAGGAGAGTGGTGGAAATTTCAATTTTGACATATATATTTCACTGTACAGAGAATATGGCAGGATTTCGTGGTATGTTTGTACTTGTTTTGGTATGTATGGAAAGAGGGGACGTCTAGCTATACCATGGTACCCAAATAAGCATACTCTGCATCTAGGTTTGGATTTTTTTAAGGAGGGTGGTTGCCCCCCCCCCCCCCCCCCCCCCCCCCCCCCCCCCCCCTAGGTAGTAGTGTTATAAAAACGTCTCAGGAGGACGAGGGTTACATTCATTCATATATATCATAAATATTTAACAATGGGTGATGAAAGATGTATTGTTTTAGCTCCGCCCACTCATTGATATTTCCTATCAGTCAGTAGTAGATGGATGTATTCACCATACACAGTTAATATCTGCTTTGAGATATTGAACTTTGAAGCAAAGAGCTATTTCTTAAAGAAATGTCAATGAACTCTCAATTAGTAAGATTAGAAATCCTCTTGACAAATGTAATAATAATATTGATCTATTGATTGCAGTTGAAATAATTACGAACCACAGTTTTTAATGAATTATTGAGCTTATTGTTTGTGAATTGTTTATCATAGCTTCATTAGCTACCGGTCAACAACCTGGAGGAAGTTGGTGGTAGGGGATAGAGGATGGGGCAGGAAGGAGGGGGTAGGCACTCACTTTGACATTGGCACAGAACGGGTGTGCAATGATCAGATTATGGGTCTCAAAAGTTGGAATTTTGGAACTGATTTTTGACAGAAAATAGGGGCTCAAGATCTGAGTGGTAAGAACGTAATTTTTTTGGAAAATTAGTACTTTGAGATTGAAAATGTGTCTCAATAGTTTAATTCTGAGAGAAACCCCCATTAACTGGGTCTTGGAAAATGGAACCATGCTGAAAGGGGGTTCTTAAGAACTTACAAGAGGGGAAGAAGTTCATACCAATATTTCTTTCCAATGTCAGATGTCAGTGCCCTCGGAGGTCCACAATTAGCGTAATGACATTTCTTTCCAATTCTTCGCTTAAATACCTTGATGACGTTATAATATTTTGTCTCCATTTGAGTATTTCTTCACCTGTAAAGAATCAGCAGCGAAGCATGACTGTGCATCATTTATATTAGCTCTAATTGAAGTATAATAATTCTTGTATACTTGGCAGAAGAGAGCGGCAAGGAGCCTGCCATTTCACTGTCTGAACTCAGAGAGGTTGGTGGTCAATGAACTTGGATAATTATTTTGTGTATTTCTGTGTCTGTTTATAGGTTTTTATTGATGTTGATACAGATGGTGGACATTTAAGATGGACGCTAAAATAAAACCCACAATTTATTGATGCTATATTTTATTTATAGTGTTTATCATTATCAGTGGCGGTAAATCGATAGAATAGTGACAGGACTTAGGAAAGACAGTAAGAAAGACTTACGTTATTTACTCCTTGAAATGATAGGTACCTAACTTAGACTTTATCTTCGGTATGACTTTCACCGTGTTATTATTCTGGTGGTAAGATCTGATTGCCCTTGAAATTTTGGGTGTCAAAAGACTCAATCAATTAAGAACCAGGATCCTATTTTGACCCAGTGCTCCCTCATTTTGCTCCATTTTTTTTTAAAATCAAAAATCTTTTTTTTGTTGGCCCCATATAACTGTCTTGTCTTAAAATTATCCCTTTTGGTCAATCTTTCCTCCCTTCTTAATATTTTTTTCACTTCAACCATCATTGTTAAGCAGAGCAGCAAATACAACATTGAGTTCAGTACGGTACCTTGGGTGAATAGGAACCTACCCTTCCCTGCCTTTAACCCCCTCCCCCTTCCCCGGGCCCATACAGTGTACACCATTCTGAAAAGTGAAATAGGGTGGTAGTTTTAATTAAAGTAGTCAATCTTTGCTTTGCAAACTTGGCAATTTTCGGTAGTAAAAATAATGATTTAGTGCCAAACTTAAGATCTTTTCCTAAGCAACCTCTCAAGTTCACCACAAAACTGTTATCGTTAACAAGTATGCTAATTTGGAATTTAAACCAGACAGAAACTGGGGCAAGACTTGTTTTGTTGATGTCACTAGATCCGATGTCCAAGTGGGTGGTGAATGGCTAAGTTGCTCTCAATTTGTTTATATTGTTTATCATCTCTAGTTCAACTAATGACCCGACTCCAAATTTAGAGGGACCTCTCTCAAACAAATGGAGATTTCTTCAATTTATTTCTCCAATTAATAGGTTTTGTGTATATAGATCGTAAAATATGATTCAATTGCCCTCTAGAACTATAAAAGCCATCAATAAAATTACCATTTCTGGTATTTTGTGCCCCGATTTTGGCATAAATTTAGTCATAATTTTGTGTGTGATTACACGATGAGTCAACATCTCTTAATCGTCTGCCACTATATTTACAAGTCATTTTGTAAGATTATCGCTATGGGTGGTAGGTTCATTAAAAAAAAAGAATGGGTCACATTTAGGCCATCAGTGACTCCCTCTGCGTCTGAATATCATCCTAGGTATTCCGCTACGGTATTTCTCCGCCACATTTATGTTGGTTGAAGCTTAACGCCTCCTCTGATCGTCGCAGAAACAAAAAGTGGCACAAATGTTGCGTTCTGAGTAAGGTGATAACCATGGTGTGATTTGAGGGCTAATAAGTTGGCCTATCAAGTTTATGTGGATTTCAATGCGTAGTCATGATTGGGGGAATGGAGGATGAGTAATACACACCGGGGATTCATTACCAAGGCCACCGGGAGGGAGGCGAGGAGACGGAGAGGTGGATACCCGCGTCATAGGTGTGTGATGTTCCAGGGGGTCGGTCGGTCAGCGCCCCACCTGCATGCCACTGCCACCCGTATAGGATTGAAACATGATAGATGTGTAACTTATCATCGGTGGAGAAGCGAGTGTCGGGTTTAGCACATTTTTGGTTTCTGTGATGGAATTTTGATGTTTCTGAAACTCGTTAGCCATCTGGAAGCGATGTGTAGAACCACACTTCTCCGTGTTACAGTACACCTTGGCTGATGGAGCGAGAAATAGCCAGCCTTTCATAGCAGTGATTGTTATTTTCAATATTTAATAGGTACAATCTCGTTCCAGACGGCCAAATTTGAAGTCATTGACTCCACTGCTAACATTACTTTGAATGATACCTTCCTCACAAGATGTGCAAGATGATCAAGTGATCAAATGCATACGCGTCATATATACAATAGTCCCATTGAGTATTTGTGAACAACCAAGTACATGAAACTGTACCTGCTCTCAGATATGGAAGTTTTAAGAAATAAGCATTTATAATAATGAAATTATTAAGTAAATAGTACAAAAGTGGTTGCATTTTTCATCCTATCTTTAAAACTTGTTATTATGTAAGAACGAACTTGACATTAGAGCACAATTCATTGATCACAGCTTCTTATTTGGTGTGTGAATCTTACATGCTTGTGTATGCTATGGCACAATCAAAGATGAAACACAGCATTAATGCGTATGCTGCGACTACTGTAAAACCACTCAATTTCCCGAGGGATGTAGATTCTGGAAATTAAATATGCGCGAAACTGACAGTTTTGCATTGAAAGTAACAGTGAAATTTGTTAAAAATCGCTAATAATATCCCTTATTCCACCTTAACCCTAACCCTACCATATACCACAATATACCACGACTGGGCACGTTGGTACCACCCGGCGTGGAAGTTTGGATGAAAAAATGGACCCAATCCATATAGTTTGCGCAATACACTGCGCAGACTACCATTGACAGTCGTGGTGTAGTGGGGAATCCTAAGCTCCACATGCTGGAGGTCCCTGGAT
The DNA here is from genome assembly GCA_035610835.1 of Ophiura sarsii. Lineage (NCBI taxonomy): Eukaryota > Metazoa > Echinodermata > Ophiuroidea > Amphilepidida > Ophiuridae > Ophiura > Ophiura sarsii. Next base: position 116,996,599 of record CM069441.1, on the reverse strand, counting down.
CGGGGGGATATTTTGGTCGATTTTCCACGTTGAAAAAAAAAAAATCTGAAAAAATGGGGTTAGAGTTAGGGTTAAGTATGAACTTGGCATTGGAGTTTACACCATTGATCACAGCTTCTTATTGGTGTGTGAATCTTACATGCTTGTGTATGTTATGGCACAATCAAAGATGAAACACAGCATTAATGCGTATGCTGCGACTGTAAAACCACTCAATTTCGCGACGGATGTAGATTCGCGAAATTAAATATGCGCAAAACTGACAATTTTGCATTGAAAGTAACAGTAAAATTTCCAAATTCGCAAAAAATTAAGTAGCCGCCAAATTATAGTGTTTTACAGTATCACACACTGACATCTCATTCATACCCCCACCCCCCAAGTTCATAGACCATTTACTGCTGCTAATTAAATTTCACCACATGTGCTGACAAAATGGTTTCATTATGCATTTCAAATTCATTCATACTTTTTGATATTCAGTTTAATTATTATTTATTAAATTTTAATGCAATTACAACATTTTGCAAAAAAAATAGCTTATAAATAAAACAATCATATCAAATTTCCCATACTATTTGACTTTCCTTTTGATTATTGCATATTAAAATATTTACAAATGTTCGATCCACCACCACCAGTTTCTCTCCTTAAATAATCACTACATAAAGCACATATTTACTTTGTCAAGATGGATAGTGCAAATCTCTTCTTTTCTGCATATTTAACTTTCCCCATTCATCTACTGTAAATGTGGACATTTTTGAGATACATTGATTTTCACGCTCCAAGCAGCTACCGCGAAAATAAAAACACGCGAACATATTTATTTTGTGTATAAGTCTATGTAATGAACTTTAAAATTGTGAATTTAAATACAAGCGAAATAGCTGAAAGTCGGCAAAGTGCAAACATTTAATCACATGAAAATTACCACTTTTACAGTATTCCACGATATGTTTTGCTCTATCATATTATTTGTTAGTATGCGTAATTCACCCCGTGCCTGCCCACCACATCAAATCAAATTTGTTTTCCGCATTTAAAAAGATTATGATTCAGTTGTGTTTCAAGTTGTGGACTCATGTATATAATGATGCCAGATGTCAGGAGTTCCGCGGCCGACCGACGCACGCGAGCCCCCTCAGACCATTATTTGCGCCCAGGGCAAATTAATTAAATGATCAACGTGAGTAACCCGGGATAAAGTTTATGCAATTGTATGTACGCAATGGCCGCCCAAGTATACATTCATTCAACCAATGATAATCTAATTTCTTTCGGAGAAATGGATATCTTAGTGTGTGTGTGTGTACGGCCGGACCCCCAGAGCATACAACCACAAATTGCCAAAACTAGCAATTATTAATATTTATATTTTTGTATATATAAGGTGTGAACTAGCTGTTTAACAGGTTATAGGTAATTTCATATTTTAATGGCAATCTTGAAGAATTCCCCACAATTTCTTGTACTTCAAAGAATATTTACTTTTGTTTCTACAATTGGGTTTGTGTGACTAATTGTTACCCATACTTAAATATATTTTTTATCCTTTCGATAGTTATTGAAGATATTTTGAAAATTATTTTAAATACTTCCAGGATTGTGAAAGAAAATGAAGCAAATATTGGTTAGAATAATGGCTCACAAAAGTTTCATATTAATTTTTTTTAAATTCAATTAATGGAATATATTTTGATTGACGAAACAGCTATTAGCTTATACACTATATAAAATAAGTTAGTCATTTTTAACTTACTTAGTCCTATAAGACATTATTTTGACTTAAATTATTCAAAATGATGTCTTGCAGGACTAATTAGGAGGAAATTGACTAACTTATTTTTACAGTGTAGGCTTGCCTCTAAATCCCGATATAAGATGTTACTAATGACACTCAATCAAAACCACTAATAAATATTTTTATTTTTGTTGGAAAAAATAAAAATTAGCTCTGGAAATAAGCCATCTTATGCTTACCATTCCAAGTAAAAACATAACATATTCTTGATGAATTACTATGAAAGATTGTTTTGGTTATTGACATGACAACCCTCCCCACTCATTAAACAAATCATGTAAAAACTGTCAAAAAACGGGTGGAAGTTCCACTTGAATGCCTTGCCTCATTAAAGTCCGGTGCATTTTTATAATTTTTCTCAAATCAGACAATGGATGAGGTTCAAATTTGACAGACTATCTTCTCTTTTCCCTCGGAAAATAATTGGTGGTTTTCTGAAGTTACAGAAGTTGCTTGAGGCCATTGATCTCTAGACACAGAAAACTGGTAAAACAGCATGTGTGTGTTCAGGCCGTATGAAATAAGATTTTAGCCCGCTGTAATAACTACACGATGTATACCACACCCGAACGGACCGTTGAGACGGTCAACACAAGCCAGGCCGGGTCAAACAACTGATATGGCCTGGTCATTACGGGAGATCCAGAGGGGATGGGTATGCATTGGCGGAGCCAGGGGGGGGCCTGGGGGGCACGTGCCCCCCGGGGTCCCTGGCACCAAAAAAAAAAAGAGAGAAGAAAAAGAAAGAAGAAGGAGAAGAAAAAGAAAGAAAAAGGAGAAAAAGGAAGAAAGAAAAGAGAAATAGTAGAGGGTATTGAGTTCTTTATTTGTTACATAGTAAGTTTCCATGTCCCCACCCCTTATTCTGTACGTTCCCGGCACAGATCCCGGCATATCAAGGCAATAATGGCGTAGCCAGAGGGTTAAGAAGGGGCCGACCGCTCCTTCTCCCCTGTCACCCAATTTTGCCATTGTCGCCTCAATTTTGATAAGAGAAATCATAGTTAAATTATGACGTTCAAATACAAAGATAGCATTTTTCATTGTATGTGCCCCTTTCCCAAAAAAGAAATTCATTGCAAATTAAGAAGATAGTTTGAAGCCAAAATGTACCTCAATCGTAGCAAAACCGGGTAAAATAGCAAAACATTAATAAAAGCAGTGTCATAAGGCCAAAATATATCTCAAATGTGGCAAATAAGTATAAAAGAAGCCAGGGGTTTTTCGTAAAAAAAATAAAAATAAAATGTGACATTTTAATAGAAGCAACAATGTATCTCAATCTTGGCAAAATTAATGTAAAGAAGTCAATTTTGCGTGGTTGGTATCTCAATCGCGGCACAATTTATGTAAAATAGCCCCAAAAAATGACATGAACGTTAACGTGACATGAACGTTAACTTTAAAATTGTATCTCGGTCATGACAAAATGAGTTAGTGTTGAGAAGCCAATATTTCGCAGGTATAACAGAATTATTCCGCGCGTTTTTGCTCATGTGCCTCGAAATATTTGCTTTAGTTTTTAAGCTTGTACCTGCGAAAATTGGCAAAATATGTAGAATAGCAAACAAAAATGCGCGCTACGCACGCACATGCCCCAAACGATAAGACTTGGGACCAGTCCTTGTGTGACTTCATTTCTTGTTGTCCGTTTCGCCGGAGAGCCCGAGGGCCGAGCGGGTGGGTGAAGGGTGGGTGGATGTTTTAGAACCTCAAAATATTTACATTTCTTTTTATAAGCTTGTTATAAGCAAAAAAAGGCGCTCAATTATGACAAAATTAGTGTAAAATATGCAATTTTGCGCGCTAAGCTCGCATGAACCTTCAAACATTACATTTAGCTTCATAACAAATTAGTATCAAATGTTGTGCGCTACGCGCTAATGTGACTTCAAACATTAACTTTATCTTTATGAAACCTTTATGAAGGCAAGCCTCAATCATAGCAAACTGTAAAATAGCACATTTTTCGCGCGCTATGCGCGCCTGTTAAGGTATCGGGTCAATTTGTTTCTTTACTTCGTCAATTTATAGGTATCTGATTAATAATAATTTCGCAAATATATGATTTTGATTTGCAGCTTTAGTTTTCTTTTAAATTAAGATTTTGATATTCATAAAACGTACAAAACAGAAGATAGAATTACCCAAAACAAAATGTTTTTATTGCCAGTAATATGTAGCAAATATATAGAATATATTAGTATGATTATGCTCAACTTCTTTCGTGCATTGATAAAAACTTTTTTTTATATTAGAAATGAAGAGGTGGCTTTTCGATAAAATGTTGGTCAAAAGTATACACCAACCAGATCGCACCAACTGAGTTCGAAAATTGAAGAAAAAAAATCAAATTCTGAGGGGGACCATCCCCCCTCAGTCTCCCCCCGTTCGAGCTTTTGGACCATTCTATACTTAAATCAAGAATATATCAGTATAATGCTCAACTTCTTTCGTGCATTGATAAAAAACTAAATATTTATTGGAAATGAAGAGGTGGCTTTTCGATAAAATTTTGGTCAAAAGTATACACCAGATCGCACCAAATGAGTTCCAAATGAGCACCGCTTGGATGGTACCTTATCAAATTCAGTTTTTGGGGCCTCCCATTAACTTTTCTGGATCCGAGCCTGAGTGCCCCCCGGATAAAATAATCCTGGCTACGCCTATGGTATGTGTCATTATAGAGTTTAAAAGAGTGTTTAGAGAAGTCTAGCACCAGAAACTGGAATTGTCTCATCAGATTGGGCCCATAAGGTGGAATGAAAGCTCACCCCTGGATTCTGGAAAAGTCTAGCACCAGAAACTGGGAATGCCCCAGCAGAAGACCATGCCAGTCCATAAGGGTAACACTTAGTCACCCCTAGATTGACCTCACCTTGTTAAACAGTGTCACCTTTTCATCTTCATGATCTGATCATGTTCTGAGCATCAGAAACTGTCTCAGCAGAATGGACCAGGCCCATGGGGTTATTCTCTCTCACCCCTGGATTGACCTTACCTTTGTTAAACAGCTTGACCTTATCACCTTGGTTTTCTAAGGGATTAAAATGAGGAACATGTTTGATGTTTTTCTTCATGGGTACTTACATTTAAGGTGTAATGTTTAATGTTCTTTCTGGCTTTATTTGTTTATATGTTAGCAAAACCTTGTACTTCTTGTACATAGATCAACATGATGGTGAAGCGCTCCAGGCTTGTATGTCATTGTACGAAATGAGGTTAGCCATCTTTAGGCGATTCAAAACGCATTTGTATGGAATGGATATGACATTTGAAGAATTTGAGCACAAAACCTGATATAGGCTGTATCCCTTTTTTTTTGCGTACCAGTAACATGGCAACAAAGGAAATAAAAAAGAAAATAATGCTACTTTTGATCATATTCATATTTTGAAAAATTGACATTTAAATTGGGAAAGTAAAGTGTCAACCAAAAATTAGTATTACACAGAAAATATCAACGATCTGAAAAGGAAATAAAGGGATGGCATTTTCTGGCCTTCACTATAAACTCTTGATATGGACCACAGATATTCAAACGTATTCAAAAATGGTCTTATATAGAAATTCTAATTGAAAAAAATCTCATTAACCTCGCCCATATCAGTAAAAAGCTCATTCACCCCACCCAATCCATACAATATTTTTAATTTCAAACTGTCTATATCTCAGTGAATTTTGAATTACCAACCGACCGAACACATTTCTGTAAATTGACTTTGTTTGCCCTCTCCTTCAGAAACCGACAGATCTCGAAATGCCTCTCTCCCTTCGTCATGACCGCTGTTTGAAGACCGGCGCCTCTTCCGTTCATTGTCAAACACTAGTAACGTCCGATCTCAAATATCGAACGGCCCGTATCGCCACCGATCAGGCACGTCAAAAACCTCGTAGAGTACAAATGATTGATGACTACGCTAGTTACACGCAAGTTACTATGATTATGATGAATCGACCTGAGACTGAATTAGTTACCACATGTATAAGCTATCAGTTAATTATAACTACATACTAGTACCAGTTTAATAAAACAAACTACAACCATCAAAATCTTCTGGATCTTGAACTTTTAATATTTCGGTTTGTGAGATAAGAAAATTAAAATAGTGCTCTTTCTTTCCACATTCCATAGTTTTATAAGTGTTTGAAAGATAGCTATTAAAATCGAAATTGAGGTATTTACTAACAACTAGTTTAGTTATTAACTTATTTTATTATATAACCATTTTAATAATGGACTGTGTCTTGTACTGAGCATGTCCCCCAAATAAAAATAGAACATAATGAATAAATGGTGGAATTCTGTAAACTATGTTCAGTTACCTTGGTGATGTAAACAATGGATTGGTTGTTAAGGGTAAACGTTATATGCGCATTAATTCATATTCAGGATCAGCCACAGCCATGACTTCTAATTCTGCCTATAGGCCTATACAAGACAAAGTTGTATACAAATAAAACGGCTGTTCCCTTGCATAAATATGCGGAGAGGATTTACATAAATTTGATGTTTTAATCAGGATGATTAAGAGAGTGAAGTAAGTGGCTGTTTAATTATGTCCTCTTAATTCGTCCAAGAGACAACAATCAAACCAACCATCTAAATATAGTGTCATATTAGTTTTTGCCAGGAGAGGGTATTTGGGTCATCAAATTTGAAATGTAAAATGCAGTTAAATAAAGGGTACTGGGTTAAATGTTCTATAGTTAAGTCAGTTCCAAATTGGCAAAACCTGTTTACAGCAGCGAATGAATTCAGAAGAGCGTCGCGCGCAAAACGCTGGCATGGCGTTATATGGCGCGCAATGTTGCAGTGTCATTGTATGCGTGACTCTTGCGTATGCCAAAATCGCGCTTATACGCTTGGATTACTTTTGCGTGCGGATAGATAAAAAACGAATACTTCTCGCCAATTTGGAACTGATTGGACTATAGTAATAATAATTATTATTATTTCACCGATTTGGAGGAAAAAAATCTATTTCCCCCTATTTCTATTTGCAAACTAGATGTGGATAATCATGAATATCATATATTAGATTCATGCATTTTGCGTCCATGATTATTTACACTTTGTATCCTATTCATCCATATCAAAATGTCAAACTTCTCCGTTCATCATTTGTCAAACGAAGCTGTAAGTGTACAGTGAGACTGTGCGAAGACTGATTTTACATAGAAGGGGGTGAGGGGAGAGGGCTCCATCCATCCATGTCAAATGGTCAAATTCTTCTATCATGTTGTCAAATAAACTCAAGCGTCAGAGGCTGCTGAGATTGATTTAGTGGACGGGAAGGGGGGGGGGGGCAACCACTGCCCTTCAACATCGCTGCAATTGTCACGAAATAATGTCAATTCATGCAATTTATTACCTTCCCCTATCCATCTGTCAAACTGTCAAACCTTCCTAAATCATGTTGTCAAACAAACTCAAACATTGTGACTGCTAAGATTGATTTAGTGGAGTGGGTGGTGGACAATGGAGGAGGGGAACAGCAAATTGACCAATGGTTGACCTTCTTTGTCCAATTTGACATTAAATCAATGGAAAGGTGATGAAGGAATAATAGGCCTATAATTCAACATTTGTCAAGTCATAACTCCATCAGCCTGGTCATTATTGACCCTATTATTAGCAGTCCAGTGAATTAATTCAGTATATGTCAAGTGATGTAAAGGATGATTTTAATAAAAGAAATGTTTGATAAAGTAAATAAAAGCACAATATTATAATTATGGATGACAATACTTGAATAAAGAGAGACCAACCATGTGATTATCTTTTTTGTGGGGGATTGGATCAAATATTGGGGTTTGGTTTGGTTAATGGAATTGGACAGACACTATGTATAATGATTGGAGCTAAGGCCATATTAATCCTGAGACCAATAATATTCCTCTCAGATCAATCAATCATTTGAGGTTATTTGAGTTCCCTGAATCAGAATACCTACCACCTCAGGTGGTTCTTGAAGATGACCCATACTAGACAATTCTAAATTGACTACTTAACCAATTGTAAATATTGCAGTATTAATGAATTTACCAAAGAAAATGTCTACATTTTTGCATAATGTCTGTATAGCAATAGTGCAACAAGTCAAATGCACTGTAAATTAGAAATGGACTTTGTTCATAGCATGGTATCGTCGTCTACGCTTTCCGGCTATGTTGCCATTGCGCTCGCAACTATTGCTTTCCAGGTCTTGACCTGTATACGCTCAAGTTGCACTTTGACAATTAGAGTAATAAACTCAGTGGTCCGTCACGATCCACTCCCGACAACTAATAACCTAACCTAAATGTGTGTACATCAGACCGGGATGATCCCCTACTCTTTACGAAGGAGTCTGTGACCTTTAAACGTGCTCAGGGATAGCTCTTCCGATGGTATAAACCCCTGTAAATAATCATTCATCATTCAGATGAGACCAAAAAGTCATGTTAGATCTCTCAAAAATGATATCAGTTCAGCTTCAGTGACTTTCTTAAAAGGCAAGTTTGATGCCCGTCAAAATTAATTCAAAAACTGTGGCAATGTTCTGAAATCACTCTATTTGATGAAAGATAAATAATCAAAATCATGTCCTTGCCCCTCTGCCTCTTTTCCAGTCCATCTGTAACTTAATAATAATGTAGCATGTATGTTCAAGGTCATATGAACAGAAATGTAACAAAGAGAGCATTCATGTAGCAAAAATGGCTAAATTGAGATGGAAATAAAAAAGTTTTATACAAATTTGAGGCAGGCCATTATAATTGGGTTTGTGACCCTATGACTCATCAAAATTGTATCTATTGTTGAGCCATTTGGTCTTGTACTCCCTATAATTGGTCCCTATAATTGGTCCCGCTGTGTCCTTCCAAAGCATTGGTAACATTTTATTGAATATTTTATTGGCCTTTTATTTTGTAACATTTGTCTGGCTTACTGCAATATAATTATAAGTGCGTCATTCTAGCTGATTTCAAAATGTTCTTGCAAATTTGATTTGCAACAAATAGACAACCCCTTATGATGATACTGATTCAACCCATTTAACCATTTATATAAAAAATTTGAAATAGGACATGTAAAAATGCCCTATTTCAACTTTTCTATGTAAATTTATTATGTAGTGAGGCCTACTGCTGCAATGTTGTGATATTATCAATGTCAAACATACATGTTTGGTGCGCGATATGTTTGGTGCGCGATTGTTTTGTTGTTATTTTTAGGATACTGCAAGCTACAAATTATGCTATGAAACAACTTTACATCGTCTATTGTTAGAATCACAATGTGACTCATGTGGTGGGACACTTTTCAAAATGTTCATTTAAACGTAAAACATGACCAATGAAATGTACTTATTTTCTAATTTGTTTCGTGTAAATGTCACACAGTTCATTACTCTTGTCTATTGTGTCAAAGATGCACGCTATTTAAATGCTGCAAAATATGTTCATGTTTTTGCGAGAGTCAGTTAATTGCAAGCATTTCATACATGGAGATCATCTTTTGAAATGGTCACAAACATGTGTACTGTCGCGGCAAAAAGGTGCAGTTGTCACTAATATGCATTTTGAAATATTGATGGAATTAGGCATGGAAAAACAAAGAAATTAAAGACAATTTTACAGTAATTTGTCATCATAAAATCAGAAATTGGTATCCAATCTTAACTACGAAAGCAGTGTTGTAGTCGAGTCCACCCTACCCGAGTCCGAGTCCGAGTCTCAATCTTATGATGATTTATGACATTATTTCGAAACTGTTGAAGATGGGATGACTAAATTAGTATTTAATTACTGCAAACAAAATAAGCCAATATTGACTGGACTCAGACAGGACTCGGGCACAATTCCCGAGTCCCTAGTGCCCGAGTCCGAGTCCGAGACCGAGTCCTTCACCTCCGAGTCCGAGTCCTTCAAAATAGGGACTAGAGACCGGACTCGAGTACTACATCACTGTACGAAGGTGTAATTTTGAAGCATTAAAAAACTTGCTCCCTTTGTTGGTATTAAGATCTCAACTTTTTCTTTGAGAGACAACTGCACCCTTTTGCTGTGGCATTACACATCGAGGGCTGAGTGCCAGAAGGCCGTAACTCAAGAAGTTCTATTTTGAGATAATCGTCTTTCAAATATTTGGGACTCATAACAATACACTGTAGCACCCAACTTATAACTCTAATTTTAGTCAAATTAAGAGTGGTTTATGAATTATCTCTTTATGGTTCTGAAAATCTAGGTTAAAATGTTGAGTTCTTAATCTTAACACACAACTTCATTATCTAACTAATTTCTTAAGACCCTACATTTGGGATAAAAGGACTTATATGACGGGAGCTTAAAACACTTATTTTTGTACAACGAAGTTAAGGACTTATCTCAAGGGGTCCTCATGTAATTGTGAAAAGATTGCCTCAGAAAAATATTGCAAGACTTCAAATGTCCCCAAAGTAGTGCTAGGCTTTATTGAATCACACTAATATATCTCAAAGCATCCATTCATACAAATGCAAAATGACTTCTCTCAAAAGGTTTTGAATTTGGAAAGAAATAAAGACAATCAAACAATTCAACAGTTATGGTGTGAATGACTGTGAGTGACTTTCAACCACGGTGTTGCACGTCACTGTTATCGTCGTTATTCAGTGCGTGAATAAAGGAAGGCTGTCTTTTTGTGTGCACTGGGGTAGTGCCATCGTTGGCGTCTATGCTTTATTAGCAATGAGTAGAAAGTGTTTCCACTTGAGATCCTTTTCGGTAATTGTAGTTTTTAGTCTTTTTTTGTTGTCTGCGTTTTGGTGGGTCTTTTAATATTAGACCACAACAATGCCTTATTATATCAATTGTTAGACCAAATTAAACTTAACATTCATTACTGAAAGAGAAATTGTCAAATTTAATTTAGGACCAGCTGAATGTTCTTAATTATTGTAAGCCCAAATAGAGGTAACGGATTAACTGCCATCTTGTCGGGAATAATAACTGTGTTTAAGATTTTCAGAAAGAAGACACCTGTTTCATGATAATAATATGTTGGCCTATTTATTTGATAACACAGTTCAAGCGATGAATTTGACGTCATGCACCAATTCAATTACATGTAGAATAGGCCGGGTGCGATTCCCCTTTGTAAACTGTTGTGCATGGATAACCTGTATTACCAAATCACATCTGCAATGTAGATATATATCATGAAAACAAACACTTTTGCCAGTTCTAACAGTGGTTTGATTTGGAATGGAAACATCAATTTGGAAGCTAATCACATTGTTCATTTGAGATCAAATCATGTTGAATTAATGGAAGTTCTCCATCTCCTAGTATCTCTGGTAACAAGCATCAGAGGCAGCACACCCAATATCATTTGAAAACCCCTGCATTAATGTTGCTTAGCGACAATAAATATGTTTTCCTGTTTCGCCTTACTTTGAAAATTGTCATACTGCCCTCATTCCAATTCAGGCCACATGTGTAGCGGGTTGTTGAGATCTGAGAGCAATAGAGAAATCTGGTTTATAGCATCATGATGGTTTATACAAAATACTGAATGTTGGATGTTGGTCTTTCATTTAGACCAAGCGTTAATTTAAATAAATTGAGACATTTATGTGATATGATATTTTCGTGACTCTAGGGAAATACCCATATCTTTAAATATTTGCTTTCTTGAACATGTTGAAGGAGGAAAACAAAGTCGTTGCTTTGCATGTATGCCTTATTTTATACAATTATTGGTACTAAATGTAGTGAAATTCCATATTTCCATGATAGTGTCCAGTCAGGGCAAAAGGGTGCAGTCACCAGTAAAATGCATGTTGAGATATTGATGGAATTAGGTGTGGAAAATCAAAGAAAATCAAGGCAAATTTACAGTAATTTTTCTTCATAAAATCAGAAAGCAACTCCTTTTTTAATAGCAATAAAAGGTATAATGTAAAAGCTGAATGCAAACTGCTTATCCACAAAAATAGCCTGTGTAAGTAAATTTAATAAATATGCATTTTACTGGTGACTGCACTCTTACGCCCTGACAGGACACTATTATGTAATGTAATAAATATAAGAGGACCTGACGTTACGATGCAATAAAAGGTCTTGAAAAAAATTGAGATCTTTTAAGATCTCAATTTTTTTATCTTAAAAGATCTCAATTTTTTTTGAGAGACAACTATACCCTTTTGCTGTGACAGTTGGTCATTGCACCCGATGATATTATCACAGGTGATGAATTTATATGATAGCTCAATGTTGCATCTTTTGATATAGATTTCAAAGTTTGATATATTTTTATTGGAATTTTGTTTCAAAATATATTGTAACAAAATTTATTGTTTACATAACCGGACCTAGTTCTTTGAAATAATAATAGCCGTATGGCCATCAATCTTTCATTTCGGACCCTCTCTGTATCTGCTATTGTAATGCTTTTGTATTCCACACATACACATCCAAGCATGGGCGAAGTAGGCGGAGCTGCCTGGCACAGATATATGCAGTACTGTATAGAGAAATCATAGACTTGGGCTGATACAGAGCTGATAGTGTTCTGTGTGCCAGCTGATCTTGAATGGTAATATGGCTAATGAAGCAGGCAGGCAAACCAAAGGCCCAGTGATGTAGTGGGCTGCCGTAGCTGGCGCTGTTCACCAACACTGTTAGCTCAAAGCTTGAGATATCAAACAGCTTGAGCAAACTGGATTTTGTGTGGGTATGCATGGTGTATACAGAGTCAGGCATATAGATGATATACAGGCCAAGTTGAGAATGATGATGATGTTGATGATGATGGGGTCTTATCTAGTATCTATGCATGGCAAAGTGTACTGTACTTAATACACACATCTCATCTTAAATGTTATCTGGGGCTTGATATTATTGCTGATGAAGAAAAGGACACTACATTGTGAAACGCTTGGCAGATGCCATCACATTTGCATGCAGTTTGGACCCAGAAGTGGATTTTTCTGAAGTGGTGACTGGACATTGAGAGCTAGCTAGACTAGAAAACTAGGCCATTGTAGTGACTCTACTTGTCAGCTGGTATGGTGATACTGGACATTTTTTTCTAGTCATTCTTGCATAATAAACCATATGCACCTCCTGGTTGAGGAACCCAACATTCCATAGCTATCTCTCTCCACCTGGGCTACTTATAACATGCCATAACCACAGCTGTGGAGGACTGAAGGAGGACTTCGGAACACTTGTTTTAACAAATACATATCTGAGATTATTTGTCAGTCTTCTTGAATTCTTGGAGAGGAGATTTCTTCTCTCGGTTTAGTTGGAACTCTGTATCAAGTGAGCTAGGTGGATTTTAGATGTTGTACATACTGAGGACTAAACTCAATGGATTATAATTACTTCCCGTCAATTCCGGAACAAACTATTGTGGTAAGTTTGTAGAGTGTTTTTATTTTTTTTGCATAATTTTCTTTGCATAATGTTTATTTGCATAAATTATAATTGTTTGCATAAATTATCAAAAGGGCACTGTTTTTGGTTTAGCTGGTGTATTAATGTTATGAATATTTCATCAGAGATGTTCTTGATAATGATACAGGATGACTTACAGAATCATACATATGTAAGATATTATTAAGTTGGTATGACAACCACTTGATAGCATTTTGTTGTTGTTGACTTTAACATGGCACAGCATGATAGTGGTACATGATTAAGCCATTTACTATGTGTACGATTGGTACCCTTGGTAAATTGTAATGTTTTCCCCTTAAATTTGTTTCCTTTTTGTATACTTCACTTATTGCTTGGGAATTTAATAATCCACAGTTAGACAGCTCATTTTAAAATCTGATAATATTGTTATACTGACCACACAGCATGGCAGCGCATTATGCTGAATGGAATGGGAACCAAATAGGCCTACGCACTTGTTTGAGGACCTAAATTTCCTTTGCAACTCGTGTTTAGTTTGAAAACTTGTGACGACTGAAGTGTCAACATCAAAATCATTGTACATGGATTTGATCTGGATTTAGATGTAGGGCATGTCGGATGTCAATATTGACACTTGTATTGACTGACTGTAAACGCTCAAACTGTACCCCGAAATCATCATGAATGGTTGTGTACAGCCGGTAGAGCTAAAATAAGGTCCTGGCTGGATGGGCATTTCCCTCAAGGAGTATTAGGTGATGAGAAAAAAACCACCAACCTGTAGTATGGGCAAAAGGGCTTTCAATTGGGAAAGCTTGCTTAAAACTTTTTCAAACATTGTTAATTCTTTTAAAAAACAACTCAAAAACACTCAAACATTTAAAATATAATGCAAACATTTTCAAAACATTTTCAGATTTTTTTTTATGTTCAATTATTATTTTCAATTTCAAAAATGTTTAAACAATTAAAAAAAATGTCAGGTTACAACTTTTCCTTTTAATCAAAAAGAAGATTTGTAATGGTTGGGCCAGTTGAACAGAGATCCCCAATTTTGGCCTTAGATTCGATAAGCAACAAGATTGCTGGGAATTTGGAGTTGAAAATATCTACATTTACAACATCTTCACACAGCAAATAGTAACACGATTAAATTTCACATTTTCTTGTTTGATTTGGATCGCTTTTCATTCCATGCATTTCCGATTCTGAAGGCGTTACTAGTGAGTGGGAATGAGTGATGAGAAATACACATGGATGTTGTATAAGGAGGGGCCTCAAAGTCTTAAATAATTAATTATTTGTGTAATGAAACAAACAGTTAAAGGACTTCAGTTGATGTATCGCTGGTTAGATAACATTTTCTCTAGATGTTGTTTGCAAGGGTATGGTATACCATATACCCTTTTGAATCGATAGCATTGTGTGGCTTTTGAAATTGGGCATGCTTTGGAAGTGGATTAACCCTAACCCATGAGGCACCTTTTTCAAAGAATTTTTTTTCGCTGCCAAAAAGTTAGGGGAAAAGGGGGCTCGAACTTCGGACCTCTGGGTTCAGAGGCGAATGACTTACCACTGGGCCATGGGGGTCAACCATACTTGGCTCAGTATACTTCGCCAAGTATATACTCTCGGGCCATCATTTCATTGAAAAACTGCTGAACCGGGTGACACAAGCACACCGCATCGTAGTAATTTGTTTTATTCAAGTGTGTTATGGTTAATGAGGTTATAATTAGAAGAAAATATTTTTTTAAATTTTAAATCGCTCCATAATAAGCCATAATATGCAATCTTGTACATGAAACGCTCTCTAACATTGATTTCATCCTGTGAATGCATTTTCATTGCCAAATTGCATTTATGAACATGAAACTAAAATAGATTTTTAGTTACAGAGAGACGGTACAATTCTTAAAAACTATAACAGGGTTTGACACTGTGTTAACCGTTTACAATGTTTACGGCTACGATTAAAAACTGGACAAAAGCGAACACATCAGTAGGGGTGCTATTAAATAATGAACACTGTCCCTCCATGCTCCTCACATTTTTGACACTTAGCAACATTCTAGAAATCCGACCCATCGGATATATACCAAAACCGGGTCAGAAAAGGTGGTCATTTTGTTGCTAAACATCTCTGTAAACCCATCCACCATGTAACCCTTCCCCATGAAAGTGTTTCAACAAACAGTGAATAGTGGATATGAGGTTATGGGGATGTGCCACCAAATAGGGTCCCATTTTTCACCCGTTGGTAAATGAGTAACCACTTTTCAAAACAATTTTTTAATAAATAAATGTATGGATCTATAATCCTTAATTTTGCTGTTTTTCACAGACGTTTTAGCAAAATATGAATAGGAAAAATATGGGTTTCCGGTAAACATATGGGTCGATTTCCCCCCCCCCCCCCCCCCCCCCCCCCGAAAATTGGTAAATGTTTGGGTCAATTTTCATTTTGCTGGCCGCGGGCATGCATCCCTACCAAAAATATTCTGATTACCCCCCCCCCCCCCTGGGGGCTTATCATTATAGCAAATTATCAAATCATGTAACAAGGTGACAAACTACAGCTTGTAAGTCTGAGTTTGACTATTAATATTGATCAGATGGAGCATTGAGAAAATTGGCCCAACAAAACCAGCTCAATTATTGAACTATCTAAATATTCCATAATTGTTATTGATAGGGTATCAATATTTTATTGAGTGACTGGGGTACAAAACCTATCTAGCAAAAGAAAGCAATTTTACCACCCAGAGAGTGACAAGGCATTATAAAGATCCTTTAAAAAATTGCTTGGATGACTCCTAATGATTAAAACATCGTAATTAATGTAATGTCCTCCCTGCCTGCTTGAGCAGTTTGTAAAGAATTTAACGAATTGTAGTGGATCAAGGATGCTTTAGACCACTTGAGTCTGGATATCCAGACAAAATGACTGATCGGTTTACAATAAATACGGACAATAATAACATTGCCGATGTATAAATTATATGCGGCTTTATTTTTAGGTACAATTTATAAGCTTTGGATATTGTCGCCCAAACATCTATATTACCCGGCAAAATGTCTGTTCATAATGCAATTTACATGATAACAAGAATGTTAAAAATGGTTGGAGAATTTTTTTTTCAAAAAGTGTGTTGCCTTTTACCATTTTGACCATAATTATGAGAACCAAAACAACAAAACACATTTAACCTTTACCTTCAATAAAATTGGTGTTTTTTTACTGGCTCCTGGTATAAAATTATGCATATTTTTTAATCAATTTGAAAGCTACTTGAAAATCAAATCAGGATACTGCTTTAGATACATATCATATTTTGCGTATGTCACTAAATTTAATCCATTTTCATGACTTAAAAAGTGTATGTGTATTTGCGATTAGGTTACTGAACTCTCTTTGTCTAAGCTAATCCCTGATAAAATTCAAATAATGGAATAATAGGAGTGCCCGGAACAATACGGCGGCAATATTTAATAAAGAAAACACCGCCATAATACCAAGATGGCCCACAAGATAGTGGCACTTGACCCAACCACCACTACCAACCATTGAGGACCTCGTTTCCAGGCAGCGATTGAGAGTCATACTTTCATTCTAGGAGTAATTAGTCCCCAAATGCCTATTCATGCAACAAAAGAAGAGTACAAGTGTGATTGATCTCCTTTTATCGTTCCATTCGTCTTAATTACAATGAGACATCCCGTAATTATAACATACGATGTCCTGGGTCCCCATGTTTTAATCTGAGGAAATTAGGAAGAGAAAATTGGTATTAAATGGGTAGGGTTTTGCCTGGGGGCTGATCAGCCGCAGTGTCTTGATAGCATCAGGTCAGGGGGTGACTGACAATTGGACTGATATTCAGTATCATTTTACGATCTAACAAAAGAATTGTTCGTAAAAAAGTGCAAAAAACAGCCGGTTTGATGGATTAGTTAATCTGAGTGGCCCATCTGTATCCATATTTTGGAGGATATTGGATCCCTTTTTTATGTTATTAAATTTGACCAAAAGTCGGCTGGCTCTTGCTCTGGTCTAGCTGTACACACACTCACATTTAGATCGTTTGATCTTGGAAGTCGATTGGAGCCAAAGATTGCTGTCTATAGTCACTAAGCCAACACCTGCTAAATTTTTATATTATTTCATTAATATTGTGGTGTAAAATGATGATGGAGGACTTTGAAAAAAGAATAATAATTTTGATTTGATTAGGTTCTATATGGCCACGCAGCAGTCTATGCGGACGACGGTCGATTTAATACCACATCCTTAACTTGATAGCTAACCTCTTCTGATTGTTAGTGCAAGATTCAACAGTCCGTATCAGACAGCTCATCCTTTTGAGGGTTTAGTGCATCAAGGGTCCATCTGCAATAGCTGCCAGATGTTATCATGTGTGGCAGCCTACAGCAGACCCCTTGATATAACTTGAAGTAACACAGGGCAGCTATTGTAGATAGGATATTTTATCACTTATATCTCAGTTATGTGAAAAGGCAATATCTACTATAGCTGCCACATGTTATATATTAAGGATGCTTAAAGATACTCCCTTGTGAAAACACAATCTAACAAATGGCAGCCATTGCAGATAGACCTTTGTTGCACTAAACCCTCGAATATTGACTAAACTGACAAGAATAATGAACTAAATAGCCTGGTCATTTAGTGGTGAGCCCTGTCATGGAACCAAATTATGGTATCTAATATCGTGCAGTGGTCACAGGACCAGGTGTTTTAGTATATGGACGGTTTGATTCGGGGATCATGACCGCATGTCCGGTCTACGTTGCGCCACTGACCAGTGGTCTGACGTGCCGCTTGACCGCAACCGGTGTATGCAAACGTAGGGTCAACGCCCGTCTTGATTCACTAAACTATGGAAGATAGATCACTCAAAAAAATCATCAACATTTATCAAATTTTAACATTGATAACCTCTTGTAATGGTAAGGTCTATGCCTGACGATTATTATTTATTTAAGTTAATGCGCAGGGCTATTGGTTGGTTGGGTAATGATGCAAAACGATGTGACCTCCTGCCGCTAATATGGTGCATTATTAGGTAGGGGCACCAGATCAATAATATATCATTGGTATAAACTGTTATTTAGACATTGATACTTATAAAAGATAATATTTATTAATAGTGCAAATACCATGTGGGGGTCGGTGTCAAAATATGGAATGAAAATATTATTGATATTGTTGTGAGAAATCGATAATTAATGGACAGGTTTTTTAAGAGCGCTTCTTTGATGTGACACCGGACCTGTCATGATTGTAATTAATTAGTTGTGCCTAATGCATTGTGCATTAGGTTTAGTGAAGTGGCATTTTCAAATTAGGATATCAATTACCATAGCAGTGGCGTAAATAGGGTATGTGGCGCCAGGGGCAAGGTTTAGAATGGCATCCCTGGTTAAAAGTAAATTGTGCCCTTATTCTAGAAAGTGACTTTTCCTGTGGATAAAAAGTGAGGGGTTCGGGCCTACTCTGGAGCAAATTGTGTCAAAGTTGGATTAAACTTTAGCAGTCTGATGTGGTACCTTGCCTCCTAAATGTTGTGTATGTAGCGTCCTAAATGTTGTGTGTAGCACATTGCCCTTCGAGGCCTATATCACATGCATTAAGCAGGCATGATTATGTTCAGGCTTTTGCCTGAATTCAGGCTATTTTGTTTTCCAAATTTCCGCACTTTCTTTTATTTTCAGCCCGTTTTTGGCCTTTATAAGCTGATTTCACGCACCTTTTCAGGCTTTTCAGGTTTTTTCCTGCAAATCCATAATCATGCCTGATTAAGAAATGGGAAGAGTGTGGGTATGGAGGATATCAAATTATCAAGCACAAATTGAGTCTTTGCTGAGTCCTTGACTACATCTTTTAATTTAATGTTTAATAACTTTCGCTCTCTCAATGTCAAATTACGTTGAGAAATTGTTAAAAAACATCAATCATAGATTTTGACGAATGCTCCAAGTTGACTTGAAGGAAGAGAGTCGCTCAATGTCAATTTTCTTTCCTACCCACACCCTTTCCTGAAGGTTTTCGTCTGGGATCTCTAGCTTTCCTTCTGCTTCTAAAAATAATAGTTTCCTAATCTCATTTACAAGGCGAAGATGAATGACCGCCAGTTTACATTCATAGAAAAAGTCACAGGCCCCTGTTTTTCTCTGATCAGTTTCACTTCTCATCATTATATCCGCATTTATTATTCATATCTGAATACTTATGAACAAGAACTGAATTGAATCGTGAAGCACGAATCATTATGTGCCAGGATATACTCAGCAATTATTAAACGCTTGGAAACATTTGGAGAAATAAGGGGCATGACCCGACTTTAATAATTGAACAACCTGACTGGTAAACGAGTATTTTACGAGCTAGGATTACATGTAGCGTGGTGATCATTTGTATGATGTACATAGTGTGTGTCATAGATAGCCCATTGCTCGGCAAACAGAGGCAGTTGTACTATTTCCGCTGCTAGGCCGGGAGAGATACGTATGAATTGGCAACTACTATATGATATTACACTGTAGTTCAATGTAGATGATTGGCAGATGGTGATCTGAAAGAAAATACAGATTGGCAACAAATTTTGTGCCATTAATATCTGTATCTGGCCGCCAATTTGTGTAAATTTAAACTAAATATCATGTACAAAAATATCTTGTTCAACAATATCAATTATTGGAGTAACCTGAAAATGTTTTATATCTTTGCCATTTTACTTTTAAGATATTGTGCTTCTTTTAAGAGTGATAGCTAAGGCCTAAAAAAAGAGGTTTGATTGGCGTAACCCAACCGACCCTATTTTTCCC
The DNA here is from genome assembly GCA_035610835.1 of Ophiura sarsii. NCBI lineage: Eukaryota > Metazoa > Echinodermata > Ophiuroidea > Amphilepidida > Ophiuridae > Ophiura > Ophiura sarsii. Next base: position 116,976,549 of record CM069441.1, on the reverse strand, counting down.
CCCGACCCTAAACATTTTTTTAATTTTTTTAATTTAAAAAAGACAAAAAAAAACAAAAAAGTGAGAAAAAGAAAAAAAACCCAGTGAAAATGTGTATCTGTGCCAATTGTTTATGTCTGTATGGTATATCTGTGCTGCTAATGGTATATAAAATTTCATAGACGTTTTATAGATTAAAAAAAAAAAAAAAAAAAATCCGACATACCTACCCTATTTTTTTCTTCTATGTTACGCCAATCAAACTCTTTTTTTTTAAGGCCTAATAGTTATGTTCAGAAAAAGTTCATGCCTTATAATTGTGCCAATGCCAATTTGATTCCCTAAAATGGCAAGCTTGTTCATTTACAATGAATGATCCACTACTTTGTATATTCATCCTTCTGTCTGTACGATATATACTCTTAATTTTAAAACAGTCAACCCTCCACTCCCCTACTCTTACTCCAATTAACAAGATAGCTCTAGAAATCATCTAAATGGATCGATGCCCAGACATCTAGTCTAAACCCTTACTCCCTCCGATTAGTACCTTTCATTGTATAGTTTAATCAGTTCTAAATTGTCCAGAAATATTTGCTTTTTTATCTCTCTCCGCACGCGCAGGTAATCCAAGCGTACGCCCGCAATTATGACCACACACTCGCGGTTTTGGACGCACATACGCTTCACGCATATGATGCGTAGTGTGCTTGTTAAGTTGTTGCCTTTATGTGCATTCTGTATTCATTCGCTGATGTAATAAGGCTTCGCCAATTTGGAACTGATCAAACTATAACAAGGTTCTCCATATCAGCCACACACTACATATATAAATGATACACTTAACAATGTTATGCAGGTCATGTACCGCTTTGCTCCCATCCATCTGAGCATTATCATCTGATAATACCGATTAGCTACTGCGTTTAAATAGTTATTTTTGCACCACTTAATGTTCACACTATGCCAGTTTTAAAACAAATGTTATGAACATTTACCAATCTATGCAATTAAAAATATTTTCAGTTGATTTTTTTTACTTTCATTAAACAATTGGTACACAAAAATCTTGCGATTAATGCGGTGCTAAAATTTCCCTAACATAGTCAATGTCTCTTATATCATGTATTCCAATTCATAAAGGTTTTAAAAGGTGCAGGGAAAAAGAAAATGGGGGAGGGGGAGGGCATAATTTGTGCCATGTATTCTGGGGGAGGGCAAATTGAGGTGGTTAGATTGACGGAATCATATTTGAAGCATTTTTCCTATGGTATAAGAAACGGGAGAGAGCAAATATCTCAATTTCAAAATTCTGAAAAAAACAGAGCAAGTATATGAGTGCCTCACTGGGTTTGGATTAGCAATCATGGAGTCTTCTACTTAATCGACTCGATCATGCAATGCATAGATCAAGACAAAGGTGGTCTTACTTGATACACTTGATGCATGGATGAAGGCAAAATGCTTGAATCTCTGTATCTGCAGGTATCGCTTGTTACAATGGTTGGTGTTCTGGCTATACAATACCGATGATGTGTCTTGTCATTTAGCCTGCGTACCTGTTATCATCCCAGGTATGATACGTGATATCTAGCCCTACTGTGCCCTTGCATGAAACGCTATTTCGCTGCTAGTGTGATGGATACGCAGGGGTTCAATGATTTCAACGTGGATGCGGATACTGTCTTATTTTCCATCTTTAGTTTAAACTTCGTGTTTATAACCATACTTATTTTGGATGATTTTGAGAGTAATCATAAACACATGATACTGCCTGTGACACCGCCACCAAGCAAAATATGTTATTAATCTAGAGTAAAATCGTAAAGTACTCACTTCTAGCCTAATATTAACCGACTTGTCTTTTTAAAGACCGTTCTTGTTTGTGTGTAATCTCAAACACAAAGTTGGTGTGTCTCATTTGATCCTATCATTTAGTAATTTTTAAATTTTATTGCCTCCTTTTTGAGGGTTAAAGATTGGGTGGAGTGGTGGTAGTAAGGATTGAAATATGTAGAAGTAGTGGAGGAAATCTTAAATGGATGACATGATAATTATACTGGAAAGATATATGCACAGTAAGAAAGTTTGTTAACGATTTATTCTCATAAGTTATGTCATAAAAAAACATCATTTTCTTTTGCCAGAAATGTAAAGTATCTTTAACAGCTAAGCTTTTGGAAATAAAATGTCACATAAATATTGAAGGTTTAGGGCCTACGAGTTAAATGTTTTTAGTAGGGCCTACAAGTTAAATGTTTTTAGATGATATTATTTTGCTCTGAACAGAATATAGTTTGTATTTTAACAAACAAACTCACATTAATTCTGGAAAAACCGTGAACAATTATGGAAACAAAAATATAACAATCGGTGAATCACTAAGTACAATCAATTTACGTCAGGAGGGCTATCATTTGGAAACCTAAAACCACACCCTATTTAGAGGTACCGACATTGGAGTCATCATCATACCGGAAACGGTCATGCCCAGTGGCGGAACATCGACAAGCTGCTGTGTATCTCGGTCGATGGTAGGCAATTATTTTCGATATTGTTTTCTATTTTTATGTCCTAGAACAACACAAATGATGAGGCTTGTTAATTATTGGGGTGTGTTATCCAACCGGTCTGTATGGCTATGATAGCAACTATATAGCAGAGGCTATTTATTTGTAATTTTAATCAAAACTTTAGGGTTGTGTTACCATATAAGGTGTAGGAGTAGTCGGCTGCATGCTAGTATCAAGTGTCATGGCTTCTATCTCGTTCAACAGGACTTTGATAGAGGTGATCTTTTGAATACTTTGATGTAATCGAAATGGTGGTATTGTAAATGATATATTTATCTATGTATGTTTGCTTTGAACTTGTGATCAGATATCATACTTGAATTGGCCTATTCGTAATCTAAATCAAACTTGTCACGATATAAAGGTCAAATATCACACAAAATGATTGGTTTCTGGTAGACCTTTTTTAAATTAAAAAAAAGAGGTTGATATATTAGAAAAAATATATCATAAAACAAAAATGTTGTTATTTTACCATATAACAGTAATTTGTATAACAATTCCCCTATGTTACATAGTTTAGTTCCAAGTTTAAAAACAAACCACTTAACCTTTTATTAAGCCTGAAGGAAGAAGAGACAAAAAACTTGTGAAGCTATGTATTGAATGTACCATTGTGTTTACATATACACCTCTTATCAGGAAATATTTTGTCTTGTTCTTCTTATAATCATAACTAGGTTACGAAAAACAGGCAGAAGAAGAAAGGCCTACTTTTGTTGTTGAGAAAGAAAATATCCATGCGCCATATTCACGGGGTATGCCGATGCCGGGTACTTGTCATATTTTGGATGTTTTTTTAGAATTCTTTATCTTAGCCTAGTTCATTTTCTGATTTTCAAACGAGAATACTTCTCACATTTTTAGCCTCCTCAGACGTTACGTGGTGAATGTTTTATAAAGAATCATCCCGAGAAGCATACACGCTGCACCGACAGCAAGCAGCAACAAGCTCCAATATACTGTGTAAATCACACATTTTTTGTGGGAATGAAAGTTTCCTTATTTCACAGCCATTAGGGAATTTTGTGAAATTCTCAATACTTTCGAACTGCTTATCTTTCTTATAAATAATAATCAAAATATATTAATATTTGAAAATTCCATGTTGCAAAAATGTCCATTCTTTGGCAATCTTAAAATGTCTTGAAAATATAATGCAGCAGTAATATTTTGCTTTCCATTAATCAACCGGCACCATACTAGCTTGTAGCAAGCAACTCACTATAGGCATTTATATAAATGGTTTAAACACTAATGATTGCCGGGTTCTACACGTAAACTCCATTGGGAGGGAACATCCCCGAGAGTAAACCCTTATCTTCTGCAGCGCCATCAAGCATTTCCCATAGTCAACCATTAAAACCGAAAAAATTATGCAAATTACAAAACTGCCGATATTTATCATTTTTTACTCCGCTTCCATAGTTTGACCTGATTCAGGCTGAAGTGAAGTGAAATTCCATCACATCCAATCCATTTCTGTTTTGTCACGGAAGTCCTTTACAAGAATCTAAACATAGGTGATGATTCACAGAGACACGATTCAGGTGATTTGTCCGGCCTGGGACGACCGATCGCACGACCGATCGACCAGCTGGGGTGGTGGGTGCTGTAGATTTTGAATAGCGTATTGAGTTACCATAGATCATCTCAGATTCCAACATAAAGATGATTCCCCCTTTAGATGGTACCTTAAGCTATTTGCATTAGGAAAATTAATATTGAACCGTGAAGTGTGAAGTTGGAGTAAAGGCGATGAAAAAAACTTTGTTATATGAACTTGAACAACCCAGAATTTGTGAATTTGAGATCGATTTCAAATGTTCAAAATTGTACTTAGTTGTTTTATTTTTTAAGAAAAAGTTATTTTCTATGAGCAAGGAACCAATATTTGTGAATTTTCAGTGTTGTTGTTGTTGAACATATTACATTTTTATTTTCATTTTGAATTTGGAAATTTGAAAAAAAAAGAGTCCTATTATCCTCTTTAAAATGTTGAATTGATTTTACTGAAATTTCATGAATAACAAAAAATCAAGGTTCACCAAATTTGAGTTCTTTTTCTTCTCTCTCTAAAGTCTTCTCATAAGAAATGTGAAGGATGGTGTAAAATTCCTTAATGATGAGTAGCGTAATGATCACGAGTGTTTATCTTGCATAGCCCCATCAGGAGGTCTACTCTATACCATGTCAAATCACGACATGTCTCAAATGCGTACAAATTAAACTCGCCCATTGAAGTGCCAAATTTTGATGGTTGAACTTTATAGAAACCAGTTGCGCTACTTCTTGTTTTGGTAAATTGGGCCCTTTTACCCATCATTGGTAAAACTGAATGGTGATTAGAGAAGCTGTTAAGTTATACATGTAGGCACTAACATTCCTCATTAGCAATTAGTCCCCATTAATAATCTATTAAACCAAACTGTGATCAATAAAATCTCATTATTTTGATTTTCCTTCATCAGATATGCAACCAAAAAATTGCTGTTAGTGTTTTCACAATGTTTCAAAAGTAATAATACACACAGCTGTCCGACTCTCAACCACTCGCTGTGATTGTCCGCATGATGTACGTACAAGGTGAAGTAGCCTCGCGTAGGGTGGTGGACATCCTAGGTAATCGCCCCCGTTGCCCACGCGACTGATGCATAAAGTGCTTTGTCAAGATTAATTTGAAAAGATGTCACAAATTTTGAAGGCTATGAAATGGGCAACTGTCATATATACCCCTCGGAAGCTCTTTGGCCACAAAACAATATCATTTCACAGTCATCGGTTAATTCATTATAAAACGTGCGAGAAAGGAATTTATATCAACGCTTTTACTTTTATGATGTTATTAAATCAGCAGACTTGTTAGTATTTATTACTAAAGGGCAACATCGATTCATTAATTACTTCTTGTATATGATGTGATGTTATTGTTATGTATGCCAACACGTTTAATATGGACTAATGAATTGGTGAAACTTGATATGCCTGCAAGGGCCACGTTATTACGATAATATGAAACAATTCTTTATCCCGGGGGAGGGCATGGCTATTTTGAAATGGTATAAGACTCTTTTCTTCTTCTCCCTCTTCTCAGTTTTCAGACTTGTTTATCAGTTCTTCAGAACCCCATTTTATTAAAATTCAAAACCCCCAAAAATGTGCATTCTTAATCCTGATTTTGTCAAAATTTCTGATCAAAATTCAGTTCTTAAGAACCTACATTTTGGTAAAAATATGTTTTGTGAATATGGCACACCTTTACCATAGGATAAAGCTGAGTGTCCTGTCCCCCTGGGATTTCTATTCATCTTTCAAATCATCTCTCCATCTCAATTCAAGTGTTACATTTACATAATGTGTCAGCACACATCCGCCTGCTGTTCTCTCGATTCAGAAACCAAAAGATGGAGAAAAAAATCTTAAAGGAAATGGAGCATTGCTACGGAAACATTGGACTACTAGTACTAGTGGATATGAAGGATGTTGATCCTCTCTGCACGGATCAGTGGATTTTATTAATACAGCAGACAGGAAAATCACATACAGATTTATAATGCTGGTCTGGAACATACTTAGGGATGCACCATTAGATATCCAGGGGTTTCAGCAGAAAGAGAGGTGGTTAAAGTTTAATTGCCATTTTTACTATTTTTAAACTATCACAACTGGGATTTTCCCGACTATAGGCTAAAATGAAATGTTTGGAGATTTTCTTTTAAATTGGTTATTATTTCACTGGGATTTATTCAATTTCTGGCAGATTGTGATAAAATAAAAGTAGCAAATCGCTTGTCTAGACTTTGGCCATTAAGATAACGAAAGAATATCTTAAGAGCATTATAGCATAGGAGATTCAAGCAAAATTGTTGATGTAAATATTACATTAGAATAAAGTATGTGTAATGCCTTTGTTTTTAGTACATAAGTCAATAAATCTTGGAATTATGTCAATTTGAGAGGGATTATGTTAACTTAGGCCATGGCACTAAGGTCACAGGGATAAACTTAATACAATCTTGTTATTGTTGTGTATAAGCATGCTTCCTGTTTTCCACACATGCAAAACAATCTCTTTAAAATCTCTAATTATAAATCTCAGTGCCAAAATGATTTACATTGGGTAAGATTAGAGTGACAGAGCCTGATATATTACCTGTAAATGTCATGTTGAAGGGCGGTCTCTATCATTACATGGGGCAGTCACTTTTCTTTCTTCACCCTAATGTCAAAATACTCAGTGTTACCACAAGATGTTGGCCTATATAGAAGCCCAATTCATGGCAAAAACTTTCTACCACCGTGATATCAATTTGACAAGATGTGGCAAAGAAAGGAGCCAAAATTGAAAAAGAGAAGAAAAAAAACAGGACAAATAATAAAGATGTCAAGATTGTACATACATAGCCCAAATCAACTCTCTATCTTTTAAAATAGCCCAATTGGGCTCTCAAAGTGTAGATTTGGTAACGCTTCCATAAATTACAACCATGGGAGTTGCTGTCATTATTGTTGTTGTGTGGTCATCTCTGATGGGTGATTGGCAGTCCAGCACTGTTTGATTGACTGTCTTGTCCTCATACTGTTGCTCTTTGTCAAGTCACATGACCAGGCAGTGATCAGATATTAGTTTTTGTGGTCACATAATTCATAATTTTATCAGTAATTACCACTAGTGAATCAATAGCAATTTCTGAATAAGTTGATAGAGATTTATCAAATGTTATCCAGTGGAATTAATTAAATGCTCTGAGTCAGTGATTTAACGATCTGGTGCGGTTTGGAAAGACATGACCTACGACGACCCCAAAACATAGAACCCAGATTTTTGTAAGCAGAGTCATAAAGCAACAGAAATCGGGCTTTCCTCCATAAATTTTGTTGACAAATAGACCTATAGAAATTTGGTGTGAATAGTCACAATATTTGGCGAATTTAGTATGGTATTTCCATTCAATAATTCATTGGGATGGAGCATAACAACCTGGTCATTTAAGAAGTTGTGGGGCAGGAGGAGAGAGGAGGTTGATAGTGCATGGCAGATATTTGACCAGAAGATTTTGGAAGTTATCAGCAATTCAATCAAAACTTATTATAGGCTTCATTCAACTAGAAAAATGTGCAATGTCTTCTTAGCAGTACTTGACCTTCATATACTGTAAAAGTGGAAATTTTTGTGCATGTAATTTTTTGCGCTTAGCACATTTTTATCAATTTTGCTTATTTTTTATTTTTTGCCATTTTGAGCTTCCTTACATAGACCTACATACAAAATGAATATATTTGTGAATTTTTATTTTTCGCGCTTGATGATTTTGCTGTGAAAAGTGCACAAGGCCTGAACATTTCGAATTTTACAATACTCATACTCTGCATACATTCATGCTCAGCACCTACCCAGAGGGGAAATTTGTTCATGTTTGAATGTTATGGTTCCAGCGACTTAAATTCAATGAATCAAAGGTTATTTTCAGTCACCACATGTAGGTACTACTGTAAAAGCAGTGAAGTTTTCCCATGCGTGCACATTTTGTAACGGCCTAGGATTACATGTAGTAAAATGTTCATGATGGCAAAATGTTCATTTGTCCAATTAGATGTTAAAAGAAATTTACCAATTTGAACGAAATCCTCGCTGCAATGCGCAAAAATTGTGAGATCTTCTGCAATAGAGAATATAAAGTACAAACCCGTTGTCTCCACTTAATACCGCAGTGTACAGCGATGTTTGCTAGCTGCGATGCTGTGAATCAAATCAACACTTTTGCACAAAGAGGAAAGTTGCTCGAAAACATGCTTGTTACAAGGGGATTTCAACAAGGATTGACTTGTATTTTTGTTATCATAGCACTATTGTCATGAAGTGTCTGAGATTGCAAGTTTGTTTTGATTGGCCGTTGGGGTCTCTACACTATGCTACTAGCTTTAGATGTTGAAGTTGACGTTGCTATACACATGCACAGTCAACAAGTCACTTCACTTACCCATTCCTTGTTCTGTGGCACTGTATGCTGTCGATATATTTAGAAATTTGACATTTACTTTCAGGTCTAGTAGTTCTGATCAAGTCAGTACACATTAGATCAGGCATGAACTGATGCAAGAGTTTATTATGATATAGTTTGAACCCTTTCTTGCTCTCAACTGTGGCTGCCAGACTTGGCCTACAAAACAGTATATGAATGACACTATTGAATGTATGTAATTAGGTTATTTTGTTATGATTTCAGATATGTTTGAACCATGAAATACAAGCTGATTGGCAGTGGCGTAGCTAGGTTATTCATATTGGGGGGGGGAGAAATGAGAATGAACCGACAAGGCTTTTGTGAGTCAAGAAATGCGCGCGTAGCGGGCGAAATTTACCTATTTTGGGCACTATCGAGGTACATTTTGGCTCTAAACAAGCTTGTAGCAAAGAATGTTGAATTTTGGGGTCACATTGTGTGCGTGTAGCACGTGACATTTTTATTCTGTGTACTTTTGTCCATCATAATTCCATGATTCCTGTGGTCAAATGAACCGACAGTGCCAATCTCAACCGACACAACATCAATATTGGGGGGGGGGGGGGGGCAATCGCCCCTCCCCCTCGCCCCCCTCTGGCGACGCCACTGCTAATTGGGAATTGGGATTTATTTGGGACCTTGCCATTTCAAACTTTTACTAATTTCATTGTGTCATTGGAAGGTAAGAATTGGTCTTTTTAAATTAATACCCTGTCATAGCTCAACAGCCAGGGAGCAGGGGAAATCACAATACTACATATTATTTGAGGGCTCATTAATCAAATTGCCACTGTGTATTATATCTGTGGTATTATATAGATGAAGTTGTCTACATGTCTACATTGCTGCTGGTAAACTTGTGTCTATTACATTGTATTATCTCAACATGTGCGGTCGGCGGGGTCTTTGAACTAGTGATCATCAATCTTGTATCAATACTGGTATACAAATTCTTGGTTTGTCCTATTACTGGTATTTGATCAAATCAAATAAATACTAATTTTCTCGGCTTGTACCAGGCTTTGATCCCTTTCAATTTGTGATCATCAATCTTTGATCAATACCAGTAACAAATTGGCTTTTTGTTGTATCAGGCCAAATTAAAAAAAAAACAAGTTTCCTCTCCCTACTCTCTTTTTAGGTTATTTCTGTTTTCTTTTCTTTCCTTTCTATTTTATAGCCACTACTTTTTGTTAATATTTTAAAGTATTTTTTAAGAATGTCTTGTTGTGATCACCACTTAAAGCCATAGTATTAGAAAGATTGAAATAGACCTCCTTGATCATAAAATGATAATTTTGCAGTAATTGCAAATGCTGGATGAGATAATATACAATACTATCGCTATCTCCTGAAGATAGCAATGTGCAATACAATTGCTATCTTCTGAAGATAGCAATATGCAATGTTGTAATTGATTATATTGAAGATACGGGATGCTTCAGCTATCTTTTGAAGATAGCAATGTGCCATACGATTGCTATTTATTTAAAAAGAAACCAATTGCTATCTTCTGAAGATAGCAATATGCAATGTAATTGATTATACTGAAGATACGGGATGCATTTGCTATCTTTTGAAGATAGCAATGTGCAATATGATTGCTATTTATTAAAAATAGCAATTGTGAGGATGTAACTGCTATCTACTGAAGATAGCAATATGCAATGTAATTGCTTTATACTGAAGATACAGGATGTATCTGCTCTCTACTGAAGATAACATTATGCGATACATTTGGTATCTACTGAAGATAGCAATGTGCAATGCAACTGCTATCAACTGCTATCTACTGAAGATAGCAACGAGAGATGCAACTGCTATCTACTGAAGATAGCAATATGCGTTACAATTGTTGCCTGCTTAAGATAGCAATATGTAAGTCAACTGCTATCTACTGAAGATAGCAATATGAGATACAACTGCTATCCACCAAAGATAGCAATATGCAATACAACGGATCATGCTATCTGCCAAAGATAGCAATATGCAATACAACGGATCATGCTATCTGCCAAAGATAGCAATCTGCAATACAATACAACAACACAATTTTTAAATTTTAATTTGGCCTAACATTGATGACATTGCCATATTATTGATTAGAAAGTATTGTTAGACTGACACCCCAACCAAACACAAGTTCTTATTGCATCGTCCTTATTAAGATACCAGGCGCCCTTATCAATTCGTAAAACACGCTAAATCATTATTCATAATTTGTTATATAGGGTTACGAAGTAGCATGTAGCTCTCTCTCTCTAGTATCGTACGCTCTACCGCTTGGGTGATTGCATTTCAGCCTGTTTATGGACGGTATGATTATGAAATCTATAAGACAATATTTTTATTAGAGGTGATTTTCGTAGTAGACATTTCACATGCATTGGATTATGTGCCTTCTTTAGACCTAATACTCGTACATTGGGAAACGCTAGTACATTGGTGACTGTTGACTTGAATTGATTTTGAGCTGACACCATAATGTGATATGGGTTGTTAGCTAATCTGTTACAACTTGCTGAAAGGTAAGACAAGGCTTTTCTTTGTATGGTTTACAAACGGTAACAAAATATGCCCTATAATTAGATTTACTTGTGTAGGCATATTGTATCAAACTAACATTGTTGCATTTAAATAAATTGTGTGAAATTATGTGATTTCCAATAATCCATTTGACCAGCAAAGTATGGATTTACCAGTTTTGCCTTAAATAAAGGTCCTATATGAACAAACGCTCAGGTCGCTGACAATTTTGATATTTTACGAAACGGGCTATTATTGTTGTGAACTATAAACAGTTTCCAATACACATATTGTACTGGTGATAAAGCGTTTCAAGTAGCAGGACCACGTCTATGGAATTCTCTTCCCCTCAGCAGGCCAAAACAATCTGCGTTTTCAAAAAATGCTTAAAACTCACTTGTTCGACTGATGTTATTTTGTTTGCTTTTTCATGTTCATGTAATTATGTATAGTTTTGGCTGTAATTTATGTATTATTGTATATGTTATTTTCTTGATTAAAAGCGCTGTGATCTTTGTAGGGCACTATACAAATGTTTTATAGTATAGTATAGTATAGTATATTGGCTTAAACATAGGGGTGATTTCCTTTCTTCATCATATCATCTATGTCTAACAGTAACACACACAAATTCGGCAAACTTATAAAACAATGTTAGTTTCTGTTCATTCTCCCTGTCGATAGCTTAGCTCCATAATACCATTTTATAGGCATATCACATGGGTTATAGTGGCCAACTAAGCCATTCAGGGTGTCAGCCTCCAAGGATCAAATAAGATTAGTTGTGGGCAACACACAGATCTAATTTGTATTAAACAAGTATATGCCTTATGATGGTGTAAGCATCAATATTCAGAGTAATCTCAGACTATGAATATTGGATGAACTTTCAGGAGATGGATTTCATGGATTTATATTAATTGGTCAATTACCTATTAGGTCAGACCACATGGACGTATTGAATAACTTTCAATACAACCAGCCCCTGTGTGTGTGAAGTGAAACATGTTTGTTTCAGTGGATATATCTTAATGGAATAAGATATGGTAATGACATACTGAAGACAATAGGTGCATAGATATGTACTAGAAAACGCTCTATGGCAAGTTAATTATGGATTATGTGTAAATATCGTAACATTGCGGAACAGGGGTTAATAACTTGTTGAACCAGCAGATTATTATCAAGGACACTTTGTAAATTCATTTGAATTTGTGAACTTGCAAACAGAAGAGAATTTTTGGATTTGAAGTAGTATTAATATGATTATTATTTTGGTCTTTGTCAACCCTTTGTCAGGGGTAAAAGGTATGGATATACCAGATAATATGTTGGACGCTTCTGATTGTTATTAAAATACTTTATAAACTGCTTAGGTCAGGTGCTTGTCCAAAACAGGGATGGGGAAAAACATAATTTTCCTCAAGTTAAGATATCAAAAGCCCTTTTAAACTGGTCTTTTATCCATGGTCATAGAGCATCAATCGGAGTAATTCTGTTATACCCTTCACAGGGGTATTCATAGTTTAAGAACGACGCATACTAACCGATGTTGGTGTGAAGGGTATAACAAAATTATGCCTCAATGGATCTTAAAACACATAGGGATTAGGTAGGTTAATAATGGGTGGTTAGTTTGCCTAATTTGTTTCGATAAGGGCTGCAAAATATCTAACACAACATGGATGACCTGCCCCCTGATAAATGCCCATGCCCATATTTAACCTAAAGTAGGATCCCGTGGTTTGTGTGATGCATATAAATGAAGCATCCTCCTCTGATTTGACAGTGCTGATATACAAAGTAATCATCCTATCCCCGCTGGCGTAATATCAATAAGCGGCTCATACGCACAAAATGACACAGTAAAATTAAGATGGACCATTCATGTTCTAACATGTACACACTGTATGCATATTGACCTATCTTGCCCCGGCACCTCCCAAGGTTGCCCGAGTTGTCTTAAGTGTCGCCGATACGAGTGACAGAAAATCGCCGTGATCCGTACGCATTTTTAAGTGAGTTTTAAGGTATCGGCCATAGAAAAAAGTAGTGTGTACACACCAATGTGACCGTAGAGAGACTTGTTTGATGGGTAATTTCGGACTAACCAAGGTGTGAAGTTGGAGGATAGGGTTGAGAAGTATGCTGTCAGGATCCGAGCTTTGCATAACTTAATTTGGGTACAGTTCTTTTTAGTAAAGGTATATTTTGGTAAAATTCGGGAATAGATATTTCCACACAAAATTAGCAACTGATGAAAATTATTTCGTAAGTAACCAATTCAGATATATCAATCTTTTTAATGGTTGATGATAGCAATCAATGTTAAAAGATTGAAAACAGATTTGATATTGACAGCTTCTTTTTGTATGGCCATTCAATCATGCATTACACCTATTGGGTTGCCAAATGTTGTTCGGGTTGGATTGAAATTTCAGCCTCCTTATTATGAACATTTTTTCAATATTTTTTCAACTTGAAAGTATTTGTCTGTAATTTCAGTTGGGCAAAAGATTGAAGACATGCAAATAAATTATATGCATTGAGAATTCAGGTGAAAACAATTTGTCCTTACTTGAAGTTGGCACACAATTCAAAAATCAATGTTTTGGATTAAATTTGGCTCTTTTTGATTGGAAATAGTATACCTTCATGGTGTACAGTGAATTTTGGAATAAACCAGGCTAGCATGAAATTATCAGATAGGGAATTGTTCATGTTAGTGTCATTTCTTGAAAATATCTACACACAAAAAGTTCTCCGGTATACAGTATGGTAATTTAGTAGTAGTACACTTCACAACTATTCAAGAGCCTAAATTTGTATTTGATGTATGTGCACGCGCAAAATGTCAGAGAAATTTGATCGAGAAAGGTGTGTTATTGGGAAGGTAAATAACCGCTGTCGTATACGCTGGCTGGTAAGAATGCTCGCTTTGATGTCATCCTAGGGCTAATCCCACAGGCTGAAAATATCAACACAATTTGAAGGAAAAAAAGAAAACAAAAAGAAACATTTTTGTAGATTCAAGAGCAGTAAGAGCGGGGTTGTTTTTGTTTTTGTTACACATGCGAGTACTTAACATTGCAGGAGGAGTGAACTTTAAAGCAAGATCGACTGCCGCCAAAGGACCTGTTTTTGCTGGAAAAGCTAAACTGAAAACAAACATTGGTAAAACACGCCCACAACATATCAACACTTTCATTTTTCTTAGGTGGGTGGATGGGGGAACTGTAACAGGTTAATTGTTAAAGCTAAAAACCTTTATAGCTACATGATCAGACAATGATCAGAGAACAGTTAAAAAATCTGTGAAAATGTGTTCAAGACATACCTATTTAAACCGTTGACCAATATTTGAATCAGGGAATCAGCTGATTTAGTTTACCTCTCCAGTGTAAGATATGTTTTCAAGAATAGTATTTGCAAAGTCTCTTCAATAACTATCTAGCTGAACGCTGTAGACGCAAAATTGAAAGGGCTTGATTACAAGACTACGCGCAACTGCGTAATGCAACATACATTCTGGACTAGTTACAAATCTTGCTTAAATGGTATTGTTACACTTTATATTGGTTGTGGACTTTATTAAAGTCTAGCATCGTTTCCATGAATGTATTTGGATTCAATAGTCGCCCCCAAGACTATGCCAGAATAGAATTACAAAATCAGACTAAGTTATCATCCGTTCTATGATACAATATTCCTCTCCACAATTGCCAGGAAGTTTAAATTTGTTGTTTTGGTTTCTCTATTTCCCCGATTACAATACAATCTGTGTACCTGTCTGAAGTGTCTGTCTGCACAGTGCCCTTATTCCTTGGTACTTCAACTCCAGCTTAACCCAGTTTAGATCCTGGGCCAATAACCCATTACAGAGAGAGAGGTTTGGGGTGAGATGGCGGTGAGATTCAAAGTTTACCATTGAAATTGTCTACTTGTGTCATTCAGATGTCTTGTGCACATTTGGTTTGTATACACATTTGGAGGATTTGTAGAAAACCCTTCATGTCTACACTGTTGAGCAGTGACAGGTTTTTCAAATTATGTGCAAGTTGGGAATGGGGCAGGTGGGAAAGAGGGAAAACAATAGGCGAGATTTTGGGCATTCGTCTACTACTACCACTACTGCTTAAACATTGGATCATATCAAGGATAATCTGTAGCTCTTTTAAAATTCCCTTTTTTAACCGACGTAATTATGAAGAGAAATTTTATTACAAATTTTGCAATATTTAACTATTTTTTAAACTGGTTCAAATCGGTTGATTTTTGTGGAATTTCCCTCAATATGCAGTGATTTACAACAGCATATGCCACAAATAGACTAACAACGCTGGATCGTTGTTGTGACAATTTCTTAGTATTTCGTAGTCATCTCATTAATAAGCTTACAACGCTTGTCGTACATTGCACTTAAAACTTATGCAGCCAACGATTATTGTGTTTACACAGCGCTGGCTCTGCTGGGAAAACTTGCAGCAGTTCACCAATTAACAGTCCTCATAATATTACGCTCAAATAAAATAATCATAAAATGACTCTCGACTAGCAGTTATTAATTGCGTGGCTAATCATTTGCTCCATTAATCAGGGTTCATTACCGAAGTGAAGCGTCTGCCACCGTGCGGACTTCGCACTGCAAAGTTTGAGCTGGTAACTTTGCCAAAGCTGTATAATAGCTGTATAAAAGAGGGATCCTTTGATCTGGCAGTGTTAGTTTCAGCTGCACGTGAGTTGTTTATAGATTGGTATTACCATGGCAGGACACATGGTAGCCGTCAATGAATTTCATATCACAGGCCTTTTGTCTTGACTATTGATTTTCAATATTCGATCGATCACCGGCACAAGCCGCCCACTTGGACCCCAAACATTGTACAAGGACAATTTTACTACACTCAACATCCGTCACCTATTCTACCACGGAATAAACCAAACCTTCGTCTGACATCGGTTTCCTATACCGTCATAAATCAAGCGTGAACAATACGAGCATTACAGCGTATTAAAGCTCTTTATTCAATATTTTCTGCTGTTATGATTTTCAATTGCTGTTTAAACAAAAGGAGAGGTATATTATAGTCACCGAAGGGGGTCGGAATGGCGCCATATCATTTTTCTTCATTAAAAGTAAATAAATAAATAATCAACTTCTTTATATCAAATTGTGGTTGAAATATATCCTACATGTATCATAGAAACAGTTCACTTGTATCGAGAATTACACAAGCTCTATTGATTAAATTAACTTTAACCCTAAATCTGTGGATGTATAAATAAGCTAGAGTCTCCCATACAACAGTTCTTTCTCAATCCTGACTCTAACTAACCTAAAAGCCCTTACCTTCACCCTAACCCAAACCATAGCCCTAATCCTAACCCTAATCCTAACCCTAATCCTAACCCTTACCCTAACCCTAACTCTAACCCTAATCCTAATCCTAACACTAACTGAAATTGTAACCGTAAACCTAACTCTTCATGTGCCAATAACCGATACATACCCTAACTATATAACTCTAAAAACAAAGTATACAGTGACCTTTTTGGTAAAATCTAGATGGGTCTGAAAACAATCAACTTCAGTTGCAGTAATAATACAACAATTCAAACTAAATTGAGGTAATCTATATTTCTATTGTTTGTATTGTTATGAATAGGCCTATGTCTTTTGTAAATACTACAAAAAACAAACAATACCATATAGATAGCAATCAGAGATTTGCTTGTTAATCACATATGGAGGAAACCAATTGTTGTAAATAATAACTATACATATTGGGTGGGAAATTGTAAAATACTGTTTTCTCTAACCTTTAACAAACTCTTGTATTGTAAATGTCAGCAAAGTTCAGATTATTAGTTCTGCAATAACGACTCCTAAAGAAACAGCGGAGTCTGACAATTCAGGTGGTATGTCACTGGCATGCCAATCAAATCAATGTTATTGTGAGTTAATGCAAAATAAGTAAAGATTCATGTTTACAAGTTCAACATTATACTGACATTGTAGTCGAAAACAAGTCTTTCAATACAAAATTACACTATAAATGCCAAATAGTTTGATTATCATAAAGCATATTATTATAAGGCCAAACAAAAAAACCAAGTTTGTTTCCAGTAGTGCGCACGCATTTCACTGAGACGCTTGATTCTTGCGCATAAACAGAACAAAATATTGTTAGGGCGCCATCTTTTGTCGAAATTGTGTCCAACATGATTCAAGATGGCAATTGGCCACATACAGCATCAAACACAAAAGTGAAAATCTGCGGCGAATATTACATTTTAGCGAGCATAAGAGTAACAAAAATGCACAGATTTGACTAAATAAAAGTCAAATCTACAGTGAATCTACACTATGAATTTGAGCAACAAAAAAAAACGCATTTTGCATTTGACTTTTCAGGCTTGCTACTGAAAACAAACTTCTTCTTTTTTTGCCTTACTGTATTAATTTGGTCATAATACACAACTTTATTATATAGCCTATAATACTCTACATGATTAGATATTGTTTTAAATAAGCTTTCTTTTAATAATAGGGCCTCCATTTTATACTGTGATATGAACCCACTGCACCTCTCACACCACTGTAATACTTCAAATTTCAAAATAATATCCATGACTTGATGGGTCACATTCAGGATTGAATGCAAATGTAGGCCTATTATTAATATAGAGCATTTGACCCACATATTGAGACCCAGTATACTATAGTAATACCGTAAAATAACTTAATTTCATGGCAACTTAATTTAGCAAATAAGCATTTATTCAACTTTTTGCGGCAATTTAATGTCACTAATTTGTAACATCTTCCTATATATCCATTATAAATAATATAATTGGCAGCAATCTAATTTGGGAAATCGGATCTCCTAGCGAAATTAGCGAAATTAAATTGCTAGCGAAATTTAAGTTGTTTTACAGTAATCAAATCCCCCTTAATAACAGCCCTACATGTACAAATCCGTATTTAATTGCAAATATCTTACGACCCCGTGAAGAATCTGACTTTCTCCTTTAATTTGGTACTAATTTCCTAACACTATCTGATAAAGGTGATTCTTTCCAACAAGTAAAGGTGGGCAATTATCTCATGTTATGCTAGCTATTCAAGCCATGATAAGGTTTATTGTCTCCTGTCGGCTTCAGTTTGGCCGTGGTGTCCGGATCAAAGCTCTCGTTCCGACACCCAGAACTCATATTGCCCTTGTGTGCTGCAGTCAACGCTGAAGTTCAACGGCGGTTCTGTGTGTGCAATTTAAATAAATCTGTAATTGCCAATGCTTAGTTTACTATTAGGCAACGGTGAAAAACTTGATTGGTTGACCTCCACTGTACACTATGTAAAATTGACAACTGAAAGAAAGTTTTTTCCATCAATATTTTCTTCTGTACGAAATATTACTTACCATTCTCTTTATTTTTTCCCTCCAAATATTGACATTCTAAATTGTGAGTAAAACTGATTTTCTGTTTGCTTTTTCCCCTTGAAATATTGAAACTTATAAAAGATATTTATCAATTTGGAAAGTGGTGAAATATCCATGGTGTTTACATTAAAATAGATGTTTTGTGGATGGTTAGTTATTTCATAGCATTCAACAATTAATAAAAACATTGCACCCCCTGCTTGTCCTCAAGAGAATGTAGAGGATAACTAAACAAGTTTTATTTTGCCTTTTTGCCGCAGTCTGTTCAAAGATACAACTTGTACCGACTTCCCATATGCTGATGTCATTATGACGGTTTAGCATTAATACGTTGCCCGCCGCATCAATTTGTAGAGTATTTTGCCTCCAAAACAAAGAGAAAATTGCACCAATGTTGACAGATTAAATCTAGCAATGGCACTTTTATTCCTGTGTTTTAGTAACTGTTACATCCTTTGGGAACGAAGAAATTAGTTTGGATTTTTGTGTAATTTTATGAAGTGGGGAATCCAAATTGGATTGGAAGTTTTGCCATTCTTGAATGGACAAAGATGATTGAGCTAAAGGTGGTTTATAGGGTTACTATGGTATATTTTACAATTTGTAATGAACTTGAGTTGCCTTTTGAACAACTTGTTATTCTTACTCAATTTGTAGAAGTAAAAATAGAAATAGTAGTCAGACAGAAAAATATGGGTTTGGTTATTTATTGACAAAGAATAAAGTCGTCTATAGCTATACAAGACATGAATGAGGACAAAATTGTACTCAGAAGCATTTGCTTGATGTGACTCGCCTCATCTTTGTATTTATGCATTTTTAGTATGTCTTTTTATGTTATTTTGGTTGTTATGTAGAGAAGTGCCATGAGCGTCGCTTGCAACGGATACCGGAACTTTATAAATTACCATTATTATTATTGTTAAGAAACCATGTCATAAAATATTGTTAAAGATAGAATACAATACTTAATTTATGTATTATTTTCAAAACATTGTGGAATAAGAAGTATGGGATGGAAAGGTCTGGAAAATTGTAGAATTGGGAAAATCTCGACCTTGTTTTGAGGGAAATCTTTGGTCTCAACATGAAACAACATTATTTGAAAGGGAAATATTGCACTTTTGCCTGGATATTGATGTAATCCTTTGATTTACTCATATCTGTTTGAATATTTTATACTGTTGGGTGATTTGGTAATGAGACATCGAAACCATCTTGATTTGTCAAAATCTGACAATGTAACAAAAAGATTGGATAACCAGATAATGCAGATTTACACAAAATGTGCCCACATTTGGTGTTGATGTACTTGCCACAGCAGGAGAGGCAGTCTAAGTGACTTGGGGCAGTAGAAAATCAGTTAATCCCCTCTCACGCCAGTTGTTTTGTATACTATCTGGTTAACTTTTTTTCTCAAAAAAGTAAATAAAAAGACAGAAACCATCTTGATTTTTGATTTGTAAAACTGACCATTTAGCGAAAAGATTGAATAACCAGATAACACAGATTTTCACAAAATATGCCGAAACTTTCTGATGATGTGCACGCTTCAGCAGGTGAGGCGGGCGGATTAATTGACTAAATCCCTAAAACCCCTTCTCTGTAGTTGACTGAACTTGAAGACGCCTCAAGATTTGACTGAAAACCTTATCAACTAAACAATTGACTTGAAGATGAGGGTGTATATTCGTTCTGGCAGTGAGCATTCACTTGTGTCTTTAGTGTAAACCAACATTTTCTGTAGAGACAGGAATAGGGGATGAGGAAGGGGGAACATATGGTCAGCGGGTACAGAGGATGCGGTAGGGATACCAGGATGATTCCTGGTATTCCAGAACGATTCAAGGGATTCTCCTACTATCCCTTTGTATAGAGGCAACCTTTTTGGGGTGGCAAAGAAATTGAGTAGAGGTTCATGACCTATCCCCGGCTGATGACCTGCTATAGTTCAGTCAGTTCCAAATTGGCGAAAAATATTTAGTTTTTATCGATCCACGCGCAAAAGTAATCCAAGCGTATAAGCGCGATTTTGGCTTAATGCAACCGTCACGCATGCAATGACATTGCGACAATTTGCGCCATATTGCATCATGCAAGCCTTTTGCGAGCAAATTAATTCGCTGCTGTAAACAGGTTTCGCCAATTTGGAGCTGACTGAACTATATGAGGGGTGCATTGGTTCTCTGACGTGGAGGGCAGGACTTCATAATTCTCAATGCTGCGGTAAAGTAGACGTTGCTTCATGATATCAGGATTGTGACATAGATGATTGATCAGTGATTTCAGAGTGGGTAGGTTTGGGGAAGGGGCAGATAAAGAACAAGGAGCATCCTAAGAATTGGTTGATTGCCTTTCAATACTATAGTTACTATGGTTAGACTGTAGAAGTAAAGTCCCAAAGTTTTCCTCTACCTTCTGGCTGCATTCAACACTCTTACTTGATTGCAGGTCTGTCGAGGTCATCGGCCTCAACCATGCTTTGTTCAACTTGATTGTTGCATAGCCAGTTGTGTGCATTTTTGGAGTTAAAAAAAAATCAAGATACCTATCAACGCATTCACACGGGCAAGCCCAGGTCCTCAAATCCATACATGCCCAGCGCACCGTGCGGACAGGGTTAAATGCCTCTGAATGGGCGCAACAAGATGGATTTGTATACAATGAGCGTCATGGGCTATCGATGGCGTGTTACGTGTAGGAGCTAGACAGCTATGATGGAATAGGCCAAGTACTTAGACAATAGGTGGGACAATAGGTAGTATGACTGGTGTGTGGGAATTACTTGACGACCCTATTAAAAAGATACTGTACCTACTGTTTATGAAATGCAGATTTATAAAATTGGCAGCTGGGGTAGGCTATGTCATGTAAATTCGCAATCATCATCAGTTTTCCCCACAGATATAATACCCCACAGCTAGTCATGTATAGGTTAATATGGCCGTTTTAGTATGAACAGGATTATCATTTGGCCAAGGTTTGGTGTAAGGACAAATAGATCATAATCAGGCTTTTTTCAGGTGCAGGAAGTAATAAAAATCTTAAAAATGCATTGTTTTATCTATTGTAAGTTCCAACCTGTATACATCTATCTTATAATATTATGTCATAGAAGTGCTTAGAGTGACTTCATAGCCCACATAAATTGGTACCAATTTCAGTTAACAAAAGAGGGTAATTTTGTTCTCAACAGACTAAAAGTCCAGTTTTCAAAAGAAAATAAATGTTGACATTGATCGACTATAATCCGGTAACTTACCCCACCCTTGATTGGGGCTTGATTGTCCATTTATGCTATCCAGCCAGTGGCCTGGCGAAAAACAATGGGTTAACTTGTTATCAAGTGGAGATTTAGCGTCACTTTGGTTCACAAAGTACAGATTTCCCCACTGGAAATCCCTAATCAAAGTTATCCAGCATATCATATTATCACAGCAGAGTGAAAATTGTACATGTACCACAATACATGTTTGAATATCTAGCTAGTCTCCCCTTTATGGACATTTTATTTTGCGAATATGTTGTTATAATCGGTTTCAGCAAATGTGTCACCTCTTGCATATTGGCGGTGGAGGTGCAAGTTTGACTTGATGGGATTGTACTGGTTGTAAATTGCTATTTGCCTTGTTAATAACCAGTTAATCTTCTTAAAATACTGCATTAGAGTAAACCAATGATCAATACGTCTTTCTGAAAGATAAAAGCTCAGAAGAATACTCAGAATGTTACTTTTACAGGTTATAATAGGCCGAATATATATTTTGGTGTGTTATGGAAAGAGGCACTCAAGTTGATGTTATTCCCTTGGCCATTGTAATCATGTAGGTTTATGTACACAAGATACATGGACAAAATAATGTTTCAAGTTACTGGTATTTGGTGAGTGAAAATTGATGATAAGCGTATAACAACATGTTTAATATTGTAGGCCTATTAAATTAAAGTGCGTATGTAACCATGGTACGTCCACGGTGTAACATACATTCTTTCCTTTTTGGCCTGTTTCAGGTTCGAAGTTATATTGATTTATTCGGGAAACAGTTTACTCTCCCAAAGTGTGGACAGGCCCAAAACTTTAAAATGAGGTGACACATTTGCAGAAAGCGATTATAATAACTGATCCCCTAGTCTCCCCTTTATGGACATTTTGTAAATGATTAAAAAAAAAGTTGCTATGTTATTTCTATTAATTCATGATGGATCGTTCATGGTCTTAAAAATGATATTGAAGATATATTTGTATCGTAATACGCGTCAACAATTCTCATTATTACTTTTGATCATGTTGATGAACCCATTGACACCTTCAATAACAATGTGATTACATTATGTAGTAGCTATTATTGTGGACTAATAATCCATCTAACACCTTTCTTAATGTCATTTCCAGGCAATCTATCTTAACATTGATGTCTAAACAAATTGCTTGCATTAACGCTTTGCTTTTAATAATGCAACATGCCATCTAAATCAGTGGTGAAAAAACCCTGACGACAACACATTGCTTTATCATTGGAGAAAACAAATCCAATACCTGAGTCAATTGTCTAGCTTTTCTACAAAAACGTATTAATATTTTAAATGTAGATTTATAAAACTTATCACCGACAGTGGGCCTTGAGTCTGTCGGTTGAAATTGGTGAGCCGCCCTATTTGGAGGGAAAACTAAACTCTAAGTACCTTTAGTTAAAAATGTGTATTTCCTCAAGTAAAAGTTTCTATACCTGGCGAACCAGGTATAGAAACGAAAACTGGCGAACCCAATACCTTTGGCGTCATTCATAAAGTTGAGGTTGTACTAGGAAAGTCGATTGTCTGAATCATGTTGCAAATGTGGGTTTCCTTTGTTTCTTCTAAAATGAAAGCTAATCCAAAAACACAGAATCTCTCTATAGAGGAATTTAAGAGTTTTTTAGTCATTAGGCATCCGGGGGGTACTTGGATTTGGTTTGGTCGGGGGTGTGCGGCTGGAGATTCAAAATCCCTACCCATTTTTAGGGGTGATTTTGGAAAAAACGGTACGTATACCAAATTTTCGCTAAAATATACAAAAATTTCTCGAAAATAGACCCATTTGTAAAAAGTGACTCCATTATTAGGGATTTCCAGCACCAAATCATACCCCATGTTTAAGGATCTTTTGCCAAAAAAAGCTACCCATTAGAGCGGCACACCCCCTTATAGTTATACCGTCTTAGGCGAGTACCCCCCCCCCCCCCCCCCCCCCCCCCGATTAGGGGCATTCCATGTTTAGTTTGTTCTGTTGTGGGTAGACCAATGTCTGTCGTTGATTGTTTGTTGGTATCAGGCTGTTAGCTCGTCTGTTTATTTGTTTGTTTAACCGGTTGTTAAACAAATATAATAAGTAAATAATAAGCGTGAAAACCCACCTACTCCATGCTATAATTGTATGAACTTCAATTAAATAATAAGCTATATAAATGAAATCTAATTGATATGCTAATTATAAACTAAATTTGAACTTGAACATGACAGGAGGAATCTAATTAGCAGCGTCTACATGCCATTGCCTAATTCATCATGTATCTATTGCTTATACATACTGTCACATTCAGCAAAATAATGTCACAAACAGCTGTCTGACAGGCCCAATGACATTCCATAAATTTTGTTTACTGCCAAAGCTCCTGATGTATTTATCAACCTATTAGTAATTAATAACACTTTATTGGTGCATAACCCATAATAACTAATTTATTATAGGCTGCTTTAGTAAATGTGTGATTGATGATAATGTTTGACAATGTGTTACCTGAAGCGAGTTCATTTGGTTTTGACTTTTTTTGACATATCAAGAAGGACCTGGAATGGACCACAGATAGTCAAAATGGACGCAATGGAGAATGCAGGAAGCTTCATGCTAGAAAAGTTGGCATTTTGAGGGAGATGTTATAAGTTGGCTCTATTGGCTGAGTCAAGCATTTAGATTTCCTTTAAAATCAAATATATTTTAGCCCTTGGTCCGAAGATTCTGGAACTGAAAATTTTATTCTGTTGCCGAGATATGTTAGGTCAAAGGGGCATAAAACCAACAGCTTTGGCAACAACTTTCTATTTATTTTCTTTATTTTGTTCAATTCCAGTTGCCAGGTAATTTCCTAATTATGTAAAATTATGTATGCATAAAATCATAAGATTAAAATAGGAAGATATTTTGTTTATAAAGAACCATTTGCATGTCTACGAATTCAATTAATAATCCAACTTCAAACAAACATAGACAACAAATTTCTATTAAGCATGCTAATTCAATTATGGTAATTGTAGTCAGTAGACAAGAGGTAATATAAAATGACACTATTAAATAACACATGAACTTGACACATTACACTCCTGCTGCATGTAGGGTAATCATGAGATTGTATTGACAATATTGGGTTACATTGAATAACCAACTCTGTGGGATGTGTGGTAAAAATGGTCTTTATGAAATGTGAAAAAGGACAACTATTGTCCCAAGTTCTGATAAAAATGGCAGTTTTATATTACTGATTAGAATAACATACTAGAATATCTCATTAATTTCATGTTTTGATAAATGTTTAACATTTGCAAGTTGAGTTTTTGTATAAAATTGGGGAAATTGTAATACAATATTGTCATAAATTGTGCTCATGTTAATTGGTAAACAAAATGTGGATAATGGCAGTTGATTCTTAGCTTCCTGTAGTGTCACATATATATTGCGGGTTGATAAGCTGACTGTACAATTATTATTTTTCAAAAAGAATCTTTATTCAACATCTTTATACCTCACTTAAGTAATATTAGATATTTTGTCTCATTCTATTATCTTATTTCGTATAGCCAAATAATACGAAAAAATTTCAATAAATTTGAAATTAGATCAGAAAAATGAAAGAAAGGATCTTTTTATCTTATGAAATATCTTGTTGATGCAACACAAGGACACAAACCTCTAAATGAACTTTCATTTGTAAAACAGTTGTTACAGTTAAACACCATAATTCAGCAGATTATTGCATGTTAATTTATATATGTAGAATTTGTTTTCACTTCAACATTTGTTGTTGTCCGTGTAACATATTTACACTCTATTTGTGGTAAATTTTACACTTTGCTCTTCCTCCTGATATAAGGCCTCTTTTAAAGCTTATTATTTAATGACAAAATTATAGCTTGCCGTAATGACTTTTCCAACCATTACAACCTGCCTCCACGAAGACGTCAGTGCATTAAAAACGTGCCAAAACTAGGAGGTCTCTGTTGCTTATATTGGATAACCAGCTTGGTAGTAATGACCAGAACTAATCCGCAGTTTACCGTCCTCCCCTGCCTGATGTGGATTCAATGTGTGTGGGGTTTACGAAAGGCATCTAACCAATTCCTGTAATTTCTTTATTCATTTTACCACAGGCTAGCTTCAATAGTCCCAGCACAGGGAAAAGCAACATGGCCGACCTCTCCTCCCTCAGTCGTCCGGCCGTACCTCAGAGCTTAGCCTACAGTATGCCTTCGGAGAGGCTAGTTATGGCCACTGGGATTGGACCTGTAAGCGTACCCCCTGTTTCGCGATCCGGACCGCCCAACGCGGTGCCTATTAATACAGCGGCTTCTGGAACTTCGGCTGCAGCCTCGTTCTTTGCAAGGTAAGGAAGATATAGTACATTCAATATTAATATTGATATTGGACTTGGATCGCTACGTGATGTTACTGTACCTCTCAGTCAGAGTTTTGAGTCATGTGATAGTGAATGGATTATAGTTGTATTATGGAATGTGCCTGTGTGCCGCTATAGTGCAGATGCAAGAATTTCCAGTTTTATCACAAAAAGTACATGGTTTAGGTTAGGACCATGTTTCTGATAATGATGAATACATTGTTTAATGAGTTATGTAATTTTGGGACAACACACAGAAGCTGTTTGGTCATTCACCTGTACTGACATTTTACAAGAAAGTCTTTTCCGGTTTACATGGTTTATGATTCAAGAAACACATTCAAACATGATTTAGTTTGCAGATGTCTTCTAATCCTTGAGCTTGGATACCACTACCCGTATGATTTCTTGGTATTAATTATCATTATAGGACTATAACCAATATCATCCTATGGCTTTTAAACATATTTGGAGAAAAATCAAAGATTTTAAAGGTCTTCCCACAATGCATTGCGCGAACGCCAGCCAACTAAAGTTTTTTTCACATGATGCATTTGTCGAGCTCATAAGTTAGATGTAAACTAGAACCTTTAGAGCTCGAACGATGAACACGCTATGAAGCCATGATTGTGTGCATGTATATGGGAACCGAGACAAATTGGAGACCAGAATTATGGCATTTTGCAAAATGCAATGCATTGTGGTGGTGTCTTTAAAATCTTCTTAGGAGGAAAATTAAGGGTTCTTAACACTCTTACAACAACAGGATCATTTTGGCTAAGGAAGCCATCGACTATGCACCCAACCTTAAATTGGAGTAAAATGTTGACCCCTCTATAGTTGATGCCATCATTGGTCAAAAGTGTTCAATACCTAAAAGAGTGAACAAGAGGTTGACCGTCCATCCGCGTACAATTTCAAATATCTATGAAAATATCAGAATTCTAGTAACACCGAATCATGTTTCTACTCGGTTGTAGACCTCTTGACTTTGCAACAAATCACAATGTTCTTATCAGAAAGCAATAGTTTCTTCTAGTATCATTCATCACACAACATCACTCAGCTTACTCAACCTTAAGGCATAATTAATTCAGGACCAAATACAATCTTGGAATTCTGCAATTCCATTCCACAGCCAAAGCCACCACTGATCCCTTAGCAATTTTGGCTAATACATCTCCTAGCTTCTCCTTAAACCCCTTCCCGGTCCCCCATACAATACCTGTGGGGTGGTCTTATGATTAAAAACTTGTGGGCACAGAGCGCATCATCTTCGCCTTGATGGGGAAGATGTCACAAGTGCTGAGAGAATACGTTGCTGGCGGAGGACTCTCTGGAGACGATTCGAGCAAGGAAGATTAGGTGACAACCAGATGAAGGTCGAGGTAGATATCATCGCTGAGACAACTGGCTTTTTTACACGATGACAGACATTCACTCATTGCGTTATTTTATGTAGTTTTACCTTTTCTAATTGGTACTTTAAAGCTAAAGGTGTTTTTGTTCAGAAAACG
Source organism: Ophiura sarsii (assembly GCA_035610835.1). Lineage (NCBI taxonomy): Eukaryota > Metazoa > Echinodermata > Ophiuroidea > Amphilepidida > Ophiuridae > Ophiura > Ophiura sarsii. The sequence continues at coordinate 116,948,858 of CM069441.1, read as the reverse complement.
CTTTCAAAAATATTATCTTAACTCTGAGCTGAGATGCGATTGTTTAGCAAACCTAATATGTCTGTCGTGTGATTTTTCTGAAATCGGTGCTGCGCTCTATTTATAAGACATTATTACGTTTCAGAGATGGGTGTCCATTACTTGTAGTTGATTCTGTAAACAAGACATGTTATGGCCAATTTACAGAACACCCAGCCAGAATTGGGCAGAAACATAAAATGGTAGATTCAGTCTATCAACTTGACGGATTTGGTGTTGTAAATCTGGACCCCATTGGTCAATCCGACATCAGGGTTAATGCTTTATACATTGGTGAGGTCAGAGGTCAATGCTGGTTTCAAACTGCTAAAAGATGTTTTTCTTTTGTATTGTTGTTTCCGCCAAAGTTGCGTGTTTGTGAAGAGCTGTGAAGGGTAAATGATGCAGGCATGCTATGGTGTGTTTGATGTGAGGGGGAATAATATGGCAATGAAAATGAATAGTTGTTAACAGACATATCATTGAAAAAATATGTCATTTTTATAGTTCTTATTGCAGAGAAGTATAGTAGGCTAGATTCATACACCTCCGTTAGAAAATGCATTGCAGGTACTGTAACAAAAACCACAATAGGGGAGCGGGATTCCAAAATAGAATTCAGGAAAAGAGCACATTTTCTTGATATTTTTAGAGTTTTGTGCTTTTGTTCAAATCTATACCCTCTCACTGAGCAAAACTACTCCAAAGCAGAAGTTTGGCCCCATCTGACAAGTCTGCTTAGAATTCAGGTGTGCCTTTCACAGAAGATGTTGTAAATACAAATATAGCATCTAGGTAGATTCTGATAGGACACCTGGGTACTGGCAATTGGAACTTTTAATGGGTTATTTTCACGCATATCATTTTTTGCAGCCTGCCAAATTAAAACTAGTTTGCATGATGGTAAATTTGCAAAAAGGTGTTACTTTACACAGACATATTTATACATCAGAAAAACATTTGGGCCATTTCATTCTTGTGTAATTGTCATTGTGCACGGAATAAGGCGCAAATGAACAAATTGCAAATATGTGCGCTTTACAGTCTGGTACTTTAGGAGCCTATCAATTAGATAGATAGAAGATAGTGTAAGTAATATTGGGTGTATTGGTCCATGTCGTAGGCAGCCGGATATATAGGTTAATGTGTGTACATCGGTGTTGATGGATCTGTGAAGTTCACTACGTGCCATCTTAGATGGGATTACTTGCAAACGGTCCTACTCGTACAACAATAGAATGGAATCTGCCCTAACATGTACACATTTTTATCCCTAAAAAGAGTTACTTTGAAATGAAGATATTCATCAATAATGTTCATGTTTCCCTCTTTGGCTGTGTGTACTACTGCTTCATGTACATGATTTGTATCACAGCCCACCCATGGCGATCTCTCAATTCTCCTGAGCATCTAATTAAAACCTGATTAGATGGTGAATGACTGTGAGCCAGAGTTTATGTATAATAAAGGTGGGAGATTGTCAGTTTGGTTTGCCAGGGATAATATGTACATCTCACTATCACTTCGTCTGATGATGGTCTCCAGAGGGATGAAAGTATCTGTATTTCAATGTCAAGATGACCAACTTGACATTGAAGAAGGAGGATGGATGGATGAGTGAGCTACATCAGAGGGGTTAATCAGAGACTATTGCTGCCAATTAGTGTATCGTACATAAGAATACATACACATGTAGCTATATTGCTTCCTATGAAATTTGAAGAACATGAAGAGAACCAAAAACCAATTTACTCATAATTATTGAGATAGTGGCAAATTGATACTAACTTCCCGGGTATGTTTTGGGGAATAAAACTATCAGCGGAGAAACACTGGTCCAATTTAGGGGGAAATATGGCTTGGCTGGCAACACTGTTCAAATCCGGGTTAGCCCTTGTGGAAATCCAACACATGAATTCTTAAATGTTAAATTTCTGAAAATTTGACCCATATAACAAACAGCTTGCCATGTATGACTTAATTGGTCTTATGTTAAATTATTGTGTTGCCAGTGTTTTTAACTGAAAAATCTCCTCAAATAATGAAACAAACAAGACCTGACCTAACAATAATTTTATTTCTAGTACTTAAGTCGTCTGGGATTTATTGGAACAATATTTTGCCATGTTATTAAACAACACCTTGGTTATTTTTAGAAATCATTGAAATCCCTTTTGGCAATAGTTACAACCTAACCTATTTGCTCGCATGTGGTGTAGTATGGTTAATTTGTTTGTTGTGATTACCAAAACGTTTGTTATTGTTACACAAGAACCTCCACCACCGGTAACCCCACCACCACCTTGTTAGATTGACATATTCACGGAGCGCTACGTTTCCAGCTAGTACAAAGTCGTGGATTAGACCACGAATCCGAACGAGTCTGTCACAGATAGCCTGCGTATATTTATGGTAATAAAGTAGCGCGGTTGGATCCTTGGGTCTAAACCCTAAGATTAGAAACAATTATTTAGTATTAAACTCGAACCGAGGAAGCCCCTGGGGGTACGGAATCCGAGTCGGAATATTTACGGATGTGGTGGGGGGAGATCTAGACAAGTATGTGTTAGTTTTCACTTTTTTCCACTCATGGAGTTTTTGTCTCTCGAATTACCCTAGAGGCTTAATCCATCCCGAGTTTGTCAGCAGAAAACTTCTCCACAGCAACCCACTTTGCTCGGTGTAGTGTATTGGCCCATGGGTTTGTAAATTGGCTGTTAGAATCTTGTCTTAAAATCATGTAGTGTTTGTGATGTGAGCTCTTACAGGTATTTAGTGTTAACTCGTCCCTAACCCTGTTGTCCCACATTTTAGGGATTTCAGCAGCCAGTAGAATAAACCATTCTCTTCATGAGGCTAAATCGTCTAAGTGATGCACATTTTCTTTTCTTTTTAATCAAAATTGGTAGCACTTATTATACAATATGTTAAATATGTGTTTATTTGATCTTAAAGGCCATACTGAAAATCTGGTATACATAAAGTGTGCCTGCCAGTATGAAGAAAGGGGGAATTAGTTCCATGACATATTTATGATCACCTTGAGAGAGGTGATAAGTGACAAGTACCCACAGCTCAGACCAGTAGCCCTGCACTGCCAATATACACACAGCACAGTGTCTATGGTTTTATATTAAAATGGAAATAGAATACTTAAAATGCTTGCAATTTATAATATTAGAATTATTGTTTGCAATACTATAGAAACTGGACAGAACAAGTTATATTCATAATTATCTGGGTGTTTTCAAATAACCCAGACTTTGTGCCATATTGATTCAAGTGAACTTGCATTTTTCCACAAACCTGACTTGAAATGTGAGCTGTCAAGTTGTCATCATTTATCCCATGAACACTTGACACAGCAGGCATTTGTTTTACGCTGGGTAATTGATACTGCACCAATGTGTGTTCCTTTTTCTTTTGGCCAGGCCAAAAAAGTATGGCCTTTAAGCAAAAATATTGTTTTTGAGAACAAATATTAAATAAAGCTGTGCAAATACATAGTTGCTTTAAAGCTATTTGTGCCAGAAATTGGAACAATTTATTTATGTATGTGGCTATTTTTGCACCACACTTGGTCAAATGCTAACAATCTTGCATGTTGTTCAATTCTTGATTTTGAGGCACTTGACAGACTGTAAAAGTTGTAATTTTCGCGCGATTAAATGTTTGTGCTTTGTCAATTTTCATCCATTTCGCTTGTTTTTAAATATGCGATTTGAAAGTTCATTGCATAGACTTATACACAAAATAAATATGTTTGTGTGTTTTTATTTTCACGGTAGCTGCTTGGAGCGTGAAAAGTGCAAACTTTTCCACTATTACAGTATCGATATTTCACACAACTGTTATGGACCATGAAAGAGGGCTCAAATTTATTTTGCGTAAAGATTTCTGTTCTCACACTTAGTAGCTGGCTATGATGGTTTGTATATAATAGGGTAACGAGCCACTTTGCCAGAGTTTATTTGAAAAGATCAAAACCAAACGCTTTCCGAAAACATTTAGATTAGTTTGCGACATGTAAACCTCTTGCCCGGATGAACAGCGGTGTTTACTTTGAGTGACTGTGGAGGCCCAACTGTGAAATCTCTTGTCGTTCAAAGTCGCAATCGTTTTATAATTCACAAGATCCGGCGTAGATCCGTCATGTTAACGAGCGAGAAATGAGGTTAGAGAGTAGGGCTTTTGGGGATTCTGTTTTAGACTGATTTTCTAAAAGGAAAATAAAGAGGATAACAAGGCATGTTAGCTATGTATTAACACATCACATACTGTGAAGCAAGAGTGGAAATATTCAATTTTCAGTTGTGGAATTGTCAGTGTGCATTTGTGGTCCTTTATTTTGCAAGGGGCATTCAATCTTTAACAAACTGACATGTGCCTTTGAAGTCAAGCCTGTGATTGATAATAATGGGTTCGTTGATCGGGGATAAACGCAGAGCAAGATATTAGCTTCTACCTTAAGAACTGAGTACAAATTGCCCATTGACATGCCAAATTGTATTGTATATTTATATAAAATAATATATACATTCTGTTTATTTCTTTTTTGATAATGTGTGAAACACGCAGATATGCCCAGTTGGGCTTGAATGGACACTGTGTATAGTTAGCTGATCGTGTACACAATAACGTTTGCAATTATAGATATTCTAATTGGGCTGGGAAAGTTGTCAAGAAACGTGGCTTAATGTTGCACTTCACAAAAACAACTGCCTGCCTGGTTATTAGTTTAGAGATTAGAAATTTACATTAGAAAGAGCTGTAGCAAAATTCTCACGTTGTGAAATGATGCTGACTGAAGTCCACGCGACCAGTGACAGTAAGTGTCACTGACGCGACTGACCGGCGAGCACTTTGTTTTTCTCACATTTTGTGAAGATCGAGAATATATGCCTTATCAATGAATGATAACAAATTGAAAAATGCTGTATTTTCTAGTTTCTATTTTTTGACTATCCAAGAATTCAATAAGGTCAACAGAGATATATTTTCTATTTTGCTTTACACTTGTGGTTGTAAAAACATAATTTATGTTTTCAAAAATATAATACAAACCATTTATGAAAGCTTTTCATAACTTTGACATCAATTGAGATTCCACCTTTATTACAAAATACCTTTTAAATTAGCAAATCTAAATTTAGGGTGTAATCTTTGTGAGCTAATGCAATTCTTTTGAAGGATCATTAATTAGATGTATTCGCTATTCTGTCAAAACCTTGTATTTTTTACTGGCCCTTCACCATGTATAAAGTAAAATGGTTATGCATAGGAAGTGTTGCTTTATACATAATTATGTTTTGGGGCAAGAGCACTTACAAGGTTTTGATAGACGTGTTTTTGGCCCTCTACTTGTTTAGAGTAGACTGCCCAAAGGTTATACATAGGAAGTGTTACTTTATACATGCTGAAGGGCTTGATAGAGATACGAGGTTTTGACGATACGAATTATGAGCCCTTTCACCTGGATTCATGTAAATGTATGTGACTATTTGGTTTGGCAGTTGGATTTTACTTGCAGGTGGTAGTTTCTTACGCATGGACCACTGCACCTACCCAAAATAACACTCTAGGCACTTACGATAGTGGAATGAAATTTGGCATGTTTTCTCTCAGCGAACAAGGGGAAATTGTAACTTTTTTATGTGAGTACTTGCAGATTTTGACATTTGATTAATGTAACTTGTAAGACGAGGGATGCAATATATCGCTGCAGTGTCCCGTTTCACTATTACCAGTTATGAAGGTTCTTGTTGCGAGAAGATGTAATAAGATGTAATGGTCTAAATTTGGTAAAAAACAGTGCTTTTTGAAGAAATATATCCATCTCCATTACCCTTATGAAAATCGCAACCTTTATCGCAATCAATTCTGCAACCTTGCGCAACCTTAAATGTGGAAAAGTGCAACCTTGCGCAAGGTTAAATGTCGAAAAATACAACCTTGCGCAAGGTTAAATTTGGAACATTACAACCTTGCGCAAGGTTAAATTTGGAACATTACAACCTTGCGCAACCTTGCGCAAGGTTAAATTTGGAAAAATACAACCTTGCGCAACCTTGCAATGTCAGTTGGCGGTGTAACCTTAAGTTTGCATCTCAACCAAGCGCAAGGTTGCGTAAGCAACTGGTTAAATTTGGAACAATATAACCTTGCGCAACCTGCCGCAAACAGCTAGTGCTGCAAGGTTGCGCAAGCAACTGGTTAAATTTGGAACATTATAACCTTGCGCAACCTTGCAGAAACATCTAAAGCTTGCGCAACCTGCCGCAACCAGCTAGTGCTGCAAGGTTGCGCAAGCAACTGGTTAAATTTGGAACATTATAACCTTGCGCAACCTTGCAGAAACATCTAAAGCTTGCGCAACCTGCCGCAACCAGCTAGTGCTGCAAGGTTGCGCAAGGTTGCGCAAGCAACTGGTTAAATTTGGAAAAATATAACCTTGCGCAACCTGTTTGCAACCAGCTAGCAACCACCAAAAACGTGCGTCAAAATGGGGTCAAAATTCGGAACCAATACCAAAATAAGCTTATATGTTTTAAACGTACTATTTTTCAGCATTTTTATCTGCAACATCAGTTTGAATTTGACAGACAGGACCTAGCACATCATATAGATGTAGGTGTTCAAGGAATATAGATTTAACGACTTTCGAGATTACTACCGTAAAATTGCAGTTTGATTTCTGCTGCCATTTCACATCTCTGTTCGGTAAGTTTTTCAGAGCAAAATGGCATCCATAAGTGCTCTCCTTCTGAATTTCTGAGATTTGTCTGCATTTAACAGATTTGATGCAAACATCAATGAACAAAGATTTAAGTCACATTGAAAACCAACTGCTTTTATTGACGGGTGGGAGCCGCTACACATGGAGATGGTAATTTGCAGCCCGTAGGTTGAATATGCGTGTGGTCTCAATTTTCTTCTAGTTAGTTAAGTTGTTTTGTTACCAACAGTTCTAGAATCAGCTGAAATACAAGGTTGCGTAAGCAACTGGTTAAATTTGGAACAATATAACCTTGCGCAACCTTGCACAAACATCTAAAGCTTGCGCAACCTGCCGCAAACAGCTAGTGCTGCAAGGTTGCGCAAGCAACTGGTTAAATTTGGAACATTATAACCTTGCGCAACCTTGCAGAAACATCTAAAGCTTGCGCAACCTGCCGCAACCAGCTAGTGCTGCAAGGTTGCGCAAGCAACTGGTTAAATTTGGAACATTATAACCTTGCGCAACCTTGCAGAAACATCTAAAGCTTGCGCAACCTGCCGCAACCAGCTAGTGCTGCAAGGTTGCGCAAGGTTGCGCAAGCAACTGGTTAAATTTGGAAAAATATAACCTTGCGCAACCTGTTTGCAACCAGCTAGCAACCACCAAAAACGTGCGTCAAAATGGGGTCAAAATTCGGAACCAATACCAAAATAAGCTTATATGTTTTAAACGTACTATTTTTCAGCATTTTTATCTGCAACATCAGTTTCCTTCAAAGAGTAGAATATGATTCACAACTTGTTTTTCTAGCATACCTCATTTTCATTATGAAATTGATTACAAAGTATGGGTACACTTAATCATCAAAGTCACTACAATTTTAGTAAAGGTTACAATGACAGCAATGTTTATTTCACATGTTTGACCTTATGACCTGACCTTTGAACATAAGAAGAAACCTTGTGCAACCAGTTTGGTGTTTCTGAAGAGGTTGCGGGAGCTTGCGCAACCAGTTGGTTGCGGGAGCTTGCGCAACCAGTTTGGTACTTCTGAGAAGGTTGCGCAACCTTGCAGCAACCATGTGCAACCAGTTTGGTTCTTCTGAGAAGGTTGCAGGAGCTTGCGCAACCAGTTTGGTTCTTCTGAGAAGGTTGCGCAACCTTGCAGCAATCATCCACAACCTTGCGACAACCTTGCGCAACCTTGCGCAACCTGGTACCACCTTGCTGCAACCACATTTTGGTGATTGCATTTTCGTAAGGGTACCCCAAAATCGTCCCTCCTTTCCCCCTGTATATGTTATATAGTCACCTATCTGCCTTTAGGTTTTGCCTCCTTGTTGATGAAGTCACCCAACTACTGTTGATGGTAAAATGAATACTATTGATCATACAATGTTGCAAGCACTCTGCATGAAATTCGCCTCGATCTATCTTTGCCAAAGAGAGTAAGTTCCTACAGTATCAGAATCTGTGATACCAAACAACCAACCAACAGACCGCAGGCAAAGTATCTGATCTAAAAATAGCGCAAAAGTACAGTTGTCGTAATAATAGTCATCTCGATAATAAGAACATTTAGCAAATGGACAATCTGGCAAAATAAAAACCCAGCGCTGGATTTTATGCCAATGATATACCCGACCCACTCTATCTATCTCCATGAACCTGTCCTCAATTCTTCTGATTTTCACCTTTTGGGGCAACAAAAGCCAGTGGAATTAACAGGGGGATGTTATTATGAAATCCAATATACCCGACGGCCGACGCGAATTGCCGGAGAATAGCAGTTTGAAAAATAAAGAGAGAAAATGGGATGAGCAAAAGTATAAGTGCCCGAGAGCCAGCCGCACAGGTATGGCCAGGTAATCACGACAGATAGGTCTTATTCCAGTAACCAAGACTTTGGCCTAGGGTTTTGTATTACCTGAGAGTGGACTGGATCGCCCTGGGCTTTAGGTCATGGGTTTTTTTTCCTTCTCATCATCAGTGGCTATAGCTTTATTTCCATAATATCCTCGGGTAAAGTCAATCATGGGATTATAGAAGCTTATGTTAGCCTCTTTTCCTGTAATAACAGCTATTGCTGCATGGATCTACTCGTGGGCTGGGCAGCTTTTGTGGTGGTTAGCGGGAGAGATGGGAATAGGAGGAGGAAAGGAGAGTTTTCCGCCAATTTTTCACTCTCTTGCTTCGTTTTATTCTCAGGGTGTATTTCTCAGAATTGTGCTCAGGGCATAGTTTCTATAGTGAAGACATCTCTCTATGGAGCTAGGCTCTAAACCCTGCAGCTAACCTGGTTTTGCGGACAAGTTTTGACTGGAACCAGACATATTAAAAATGAGCCAGAAAAAATATAATGAGATATATTCAAATGGTAATCTGGGATATGCGGAGATAGAGGTGCATAGCACTGGCAGAAAATTTGATTTTAATTTTGCATGTGCTTTCTTTTGTAATACCCTCGGGTGGTGATATGTTTGGATAGGGGGTAAAGTGGTGGGTTTTGTAACTCAATATGAGCTAGCGTTTCGTATATAATTGATATTATACAATTAACGTGGCAAATTATTTTTAGATGGACATGGTGATGCGATTTGACGATTAAAATGGCTACAATTTGAAATTGAATTATTTATCTTAATTCGGCAATAGGCTGGAGGGTGTTTTGCTGGAATTCCTATGCATAGAATGTATAGGTAGGGCAGAATTACTGAGCCAGGAATACATTATGAGATTTTATTAAAGCACACTTTTGCATTCAAAAATGTGCACATATTTTAGACATGTGTATGTGAAGAGGCAAAAATTGCAAATTCAACATCACTCAGAATTTGGCGAAGGATGAGAAGTGAAGCTTATACATATACTACTTAAATGTCCACTTGGCATTTTAACCTACATTAGGGCTACTATATGACCCTTTACAGTCTAAGCCTATTGTTAGCAGTGAAAACCCCTCGTTATCGAAGAATAGACATATAAGCATCATCATCAAAATATCACATTATTTCTGATTTATTCCCCAAATTTGTGACCAGTCACTTCAAAATGGGGCTGCAGATATTGAGGAAGTACAGCATGAAAAACCAAAAGAAATAAGAAGCCATTTTACCTGATATTTCACATAAAATTTAAATCTGACGCATTGACAAATGTATTAAGGGTGGTGTCATTTTAAAGCTTACAAATTACACTTTTGCAAAAAGAATTCAATTTTCATTTTGCAAACAAAAGCCCCCTTTAGATGTGACCGGTCACATTTATCCATGGCTTACAATTCAGTGTTTCTATTGTACAATATTTCCGCTTTGATTTTTTAAAATAAAATCCCTCAGTGAACAGTGATAAATATTCATCGAAACTTGCTAATAGGAACCAGATATTAATATGCTGCGATAGATGGAAATAGAAATATCATCCTATAAATTAATATATAAATAGATAGTGTTGTTACTGTTTCACGATTCATTCTAGGGCTATGTACTGTAGCCACTATGATGCATACCATGTTTAATTAATAGAAATATTTGGCTTTAGGGATTATGATAACCTGAAATCGCCCTACAATGTATACAGTTCACCGATGGTTAAAGATAATTCAATTAAAGAGAATATGATTTCCCTAGATAAATACTATGAATAAAAGGCTCTAGACTCACTCTGTGAATAGATTGTACAAAATGACCACAGTCGGTGACGGCACTGTGATGGCCGTCAAGGGTTTATAAATAAAATAAAGGCATATTAATAGAACAATCTTTAATTGTTATGGATGGATGCTAAAAATTTATTCATTACATTGAAAAGTCATTATGTCACATTAAAGAGGTAATTATCTGAATGTTGCAGCATATAAAACAATAGTCTGTGATTACATGTAGCTCTGGTCTTTTTCATTTCCGTTCAACATTTGAAGCCATTGATTTAATCTAGTAGTGTGATGAGATGTTTTGGTAATGATGTGCGATGTCTGATAATGTTTTGATTGATGAATTGATTAATGGATGTGATTGGTGGAGAGAACGGGTTGCTGCTCGTATTTCCCACGACTGAATGACATGGTGGTGGGGGGGGGGGGGGGGGGGGTGAGAATGATATTGGTTCACTGTAAAAATAAGTTTGTCATTTTCTACATAATAAGTCCTATAAGACATCATGTTGACTTAAATTAGCAAAATGATGTCTTATATAGGACCAATTAGGTGGAAAATGACTAATTGTAAAAGTGGAAATTTTCGCGCTACATTTATTTTTGGGCTTTTCGCGCTCGACACAGCTACCGCTAAAATAATAACACACAAATATATATCTTTTGCGTAAAGATGTATGTGATGAAGCTACAAATTATTAATTCAAAAACACACACAAATTGCGCGAAGAATTACCACTTTTGCAGTAACTTATTTTTACAGTATTGGGGTTGGAGGACTAAAGTCAACATTTGTAAACATACTCTCAAGTTATAAATGCACAGGAGTAAAATCCTTCAAGAACTTTTTGTTTAGTATTTTAACAATCATTCCTGGGATATGTTTAATAAGTGGTCACTTTACCATTTTACCTCATTTATTAGTCGATTTGTGTTCCTCTAAAATTGGACGTCTTTTGTGTTGCTGTCAATGTATTTCTGTTTCAAATATGGTAAAAGTCCTAAACCTATCTCCTGCATAAAATTATTCTTCTAACTAAAACCGAAGGATACTTTCAGCCTGTAAAATCCAAAGCCAAGTATACATACACAGATGAACCCAGTTCACAATCTATTGCAAGAGCCTGGAAAGTTTTTGTCTTCAAAGCTGACGTTAGCATGAGCATCTTTTAATTTGATCAAAACTTTCAAACACGTTTTTCAACACGCACCAGGCTATGTTTATATCACGACCCGTCAACGCTGAAAACATACAGTTGCTATAGCCTAACCATTTCATCTTTATTTAAGTATGTTTGATTGAGATCTCGTCGTTGTCAGCTGCGACATGATAGAAGCACAGGCGCAATTTCACGGCAATCTCAGAGAGTGTCGGGGAAAGCTTTGACACGAATCGTCAGCAGCTGCGGTGCAAAGACATGAATTTGACAGACAGGACCTAGCACATCATATAGATGTAGGTGTTCATGGAATATAGATTTAACAACTTTCGAGATTACTACCGTAAAATTGCAGTTTGATTTCTGCTGCCATTTCACATCTCTGTTCGGTAAGTTTTTCAAAGCAAAATGGCATCCATAAGTGCTCTCCTTCTGAATTTCTGAGATTTGTCTGCATTTAACAGATTTGATGCAAACATCAGTGAACAAAGATTTAAGTCACATTGAATACCAACTGCTTTTATTGACGGGTGGGAGCCGCTACACATGGAGATGGTAATTTGCAGCACGTAGGTTGAATATGCGTGTGGTCTCAATTTTCTTCTAGTTAGTTAAGTTGTTTTGTTACCAACAGTTCTAGAATCAGCTGAAATACTTGTTTTGACTAGCAATATACACCTGATTTTGACACTATTGATATAGTCGTGATAAAAAAAGACGATAGAAATTGCAGTTTAGAACGAAGCACCTGGGGAACAGTTAGCTTCATATTATGTTCATGTTCTCTGTACGTGTCGATTGTCACTGTAAGTCTTGTCGGGTACTTGATACTATAACTTATAACTCAGCAGGGGTGTTGAGATGGAGCAATGGCCCGTAACCATTTCAGCTACCCCTGCCTTGCCCCCTTGCATGATAGAATGAATCCTGCAGCTAGCTAACTGCGCTCATACATGCTCGGAGGAAAATAGGGGTCATTCCGGGGCATGCTCAAGAAGGAGTTGTCACTATGGTAGACTTATTACAATATGAAGGCATGAGGCACACAAAGAACACTTTGGGTATGTGTGTAGTTATTCATACAGGGCATTATCATTGAAAAAGAGACCTATATTCTTTTGATCAGCAGTCAGATGACTCCCTGTGCAATTTTTCCACATCCCTCGCAGCCCTTTCTTTTCCCATCTTGACAGATTTGACATACTGCTGTACATACTTGTGTGACATTTTACATTGGATATATTGGGCACACAGTTCACTCGCTTCTCTAATGTCGTTGCATACTTCGTATTCTCTCTCCCGGTCCTTGCTGAAATACAAAAATACCCCAGGCAAGATGCAGTTGACAGACCGGCTCCCAAAATTGTCTGATATTTTAACGAGGGTAACGATGAAACAATCCAAAGAACAGATAAGTGTGATAAATTGCAAGGCTGTTGAATTTGTCAGACTACATATAAGATGAATAATAAGGCATCAAATGATGTTTCACAAATTACACAAACAGTTATCCTGGGGATGATGCAAATTGAAAATAAGTTTCAGAACTTCATTTTGATAAGGTCGCCAAAGGTTCAGCAAATATGCCTTGGCCTACTTTCTACACCTGGCACGTGCCCTAATATTGGCCGATAAATTTTGATTTAAATTTCTGATGAGATTAACTTGGCCTATTTAAAGCTAGTTTCTGTAATTGCATCCCCAGGTATTCTAAATGTGATGTTTCCATAACAAACTTCTAACAGGGGCAATCAGGAAACGGATTATAATCCACATTTTCATCCATTTATGGAGATGAGGCACATGTTAAGATCCTAATTTGGCATTTCCTTCCGCAAACTTTTTTTCTCTTTTTGTTCTACTGATTGTCATGATGACCAAAACTTTTGTTTGACTGGATGTGTTTTAGTCATATTTGGCTACAGGATATCGTTTCTGTCTCCATGTTCAATTAGCCCAACAGATGGAGGGCTTTTAACACTTGATTTCTCAACCATATGCTTCTTTTTTTTGCATAATTACCAATCGCCGAAAATGTCATTAAAAAAAAGGAGAAAATATGATTCCCACATGTCTAGCTCACTCACATTTAGTGAAAGCTGATCTTTTTTAACCAATTTTTCTTCGCAATTTTTATGTCTTTTTTGGCTTACGGCAAACTGCATTGAAACACAGGAGTTCACTACTGACAATCGTGTGTGTGTGGTGGCATACAATGGGCTTACAAGTGAAGCCTACTTGTCCAGCTTTGTCAGTCGTTGAATTTGCCCCCTGGAGTAGAGAGTTTGTAGATACATTGAGCGCGCAACTGATCTCCAGCACCGTCGGCATGCCAGATTAAAGCCACGCTACTCAGAGATTTTTGGAACGGGAAGCCCGAGCTTGAGCTGAACTGATCATTTAAGCAACTGGATCACTTAAAGATGCCCCTTGTGCTCTACTGGCAGCCCGATTTCAAGCTGAAAGGAACGCTAGATGGATTCTAGAATTACCAGGTCAAATAGCGCTTGAACTTCACTGTGTTGGGGTTAGAGCCTGAGGCAGAGCATTAATTTAAGACTGGCTTCCTGTAGGCATTAGTCTTGGATTGGTTTCTCCTACCAGGCTGTGGGACAAGTGACTTGAAAGTGATCAGCCTACGGTGGGTAATGGGGAGGAGAGAATAGAGAAGTGCTCTTTATGTGCAGGTTTTGTAGGGGAAATTGGGCCAGGAAATTGTGTGGCTTTTTTGTTATCGAAAAGCTCTTTGGATTTGGCAGGAAGATAAGGGCGGTATGACGAAGATGTCGGATGTGGTGAATCCTGTCTATTATTGATGCGATATAATTAGTTGTAGATTTACTTTTCGGTTAACAATGGGCGGTTCAGAGTTATTAGTGAATGATGAAAAATGGGGAAATTAGCCATAAGGGGGTGAGGTTTTTGCGTATGTGTCATGTGACTTCAGTTACCATGCTTCAAAACAACAACTTATCAGTGCCTCTGTGTCAACTTTAACCTATGGTCATCGTTCATTTCGTTATGCTTCAGCTGAACTTTGGAATCAACTTCCGCTTCACATCAAGAACTGTAAAACTCTTAGCCATTTCAAATCGTCTCTTAAGACACACTTATTCACAATTGCTTTTGATGATTGATTACCCTGTTTACAATGTTTTTTGCATGTTCATCCACATATTGTATTATTCTTATATTGTAATGTAATTTCAGTGTTGTTATGTTATCTGTTATGCGCTTTGAGACTTCGGTGGGAGGCGCTTTAGAAGCACCGTTTTATTATTATATTATTATTATGGTGACTTGGTTATTGGCTCATACCTAAAGGAATTATAAGAGTGTGTCATGTTACACCAAGAACTGGAAAAGAATATGTCATGCTAAATCAGAGGTCTTAAAGTTTGGTTTGGTTTAAAAAGATACATTTCACATAGCCAATGAGTATGTTAGATATAGGTGGGGAGGGAATTCCCTTTAATAAAATAATAAGAATTGTTCTTTTTTTACCATTCAAGATATAATCAGGACTACCTTATTGTACACATGGATAAAAAAACAGATGTTGATTATTAGTGGGAGTATACATCACAAGAAAGCTCTGCTGACAATACCGAGTGCAATCCCTCCCGACCAAACAACATATGCACTTAGTAAAACTGTTGGATATTTGTGTTTAGGACCCTGCTTTTATTTATACATGCATTGATGATTCGGATAGATTGTCATATGTTGCATGGATGAATTAATTTCTGATACGCCTCAGGTATTGTGTGACATTTGAGGCAAAAAGAAATGCCAGCGATTAAAAGGATATCTGTATCATCCAGAAAACGGTGGTGTCCCAGAAAAGTCAATCAATTGGTTTTGCTTTGAGAGAGATTGGAAAGGAAAATGAAAGGGAAAAGATGAAGGAAAAAAACAGCACACAAGTACAGAAACAGTTATCTTTCCTGTTGTTGTTCAATACACACCCGTCAGGTGAAAAACCTTTCGAGAGCTGATAAACAACGAGCGCTACAATTCCTGCATATTTGGTATAGATACTGAATAAATTATAGAAGTAAAGTTGCCATGGGCAGTTTGTCAAATTTAGGGCAAGTACCAAACTATTTGTGTTTTTGCTAAGGGAAGTTTTGAAAAGTCTTTTAATAAGAAAAACAAAGATTATTTTAATGTTATTGTCATTTGTAGGTATTGTAGATTTATTTGAAGAACCTAACATCCCATTGAATAATTCAACCATCGCTTAGCATCTTTTAAACATTCCTCTTTCCCATCAAAATTCAACTTTGTTCCATGTAATCAACATTTTGTTTCCGTTCGACGGGTCGCTATTGTGTGTAATCTAGTCCAATGTTCTCATTTTTTCATCAGTAATTTCCTGTAGAAATGCAAACATCATTCTGAGTTAATTTGACAGGCGACGGGGCAACTTGTTTTATGTGTGTTTGACATTCACATTAAAGCAAATGTGTTGGATGTTTTATTCAAACACGAGAATGTTGTGCATTGGGAAGTGGGAAAATTCAGTTGCAGTGTGAATTTTCATTTCAGTTAAAGCCATTGTCATAGACTTTGCTGTTATATTTCCTAATTTATTGGAATCTTTATTAGATAGAATGATGAAAATTATGCCATCTTCATTGCACAGTACAAATGATGCTATCTTCAGTAGATAGCAGTAATACAAAATATGCGATCTTGAGTGCAGTGCAAACATTGCTATCTTCAGTAGATAGCAAATGGCACATCCTGATATCTTCATTACAAAGCAAATACAAACGATGCTATCTTCAGATTATAGCAAATTGGGAATGATGCTATTTTAGCAGATAGCACAGTGCTAATGATGTTATCTTCATTAGATAGCAATTTGTACATACTGATATCTTAATAAGAAAGCAAATTTTAATGCAAATGCTGACATTTTCACTAGAAATCAAAAACGAATGATTTCGCAAAATTAAATACCCGCGAAATTGACACATTTTCTATTGACAGTAGCAGTACAATTTCCAGATTCGTGAAATTAAATGCCCGCTAAAATAGCAGTAATTCTAATTTTGCTAAATTATAGTGTTTTACAGTAATGCCATATTCAGGAGATAACACAGTGCAAATGATGTTTTCTTCAAAAAATAGCACAATGCAAATAATGTTATCTTCATTAGATAACATCATTTGTTAGCTTCATCAGAAAGCAAATTGTAAATGCTGATGTTTTCACTGGATATCAACTACTACTACTACATCTTTAGTTGATTGCAAATTGGAAATGAATGCTATCTTCAGTTGATAGCAAAATAGAAATGAATGCTATCTTCAGTTGATAGCAAAATGGAAATGAATGCTAGCTTCAGTAGATAGCAAATTGGAAATGAATGCTATCTTCAGTAGATAGCAAATTGGAAATGATGCTATCTTCAGTAGATAGCAAATTGGAAATGAATGCTATCTTCAGTAGATAGCAAATTGGAAATGAACGCTCTTTTCAGTTGATAGCAAATTGGAAATGATGCTATCTTCAGTAGATAGCAAATGGAAAATGAATGCTATTTTCAGTAGATAGCAAATGGGAAATGAACGCTATATTCAGTAGATAGCAAATTGGAAATGAATGCTATCTTCAGTAGATAGCAAATGGAAAATGAATGCTATCTTCAGTAGATAGCAAATTGGAAATGAACGCTATTTTCAGTAGATAGCAAATTGGAAATGAACGCTCTTTTCAGTTGATAGCAAATTGGAAATGATGCTATCTTCAGTAGATAACAAATTAGAAATAAATGCTATCTTCAGTAGATAGCAAATGGAAATGAATGCTATCTTCAGTTGATAGCAAATTGGAAATGAATGCTGTCTTCAGTAGATAGCAAATGGAAATGAATGATATATCTCCAGTATATAGCAAATTGGAAATGAATGCTATCTTCAGTAGATAGCAAAATGGAAATGAACGCTATCTTCAGTTGATAGCAAATGGGAAATGAATGCTATCTTCAGTAGATAGCAAATTGGAAATGAATGCTATCTTCAGTAGATAGCAAATTGGAAATGAATACTATCTTCAGTAGATAGCAAATTGAAAATAAATGCTATCTTCAGTAGATAGCAAATGGAAATGAATGCTATCTTCAGTTGATATGAAATTGGAAATGATGCTATCTTCAGTAGATAGGAAATTGCATGTATACTGATGTCATGTATATAAAACAAAAGATTTACATAGATATTGCTCTGCTTTTCAAGATGTGATTATAACTCATGCAAAACACTTGGTATGTACATGTTGTTCTGGTGTAACATATATGGCCATACTCAATTGGATAGCATCAGGAAGGCTAAGATACCTGATACAGTAGCAATTCAAATTACACTTAGATTTGAGTGACTGTTTATTTGAATACACTTACGATTGATGAATTGATATGATATCATACCTTTATAGGCTTGATAGTCCACTAGGAAACAGGCAAATGCACACACATTTTGCTATACAAATTTCTCAGTTCTTATAAATGTAGGAGGCAAGGTTCTGTATTATGGCATATGGAAAAGAACTGGGGTTTCCATGGAATGTGTTATGGTTATAAGTAATAAGAGATTTTGTCCTAAGATTTGCTTCCATCAAAGGATTCATTTTATGTTAGCAGTGATCAAAGAATCTTTTAAAGATATTGTTTCAGTGAAAGGAGCTATTGAAATACGTGATACATTTATGCTTAGTTGTATAAGTACTTTTGTAACAAAATATTATGTTTATAATGCATGAAATTTGTATGTTATTACATCAGAAACAACATACGTCTTGTATAAAATATTAATAATTCATAACGAAAGATATCGGTTCTATCAGTATATTTCCCGATTGAATCAAAATAATCAATAGAACATAAGTGAGCACACTTCTTTGGAATTGTTATCACAGCTACATTAGGTATCTTATCAGCTATATGTCGCCCTTCGTCGTGATTGCCGGTGACGTTTAAAAACAAGATTCTAAGATTGCAGCGAGGAAATCTTTTATGCAACAGTTCACGCTGAAAAGATGTTGTTTTTATATACATGACTGGATTATAAGTATAACAACTTATTTCCGGATTCACGCTTGGTTTACATGGCATGATGGCGACGCATCCTTACGGCCATACCCCCATCTCAATATATTCTTGGGCGACTGTATATCTACCGAAGACCCAAGGTGTATTCCGTGTTGTCGGAGAAAAATGTGAATCACCCAACTTTTTATCGGCTTTGGTTTGTGTCAAACATTTCCTGGACGGGAAAGGCGCGAGGTGGACAAAACGTCTGGCGTACTTGCACAAGTGGCACGTCATGTTTATCTTTGCCCCTCGTGCCTAACCACCCATGTGCAACTTTAAGATTATGACAAGGATGGAAGTGGCTTAAGGAAAATAATGTTGTGAATAAATTGACAAGGGACAGACATTGTATTGGCAATGCTTTTTTTAAGAGAGAGCATGTTTGTTTGCGTGTGTGTGATATAACATGTTTAGTCAGCTTGGGTCATGCATGTTCTGTGCTATGGCGACCAAGATGTTTTAATGAGATGTGCATGCTGAATGTGTTAAGTAAGAGATAATGTTTCATTGATGTCTTGTTATTATGTTTGGAAATGTTAAATTCATGTTCCCCTGTATGGTATATATATATTTTAAAGCAATATAAGCATATTTTGTTTATTGTGTCATGCATTAAAAACTTACATGAAATAATTAACCCAATAAATCTTTGAAACGAAATTCAGTTCATGGAACCACAATTTCCATCTTTTGAAAAAATAGGAACAACTAACAAGAACAACATATCAACTTCACAAACAAAGCAACTGTCTACCATTAAATTATGATACCGCCTAGTGCTGTTGACCGATTTACAAGGTCCCATCAATTACAGTCAGATAATTTGATAATCAAATCACTAAACATTATCTTTGTAGGGAGAGGAAATTGACACCTTTGAAATATATGTAGCCTGCAACATTCAGTTATGATTTTAATTAGTTTGACATTTGTAGCAATAACATTTGCACCTTGAATAGAGCAACCCCTCCCTTCTTAGCTGTCAGCGTCTCTGATCGTGAGAGGATGTGACAATTTTTTCCCGGCCGGAGTTTGAGTTAGAGCGTTTGTTAGCCAAAGAGATGTTTCTCCACTTAGATAATTGGACCCTTGTACCTCGGTATGCTAAGATTTATGGGACATTACCCTCCATGTCATACCCAGAAGTTGACAAGCCCGTTCGTTCGGAGAGGAGGGTTTGCCAGTTTCTTGCCATCAAATTGTTGGCATTTTGAAACTTACTTGATCATAGCATCTTTTGCTGTGGAGGCTCACTAGTTTGGTATGCCGTTTGGCATGCTCGGGACATATTCTTCACTTGCTTGATTTGGGGCAATAAATTGTTAGCCCACCAGTGTTTAAAAGTCAGCCTAATCCCCCAAGCTCCTTTGCCCTAATAATCATTCCGGCGTTCCGGAGCATCGGGGGAGCGGTCTTGCCTCGCAACTTTGTTTGTGCTGGACTTTTTCTCGCCGTCCATTTTGCGGAGCGGAGGTTTATACAGCGAGGAACGCTGCATGGAATACTAGCAGAACCGCCCGGCAAGACAGGAAGTCAGGTAATTAATTTCATTGTAGCTTCAGCACCCTTGGGGTGGGGTGATATTTGAATAGTTCCGAGGCATACAACTATCATGGCACTATTTCATATCAGTTGGGTTTCGCTCAAGCAAAGTTAATTGTGAGTGGCATTTGTAGTCGGTAAATATGGAGAGTGAGTGAGATGGGTTGACTTTATAATGTTTGTAAAGAAAGAATGCCAGGGTTTGGATTGATATGCACTATCCTATGTCAATGGTGAACTATCAAATGGTCTGGTATCGGTGCAAGTGTAATGAAGCCATAATTTTGATAGACTTGTGCATACCCCTATCTCTAATGGGAGCATCAAGTGCGATTCTAGTATCCATGGATGCGGTATCTAAACAAACTCGCCAGTCACATTATAAGCGGTGTTTGATCAATTTGTTATATAAACCTCTTCAGTTGTAATGGATCGTGCACCGGGTTTTATTGGCAAATGGTAAAACGGCTATTGTGTGCTAATGTATCACAATTGATGGTACAATAAATATGAAGAAATGAAAGCTTTTTGAAAAGAAAAGGTACATTGTAATTGTAATATGATGTAATGTATCTTTGAGGTGTAATCGATATGTTTTAACAGATTATTGTTTAGCTAAGTAAAAGCCATGTTAGCTCACACTTAAGAAAGAAAAAGCAATTACCCAAGCCTAATTAGACATACCTATCTGACTAATATATAGCCAAACATTATCGTCATTCTTGACTCAATATATGCTGGCCCACTTTTCATATCACTTTTGTAAACATGATATTATTTGAATATTACACTTGATATTTTCTCTTCTCCAAATAATTATCATAGAATTACATCTCCAGTGCAAAGCTGTTTCCGTTGTTTGTCGCCCTGTGGGCAGCTTGTTGAGTTTTAAGTAGGTTAATTTATCATAAAGCTTTTATTTTAGTTATAAATAGTATTTTCATTTTAAACTTCATGAATTTATTGTATGTGCTTTTTGAAGTGGTGTTTGGTTTCGGTTTGAAATGTAATCGCACCCTGTTGAAGTGAAACAGTGCATGAGTCTAAGAAGGTAACTGTGCGTCTTAGAATCATGGTAGCAACATGGATGAATGTTGTGTTTTACAATGTTTTATTTCATTGATATAATATTGGAGGCCCATTTGATAAATTGCCATGTTCACAAAACAGTCCATTCTGTTAATTCATTTCCCATTTTACAACATTAATGTTTGAAAATAATGAAACTGCAGAAATATTTACCGTTTGATCTTGAAGCATTATAGGCCTATGGCATTTGTTACATATACCTAAACATTACAGGATCAATTATGTCATGTTTTGTTCCAGATTCAAGTAGAGCTATTCCATCTTAGCAAGATGGATCGCTCACAACTAGCAAGCAACTAGTGAATGATCCATCCATCTTTCCTCACCGAACCCTGTGTCATTTGCTAGTAGCTAGTTGCTGTAATTAACATAGGTGGAGAGTAGCGTTACAAATTTATGGGAAATCAAGAGGCCGTGGAGTAGTGTTTTGTTTCACATCACCATTCACTAAAACACATTTGATTATTGTAAGTCCTCAAAAGTCTCAGGATAATAAACAAGAAATCTGTTTTTGCATGTTTTATTTTTTTGGTATGTGACTTGCATTTCAAAATTTATTAGCTATCTATTCCTTTGGTAGGTTATCAATTACTTAATGCATGCTTTAGAAATGTGAGAAATTTGGAAAGATCCTGACATCAAAATGGTTATGATAGCATCCATAACTGGCGCTAACTTGAGCCTGGTGGTGGCGCTGTCAGGCACTTAACGTTTGTCATCCCGCTCAATGTTCAAATGACATATTAATGTTTTCATATTTAATCTGGAATATTATTGCTATTAATCCCTTTTATGGTATTAATGTTTTCATATTTAATCTGGAATATTATTGCTATTAATCCCTTTAATTGTCTTAGCCGAAATGCACTGCCTATTGGGCATATTAATGTTTTCATATTTAATCTGAAATATTATTGCTATTAAATCCCTTTATAGTCCTGGCCGAAATGCACTGTCTATTGGGCATGTTAATGTTTTCATATTTAATCCGGAATATTGTTGCTATTAATCCCTTTTATTGTTCTGGTCGAAATGCACTGTCTATTGGGCCCCATTTGATCATTCAACCCTGATCGATGTCTGTCCTGTGCTATTCCATTTCTAATTATTTTCTGTTCTTTTCCCCCTCCTCTCAACACACACACCCCTTGCACACGGAAAGCATCAATGAAATCCCCTTGAATCCTATCCGTGGCTGTCCCATACAGGCTTTCCCATTTATGTTCTCTACTCCCCTTACAAAAAGACACAACCAGAATTATATCTGTGTCCCACACAGAGGGGGTGCATTATAATGACGGAATAGCGCAATGTCAACATCACTTGCCTCTTGTTGTTATACAGTCATAGTTACATTATAATGGGAACGGTTGGAACCAAATTGTCTAGCTTTAGTTTGCTTATACCATAATGATGCTTGCTCAATGAAGGTTTAGTGTCTAGTATGGGAGACGTTTATCGCAATTTTGAGCAAATCAAGATTTGACATGACAAAACGACGCTCATCTTGTTAAAACATCATTACACAGTGACGTTGTTTGCCCATCTTAAACCTTATGACTGGTTATCTGTACATGAGTGGTTATATGAGTGTGTGCCCAGATCAGATACTCTCCAACCTTGGGAGGAGGAGGGGCACTTGTTGAACCAATACCCATGGGCTTGGGGGAGGGATGAAATGTTAAAATATACTTAAAATAAAGTAAGCTTATTTTATATTTGTGCTGAATTTAAGCTTTTCTATTTACAAAACTCAACCCCTCTTGGGATAGTGAGAGATTCAGGCGTCATGTGTGTTTGTATTTCATAGGGCATGTAAGGAATATACACGGAACAGCCCGATACATGCATGCCCACTTGTTTGTTAAACGTCGTAACTCGATTGTATCTGCCAAAGATAAATAGCAATTCTGCTTAAAAGGTTAACAGATTTTGATGCTAATTTGTTATTCTATCCTGAAATTTCATTGAACACAAAACTGCATCAAAGAAGCTCGGTGTTATTTGGCAGAATTGTGGAGCATCTGAATGTTTTGTGAAAACAACCGAAAACGGAAATTGAATCTGTACCAAATTGCAGTTTGTAAAAAACGTGGCATGTATTTGGCTCTTTCTATCTATCTCGTCGGCTACCCCGCCATTTCACTCTGCACTGTTGCTCTTAATTCCAGAGCATGGTATGCTATAAGTGCTTATGCTATTGACAATGCAGGTTAGAAGTGTCCTCTTACTAAAGAGTAGTTAAGGTGTAAGAGAAAACGAATCCCGCACTTTAGAACACTAGGTGTGAATACCAAACAGACGGCCGGTTGATGAGGTCGTACGAATGCAATGCCACCTTTTTTTAGTTGTGATTGCAAATGGAGAAGGGCTGTTTGGTAAAAGATGGCGTTGTAATGCACGGACACTGCATGGCTTGGAGTGCCCTTAACTAACAGAGAAGTGTGACTGAATTGCGGGGATTAACAGTTTCATTCTGAGAAAAATTTGAAATAAACTTAGAGTTGTGATTTAAAAAGGGTAAGTTAGGCCTATATAAGAATAAATATCCATGTTCATATGTCAACTTTCATAATAGGGTAAGAAAAGAAGGGAATTAGAACAAGTAGCCATTTAAATATTTAAATATTACAACATTTGAACAGGTTTCAGCAGAGCGGTGGTTAAAACGCATTCCGATGCAGAGATCAAGTCCCATTAGCTGTTGTACATTTCTTATCCCATCTTAAAACAAAAACAAAACATCCGAGAACGGACGAAAGAGGATGGGTCAGGAACAAGTGACTGAACCTGAATGAGAGTATGGAAAGAGTCGGGGAAAAGTGAGAGGATTGAATTAATGACAATTTGAAGTATGCTGCATATTAATTTGTAGGAATTTTGAGTGCAATAATTGTGTCTACTCCATCCAGTGTTCATTTAATTTTTGTAAATTATGCCATTATTTCCCAAAATTTGAAGATTATTATTTACCAGCAACAGACATGGTTATTAAAGTCAAAACCGCTGTTCCTTTTACGACTTTGGCGTAGCGTTTTAATTTATTACAGATTTCCCTAAGCTACGACCACTACGTAGTACTCGTTACACAAATGGGGCACGTGGCCTTAATTTAATCCAAACCCATTTGGGCACTTTTTTCAGATTTCTTTTTGCGCAGAGAAAAGTGACCCCAAAAGTGACCGCGATCCCCAAAAGTGACCGCGATCCCCCCGGGATTTGAACCACGGACCTCCAGCACCAGAGGCGAACGATTCCCCGCTACACCACGGGTGTCAAGGCTACTTGGCCGAGTATATTCGTCCGCTTATATAGCCTGGGTCCATTTTATCTTCAAAAAAATTGCACGCCGGGTGGAACATAGAGATTGGCTCGTTGGATTCTGTTGGATTTGGCAGGGTTAGGTTTATAGAACCAAAAATTACTGAATTTTGGAAGAAGAAAAAAAGAAAGAAAAAAATGCTTATTAACCCTAACCCATTCGGGCATTTTTTCAGATTTCTTTTTGCGCGGAGCAAAGTGACCCCAAAAGTCACTGCGATCCCCCCGGGATTTGAACCTCGGACCTCTAGCACCAGAGGCGAACGATTCCCCAGTACACCACGGGTGTCAAGGCTACTTGGCCGAGTATATTCGGCCGCGTATATAGTCTGGGTCCATTTTATCCTCGAAATACTTGCACACCGGGTGGAACATAGAGATTGGCTCGTTGGATTTGGCAGGGTTAGGGTTAACTAAGAAAATGCATGCTACATTTCAGAAAATTAACATATGGATTTACTAGATTTAAAAAGATTGAGTTCTTTGACGATACATTTTTTCACCTGTTTGGCACTTCACTTTGCAGAAGACAATTGTAAATTTTCAAAATAAAAACGAGTCCCTAAACAGCTACATAGACACATATAAAAAAAAATAGATTTAAAAGATGTGAAATACAATATAAGTTGTATTTTCAACACAAATTTCACGTTTGAGCTTGGTCCCAATAGAATTCAAGTATGTTTCCATTAAGGGCAGTGTCAACCCGGCACTTGTTTCAAAAATTGAATTTCATATTTCTCTATTATTTAATACTTTTATATGTATTCTATCATTACCATCATAAGTTACTAATCGGAAGCGATTATTTCCCGTTCTTTTGGGTGATTTTAAATTCTTGTTTTGGTAAGTTTGAGTCAGGAAAAGGCGCATGGTTTAGGTGGCGGGAATTTAAGCGGAGTTCCGCGCTTTTTAAATGCTGCGACAGCTCTTCGATCATTGCGTCGCGCGCTGAAACTTCCCGCGCGTAATACTAGACGCGCCGCTTAATATCCGCGACGTAGACGCGAAAAACAAAAGAGCGCAAAACAATGTCTAAAAATGTAAACAAAGGCCAATCTTACGATCATTTAAATTTCAGTTTTCTTCCAATTTCTTCACATTGTGACAATATAAATTGAATCTGATAGTTTATAATGATTGTTCATAATAGTATACTCGCTTTTTAGGTCACACGCCCCTGTATTCCGTGAACTTTTAGCTTTAAATGGTGGAAAATGTCAATATTTTTACTAAATCGATGTTTTCTAGAAGTTCAAATTTGAAGGAATTTTACGAATTTTCAGACAACATAACTAAAAATATATCAAACTATCAGGTAAGCTTTTACTACCATTGTGTAGAGGACTTTCAGCGCTAGGAGGCAAATTTTAATTTTTTCGATTATGGATTTTAAACTCGAGATATGCATCCATTTCTAGCAAAATGTATGCAAAAAAACACGACTTTTACACTTTTCCGATGTTTTTAGCAATATTTCCAAAACCAAGCCTCATTTTGGTAAAAGAAAAAATTGCCTCCTAGACAAAATTGTCTTGTTTACAAAAATGTATATTAGAACAAATTACCATTTTTTATTTTTTAGTTATGCTGTCTGAAAAATGTAGGGTAAAAAAATCTCTTTTTGGTTCATTTCTCAAAATTTAGTTTATTTGGTATCACATTGATATCACCATCGGATTCCTTATCAAATTTCCTTTGTAAAAATGTATACTTTTATGTACTTTTATTCAATATTCTCAAACTTAGAAGCAAAAGTTGATCATCAAAATATTAGGGTTGACACTTCCCTTAAAATGACTACTTAAACAAATAAGCGCACAAGCAAAGCCCTGATGCACATTTATAAGAACAAACACATATTGTCTCACAGATAACATCAGGATTAAGATTCACTCCCAAATTAAATGCATGTGGCACGACACAGGTTTTTAATCAATACTAATATACGGTACGTCTCCAAAGAACATCGCACTCTTGCTTCCGAACAATATCTTGTACTTCAGAAGAAGTGGGAAATTTCAATGCAACCTTTATTTTCATGCCCAATTTCTTGCGCAAAATTATTCAAAATGGTACACACCTATGCAGGGAACACAAGATATATGTAATTAACCCTAAAACTGCTATTGTATCCAACCAAATCTAACAGCAACCATGCATTGGCAGCCCATGATAACCCTTGCATTATGCAATGATTGCAGATTATGGAGACAAAACAAAATTGTTTTGGACCATAAAGACGGTGATATGGAGGTTGATCAGTTAAGTCTCTCACACTGTCATCTCTGATTCGATTTTGTACCCTGAGAAGATAGCGGTTTATTGGTCATGATTTAGCTCATGTTTTCCTTTCCGATAAATTTAAGGGTTCAATGCACACAATTATTCATATAATTGCAGGGCATGAAAAATGCAGGGCTCAAAAATTACCATTTTTGTACCTGCTGTAGTTGAGTGTAACTAATCCTCAAATGAACCAATCAATCAATCGTGACCGGACCGTATATCTTTCCCACCTGACATTCCATTGATAAAACCTGACGTACTAATGGTGCATCTCATTTAGAACCCGTTCTGGTACCAAAAAAGTGACATTTTATTGAGGAAAAAATAGATAGAAGAAGAATTTGTATCGAAATGTGTTTGACACAAGGTGGGACTTTATCTGCATGTTAAGAGTCAGTCTGTGTAATTTTTTAGAATTGATTCTATCCTTCAAATAATAGATTTTTCTCATAGCTTGTGTATTGGTAGGCCCTTGGGCACTAACAACTAGGGTGACTTTCAAAAAATAAAAAATCGACTCGTTGCCATGGTAACCCACCAAAAACCAATTTGGGCCATTTTGGACCATATTTGCCCTGAAATTTACTCAAAATTGTCTTATGTCAAGAACTCACTGTACCAAAACGGAATAATACTGGAACCTTCCAATACAATCATCTCAAAGGACAACTCTTCCCCTACTGACTGCATCATTTAAAGGTAAATATCTTACTCCTAAAGGTAAATGCCAAGTATTTAAAGGTTGCCTGTTTTCAGTTTTGAAATAAAGGCGATTTTTGACCAAATGTATTACCTTAAAATTAATTCTGCCAGGGGTGCCAGAAATTTGTCTTTGCTGGTGTGAGTAGTTAAATGTATTGCCCTTCCAAATCTGTAAAAAGTAGCTTGGGCAATTGATATTCCTAAGTACAGTGTTGCCAGGAACAACAGCCTTTTTGAAATCTGAGCATTTTGAATAAATAAGCTTTTTAACCCTATTTGTTATAAAAGCATGTGTTTTTTCAATGATATTCAATTAAAACATATTCTAATAAATCAGTTACATTCTTGTGGTTGATTGCAAAGGGTAATCTGTAATAACAATTCGACCTGTTGCCATGGTAACAACCAAAAACCAATTTTGGCCATTTTGGACCAAATTTGCCCTGAAATATACTCAACATTATCTTATGTCAAGAACTGGCCATACCAAAACAAAATAATACTGGAACCTTAGAATACAATCACCTCAAAGGACTCCTCTTCCCCTACAGACTGCATCATTTAAGGGTGAATATCTTATTCTTAAAGGTAAATGCCAAGTATTTAAAGGTTGCCTATTTTCAGTTTTGAAAATCAAGGTGATTTTTGACCAAAAGTATTGCCTTAAAAATCTCCTTTTCAGGGGTGCCAGAAATATGTCCTTGCTGGTGTAAGTAGTTCGATGTAGTGCCCATTCAGATCGGTAAAAGGTAGCTTGGGCAAATGATATTCCTAAGTACAGTGTTGCCAGAAACAACAGCCATTTTTAAATCTAAGCATTTTTTAAATAAGGCTTTTTAACACTATTTGTTATAAAAGCATGTGTTTTTTCAATGATCTTCAATCAAAACATATTCTAATGACTCAGTAAACTCTTTTTTGGGTTGATTGCAAAGGGTTATCTGTAATAATAATTCGACTTGTTGCCATGGTAACAACCAAAAAAACAATTTTGGCCATGTTGGACCAAATTTAAATTTGCCATGAAATGTACTCAAAATTATCTTATATCAAGAACTGAAACCAAAACAGAATAATACTGAAACCTTAGAATACAATCACCTCAAAGGACACCTCTTCCCCTACTGACTGCGTCATTTAAGGGTGAACTTATTCTTAAAGGTAAATGCTAAGTATTGAAAGGTTGCCTATTTTCAGTTTTGAAATTCAAGGTGATTTTTGACCAAAAGTGTTGCCTTAAACATCTCCTTTTCAGGGATGCCAGAAATATGTCCTTGCTGGTGAAAGTAGTTCGATGTATTGCCCATTCAGATCGGTAAAAGGTAGCTTGGGCAAATGATATTCCTAAGTACAGTGTTGCCAGAAACAACAGCCATTTTTAAATCTAAGCAATTTTTACTAAATAAGGCTTTTTAACACTATTTGTTATAAAAGCATGTGTTTTTTCAATGATATTCAATTATATAAAACATATTCTAATAACTCAGTAAACTCATTTTTGGGTTGATTGCAAAGGGTTATCTGTAATAACAATTCGACCTGTTGCCATGGTAACAACCCAAAAACAATGTTGGCAATTTTGGACCAAATTTGCCATGAAATGTACTCAAAATTATCTCATGTCAAGAACTGAAACCAAAACAGAATAATACTGAAACCTTAGAATACAATCACCTCAAAGGACACCTCTTCCCCTACTGACTGCATCATTTAAGGGTGAATATCTTATTCTTAAAGGTAAATACTAAGTATTGAAAGGTTGCCTATTTTCAGTTTTGATAATCAAGGTGATTTTTGACCAAAAGTATTGCCTTAAAAATCTCCTTTTCAGGGGTGCCAGTAATATGTTCGATGTATTGCCCATTCAGATCTGTAAAGAAAAGCTTGGGCAAATGATATTCCTAAGTACAGTGTTGCCAGGAACAACAGCCATTTTTAAATCTAAGCATTTTTACTAAATAAGGCTTTTGAACCTTTCATTATCAATGTGTTGTGATACATATACCTGTCTGTATATTCCAAAAACATTTTTTTCTGGCAACACTAGATACTACTTCGTTGTATCGCTTGTCTGCATGCTATATACTGTTCACAAGAAAGGTTGTAATTTCAGCTACTCACACTAGCAAACATGTTATTTTGTCAACACTGATTTTCATAGGTTTAGCTGGATGCTGCTGGATTTATGTACAGTCTATGTTTATGAAATTGGGTGTTATCCAGTAACCCAGGCAACACTCTTTTTCATATTACTCTTTGAAAACAACCACAAGAATGTAACCGAGTTAATAGAATATGTTTTGATTGAATAGCATTGAAAAAACACATGCTTTCATAACAAATATTGTTTGAAAAGGCATATTTAGTCAAAATGCTCAGATTTTAACAAGGCTGTTGCGCCTGGCGACACCGTACTTATCATTTGCCCAAGCTACTGTTTACAGATTTGAAAGGGCAATACATGTAACTGCTACTAGCTGGAAGAGGGATTTTTAAGGCAATACTTTTGGTCAAAAATCGCTTCTTTTTTTTCAAAACTGAAAATAGGAAACCTTTAAATACTTAGCATTTACCTTTAAGAGTAAGATGTTTTTGGTTGTTACCGTGGCAACAGGTCACATTTTCATTACAGATAACCCTTTGCAAACAACCCCAATAATGTAACAGAGTTATTAGAGTATGTTTTGATTGAATATCATTGAAAAACACATGCTTTATAAGTTATAACAGATAGGGTTCAAAAGCCATATTTAGTAAAAATGCTTAGATTTAAAAATGGCTGTTGTTCCTGGCAACACTGTACTTAGGAATATCATTTGCCTAAGCTACTTTTTATAGATCTGCATGGGCAATACATCGAACTACTTACACCAGCAAGGACATATTTCTGGCACCTCTGAAAAGGAGATTTTTAAGGCAATACTATTGGTCAAAAATCACCTTGATTTTCAAAACTGAAAATAGGCAACCTTTAAATACTTAGCATTTACCTTTAAGAATAAGATTCACCCTTAAATGATGCAGTCAGTAGGGGAAGAGGTGTCCTTTGAGATGATTGTATTCTAAGGTTCCAGTATTATTCTGTTTTGGTATGGTCAGTTCTTGACATAAGATAATTTTGAGTACATTTCATGGCAAATTTGGTCCAAAATTGTTTTTGGGTTGTTACCATGGCAACAGGTCGAATTGTAATTACAGATTACCCTTTGCAATCAACCAAAAAAAGTTTACTGAGTTATTAGAATATGTTTTGATTGAATATCATTGAAAACACATGCTTTTATAACAAATACGGTTAAAGAGCCTTATTTAGCAAAAATGCTTTGATTTCAAAATGGCTGTTGTTTCTGGTAACACTGTACTTAGGAATATCATTTACCCAAGCTACTTTTTACAGATCTGAATGGGCAATACATCGACTGTTTACACCAGCAAGGACATATTTCTGGCACCCCTGAAAAGGAGATTTTTAAGCAATACTTTTGGTCAAAAATCACCTTGATTTTCAAAACTGAAAATAGGCAATCTTTCAATACTTAGCATTTACCTTTAGAATAAGATATTCACCCTTAAATGATGCAGTCAGTAGGGGAAGAGTTGTCCTTCGAGGTGATTGTATTCTAAGGTTTCAGTATTATTCTGTTTTGGTTTCAGTTCTTGACATAAGATAATTTTGAGTACATTTCATGGCAAATTTGGTCCAAAATGGCAAAAATTGTTTTTTGGTTGTTACCATGGCAACAGGTCGAATTGTTATTACAGATAACCCTTTGCAATCAACCACAAAAAAAGTTTACTGAGTCATTAGAATATGTTTTGATTGAAGATCATTGGAAAAACACATGCTTTTATAACAAATAGTGTTAAAAAGCCTTATTTAGTAAAAAATGCTTAGATTTAAAAATGGCTGTTGTTTCTGGCAACACTGTACTTAGGAATATCATTTGCCCAAGCTACCTTTTACCGATCTGAATGGGCAATACATCGAACTACTTACACCAGCAAGGACATATTTCTGGCACCCCTGAAAAGAAGATTTTTAAGGCAATACTTTTGGTCAAAAATCACCTTGATTTTCAAAACTGAAAATAAGCAACCTTTAAATACTTAGCATTTACCTTTAAGAATAAGATATTCACCCTTAAATGATGCAGTCAGTAGGGGAAGAGAAGTCCTTTGATATGATTGTATTCTAAGGTTCCAGTATTATTCTGTTTTGGTATGGTCAGTTCTTGACATACGATAATTTAAGTATATTTCAGGGCAAATTTGGTCCAAAATGGCCAAAATTGGTTTTTGGTTGTTACCATGGCAACAGGTCGAATTGTTATTACAGATTACCCTTTGCAATCAACCACAAGAATGTAACTGAGTTATTAGAATATGTTTTAATTGAATATCATTGAAAAAACACATGCTTTTATAACAAATAGGGTTAAAAGGCTTATTTAGTCAAAATGCTCAGATTTCAAAAAGGCTGTTGTTCCTGGCAACACTGTACTTAGGAATATCATTTGCCCAAGCTACTTTTTACAGATTTGGAAGGGCAATACATTTAACTACTCACACCAGCA
This sequence comes from Ophiura sarsii, assembly GCA_035610835.1. Classification (NCBI taxonomy): domain Eukaryota; kingdom Metazoa; phylum Echinodermata; class Ophiuroidea; order Amphilepidida; family Ophiuridae; genus Ophiura; species Ophiura sarsii. Next base: position 116,916,694 of record CM069441.1, on the reverse strand, counting down.
AAGACAAATTTCTGGCACCCCTGGCAGAATTAATTTTAAGGTAATACATTTGGTCAAAAATCGCCTTTATTTCAAAACTGAAAACAGGCAACCTTTAAATACTTGGCATTTACCTTTAGGAGTAAGATATTTACCTTTAAATGATGCAGTCAGTAGGGGAAGAGTTGTCCTTTGAGATGATTGTATTGGAAGGTTGCAGTATTATTCCATTTTGGTACAGTGAGTTCTTGACATAAGACAATTTTGAGTAAATTTCAGGGCAAATATGGTCCAAAATGGCCCAAATTGGTTTTTGGTGGGTTACCATGGCAACGAGTCGATTTTTTATTTTTTGAAAGTCACCCTAGTTGTTAGTGCCCAAGGGCCTACCAATACACAAGCTATGAGAAAAATCTATTATTTGAAGGATAGAATCAATTCTAAAAAATTACACAGACTGACTCTTAATGATTGCATGCGGACTTGTTCAGAATATATTTTGGAAACTATGTGCTGTTATTTCTCCTTTTTTTCAATGTTCTCATATTAGTATCTAGTGCTATGCTAAATTGAAAGTTTAATTTGTGGGAATGAATGGGGGTCGCTTGTAGGAATTAATATGCATGGTAGCAATCTGTTTTAACCTCTCTCATGCTGTTTCACTTAGTATAATCCAATATAATTTGCTTTGAAAAAAAAATTGTTTTGTGTAAGTGACCCTGTATAACCGTATGTATAGCTGTGAACAAATTAGGCCAAAGACATGTGTAGATTTTGTTGTTGTAAAAGGTGATATTGAACAGATCTCGAAATGGATCAGAACTCCCAGTTTATAAGTGCTGCAGACACTATGATTTTAAAGGGGATATGGAACCGATCACAATTTGTAACTATTGCATAAGGTGTTAATCAAAGACTTCACATACATGTACTTGTAGTAACATAGTCCTTGCACTTAACACGCAATCAATACATTCCACAAAGTATTAAGTAGCAACAAGCAATTATTAAAAAGAACTTCCTGCATTTTAAACCACCATTCAATCTTTATAAGTATTTCAGTTATTGACACACAAATTAAGCTTATTTGAACATTTGTAGTACTTTGTATTACTAACTAGGCTTAACAATTACACCAATGTAGAATATTACTCATTATTTATCCAAGCCAGAATATCTGGCAAAATAAATACCCCAACAGCACCTATATCCTGCACCGCCCTTTACCATCCTCTCTCGCTGCCGCCGCACAGGAAGGGTTAAGATAACCCCATCCTACTACTACTCATGGAAAGGTAGATAGTAGCGTATGCACGGGGCACACACACGACCCTTGTGTAGGAATGTTGAGATATCGCCTCGGGGGTGATGACTGTCGGGCAACGAGAGCGGCTTTAATGCGTATTCATCCTAAACACCCGGCATACAAAACGCACGGACACACACATTCACTCACTGACTTGAATTCAATTCATTACTCATATACTTCTATTTCTCCGGGCATCATCACGTAATGTGCATTTGTGATTTCATTCATCCATCGAGCTCTTACTGTTATTTCTCCCACTCCCTATTGCTTAATCCTACCTGCAGAAGAAGTAGGAACTATTCGATCTATTTTTACTACCATTCGTGAAGAAACACACTTTGCCGTAAAGTGCCCCCTTTTCTGCATCACATTAGGGACATTTTACAAATTCTAGTTCCGATTACAGCACAGACACATGACATATTAATGTTTTCATATTTAATCTGGAATATTATTGCTATCAATCCTATTTATTTAATGCTATTAAATAATTGTCTGGTCTGGCTGAGTACAAACTCTATTGCAGAGGGAGGGTGCCCCACAAATAGAATAGCCAGTTTTGTAATGAAGGATGATATTTTGGAGCACATTCTACTTAAATGGGTTATGCCGTATAGACAAATTGGCCATATCCATTAATTTACACCGAGTACATTTATGTCAGCTTCATTTTACCCAGTTCTGTGTCAAAATTGCAGACAATGTCAGACAAATTTGTTCCAAATTCATTCAAAATAGTGCAATTGTCTGCGATATTAAGAATATACGTGGAAACTAGTATTGACAGGGTTTTGATATTCTATAACTGGGAGTATAATACAGGCTCAATGGAGAAACTGCAAATAAATCAGAACGTGAAAAAAGGATGAGATAAGAACAAATAAACCAAAAGCGAACAAATGGGACGAATTAATGTTCGACTGCACAACCCAAGCAAATGTTGTCTTGTTTGCGCTCCCTCCCTCTCTCCCTCCCTGCTGAGAGTAGCACCATCTAATGCTTAGCTCCATCTAATGCTATTTTAATTTGCTTCCACTGTCCATTGATGCCACTACTATTTGTTGGTTTTGCAAATGAGCTCTGCTATTAGTGGAGAGACAAATTTGTTTCTCTACTCAGCCAGCACACTCTTACAAATTATCAGTTCTCTACTACACCGATTCTCCATTATCTTGTCTCCCATGAGGCCACTGTATGTATTCCATATGTCAAATTGCATTGTGGGAGGGGGTTTATACCCTCCCAGCTTGCTTGAAGCATGTGTGTGTTTGTGCAGGTTTGGAAGACAAATCGTGTTCCTTAGAGACTTTGGGGTTTGGTATATATACTTATGCCTATAATATCTGTGTTAATGCTATTGCGAACATTTACACCTGGATATTTATCTTTTCTGCCCACTGTGGATTTGAATTCACTTCCTATGAAATTAACTGGCTGGTTCTATGTGCGAATATCATTCATAAAATCTGTCAAATGGCTGGAGGCATGTGCATACATTTGGAAGCCTTATGAGAGAAAATTATTCTTAAACAAATTTTGATCAAGATGTATTATAAAAGGAATTGATATGTGATTTACTATCAATTTGAATGTTTTTACATTTGGAATAAGAAAATTTAAATAAAAAGCATAATTACCCATAATTCATTGCAGTCCTGTTCTTTATAAGGACTAATTAAACCCATAAAATGTGTTGAACTGCTTTGGAATTCAAATGTTAATCTGATTTTTCATAAAACGACTCTTGCACAGACATCCATCTCAAAATGATCTTGTTATACCATCAATATTACCCACAGTTCATTGCTGTTGTCTGTGGCCTCCATATTGTTATTGTAAGCTGATTTTACTGCCAGGTGAAACAACCACAACCACACCTGAAATATTATTACCCATAATTCCCTTAATGACTTGCCAAACAGAGGAGGGGAATCAGCGGCTGCGATGACCTGACACCGAAATCCACTTGGTCTTATAGACTGGTTCTGTGTGTTTAAAACGGCTCCATTGGGATATTTTTGCTGGGGGCATTTCTAGCACGTTTTTGAGGCACTGTAATTAGGCTACTTGGCTTGCTATTTTACGGATCACTTGGACATTTTTGGAGAAGAGAAAACATCTAAGATTGACCGTATGGCGGGGTAAGTGTATTGGGAAGATGATTTAGTTTGTGAATTTGCTAATGATTTTGTTAATGGTTTGAGTGTGAGCAATTTGAGTCTTGTCTTTCAAACTCTATACTAGGCTTTTGAACAATCTTCAGAAGATAGCAATTTCTGCTATCTGTCTATGGCAGTATTTTTCCTGAGATGATACTATAGTTGATTACAATTAATATGTTTCACATCATGTAACTTATTACTATCTTCAGAAGATAGCAATATGTTAAGTAATCCAATCTAAGTTTCAGCAGATACTGTATTGTTTGTCAAGAGAGTGATTGCAATGTGTTCACTGATGATAGCGTGAAAGTGTATGGACCAAAAGGGGTAGAAAATGTCTCCATACATGTCTTAGGGTGATGGTCTATAGATGATTAAGAATTTAGATCTGTTGTCAATTTTCAAATATATAAATACGAGCTATCTTTAGAAGATAGCACTATCCAGAGTTGTTCAGTGTATGTACGTGATGATGTTTTATTGAAAGTCAAAATGTTGAAATTTTATTTTTCTGCTATCTTATGATGATAGCATGATGATGCATCATGTACTTAAAGACAACAGAAAATAAACAATGGGCTATACCATTGTTAATCCATACACCTGATGGAAGACATGACCCTTATCTTCCACACTGGGAGTGTAGCGTTCAAATGGAGTCACCCATGTGGGTAACTTCATTTGAAATTCACACTCCCTATGGGGAAGATGAAGGCAATATCTACCATAGGGGTGTATGGATTTCAAATTGAATACCCCAATACATACTTGAGTTGATTAACGTGAATAGGATTCAAGAAACACCACTTGTGTTTCATACATTAATATGAATCTTCAGAAGATAGCAAAATGCAGTGACATGTAATGATGTTATATTAATTCATGTAGTCAAAATGATGAAATGGCATAATTCCTGTTATCTTATGATGATAGCATGATGGATGTTCAAAAAGTGGCAGTAAAATCTCCATAAAATACCTTAGCTTGACTCTCTATAGAGTTGATGATAAATACAAATCTGTCAGATAAGCTACTTAGTATTCATTCATAACTGTCTAAATGTAACTTAAACTCGCCAGTTAACGAACTTGGATATATATGATACCAAATTTTAATTATAATAGTGTGTTTGGTCATCATTCATTTCTTAACGATAATGATGATGATACTGATACAGAAATATATATCATTTTCCCTCACTAAGGTCATTGAACTGACATCAAATATATATGGACTAAGGATAAGACTATTAGCGCTCTTGGCAGTGCCCTCACAAGAATTGATTACATTGATGAAGTGTTGAGTTGGTAGTGGATGGGGACCAGCAAAACAGCTCCAAAGACACTATAGTATGCATTCTTGTGTATGAGTGCATGGCAGTAGAATTTACTCTTATTCTCTTGATACCTTGGGTAATCCTGAATTTTCGCAAGATGATATTTTGCGATTTTACGCTTTCGGGGAATTTTGAACTGCAGCTCGCGCAAATTCCATATTGTGAGTCTTAATTTGGGTTGTCAACATTTTTCACAACATTTTTCACAAATAAAATATTCACCAAGTTTCAACAGAATACTATTGCTATTGATGATGACCCATTAGTAATGAACCATGAAATTATATTCACGTATCATCCATTTTATCCCATATAAGCTTAGACAATGAAAAAAAACCACCCTGTTCTGTGGACAGGCTTATTTGTAAAAAATCAGTCAGTCAGTCTTTTCTTGTGAACATTTTTCTCAACATTTCAATATTTAAACAAAAAAATCAATTTCTTTTTCAGAATGAAAATTTTTACACACATACTAATATCTTACATTTTATAAAAAATAAAAAGCTGAAACTCATAAGTTCTGGATCAATTTAGGAATTTCCCCCTTTGTTCTTGTGATAATGATATTATGCAATTGTTTGATACCGCTGTACTCTAGCAGAAAAGGAAAAAAATGTAACCCCTGGCTTCCAGATGATTGTAGAATTTAGCAAATGTGTCACTAAATCTGTGCATAGACACAGGCTATAGAATCTCAGATTGGTAATTTGGATACAAGGAAACATAATAATAATCATACTTTTTTGTTGTGTGAATGTCATTAAACGTTATGGTCTATTTCTGCTAGATTAAATTACCCTCTTAAGAAACGAACGCTACGAGAGAGCGAACAGCCGGGGGTAAGGGAAGCAATTGGCCGATGATATTACATTGATAGTTAGCTGGCTGTGACTGTACTTTGTCGATTGTCAGTGAGTGACGGAGTTACAACGAGGTATGAATTATGTTTCATATAAATTAGAAAATGAGGGGGAAATCTGGGAAATAGTCCATATTTTGGGGTAAATGTACGATTGCGAATGATGTCGAAAAATGATTAAAATTTAATTATTTATGATTTTATGAAAAAGGAAGGCATGATCTAGTGTTGGATTTATATCGGATTTGACAGTATTGATGAATAGTGTCTTCAGGGAATAGAAAATGAGTTTTAGTGGTTCTTTAGAATTGTTCTTTTGGTGATGAATAAATAGCCCTGTTCTATGGGCCTGATAATTTGTGGATTTCAGATTCTTGTAAATATATTTGTTGGAAAATCTTGAAAATTTAGAATAAAATAAATAAAAATACCAAGAATAAAAATTTTAAAAATACCACAAATAAAATAATACAAGTACAGAAAGAAAGAAAAAAGATTATTGAAGATTTAAAGAAAAGGGGAAAAAAGAAACACAGAAAAAAGCTGACCAACTAGTCCTGCTTAAAAGTATTTAGATCATTTAAAAAAAAAAAAAAAAAAAATCCTAACGAAATCATTTCTTTAAAAGTGAAATGTCTTTTTCTCCTGTTATGCACACCATAACATTCGCATACAAATAAAAGAAGATCACAAAACCCACCAATTTAACAATATGGAAAATGTGGCAGTGCATGAAAAATCAGCAGTGAAACCAATAACATCTATTTATTCTATGATTTTGCAAAACAAAATAAGAAAACGATACTTCCTCTCAAGTGACATGATATTAAAAATAGAAAATAAACGAAAGAGAATAAATGTGATTGTATTTCAATCTTGTGTTGCACACCAAACAGTTCCATGTTTTCAAGGCATGCATGGACCTGTTTTAAACATCGCGGAAAGAATTTGATAGCAGTTTGATGATTTTTTTTCTCTCTCAAAAGTTTGAAAACCGAGGGGAAAACCTTTAACAAGAATAGAAAGGAGACAGTAGTCTTATTGTAATGTAAGAAGTCCCAACTCTAGCAGGACCAACGCATTGGGCTCTACTGGTTAGGTATATTATATATCGTGTGATGTTTTATATAGAATGTTCTTGGCATTGCTGTGTTGAGGCCTACATTTCAAGTCTTCATGTGGATGTGCAGTGTGTTTCATATAAAATCAGAAACCCTAGAGAACCAGGCAAAAGGCTATAGTTTCGTGAATTTCAAATTGGCGAAAAATAGTGTGGATTTTATCTCTTCGTGCGCAAATATTATTCAAGCGTATGTCCGCAATTTTGGCATATGCACATGTTACGCATATGATGCATGGTGCGCTCTGTAACGACTGTTATGTAATGACTGTTGTGTTCTGTAACGACTGTTGCCTTATGTTCGCTAATGCTCTTCTGAATTAATCTGTTGCTGTAAGGAGGCTCTTGTCAATTTGGAACTGACTGAACCATACAAGGAATTTGCTTGTAAACCATCACATATTTGCACAGAAGAGTACCTGTATTCAGCAAAGTGAATTGTGAATAAACATTTCAATCTTTCTATTCCTATTCCTTATTTAGAAAATATGGTTAAAAAATGCTGGAAATTTTAGTGTTTCACATCAAATTTTAATAATTAACACGTTGCAAAAATATTTGTGCCTTACAAAAGCACTTTATAGTGCCTTTTCTATCCTAATCAAACTTTAGTTGTCTGCATAGAATTCTTTTCTGGTATTCTCTTGAGTGTGTTTCTTTTTTCATACTTTCAACAACACAACTTTTTTTAGATAAATTCAAGTCTAGTTTCTTCTGAAAGAGTAGGCGTAAGTGTGAGTTGGCGCCTCAGTAAAGAAAACAATTTTGACGTCTGGCAAAAGGCATTTTTCTCTCAAAAGGATGTCTTCTTATTTGAACTTTCGCGATGTGAAGTTTGCCCCAAACCACTATGTGGCAAACACAATATAATATCAGATGTAGTTATATACAATAGAAATAAAGCATATTTGTATGCTAGAAATGTTTTATCTCCGAGTGTTTCATGAATAGAGAAAGATAGACGAGATAGACACCGGGTTGGGGGGGGGGGGTACTTAGTGGATATGAGGTTACGGGGATGTGCCGCCAAATAGGGTCCCATTTTCACCCTCTGATGACTGGATGATCCCTTTTCGAAGCCACTTTTGGTAAATTCATGGGTCTAAAATTCTTACTTTTACTGTTTTTCACCAAAATGTTAGCAAAATCTGTCAAATATATAGGCAAATTATAGGTTTCTGGTAAAATGGGTCCATTTCTCCCAAAAAATTGGTAACTGTTTGGGTCAATTTTCATTTTGCTGGCGGCACATCCTTACAAACAAATATCTGAGTCCCGTCCCGTCCCCCCCCTCCCCCCCCCCCCCCCCCCCCCCCCCGGGATAGACTTAAAGAGTATGTATCTTGTCTTCGTCCTGGTTGTCGCCTGTCAAATAATGCCTGGCTAGTCACACAAGGACCGACAAAGTGCAATGTGCCGTGGAACCCGCGGTACATGATACGCACAGAGGACTATCACGTCTTGGGGGAACACGCAGGGCACTGGGTGCCCGTCTACATCATGTATACAGTCATAACCATGTGTTTGCTACACATTAAAGGGACAGCTCAGGGATGTCATAATTAATTTTTTTCTGGATATACTTTTATTAAAGGATTTGCTTGAAATTAATTTTAATTTTAACCAGTGACCACAGTAAAAACTTTGGAAAATATTCAGTAGCCTTGATCATGGATATTTGTAAACCTAATAGTGATACTTAAAACCATGTAAGAATTATAGAAAAGCAATAGGGGTTTGAAATTTAGGGTGAATACGTCACCTGCACCCCCTCCTCCTCTGAGTTTAGTCATGCCAATAAGGCAATTATCAGACGACAAGATATAAAATAGGAATATGTTACTCAATATGCAACAACCAAACGAATTTAATATTACAACACAGGTAAATCACCTGATGATCAGTGTCAATTGCAGGTAAATCAAAGCAGACATGCCGACAACTATTTTGAAAACAAAACAAAATCTTTTCAATTAAAACCCTAATCCCCTTATTATCACCTGGCTAACTTTGACTTATTTCGTTTAATTTGTGTTTGTCGTCTTCAAAGAAAATGGATATCCTACAGTGTCTAGCATGCACGTTCTTGCGGTACCTATGTATTAACAAAGATTTGACCACGCTGATGAATTGTTACCTACAGATTTTGATCTTTGCGCCAACACCGACAAATATGATCTAATTGGTTCGAGGCACGACAGAAAAAGTGTTGAAGAAATCATATACGGCTTGTTAGGTGTCCATTCTGCAACGAACAAAGCAAATTATCTCTAATTACTTCTTGAAATTCATATTAGATTATACTAAACCGCTATTTAACAAGATGTTTTAATATAAGCAGTGACACATTCGAAGGTCAGATCAACTTCATTCATATTATGCTAATTCGTGGTAAATGAAAGTGCCGAAATTCAACGCTGCTGGCTCGCGTGTGTCCTCTTCTTTTACTGCGGGCCGCAACTTGTTAAATCCGTGCCTAAGAAGAGAATTTTAGAAAAGAAGGCCAAAAACAAAAGAGTTTTAGTAAAACATTGGCTAAGTTAAATGCAACCGTTGTGGGTGAGTGGACGAAGTGTGTGGAGAATATCAGTGAAGTGAAACGTAATGTGGCGCTGATCTCAATGAATGGACTGGCTTCTCGAGTATAACGCGACTTTTGATGATCAGTGAAGCCATCACCCCTCTGGCACCAAAGTCAGCTTGCTTTTATGCTTGTTTGATCACTAAATTAGCAGTATAAACATGGAGAGGTTTTTGATAGAGTCCTCTCTCCTTCGAACACTCACCAGTCACACGACCCAACTCAAGATCATCGGAAATGTCATATGTGCGCCCACTTGTTGGTTTTTTGATCGAAAAATCAAATAATTTTGTTAAGAAAACATCTTGCAAGGACCACGCATGGCTCTATATTGCACAAGCTTGAAAAATACACAAATAGGTGTTGTGATTTGGTATCGAGGCGTAAAACGGGACCGATTGAACTTTGTTTGGTTGCTAAAAGTAAAAAGTGAATCATTTTTTCTGCTTTGATCTTTCCACTCTTCTCCCCAATTAAACCTGGGTGGGTTGTTAAAGTGTTGTTTAACTAGCAACGGATATGGGCATGTTTATTGACTTAGACAATTTTCGACCACTTAACACTTTCCACGCGGCTATTAGTTTTACTATATACAAAACAGATTTTTCAGAAACCTTTCCCAACTTTCAAGGTCTACCTCAACGATTACTGAACCAATACTAGGCATGTTTGTACTTATTTCAATGCATTTCTCATGGTGATTCCAAACAAGGTAATGAAATTAAATAATTTTGACATTTTTGAAACATTTTGTCAAACTTTGGAATGTCGTCTGCAGCCGCCTGCCGCATGAAACGCGTTAAATTGAAGGGAAGTCCCGACTGTTGCACTCTTGGATGTGATTCAAAGTCATTATTGTGGAATAATAGTCAAGCCCTTTTAATTTCCTAAGTAATAAATGGAAATTATTTTGTGTGACACTGAATCATGAGGTTGTCTAGCAATACCATAACCAGGAAAACAGGAAAATCCACTGATATAAGCGTGTTATGTTTACATTAAGGGTCTTTGCTTGGTATTTTGATGATACTCAAGTATGGATTTAAGTGACCTTTGTTTATATTATAACTTCTTTTAGTATTTGAAATTTTGAATTCAACTATTGAACCAAGGTACTTTCCATATTTTAAATAAATAAATGACAATCTTTGTCAATGTGCAAATTGGCTTTGTCCAGCACACTTACCAAACATATAAATGCTTTTTGACATTTAACAAGGTTAACAAGTATTTGTTTGGAATGCATATTTGGAGAGGTAAAGTGCAATTAAGGAATGTCTTTCTCTCTCAATTTCTGTTCAGTTTCCAAAGGTAATTTTGATTGTTTCTAATAAACATAATAGCATTGACATGTGGTCAAATTTGTAATGGAATTTGTAGATTTCTGTCAAAGATTGAAATAAAATAATGCTGTGATTGCTAAAAGTCTTCTTGTATGCTCTCTAGCTGTTTGATAACTAGCATATGTACACAAAATTGCCTTTCATTTAAACATGAATTTTATTTGTCAACAATTGTTTTAATTCAGCCTGAGACGAATATACCTGATATTTATATAGGTATATTCGTCTCAGATTCAGCAGTCAGTTATTGGTTTGTGATAAAACACAACTTTTCCAGGAATTTTGATGTAAGAACCCACAATGGTCAAAATCCATGATTAAAAATAGTATTGATTTCGTATATTCTTAAAAACGATATCCCCTACCTTCCCCCTTCCCCCTCACAAAAAAATGATATAAGAGGGGGCGGTGTTAAACAAGAACTATTACAAATCTGCAAGTTCTAAATGTCACCTTTCATGTCAACCATGAAACCTGTTATTGTCTGGTGAGTTCGTTCATTATTGTTCATTCTTTTGGAGACAGGTTTTCTGCCAAATTGGTTTCCAATCTTGTAACGCATTAGACCCAGAAGTGTGTTGAATTACCTGCCTGCTGCAAGACTGGAAAGGAACGAATAAAGTATAATGAAATCAGTCATATACCCACACATACAAAGGATAAGCTTCATTAGGACTGGTCCATTATAAGTAGGGGTGCTATATGTGACTTCAGATTATTATATTATTTGCTTTGTTGTTTGGATTGTTCATTATGATTATAATGTTCAGAGTATATGGAAAAAATGTTGTAAGGAGTGTAGATGTAAAAGTTTATTTCAGGGCAAAAAATAGTCAGACTCATTTAAACAACAAAAAGGGAAGCCAACAGACAAAAAGTTTGAAGTCAAGGTTTAGTAAACATCCCTTTACTGAGTGTATTGGAAGAGTCTTAAGTAAGTTTGTAAGTGACCAGAGTTGGAGGTGGAGCTGTCTTTGCTGAGCGTATTGTTTGGCTGTCTGTCAGTCAAGAAATAGTCAATTTGGTGAACTCCACTGAATGGGTCATCGAAAAAAGTGGACCATATGGGCTTTAGTTGAGCGTTCAGTCAGTCAACAGTAGTGGAGTAATTCCTTGTATTGAGTTGTATTGGTTTGAAGGCTGAATTGTGCAAAACATGGAATAACTTTCTACATGCCTTGTGTGACATTTCGTGAGAACATGTGGATCTTATACTAGCTTACTCTGAGGAATTTATATGGAACTATTATAAGGATTTTATTTGAATACTTGATCACAATGATGAGGATGGGTAGATCCAAGCACCATAGGGAACCTATGGTTACTGTGCATAGTAGTAGGCCTGCTACCAATGGTGGCAGTTGCCACGCAGGTTGTTGCAACACTGCCGAATTAAGCAGACCAGTTACGTGGATGAATTGTCACCAGCAAGTTATGTAAGTGGTGGTTTTGTTTTGCGTTAGTTCAAATAGTTTTTCTTATAAGAAGAGATGAGTGAATGAGCATCTAGCACCATACATTGAAATGCCAAGTTGTTTGCATCCCCCTCGTTTTCCCCCTACCTGCAGAATTCCTGACCTGATAAAGAAGGGGGATGTTTTGAGGTCATGCCGGACCGGAGGTTGATCAACTACTTTCCATGAAAAGCCTGAAGGGAAGGGGCATGGTTTTGATTGTTATCTACACACTTTACTATTAGTGTGGTTTGGTTTAGTGGTATTAAAATGGATATTCCTTATGTTTGTTGAGGAAATGGGAAATGTTTTTAAAATGGCGAAAAAAATGTTCTGTTGAATCAGACAGGTCTATACTAGGTTTTAGGTCATTTGATCGAACAAACTTTTATGACAAGTAATATGGGATGGATGATGGATCCATGGTAAAGAAACAAAACTGTTCCTGAGGTATCAACTCAGTAATGAGGTTACATGGCCTTAAGGTGGCTCTATTGGCCGATGAAAAATTTAGATTTCCTTTAAAATCTGATATGTTCTAGCCCTTGGTCTAACGATTCTGGAACTGAAAATTTTATTTCAATCGGACATTCGGTTGCCGAGATATGGTAGGTCAAAGAGGCATAATACCAACATCTTTGGCAACAACTTTCTTTTATTTTCTTTGTTTTTCCCAATTCCAGTTGCCATGTAATGTCCTAATTATGGCTAATTATGTATGCATGAAATATGCAAAGTAAAGTTTGTGGACTAATGAGATGAGCTATGATGATGTAACTTGGTACATGGGTAGAACACTTGAAGATCTAAAAACGTACGTTAGCTTTTGTCCAATTTCCATTTGCATAATTAATTAGGTCCAAATTAAGAAATGTTTAAACATTTTAATTAGTGGGCCTAATTAATTATGCAAATGGAAATTAGACAAAAGCTAACATACGTTTTTAGCTCTTCAAATGTTCTACCCATGTACCAAGTCACAGCATCACAGCTCATCTCATTAGTCCACAAACTTTACTTTGCATATTTCATGCATACATAATTAGCCATAATTAGGACATTTCATGGCAACTGGAATTGGAAAAAATAAAGAAAATAAAAAGAAAGTTGTTGCCAAAGATGTTGGTATTATGCCTCTTTGACCTACCATATCTCGGCAACCGAATGTCCGATTGAAATAAAATTTTCAGTTCCAGAATTGATAAACCAAGGGCTAGAACATATCAGATTTTAAAGGAAATCTAAAATTTTCATCAGCCAATAGAGCCACCTTAAAGAAAGAACTTATGTTATCAAATTGTTTATAAATCTGAAGTGACTTACTTTACTAATTATTAATATTTACCAGACCTTACATACTGCTTTGATCTAGGGTGTATTACATTTAATAGTCCTATAATAACGGTCATATGGTATGCAAGATCGGTGATAAATGTTTTGTTTATGGTGATACGGTCAACAATTTACAATGTCGGCAATGTCAATGTTTGCAATGGGTAATATCCTCTACATTATACAGTGCATATATGAACAGTGTTTCTCCGTTATTGGTCCGGGTCACAACCAAAAAACAAACCCTGTATTACAAAGCTGCAAAAGTTCAAGCTAATAATGAAATGGCATAGAATACAATAGCTTTCTCTGCCACAGGGCTTGCATTACGCTGTACCTTGCCTCTTTATGAGCAGACTTGGAAGGTGATTACAATGAAATCGGCCAGTGCATAGATGACCCGTTGTGGGTCGAATTAGGTGACCAAAATGGTCAGCTTTTCGATAACAAAATGACAAACTTTTCAATGGTTGTTCCCAATTGGTTGATCATGAGAAGAATCAAACTAGAAACTAGAGCCATCATTTTTCTGGGTTTTTTAATTCAAAAATGCTGTTTCATAAAAAGTGCACTTTTTTTGTTTTCTCCGTTTTTCTCATAATTAGCACACTGAGCTGCATGTTCACCTTGATCAAACCATACATTTTGCTATATATTTTGATAGTTTGGAGTGATTCAAGAGCACATAGGGAACTACTGAAAACGAATAATTATTATACAATTTCTAAAATAAATTCTGTTTTCCGGTAATATCAGAACATGGGGCTAAAACCAAATCAAACTTACACAACGGTCAACATTTGGTCAATTCAATTGTTTGGACACATACCTTTATCTGAGTTGATGATAGTATAAATGTTTTCTATTTCTTATCAAGATTTGAAGATAACATAAAGTGGTACATGTATAATCATGGGTAATAAATATCTTCATTAGGCTTTGTTGCAGACTATACATCGGTCGCCATATGGTTATAAATAAATATAAAACGTAATATAAATGTTGAAGTACTGGCACTTATGTTTGTAGAGCTTCTCTGGGATATATAAGTGACACATGCCCATCATGTGTGGATGAAAAGCTGATATATTGATCCTTTAAACACCAACATGCTTACATAAAAGCCCAAATACATGCAGGTGTCAGGGTGCTTTGTGTAGTGGGAGGGGTAGTTTTAGGGTCGTTATTGAGATTACTAACTCTTAATCTTGTCCTGTTGAATAGGATGTAATGGACTAAGATGTCACACAAGTTAGGATTAAGTGTGATTAAGGGGGTTTATCTCATTGACTGGAGTTACCAAACAATAATTAAGTTGTGTAGAACTTCTAGTTTATGGATCCTTTGAGGGTTTTTTTGCGTGAGAACAGGACGGAAACATCTGTTCAATATTTAAATTTAAGGAAACATTGACTTAAGTAGAGCAAAAGGATATTTGTTGACTTTCCCATGGTGCATTTCTCCATTTGAATTTTCTGTACAGTATTTCTAGCTAAATGCAGCATAGGTTGAAAAGCAGTGACTCAATTATTAACAGAGTTATGCTAAATTTTAGCCAGTTTATTCCATAAAAAAAATGAAAACAATTAGCTGTAGAAGTGTTCTACAGGATTTGTTACCCCAGCAAAGAGTCCAACCAAATCACAGGGCTTACAGCGAAGGGTTCAAATGTTGCATTGCAGTGCATAGCATGTGCCCTGTGATTTGTTTGGACATAGTGCTAAGGCAACAATTGAAGCATGTTAAGCACATTACTTTTATGGTGAATTGTAACCCGCACAAAGTATTATGAGTATTGATGCGCTTAAAGGTATATTATGTGATCTTTTCCAGGGGATGCCCTCGAAGAAAAAAATTGGAAGCACATTTACATTTCTAATTGTAATCGTACATACATTCCAAGTTACAGGGCGATACGATTCTTAATTACTTCAAAATCGTGGTTTTAGAGTGAAAATAAACTGTCGGGTTAACCCGATAGTTTATTTTTTTACTCTAAATTCACTCTAAATCCATGATTTTGAGGTAATTTAGGAATGGTATCGCTCTGTAACTTGGAATATATTTATGATTTATGATTAAAAAAGTAAATCTGCAAGAAAAATCTGCTTCCAATTTTTTTTCGAGGATTGAGGGTGTTCCCTGGAAAAGATCACATAATATACCTTAGTAAGACAATAGATCTGATACTACCATATTGCAAAGGATTGTGGGATATTAACGTATCATCTCTGAATTGGAGCAATATATAAGCGATGGAGTTGATTGAATATTTCCAATTAGTTGATGTTACTATTATGAATTCATCATGTTTGCATTAAGAATCCATATATATATGAACTCAAGTAGCCTATATTTGGGTAGTCACCTGCAGATTGTTCAATACTTGGTCTCAATCAGTGAATATCGATTAATTCCAGAGGTCTACGATTAGGTCTGAAATTGAGCGGAAAGTATCTTTAGAATTTTTGATAAAAATCCATAATTGTCATACAATTGATTTTAAAAAGTGCAGATGACTTTTGATATAATTTACAAAAGTACCTGTATGTTCCACTCACCATAAATCATTTTAAAGAAAGTGTCCCACTATTTCTAATGTATTTCTTTATTCAAAGGTAAAAACTCTCGCAAATAGCAAAGTTTCCCAGGAATGTATTTCCCAAACCCCCATAATTTCTGTGCATGATTTGATATCATGCAAATTGTATTTTAATGTCTGTACTTGCAAAATAGTAATTTGTAGGATGTTTTCTGAACTATTTACAGTTTTATGACCATACTCTACACCAAAATATTATTAAAATAACCCAATTGTATTATTTATTTTCTTACAGGGCTGCACAAAAGTTGAATCTCAGTTCAAAGAAAAAGAAGCAGGGACCAACCCATCTACAGCAACACTATCCACAGCAACAGCACCACAGACAAATGTTACATCAACAGCAGCAAGTCCATCAGCGGTTGATGATGGCCGATCCACACACTATGCAACCGGAACAACCATTATTTCCAACAAATTTTTCCGATGTGCTCAGCAGATCGCCACCGGCGGTTCCGCCAGCGCTGCTTAGGAATGTCAGCCGTGTGAAAGAGAATCCTGGTGTTGGAAAGGTAAGCGAGATCTCTGAGGGGATGGAAAATGGGGGTGGGGGAGGGTGAGTGGTGGGGGTGGTGGAGTGAGGGTATGATATGGTTGAGGATTGGATGGGAAAGGTTTGTCTTGTCTTCTTTTATAAAGGAAAATAACTCGCATGGCCATGTCAGATAGGAGCACAATCTGACCTAATCCTGGACTATAGTTCAGTTTGGTTTTTATAAAGAACTTTGATTTTCACAATGTGGATCAAAATTGTGGAAATCAGACCCATTGGAATCCAAACGTTGGAATCATAAAGCAATGCGCAGGGCATATAATATGGCCGAAAATTATGGTTACTACCGTACTAAACACCATTTGTAAATTTGGTTCACAGCTTTGACCCAAATGACAAGACACCATTAGCTGTCCCAATTACTTGCTAGCAGTCCATCCTACTTTCATTATATGAACTACTAGGGCAGGCAGTTTGTCCGTCCATCACAATGTCAACAAGAGCGTAGATACAATTTCTCCGTCTTCCGTGCCTACAAGACTTTTGACCAGATTCTTTGATTTCGGTGAGAGTCTAATTTCCTGGTTCATTTCCTTATACTCGCATCCAAGTCATTATCCATCCAGGGATACCTTTAGTAACTAACCTCTCACATCTTTTCACTATGTAATCTCTCTCGCAGTCTCCTCAATATCCCATCCCATTTTAGTAAACTTCCCAAGCATATCAAACACAGCAGTTGTATAGTAGAGAGACTAGACATAGGATTTGTTGATAGGCAGCATCACTAAAAACAATCGGGACACACTCTCATTATCTAATTAACCTTTTCAAAACACTTTATGTGGTGGAAATGTTGACATTGTTCGAAGGAAGGATGCACTCTTTGGATGCACTTACACTTTGGTTCATAGACATCTAGGTCAGAATAAATGTCCAAAAAGGGGGTGGAAAAAACACACCAACCTGGACCCTGTTCCACAGCACAAACGTCCCATCATTTGTGATGCGATCTGTGAAAACCCGCCACATGGTGGCATTTTTCATATTGGAGATATTTATATCATAAGAAAGCTAAAACTGTGCTCATTACAGAACTGTTTCGATCATTTTTCTATGATCACTACAAAAAAAGTTATGAGTGAATGATGATTGTGATGTCACCAAAAGCTACAAAACAAGAAATCATGAAAACAGGCCAAAAAAGATCCATAATTCAATATAATAACATTATAAGGTTAATAATAAAAGTGACTAAGTAAGTTTGTCAAGATGAAATTTCATGAAAGATGATGACACAAAGTACTGGAAACTAATTTTCTTTAAAAAATCTAAAAAAGAGATTTTTTTTCTTTTTTTTCTTTTCTTCTATTTTACCCATAATCCCTAGTTCATATTTTGCGACATCCGACGGGTTTTCTCAGATCGCATCACATTTTTCAATTTGAAATTTCAACACCCCATGTAGTAGGTACACACAGTAATCAATTAGAATATCATTCAATTCCTAAAACCGACATGATCCCTCAAGTCAACTACTGATATCATTTTGATTCCCACTGATCCCCCTTCCCTACATTGCCCCCTTTCCCCCTCCCTCATGAGCATACCCGATGAAAGCCTATTAATGTCAACAGAACATTAATTAAGTCATCTCAACATGAGATGTTTTCCCCAGCCTACGGAATAACTGGCATTATTGGTCTGCTAACGAGCCATAGCGATCATTGATCATGTTGAAGGCACCTCCTATAAATAATATATATAAATGTCATCAATAAATATTGTTAAATATTGTCAAAACTGAGATTTGAAGTAATTTAAGAGGTTCTCAAGTTTATCTCAACAAGAAAATGCTTCAGAAACAAGTGTGAGGGATTAATACTAATAGTCAAAACATTGATTTGGTTGAGGACTGATAGAAAACTTATGTATTTGGAAAGCACAAATCCTGTTTTGATTTGAAAATTGTCACAATCTCTAGTCTGCGCCATTTTTTATAGCTCATCAATTGTATGTAACCTAGATACGCCATGACCTGACTCTCAAGTAATTACACATCGGTTTTACTAGTGACAATTTTTAGCGCATTAAACAAAAAACGACTTAATGGAATCTGCGTTTAATTGAAGTCATTCGCTTTTCACTAATTTCAATATAATATCTTGGGATGACCCTGATATCCTCACCACTTAAAACAAATCCGTAATAGGTTTTAACCTTTTTTATGCTGCAGGGAAACCAAAGTATAATCAGTTATGCCAAATTGTCATCAAATATTGAAATATGGGTCCTTTACTTACTGTGTTTTTATATTTTTATACATCAATGGTTTCTTAGATATCCTGATATATGAATTTAAGTCAAATTGAATTTGATCTCTCAATTGACCATCACCACAATTATTAATCAATCTGAATGCCGACAAAGTCAGAAAAATTAATTTGTACATTGTCTGAACAATAATGGATCACCAAATTGCACAGCACAGACAGGAAATTTGGAGACTTCATGTCCAGCCTGGATTCCATTTTGTTCTTTCCGACACCGCTCCCCAGCACTACCACACGTGGATGTATCCTTGAAGCGTATTTAAAAACCTTTCAGTGAACACATCCACGTGGAACGAGATCCCTTTTTGAAGATTTAACCGCCTGGCTGATTTCCTACACACCACAGCATCAGACACTGATCTTGGACACACGCCATTTATTCACCCTTCAAAATCAGGAAACCGTGATGGGGTAAGGTGACGTGTTTCAGCGGTTCCTGTTGTCGGTATTTCTGTAAGAAAATTAGCGGACCGCTCACCCCACAAGATATTATTAAACCTTGATTGGAAAGGAATTGTTAATTAATAATTCCCCATCAAAAGAATTGATGTAATTGACTACCTACCATCGATTGAAGAATGAAATAATTTGATGATGGCTTTGTTCTTGCTTGTTGGTATAATTTTAAAATTTGCAAAAAGGGCGTAATCCACTGAATGTTGACCTGCTGACGCTACTGATACAAGCTGTGTTTGTGAGGACTATCCTCGTTTGAAATAGTTTTGTTCCAAATTATCTGCCCTTTATTATCCATCTCTATGTTTGGTACCCACCAGTGTTGTCGTCACATGTCAACTATTAAAGTGAGAATCAACAACAAGAAACATATCACAATTTACTGAATTTAGACAATTTGGTAACAAGCATGTTTTTGAAATTAGTAGCAGCTAACAGTGGTAAAATTGTCAAATGCTAAGGGTATGAAACAAACAAAAAACTCAGGAATTCAGAAAATTTGAGTTACAAGCACAACATGTTTTCAAAATTAGGAGTTGTGAATGGACATGGAGAACGACCAAACAAACGGGCAAGTTTTGTTTGTACCTCCTCATAACAGATAATTACTCAGAGGTGTAGGTCATTTCTTAATTGATGTTGTTTCAGTCACCCACATCACTAACTACCATCCCAGTCAGAATCACCTCATGATGACCGGCTAGGCCTCGTGGAGAATATAAATAACGTCTTTGGCACATGATAAATATCCTGTCTTGTTTTTTCTTCTGTAAAACAGCCGCAACAAAAAAGTTGATGATAAGTTGAAATTCCTTCCTGTCCAATTACAAGCTGACCTCCCTGGATGACACTATATAATTACAGAGCATCACCATCACTGTCAAATTGCATATTTTCATGCTGAGTATATTTTCATCCATTTTGAGTAGAATCACAGTAAAATTAACATTCCTTTTCTTTAAAAATTCAAACAAAAAACGGTGTCTGAGACATACGCTAGATATTTCAATGCCAATGCGTATGGTTAAGGAACAGAAAACCACATAATTCAACAATATATATTAAGTTGGGGGTGAAAAATTGTACCAGCGAAAAATCACCACTTTTTGCTTAAGATATGTCAGGAAAAGAAGATGCACACAATTGTATCATCTTATTAATCATTTTGAGCTGAGAATTCATCATCTGTCTTCCTGCTGCTCATCTTTTAACAAATGGGGTCTAAGTGGTATTATACCAGAGAATGGGATTTTCGTTACAAATTGAAACCTTCAGATTAGAATATGAATTAGCGCATCATCTGAAAGGTCATTTTGTAAATTGCTTGGGACACCCGGATAATTACTCTTATTTGATTTGTATGTTTGGCTGACAGGATAATACTGATTAATGTGGTCTATAATAGTTACTGAGACCTCGCTCATTTGCCAACCATTACCACAGAAAACATTAATGTATAGGCTTATCGCTGGGCCATATAACAATCCCAAATCTTGATATTGTTTAAATATTTTACGAAAAGAATGAATTTCCGAGCTTGAATGTGCTCACTCCCAGGTAAGGTCAGCTGGATAAACATTATGGTAATGCAAGCCAATGGGGGAAATACAGAGATACTCATCTGTTAGTTAAATAAAGTGATCCATGACTGATACAAACGTTGATAGCTCTACGTTAAGAAGAGTGCTTCGTTAACTCTAATCCCATTTGGGGGGCTTTAGAAGTACTTTACTATAAGACGCATCAAACTCACTCGCTGTTCAGATTTGTCTTTAAGGGGATGTGCTTGTCTTCCTGGCTTTTAGCAGATATTTGGTGCAGTTAACAGTTAAAACTGTTAACTGCTAAAACTGTTAACTGCACCAAATATCTGCTATCGTTTTCAGTGGCCTGATGTGCTAACAAACTGATTTTGTACAACTTCCATATTTATTAACCTTCTTTTAATTTCTTTTAATAAAAAGTTGAAGAAATGTGTTGGAACAAATTTGAGTTTGTCAATGAGATTTTTTCTTATCAATTCAAGTTTGCGTAGACTAAGGGTTAGATGTCTTTCATTACGGTACTTTATTGCTGTACATTACCCCATCTACTGTGTTAGCTTGCTGTCACATCAGTGTCTCTTTGCTTAAAGATTTATCAAGAGACAACCAAATTATGAGACCGTTTTTAATAGAAATATCACAGCGCCGAGGGAAATGCTATTGACTAAGTTTTGAGTCTAGACCCTATAAAAAGATTTGTGTAAATGGGGAAAGAGGGCTTAGTTATAGCAGAAGTAGAGTAAGAATAGTTTGAGGGTAAGCATCCGCTATTTATCACAGATTAAGCACAGTTTCATATACTTTATACGATGCTAGTGTTAGTCTCCGTCACATTCTGGTAAATTACCATGCCCTGATACCCATGATGTCTTTGGGGATGTCCCTGGCTAGTCTTTTGCTCATCTGGCTGGCTGATATGATTGTTGTCTCCATGATATCAAATATATTCCAAGCTAAAATGCTGAATTAAAACTAATATGTTTATAGAAATAAATCTCTTTAAGGAAAGCGGTAGATTTCATTCTGTATCAGAAATTGAACTGATGGCCAAATTTCATCATTTTCATTAATGCATATCATCTGAGCAAAACACAACAAAAGTCATCCAACCTTTGGCGTGTAGTACTTGACATACAATGTTTCACAAAAACATTTGACTTGCCATTCTGTAACTGAAATCAGAATGCAAAATTTAAAAAAAAGGTAAAAAAACATAGGCAATTTTGATCGAATGCTTTTTACCTACAAAAAACATCCCACAGTTTTGGGCATTCATCTCCTTGTCATAGTATAACTGTAAGTTTGTGATTTCAAAGCGGGAAAACCCTATGGGTGATACCACAATTGAATTTGGCTCGATGTAATAGAATTCATCTCCCCGAGTCCCAAATTGCCCTGGCTGCGAAATCTTCTCTCCTCCACGCTTAGCAATCATTAAAAGAAATTGATCAAATTAGAGGTGCCATATAAGAAATCTTGTAATCCTAACCGGTTTTAATTGCCTGATTTTGATGTTCTCTGCATCTGTTAATTGCTTGTAAATTACTGTGACCGGGGAGTCTAGTGCACAGATTACCGGACTGAAAACAACCGTCACGAGGCATGCGCTGTATCGAAAAGAAATCAAGACTTTTGTATTTTATTTTTAAGGAATGGTCAGTTTGGTAGAAAGATAAAATAAAACAAGCCCCATAAACATCAATGAAGTGCCATGCATATTATTAAAAGAAGGAGAGAGGGGGAGGGGCGGTCATTATATTCAGTATAGCATGCTTACAGTAGGACTATAGTTGGGATTAAGGGGTGATATTCAAAGAGCAAATATGTTGGGGATTTTGAAATGAACAACCCTTGGAGTTTTGGACCAATGACCTGAGTATACCCATCCCAAGATTTAGGGAGTAATTCCTGGATACCTAAAGGTCTCCGGCCGGGCCTATAGGAATAGGATCAAGTATGTTAGGAAGAATATGGTTAACTTATGCCTAATATTTGATGGATCCAGTCACTACTCTACTTTCTCCATCTTGACCTGTCACAGGGAACCAAATGAACTGATAATCTTACACTTCAAATTATGCAACCGACTGACAGTATTGCAAAATGCAATCCGTACTGTATATCATCAAAAAGCATTGTGTATAGATGACGCTGAAGAAGACGGACGGTGAATATTTTGATACATTTTCAAGTGATGCATCCCCAAGTATATGGAAGGAAGATATTATGGCTTGCAAGCCTCTCGCTAGTGCTCATATAGCATTCCCTACCCTCGAGGTACCACCAGGTTGAATAGAGTTTGATTATATTCTATGTAGAGTTACTGAGATAGAGTAGCCATGACCATCCGCAACATTTGATGGCAGATCGGTATTCATACCTTGGGCCCTGAAACGCGGTCACTTTCCATTGCGATGGCATCTATCGAGGCGAACCACGGATGGATTCTGTTACCTGCCGTGGCTGCCATGGCGCATAATGTAATTACTTGAAATTCAATGAAAACAATGCTGATGAGCGGTAATTTGAATACATTTTGATGTGATTTAACCAAAATAAATCTAAATTAGCAGCCCAAACAAATTATCCAATTTAAATGCTCATCGATTTCAATTGCATTGAATAGCGTGTATAGCTAAGCAGAAAACAATTGAAGCAGGGAAAGAATGATTTCCTTTGCTTATTAATTTGTATGTAAAATACAGACAAGGCTAGCCAGACATAACCCAACTTCAAAATGAAATATGACGCGAGGCGACAAATGTTCAAAATAGGAACGTGATGAAATGGAGACACCAAGCGAATCCGACGTATGGCACGTCAAAAACAGGAAAACATGCCATATTCGCATGCCATTTAACTTGTAATTAAGAACCGTGAATGTTTGTGACAGAACATTAAAGACGTGGCATTATGCCTCTCGCTAGGTCAGCGCGTCGCTTTCTCTCTGTCTGAAATAGCATGTTTTGGAGGAAGAGATTTGCTTATTGGCCAAGCATAGATGACACAGATAGGAAACGTCCTCGTACAACAGTCCCATCTCCTGAAGTCGTATCCTATTAATCAATTCGTATCCAATTAATCAATTGGACCTGATGGAATTTCTGTATAAACCAATTTGCTGCTTTACCCAGAGCAGACTGGGGCCAGTTTAGTAGCTCTTATCCATCTATGCACGTATGTACGGATAGATACAATAATATAGTGTAGCTCCACCCTGCTGGCATAGCTATACACTGATCAGCGGGAGATAGTGTGGCAAGTAAAACAAACAATATGTCATAGGGGTGAAGTGGTGTGCTGGTATATCGACAGTCCTCCGTATCAAATTGATATACAGTATATATTGTTAGTCATCCTGAATAGATAGTGTGTGTCTTGGTTGGTTATCTTCAGTAGATAGCAGCAGGATTGGTTATTATCTTCACCCGGTGTAGGGAGACATGAGGAGGGAAAGTTATGGGGTTGCCAACCATTAGCTCGTTGTCTTATAGAATCACTTAAATTATAGGAGGCATTCTATACAAAGCTCCAATTGAAAACCTGAAGTACTTGGGGTACCATTTAGGACTCTCAATGTGTTGCATTCTTATTGGAAAATGTCATCCAAAATCAGGCCTTTTTGCTGAAATAATATCTGATTTGCTATCTTCAGTAGACAACATAGACGCATGAGATGTTATTACTCTCGTTATTAGATAGCTAATGCTATCTTTATTTGCTATCTTCAGTAGACAACATTGATGCATGATATGTTTATTGCTCTCGTCATTAGACCTATCTCATCCAAACTGGTAAATATATTTGTTTGTGCTCGATGGCAATTACTTCATTGATATTGAGCGTTTGAATTCACTGTGATTGCATAACACTTAATGACTTAAAACAGTGTTTTATAAGATAGAGAGTAAGGCAATTTAATGCAAAGGTAGTTCAAAGTACATCTTTCAAGTTTATAGCTTTAAGCATTTCTGCTAATCACAGGTGCGATGTTAAGATTTTCAAATAATGCAACTAGGGGTATTTGAGTCATTATGTCAAGATTTTCAAATCGTGACGGAACAAACGGCTGGCTCGTTAGCTGCGACGTGTTTTGAAGTGACTTAACACGTTACACGCGTAAGGCGTTTCGATTGCACCTCCAAATCCATTTTGGCAAACGATGGCAAACGTGTGTACTTTTGTGACCTAAGAGATGAAATCAACACAGGGAAGACTCATGGTTACAAACCTCACCTTGTACACAGTGGTTCGTGAGGTGACCTTTCACCTTTGGACACTCATTGGTATAGAATTCAGGGACTTGTTTCTAGTATGAATATGATTACCAATAGCATGGAAGGTGTTAATAGTATTATACTTGAATGCTCATGAAACGGTGAAGAAGAAAATAAACTGCTCAAAAATAATTAATTTTGAACCAAAAAGTGTAGTCATTGAGTAAATAATGGGGGATCTAGTGACGTCTCTCCATCATTTGTTCATCTAGCCCAGCCCTAAGGTAATAATGTGCCGGGCTAATTATGCGTGAGCGCCAATTTCAATGTTGATTGTCAAGTGAAGGAATGCAGAGAACTGGCTGCGGGTTACTCCTGGAGTTGGATCCTCTACGTGTTTAGATTCGGTGGAACGCTTTTCCGGTGAGGCCATAATGTATGTTTGGTTTGTTTGCTGTTATTGATCAAAGGACTTATTAGCTGGTTAAAGATACTTTATGGAATTTATTATTTTTATATCTATATTATTTTTGTGACACTATGACTTGATGTTGAGGTAGCAATTAATCACGGTCAAGATAATTTTTTTCTTTTGCCTTTATTCCAAGATTTCATTCCTTGTATTGTTTGTTTATATTAGAGAATATGGGATTAGGATGATAAAGGATAACTGTGAAAACACAGTAATTATAGGCCCCTAAAAATTAAGAATCACCGCCACTGAACCGTTAACTAGAATCTCTTTCCATGAAGCAAATCTTTTATTATATATATGGCCCATTTGAACCATATTACATGAGCAAACTCACTACCTCATAAGAAATTGTGTTTCATCAAATTGCCTAAGCCCAAAGCCAAATCTAAGTCTTGCATGCTCTGGAATTCTAGCCAGAGCTGTGTGGTGCCACGGATCCTAAATTAAAAGTGATCATCGTGTTTTGATAGAAAATCGAACTAAAACGCTGGTGATGTTAAAACTAAAAGCGTGTAATCATTGCTTATGACAGCACTGTTGGGGAAGGTATCCACGTTTTGTTTTATTGAGAGGCTAAATTAAACCTTTTACGTGCATGAGAAAGGAATATTATGTTCTATAGGAGAGGGAATGAAGGAGGGGGAGGGGATAGAGGAAGGGGAGACAAGGTAGAAGGGGGATGAGGACAGTAGAGTAGTGGGGTAGAAGAGGAAAGGGTATTGGAGGAAAGGAAGAAAAGTAACTTCAATTGAGAGGATTACAGAGATAAGGATGGGGAAACAGAACCACGGAGGAAGCGTAATTCAATCGATAGAATTAAAGAATAATGAGATAAATCTAAACAGCATTGTATAAGTAGATATCAATATCACACAATTAATAACCAATGAATTATAAATAAAGGCATTAATAAAGGATTATATCCGTGCCTGACTATAGCATTGGTTTAATATCACATTGCAAGCGTTAAATTTCACACTGAACTTAACAACTGTATCTCTCAAGTGTATTAAGCCAGGCGCTTGGTCTACAATAATAACCGTTACGAGCGAGAAGATATGTTTTGATTTGCTTATATTATCTTATATTGCCTAGACTTGTTAATGCTCGTCTTTGTGGCGTTAACCAGAAACGGACGCTGTAAGCTTACTTTAGTTGGTCAGGGATGAGAATTGTAACACATCATTGCAAAGGTGACAGTTCCAAATCAATGTATTGCAAATTGGGACATTTGCCTTCTGGGTATCTTTACAATGTTAAAAGCAAAATGGTAGAAAGGGCAAAGTTCTTAAATCGTTAAATATGGAATGTGCAGCAATTTTAATACGTCTGTCTCGGAAGAGGTTAAAAACTGAAAGCAGCGAAGAGAGAGAAAACAGGACAGGGGTATTTAGCGTATTGACGATCATATTTTGTCGCTGCAGGCGGTACATGCAACTTATCGCACCTCAATATGCTACGATAATTAATTCTCTGGCAGTCAAACACGCCAATCTTTTTCAAATTTTATTTTCTCTCTCACTCTGTCCCAATAGCTAGGGATTTACCAGGGATTTGCACTGTATTCAATGGCATCATTTGAGGGGGGAAAAACAATTGCTTGGGAGAGATTCCTATTGAAGTTCTGACAAACTTTGGGCCTCCTGATTTTATATGGTATGATCTTTTCCATATATGGGTTAGTGGAGAGGGGAATCAATGAAATATGGTTTGCTTTACACAGGTAATATAGATTGCAGATGACATGACAGATAAAAGTGGATTGTGTTTTGTAGGAATACAGAGATGCACTTCTCTTATATTGAATTTGGGAACCGTGGATGGAATATTTAAAAGGTAATAAAGGAAGAATAAAATCAAATAATACAAACAAATTTTTACATTTGCAGCTTCTATGGGAGTATAAAAGAGGTCTTGAGCGAAAGATGTCCTGAAATTTCAAAAATGTTTAATTTGCTATGTTAGTATTTGCCTATAACCATATATTCCTTGACCAAGAACCCGATAGGTTGAATGACCCATTGCACATTGTATATACAATTGATCCTGCTGGTGTATTAAGAACCATCATCATCATTATCAGCATCCTCATTTTCAATCAGCAATAGAGGTCAGCTTGTAGTCACCACTTCCAATGTGCGTTAATGAACTGCCTCCTTGGAGATGATGTTACTGTGTAATATCTAGAGGCATGATGGCCAGTTTGCATTGTGCCTATTGGGGCAGGTAGTGCACACACCTTTGAGGTGATTGAGTAGTCTAATTTGTGGACATTTTTGTGCCACATTTATTTTCGTGAACCATAGCAATCGCACAAAATGATAAAAATGTAAGAAAATTGGCAAATATGTATTGAGGATGTTAAGGAGACACACAATTGTGGATTCCTCGGTGCAAAATTGTTTAGATTTTGCAGGATGGGAAAGATATATGTGCGCGAAAATAATCAGTTTTGTGCAGTCTTGAAAAGCCAGGGTAATTTTGTCCTCCTGATTATTGCACATCACCTGAGGGAGCATATACCTGGTCGCCCAAGCAAGCCAGCTTCTTTATGGCGCATTACTCCGGACATCCACCGATCGGTTTAGGATCGTGATCAATTAAGACGAAAGAATTTGTGGGAGAGTAAAAAACATACGCCAGAATACCTATGTTGATAGGAAAAGTGTTCGAGCAAGAAATGTTGCGCTCCTTAAAATGCACAACGGGGTGGCAAATACGTCTGCCTTGACCATCGGTTACGACGAGCTTTCGTGTTTCTAATTACTGATGACCTAATTAAACAACGGAGGCCTAGTGAAGAATCATGAGTCGTTGTCTGCTGTGCTCAAGAGAGCAGCAGACGATGTTTTTCATCATTGACCTAGTCTTACGATAAAGGTGTCATAGCCTTGAGATGGGTAAATGGAACAATGTTCTAGTATTCTGTCTATCTGTCTCGGTTATTACTACCAGTAGGTGTTCTTTCCTATTCAATGGATAACCTAATTGCACAAAACTGCAATCAAAGATCTAATCTATAATCGAGGCCAGTGACATTTACTTATCTAAAGATTGTGGCGTATTAAATAGCGCACCGATTGCATTGCAAGGAGGCAAGGAAGCTCAACCCATTTGTAGTATGTAGTTTTGAATCAAATCGAAATTTGGCATCAGCTGAATGAAGTTCAATAGACATCCATATTTTACTTTTAAGAGTTTGTTGATGATGTGTAATTGGACCCCCATCTGTTAATTGCTGTGGGTATATATGATATTATTCACAGCTCGTCACCATAAAATGTGACGCGCAACACAGTTTTGCCTTGCTTCCCTTGGTTTATCACACGGCAAATTGGTCCAATTTCAAATGACATTTATTTTTCAGTCCAAATTTGTGTCAACATATATTTTTGTATTGCCACACTAAGAACCAGAATCTGCAGAATTAAGAGTTCACTTATGATCAAGCCCACCTATTTTGAATGTTATGACCATTTGGGTGTTAAAAAGAGCAATAACCGATTTTGAGAATGACGGTGCATTTGGTCATTGAGGAATCTATATGATAGTTACAGTCATGACAGTATCCTCCTTGTATTTTTGACCACTGGATATAGGTGCTTTGTAATTGTTCCTGAGAGAGTATTCACAAATTGTTTAAAAAAACGTTGGTTGCCCACAGGTCAATCCTATGACAATACCATAAATATGACAATACCAACCCAACTGAACTTCACTGCTAATAATGACCTCACAAATGGCTAAAAACAGATGTCTTCATTGAAGACAACAGATGTAACAGTGTCCAATCATATCATGATATAGCTTTATGTGAAATCCTTGAATAGTAATACAGCCTGCTGTATATTATAATTAGTTGATGGATCCTACCATGAAACTTTATGTAAAATGGAACTTTCTGATCCAATAGAAGCAACATCTCATATTCCCCCATGATGCTTTGCAACATGGTAGTATCGGATATGCTTCATACAATTTGAGCTAATAGCACTCCTTCTATCATCACTTTGTTTAGGTTACAATTATTTTGAAATAAACTGGCCAAACTTGGTTTGGCGCCTATAATCAAGAGCTAATGATTAATTTGCAACATATAGACTATAGTGGTTTGTTAATAAAAAGACATTATCAACCCATTTTCCATTTGATGTCAGAAAAAAGAAAAAGAAATGCAAGATGCATTGTGGGGAGCATAAAGCATAGATGATACCTTCTCTCAAACCAACTGCGATCATTCACTCCTTCCGTCCAGACCCATACCCTTGATGCCAGCAGCTTGCATCCAACTGATGGCCACTCTAAACTGACCATGACTGCATTTTACCAGAAGGACAAAACTGTTTGAAAAAAGTTACAATATACTTTTCTGTGTGTGTTTGCTAATTAACCATGAAACCAATTTAAATGGGAGTTTAAACCAATTTCAGAAGCACGGTATTGCTTGGACTAGGCAAAATATGATTTGTTTGTTGTTATCTAGAGTGTCAATATGATATTACGAAACAGAATTTCCAGGTTTATTTTTCTCCCTCTCTCAACCATAAGATTTCAGATGTGTCCAACGTGACTATAGTCCAATGTTTGAGCTTGTCCTGCACCCGTTAGATGTGAAAGCTCATAAATAACCTTTCCAAATCTTCTTCTATGAAAAGAAGCAAGTAAGATGTCTAATGATGATGATGATGTTATGAAAGTCTTCTATCAGAGGATGAACAAATCATTTTATATTAAGGCCCAAAATTGCACCATTCCACATCAAATTATTGCAAATAAGGCTAAGGCTAGGTGAATGGCCTACTGACCAGTGGCAAACAGGTAACTCGCTGGAATGCCAAAATTGTCTGATTTCACTTCATGAGATTGTCAGCCTAAGCCTGATGACAGTGGACTATATCAGCTAACCTTCGGGCTAAATGATAGAAATCTTCAGGAGTTGGTGCTGGAGTGAGTGGTGTCACAAGAGCCATTCTCATGATTTATTTGGGTGTAACAGAAAGCTAACTTTCAGGGCAATTACCATTGAGGTATTGTATGAAAAAGAATTATCCAAAAATAGCACTATTTGGGTTGGGAAAGTAAACTTAATAATGGCCTGTAACAGTTTTACATGGTTAGGTTTCTTTTTTCTGCACAATTAGTAGTTAATGCGCCAATTAATGTGCGTCATTTACTGGTCAAGGTATTAGGTTGTCTAGTTTATGAAATGGAATATTTGCGCTATTACTAATGTGCACCATATGGGACAATTATGCCTAAAACGAGAAACGGAAGCGAGGTGAAACCCGCGAGGTGAAACTGTACAATGAGCTGATTTACAAAAAGGGTAATTTACTTCAATTTATGAGTATGATTAAATGTCTGCACTGCTGGTGTAAGAGCAGAAAGTGTGATTTTGTTGCTTTTATGAAATTTCAATTTCATTGGTTAGAAATATAATCATAAAAATTAATATCACAACATTTTACTTCAAAGCTAATGGACGGTTTAACGGGATAGTGCTCTGGTGTTTATATGCCAATAATTACAATCCTCCATTTGAAATGTGACAGACACACATCCAAGGCACAAATACGATACCCATATGGTTGAATCCAATATATATAGATATGATTGAATCATTCTAAAAGTAATATTCATAAATCCCATAAGAATCAACTAATTCAATGTTCGTTAAGTGACCAACCAAGCCCTCCGCTGGCCTTAGAGTCGTAATACACTAAATCCAATCTTGTGCAATTGTACGTTTGCTTGAGGCGATAGGCCATCCTCTGCTGTCCATCCTACCGTCCATCCAGCAGGGGCCATTCTCTTACACAGAAACACTTAGCACAACTTTTCCGCCATCGGCACTATTTCGCCCTGTCCCGAGCACACCGTATCTTTCACACCATAAACTCACATTAGATTACACGTTATTTCTGCAGGGGAAGTCGCTAGTATTTAGCCAAGAGAGCGAATTCCCTTTTCCTTGATCACCGTCTCTGATGGGAAAGTTGATAGAATTACACATTTTAATAAGCCGGAGCTTCTCCGATGTCATTGCGACAATCGCTGGTAGTCGTGCGATGTGTACCATACACATCTTTACATGCTGTCAGACAACAATCAGAACGACCTCTCTGCCCTCCGCCTCCTTCTTCTCATTTATACCAAACTCTACCAATTGAAAGTCTGCACCGGATTCTTTGGTTACATTTTCCATAACAAAAAAAGTGACTTGTTTCCATGACAATTGGGAGGTTTCCGTGTGGTATTGGAATGTAACACTCTATACCTACTACCCTCCATGACTCAGCCCACAGCGCTTTTTATTTTTAGCCCGATGCAATACAAATGTTAACCTAGTTCTGGTATATTTAAATATTTAATTTCCATATGGATTACATGTATGCAGCTTTGTTCTGTCAGAGACATTAATTACGAGTCGACACACGGAGGTATTGTTTTCAAAACAACCTTTCCCTTATTGTATAGTACATTACTGCTTCTATGTATTGCACTGAGGTTTTATTTTCATGAATTGTCACAAGTGGAGGCTCACAATGGTTACTGGTATGGATGTATCATATGACCCTACCACATCATTCGTCAAAAGAAAAAAGAAAAAATTGGCAGAGAAAATAATCTCTATTGTTTGTAGATTTGTAATGCCTTTTATTTAATTTGAGAAATCAATACAAATTATTTAGTACACTCAAATAAATAATAAATACAAAATTCATTCAGTCAAAATCAGAGAAAGTTTAGAGCAATTTGCACATTCAAATGGTCGACAGATAAACCATGATTCTGTAAAGTTACAGCTAAATAGCTGTGCCTTTCTTGTCAAATATCTACAAATAATATAGAGATAAAAAAAACCAAGAAAATTGTGGCACACTTTGAGTGCGAGTATATAGTTGATCTACCAACCAACCAACCAACCAACCATTCATCTAAGCAGCCAACCCCTCCCAGCTGGAGGGTATACGTGTACTGGCTCTATTCAATTGACTAAAGGGAAAGGTTCATTGTACAACGAGAGGGATTAAAGAATACTTGGTCAGGACGACTGTGAATGAGCAGAAAGCCATTTGAGTAAGTGGCGTTTATGATGTTGTATGTCGTGCAATATCCTGAAATATTACCGTCCCGAAGGCTTTTTCGTATTGCCACATCAAACACATCTTTGTATCGCTTGATTACGAACTGAAAGTTTTCGAGCAGGCATTTATTTTATAGTTCTATACTATAATAGAAATAAATCCTTTTTCGCTTTTGGGTGAAAGGTTTTCAAGGAGAAGGAGAATTGGAGGTGTATATCTACTTAATTTTAAATATTCAAGAGCAATGGAAGAATGAATGACAGGTCCAAATACATCCAAGAAATTATTATTTTTTGTTTTTCCAAGAAAACCTTGATGATAAATTTGAGCGTGGTGGGGTGGTGAATAAATTGGATTTCCTCACTTATGGCAGTGACAAATTATGAAGTGTTTGTCACATTGTAGATTTATGGGTGGCTCTATGGCACTGTGTTGAAATATGCCACGGATACGATAGTCATTTGTGTGTGCACTGATGCCTGGTGCAGACACAGGGACAGTAAAGATATAGAGGGCGCTATAACCAATTTGTGGATGATTGATTGGGAGGAAACAGCTGAGGAAATCAGACATGATTAAGTGTGTTGGGATGGGACACTTGTAATGTTATTGTAAGAATGAGATTTATCGACAGATACCGATACTGAAAGTAAGAATGATTTTGGAAATTTCAATGCATCCCTCTTTCATAAATACAATATGGATGTAGTGTAATAATATAGGTAATGTATAAATTAAAAGTGAATGAGCATTCATTTTCACTCTTGAAATTCAGATAGCTTGTAGTATGGCAAATGTATAATCATGAAAACATATTAATTAATTAAAGTTTTTGACTGGACTGGCCATATTATATACTTTGTAAATGAAATGTTATCACATTCTCACAAATTTAAGCAAAAAGTAGATAATGCGATATGTTATTTCATTCTTGCCTTGCTTCTTCGCTTAGAGTCTAGGTACTGCACTAAATTACACAATAATCTCTTGACAGTGGTTCATTTTGGATTATTTTACTTTTGCAAAATTATGAAATTAAACACTTGCAAAAAAGAGACTAATACTCAGGGCATCCCTTTATATGTTGCCATTTATTACTATGATTCACTGATATGTCCTCTTTAACCGGCAACATTTGTTCCTAGTACCTTTCAAACTACGCCATTTAGCATTAACGTCTGTCTGTGGGCTGACAGAGTGGATTCGATAGTAATTAGACCCAAGTGCGCTCGCCCTGTCCTCGCTGCTCGATCCATCTCTACTCCAAGCATCCCCCTCCCTTCACAATCATGTCCAACAATCCCTTATATGTTTATCGCCATCCCCAATCCGGCTGCAATAATCCCGCATCACTTGTCAACTCTGGATATCTCGGACCCAGTTACGAGCATGCTCTTTGCAACAATTACAATCGTACTACTGAACGAAATTGGAACAAAGCTCTGCAATTATCTTAGCTGATTTACTCTATGATTCATTGCGCGTTGATTGATGCCACTTTTTGGGAGGACTCTGTCGTATATGGAAGATGTCTCTTTTTGCGATCGATGACAGAGGTGTTCAGCCACACCTGTCTGATAGGTTTATGGAGCTAGTCAGTCATAAGCTTTTACTAGCTCGGACACAATTTTAAGCCTGAAAGATGGTATTATTAGAAGAAACAGTATAAGCTACCTCCTCCCAAACGCAATCAGCATTGGTGCATTTTTTTACCGTAAAACCCCAAGTCATGTTTTCTCCTTCTCAAGTGTCTTTTTGTGTTATTGTATGGGCCGTTGGTTTAGCTAAGAAGACAAATATTGATGAATTATTCATGGTACTACCATGACTATCGTGTACGCAATGTGATATTAATGCTTAAGCCCCCATCAAATCAACACCCTCTTCTGCTAAGTGCCTGAATCATCTTCCGCTGAGAGAACATGTGTAAATGACCATCTCAGATTCTCTATATAAACCTCGTCTTTTTTCCTTTCTTTCTCCCACCGTCTCAGATGTATGCAAGTCTATACTATCTAGAGTACTATGCTAAATATTAAAACCTACCAGGGGGTGTCTTTATTCATTATTGATTTTCTTATATGAAATCTTGAGAGTTAACTGTGTAGCAAAATAATTCAATTATCAATATGAATACTTCAGTACGGTATAGCGGTATTGAATCAAAACTGACACTTGATGGCCCGATGAACCAGTCAAGTTCAAGATCAGGAGGCGAGGGCGATAAGATGAAGGCATGTCGGTATCCTAAGAGCTATACTAGATCGGATTACGTGTATTTGCATTGGTAAAAATGTGGTGCATCGCGAGCACCAGCGCAAACATCAAATAGCAAGCATTGGAGCCATCGCTTAGAAACAATAAACAAAATTGACAATGAGGCATATTGATGCGTG
Source organism: Ophiura sarsii (assembly GCA_035610835.1). Classification (NCBI taxonomy): domain Eukaryota; kingdom Metazoa; phylum Echinodermata; class Ophiuroidea; order Amphilepidida; family Ophiuridae; genus Ophiura; species Ophiura sarsii. Next base: position 116,881,615 of record CM069441.1, on the reverse strand, counting down.
GCTTTGAGATTGAGCGAAGTCAGGTTAGGTACGGTTTGCTAGAAACGATTAGTTCAATTAGGGCTTTAGTTGCAGACGTTATTTAAATATTGTATGCCTGATGTCATTGCTTTATGATTGCCTTATATGTGTGCAAACGGCCAATCAGGGTGCTTTGAGACTGACGCTATGTGCACAGATTGGCTGCTTTATTTCTTATCTAAAAATTGAAAGACTATCGTTGTGGTTACTTTGATATCCTGTTCTTTGCGTGTTATATCGGTAAGATGTTCTGAGATGTATGAGATTCAGACGAGAGGAAACCCTCCTTGATATGACAAGGAGGAGACAAACAGTTTGGAATTCTGAGATAGACAATCAGGCGTCTTGTGAGGTGCCAGAGTATTAATCTGACTGTTCATTTAGGGCAGATTTGTGCAAATGGAAGAGATTACAAGCAAATCACTGTATGGAGACTAATAGGTGTTTCAATCCATATTTTAGAATTAATATGTCTCTTTCATTGTAATGGATAAGTAAATGTTCAAAATGATCCATGTGACAAGTAAATATACATCATTCTGTATAGAGGTATTAGCCCAAATATCACATACAATATTAATGAGTTGCAAGCATTACATAGACGTTTTGAGAGGTTTCAAATGAGTTTGGTACAGACAGTATGGAAGCATATTCCTAACAATCTATCCCTGTCTATTTATATTGTAAACATCAAAAATGGATCATAAACATCATCACAATTTCCCGCCCGAATATTCAACACATCACGGCGCGCAAAATTTAGCGGCTTTTCTTCGTTTAAAAAAATGAACTAAACCATCTTGGACATCTGTAAGCTATAGGTTACACTTAACCGTAATTGGACGCCCTGGTGACCATTTGGCCGTGTAAGTGTTGATATTTCACCATTGTCGGCCCGCTTTTGAGTTCATCTCCAAATGGACGCATACATGTAATACACGGGCGCTGTCTTTCATGCCCGGCTCGCTAAGCGGATCAAAATGTACAAAATGGTTTAATCTCTGTGACGAAGAGGCTCCCCCCTTACGCTTGCCTGCACGCTCACCCTAGGTGTCTGTAACACAACTAGTGTTGGGTGGTATGACTAAACATATGTAGCAGTATGTTCTGTGTAGGTTGAGGTGATGATCTTGAATTTGTCACTATCCATTTAGGTCTGAGGAGCAATCATCCTCTTAATCAATGTTGAGTCAAGTTCATTTATTAATAACTCGAGATATTTAACCTTTAGAATGGAATATTTATCTCCAACATAATGCATTTTAATTTCAAGTTGAGTAAATATACATAAATAAATGAATTAGTTGTTTTGAGAAAACATACATGCTGACATTTGATTGTATTTGTGAAATATTATATTTTTAATGGCCAAGTTATTTATTTTTATTGGGTAAAAAGCCTTAAACTTCATATTTATCCACACAGATTTGTTTCATATAGGTAGAAAGCAAGAAAATTACATTTTGTACCACCATGACATTTGAAAGATCGTACAACAATAATAAGATTTGTATACATTTAAAAAAATGAAAATATATGTCCATTCCAATCGATCTCACCAAAAACATGCCGTTTCACACTCTTGCGTTATCGCGTCGGCGTGCTTAGAAGTTGAAAAAACTTGACACTCACAAATAGCTTCTGACGACTCATAGGGCATAAATTGAATTTGGATAATTTCTAAATGATATTAATAAATATTGTAAGAGGTTACGACTTGGTAGGGCGTTATTTTCTGTGAATTCTGTTTTTGTCGTCTATAATTAAAGAGTCCTTGTCAATTCACCACTACGCTCCCAGCGGGGTCAGCCGTGGCCCATCGTAGTTGCCCATCGTTAACCCGCATAAGTAGCGCGGGTCATTATAGTCGTTAACAAAATAGCAATATCCGATGTGTTGATGGCAACGCAGGAATTCTATGTCTTAAAATATGCGCTGTGTGTTTATCATCCAGACACGTGCCCTGATGCTACCAAACACCATATCTGTAAAATTGATTTTGTTTTTTTGATGATGAGTCATAAAGCTGGGTAGCAAGGGTCTAGAGGAATGTACGTAGCTCTGGGTATACGTTCATTATCATCAATTTAAATATTACGCCTCAAGGGGATGCTTAAGATTATCAAAAGCGAACTATTTCTTCTAAATTAAGATCTTTTTGTGGATGCGCACTTTGTAAACGATACATGCTTATCATTGTCGAATTGTATTAAATATTTCATTCTGAATAGCACCATGTGTTAAATGGAATAGAAGCATTATATGTAATTGGAGATCATGATGAAAATTTGATAGTCTAGGGAAACGAAAATAAGAGATCGGATATCTTTCACGAGCACTGCTCTTACTAAAATTGAACTCATATAATCAGCTGATCCTTAAACAACCATAACTCTCAATTTTAATTACATGCACTGCTCCATGTGTTTAGCATAGGTGTATATATAATCTGGGAATACTATACAATTTTTTGTTCACTGTTGACTGTTGTCTCTGAGAACAGAAAAAGTAGAGAGATTTTCTAGCAGATTTATATAGCCACGTGGGTTCATGACGATATGAAGTAACAACAGTAATACAAAACAATATCAAAATGATATATCATAATTTTGTTTGCATCGAAGCGGCACTTCAGTTTACAGTGGTCCATATATATATGCTGTCATCCAGAAGTCATTTATGAATGACTGTCTATAAGCTTACAGAATATGGTTACTATGCTTTGATCACATTATAAGAGAGAGATGGCTTGAAGGGGGAGAAATTGTCTTCGATCGGAGCGCTGAAATACAAGATGCGCTTGTGAAGCGAAAAATGAGCTTTCCAAACCATGTCATACATGTAGCTTGAGGACAGGTTGCTGTGGGCACACAGGTGTAGAAACATCCAATGCGACATGCTACGTGGAAGAAAAAATAACGAGAGAAAGAGAGTAAAGAGAGGGGGACGGGAGGGAGAAAGTTGAAGAGTGAAGCGTAGAATGATTTGTGGGTTAGAGGCCAGGGGGAAGCTAATGTTGTGCTATTCAAGAGTGTTACAATATATTTCTCAAGATATCTACAGTCACCCGTCACCTTCATGAAAAACATTTGTTTTCTTAAGATCATATGTTGGGGTTATCGTATCACTTGTTTTAACATTTTGTCCCGCAGCTATTTGAGAAATTATGATAATATTTTGTGTATTAAACATTTCAAGGAAATTATGAAGTAGTGTGCATACATAGCTGGGATGCATAATTTTAATGTTTTATGATTGAGCTCCCTAATGATGTGATTCATAAAGTGTATGATATTAACCTTCACGATATATAATTGGCATATTTTTATTTCCATATTTCAATTTTCAGTACTTACATGTCAGTGTCATTGACTTAATTAAGAATTGGTCTAATTATGATAATTAACCAGGTTAACTATAGACTCTAATAATCCCCATCGTACCAGATTGAATTTTTTTTAAATCCAATTTGATTAGGCCTAATTGTTAACAAGTTTATGGTAATTAGTACTAATTTCAAATTTTCAAGTTATTAGTATTATAATTAGTCTAGTGTTACAAAAGCCAGACATGTTCTTTTGTATAGGTCTAGTCACGAGTATTTAATAAGGAATGTGCTCCGAATTAGAAAAAACAAGAAGAACAAGAATAAAAGAAAGGCAATCTGCTGGTCAAATTCCTAATTAAGCTTATTAAGAAATTAAAAGTGAAATTGAAATGACACAAATTGACTGAAGTCGATTAGCGACAGCCGTTCAAAGATAAACTACTTTCCAATTTGCGTGTATTATTTCTTTTCAATCAGAATGGTAAATATATATTTATAATAATATTTAGTTTGGGTGATTAGGCAAAAGTAATCTTGCTATTTTGCGCAGCTTAACGTGCCCCTCCTATCCACCCTTCAGTTATAAAGCTTTTGAGGTGTCAATAGCATTTCTTCCACTCCAATAACAAAATTGACATAAAAATGTTCTTGATTTCACTTCCAATAAGTGTGATCTGCATAAATCCCTTGTCTTTGTGATTGCTTATTTATATTATACCACCAGTCAAGCAGTGAAAAGAAGGAAGGGAAATAAATCTGACTAATTGATTTTATTTTGAACAGCAAGGCTAAAAGCATTTGTGGATCAGTTCTAAATTGTGTGTTTATTCAGCTTGAGATTAAGCGCTGATCTAGGTTGATTCCACAGTAAGGGATTTGAGCTAAAGGGCTTTAGGGAAATAAAACGAGCTAATTGTGGCATGACTAGGAGCTTTCTACATGATAGTTCTGTTGCCCGCAAGCCACAAACCATTGACATTAACCCCCTTTTTGTGGATAATTCGTCCAGCGTTTTGGTTTGTGTCCGGTAATTGAAACCGGGATGGTCTAATGCACTGGAACAAGTATTTCTCTATTTCTTTTGCTTTTGGAATTAATCTTACTGAGGACCTTTTCTTTTAGCAGGCACAAAGTCAAGTTAGACTAAGAGATGATGGACTCCCTTCTATTACAATACCAGGTCTATGATTGGATTGAGCTAATGTAATTGTGGTGGGGGTTTTCCAGCGTAATCTATATGACTTAAATGGATTTCGTTTTGTTGGTGAACCAAAACGGAGACATGATAAATCATAGATGCCATCAATCATGGTTAGGACTGTTTTCGCATACAATCGAAAACATTTATCAAATACTAATTACCACTGTATAATGGAATTTGACTTTAATTACAATAATGGACCTATTCATGTATGGGTTAATTGAGTATTTCAATTAATAATAATTGTGATAATGGGGAGGGTGATATTTAATACCTTTCTCCCCAGAATCAAAGCCCTCACTTTGTCTTTTAGCTCTCTTGGATGTAATTGCTGTGTTAATGATTGATCCAGAAATTAAGGCTGGAAGTTCAGTGATCTTACTTGACCCGATATTTACCTCTTACCCTTATCAATTAATACGATCCAAATCAAAATATGAATATAAATTTCATATATTTAGCATGTTTAGAGCACTGGCTGATGAACATAATAGTATAGAAACAAAGGGTCTCTGTATTATTAACCAGGGGGGAAATGGTTCAAGCGAGCTCTGGCTTCAAAAGTTCCTGTCAAGAAATTAATCTTGATCCTCATCAAACAATTTCCTTACAAATGTCTTTATCTTTCTAAAGATAGTCCTGAAGATAACCAATGACTGACAACCAATCACAGCTTACAGTGTACAGTGTACTTGTTGGCTTAACTTTTGCCATTTTCAGTTTCCTTTATTTTGGAAAATCTTGAATCACAATAAAACAAATGGAGATCGCCCGAGTGCCAATCGCGAGTTTGATCAAAGATCAGCATCAGAGATTTGCTGTGATTTCTACTCGAAGCAAAGAAATTTATTTGTTGGAGCGTGAATGTATAATAATTATGCGTGTGTAAGCGATGCTTATCCTTCTCTTCACCTGTCAGATGGGGTTGGACTCAACCAACCGTGTGGAAAATTGCTCTCTTTATCCTGCTGGCGAGGGCCTGTCATTCTGACAAACACTCCAATTTCAAATGGGGTATGATATCAAGAAAGGCTTGTTTAAGAGGCTATATAGGATAGCTTCCAGGGAAGTTGAAAAATAAGAAACACCTTATACTACCACTATGCAATGCACTGATTCACATTTGCAAGGGTTATGATTACAATTCAAATAAAGGGAGGGATTTTATAAAGCTGGTTTTGTGTAGTCTATTCAACCATTGATAATAGTGAAATAACCTTGGCTTAACCTACCTTAAGTGCGGCATTTTGGTCCGCTACACAGTGACATGAATGAATGAATGTGTGGACATTTCTTACCAAAGTCAGAAAGAAAATATTGATGAATGTATGAGAACACATATAATACTTACATATTCATGAAAAAGAATTTATTTTTATGATGTGATAAGTTTGTGTTTTAGTTGAATCCCTTTTTGCACTGACAAAGAAGATTGTATTTTTGTCTGCTCCAAACGACATTATTTATGATAGTCCAGCAAATAACCCCAAATTGTTGTCTTATAGAAACAAGGTTTTATTTTTGCTTGGCCATACAAAAGCACATTATGTTGAGCTTCCTGATCTACCCCTGAAGCCACTACATTCATTCAACAATCGAATCCAGCTTTACGACTTGTTTGATACTACATCTTAGGCAATATGCTGAAGAAACTACCATACATCAACAGTTTTCCAAAAAGTCCTAGCACATTTTGTTTTGAAATAAAATATTGTATTTAAGCTTATGGCATTTTTGTAATAATATCTGAGGGTCAATGGGCCTTCAGAATGGGTTTTTGTTTGAGTCCAAGTTTTTCAGTGGTTTAATACAGACTAAATGGATCAATAAATGTTGAAGGAATATATATGACAATTAAAATTAATACCTATTCAGTGTTTTACTGAATTTTGAAGGGCAAACTTGAAAAAAGGTTAATTATATTTGAATAATCCAAAACAAATGTCTTACTCTTAAGGCAACCTTCTTCAGTTGCTTATAGCATTTATGAATTTATGTTTGAAAAGTGTTCAGGTTTGTGCATAGCAAACAGTATTTTGCATACATTATTAGAAAAACAACCAAGTAATATATTATTTTGTTCTGCCTTTTTACACAACTTTCCAGGTTAAAGTGATGTTACGCGTCGTACCCTCCAGCAACCCAAACGACACCGCCACATTTGTCACCGTGGACCCAAGGAAGAAACAGGTGACCCTGTTTGACCCCACTTTCCTCACCAGTAACTATGTGACGCCCGCCAACAGACGCACAGGTGTGACGGCACCCAAGATGTTCGCCTTTGATGCCATATTCGGGCAAGATTCAACACAGGTATGTAAGCCTGTTAAATATTAAGGGAATGGCAGGTGGGAGGGATGGGGCAGGGGTGCTCAAAATATTTCGATGGGAATATGCTGCCTGCAAGCAAACGAAATTTGATGGACCCCAGTGTTCATTACTTTTTGACGTATGGATTAGAGTGTTCATACCTGGGTGTGCAATGTTTCCAAACAGTTTTGTGCTATTTTATCAGGATTTTCCTTGACATGGAAAGAAAGAAATTCACACAAAAAATTCACAAAGATCAATGGGGAAATCTTGTGTAGTTCAGTAGAAAATGGCAAATTCTTTGAGTCGAGACAGTTGTAGTTAGATCCATTGAACCAAAATTGGGTATCATTTGTTTACCAGAGCATATTTTCATAACCTTTTACCACTGAGTACCACCCCTCCCCCTTTGGTAAGCCTATAATGTCTAAACCTACTTTACTTGTCATCTTTTATGTTTATCAAATCAATGTGATGATATCATAAGGTATGATGTGTGAAAACCTATCAAGTATTGAGCAGTGTATACCTACCTACTTTCGCAAATGGAACCATATAGACTGAGTCATACTAGTCATAGAAAGAAATCGGTACATATGATGAAAAGAGGATTATCTCACAAAGTGGCGGTGGATGTTTAAGTCCCTCTAATGGCTTGTCTGATTCCCTTTTGCCTGCCGCACCACTGGCATTTACATGGGCAAAAATAGGTGAAGTTCACAGGGTCTAGGAATGTCATTGTAGTTGGTAAAAGGAAATGGTTGATGTTATACCTGAGGGAAGAGTATGTACAAAGTGGCAAAGTATCTTAAAAGTAAAACTATAATAAAAAATATAGAATATTCAACCGTGGAATGATGAAATTCCTGTTTATACGTTGACAGGTGAGTATTTTTATTTCAATTCACCTTACAACTAGCGGTCCGTATGATGAATCTTAGAATCTTAAAGGTTGACCCTCCCACTTACCTTATCATACTGATTGCATCAGGGGGAACTGGGAGCATCCTCAAAGATGGAAAGTGTGCAATGTTTCCAAACAGTTTTGTGCTATTTTATCAGGATTTTCATGACATGGAAAGAAAGATATTTTAATTTCAGTAGCATCCAACTTATTTATCCCTCCCCTTTCCCCAACCTCCACCAGATAGTTCTCATTAATGCCAGTTCCCTGTTTTCTCCTCTCCTCACAATCCATCCATGACACCTTCATTCCTCACCTCCACCAGTTAATCAAAAAAAGTTCATTCGTGTTCAATTCAGTATAATACACTTTAATTCCAATTTCAGATCAAAGAGTTTAATAAACTTAGGTGTGATTGCTTCAGCCGGTTCTCTCTGGAGTCCCAATCCGCCCAGTCCGTCCTGTACCGTACACATTTGTGCTAGAAGGTCCTATATGTGATGCACTGCTTTTGTTAATATGCATTAACATTTTAGTGATGGATAGAGCTACAGAGTTTAAAGTAAAATACACACAGCAGCTCTTTCATATATGGCTTATATGGTACTCAACCAACAATTGCTTCCCTTTGATATAATAAGAGCTTTACACAGATGATCAAATATAAAACATATGGCAGCTATTTAGTATTACATATAGTGCTCTCCTGGTATTAATCCTACAATGGCTGCCCTTAGTTACTTTGATAGTATTTAATGAGAGCTCTACACAGATTAGCTAAACCCACATGGCAGCTTTTAAACGCGGACCTTCTGTCTGCCACAAAAACGTTCACATTAGTATTGCATTGCACTGTGAGAAATTACATACACACCAGGGCAATAATGTGTAAACCTAGGGGGAACAAAACCGGATAGATCAATCTGATAATGTTTCTATCGGGCCCGTTATATCTGGTCTAACCATTTGATGAAGGTTGTCAGGATGTGTTACCAACGCTTGAATGCTGCACCGAAAACATGTAGAAAGAGGAAATATGATTTGCTAATATATTTATGCTCTGGTCACAAGGGTTTCATGAAAATGAACACCAAATGATCATATTTGTGAAATTTGTTTAGTATGGCAAGATATTTTGGAGTTTATTCCAGGGATATATGTGGTTTACATGGTTACATCATCATTTTGACATTAGTGCTGGTCTCATACCTATCCAGGAACCAGGAGAGATGATATAGAGCCCATTTACCTGTAATAGTTTAGTACACCTCAACTGCTAGTGTTGCTCATACACCTTTTGGATTAGTGGATGAGCCAGGCATGAAACCAGTGCTATCAAACATTAGCTTCCATAGCAAGCTGTTATAGTGTGACCAAATATCATTCTAGGGCTAATTTTGGCCATTAATGTATCGTTGACATTTAAAGAGCTACAAAGAGTGCTGTTGCGCATAGCCAGCTGAAGCTAAGAGGTATCAACAGCACCTATCACTATAAGTCTCCTTGAGTAAGATACAGACGTACGTGAGGTCGATACCTGTTATGTCACAGCCATGTGTGATCCAGACATTTAAACGAAAGACTGTAGCGTTATCCGCTCAATTTAGGAACCGAAAGAATCAATACCGACCACTATTCTCAGTACAAATAACAGAGGTCGGACATGCTGTTTGTAGATGTAGGTTAGTGTATTAGAAGAAGAACGAGAATTGTGTCGTAGGTGTTTGTGGTGGATATTGTTAATGCATTGATGGGGATCATCTTATCTTGATGTGGATATGGACTTTATAATTGAATATCATTATACCCCTCAAATATAATATTACTATATTGTTTGACAATTGAGTGCAATATTGAATGGCATTCACAAGCTACAAAGGTCTAATACAAGACCTCCTTATATGTAGTAAGACTAGGCCTATGTTAATCCAATAATTTTGAATAACACTAAATTTCTTAAATAAGATATAATGAAAATGAAAAATAATGAAAAATAAAAGTGATTGAAAATAAGGAATTATGTTGAAAAGATACTAATAATGAAAAAACACACAAATAACCCTGCCCAAAAACAAAACTCAATACTGCAGATCATTTGATAGTGTTATTTCGTTATTGACCAAATATAGATCAGTGATAGGCGTTCTTATAGAAGAGATGTTCCTTATGCATATAGAACACTCATTAACAAAACATCCGAAAAGTAAGGCAGAATCTCACCATATGTTAGCAAAAACACCCTCAGAATGGTGTGAAAATCATGAAAGACACCTTGCGAAGAAAAACATTGATTATTTTTAGAGCACATATGCCATCGAAATGTCACAACATTAGTGCCATTGAGAACCGCATAACTGTACACACGAAACCTATAATTTGATGCGTACTTAACCCCCATAATGTGACACAATAAGATCTGTGAAGTAAGGTAAATATATAGTCACAAATTGGTGCTTTAAATAATACATTAGCCCAGGTATCATCCCAGCAGTAGATTAGCATTCATTCAGTGCTACCTATGAATATAAATGTGCGCTGGCAATCTCGCTTTTTAACCATGTCTTATCACCTGACGGAGGTTAATCAAATCCTTAAGGAAATGCACCAACATATTCCGCATTCAAGCGGCTTCTATCTTCTTCTTACCTTAAATGATGTAACCATTGTAAGCCTGTTCTTGTCGTTGACCTCTTAAATGTGATGAAAAGAATTTTGATGAAAGGGATTTTTTGTCTTTGACCGACCTTTGCGGGTCTTTGATATATTTGGCCATTTTATTTGATGAAATAGTATGGTCCGCCGTGTTGGTTTATTTAAAGGCATGGTTAAGGTCAACAATTGTGAGCTAGAATCTCTTATTTCCCATCTGTATACTACAGTCTGTTCACTACTAAATAGGCAGCTTAATCTCATAATGATGTGAAGAATCAGAATAAGCCAAGTGCACATGAAAAAGATGTCTGATCAATTAATGAACCCTCTTTTTTTAATGAACCCTCTTCTTTTAATGAACATATTTTTGGTAAACCAAAATGTATAAAATTTCTAGAATTTTATTTTGACATTTTGATCTGACAATTTATCAGAAAATGTCTGTACTCAGTCTCAGGTAAACATATGTGTCCATTTTCATTTTGTGACATATTTGTGTACCGCCAGCCTCCCTTTGGCAATGTAAAACTGTTATTCTATTGCCCGAGATGCATAATCATGATCACCTGTACAAGTATGAGACACGCCAAAAACAAGGTGATGAAGTGAATAATTGATCATCAACCTAGGCCATTTTGCTATAATGTACCGATCTGATAGGCATAATGGTGGATGGTTTATTTCCGGGTAATAGCAGTAACAAGATGGTAATCAAACCATCTTGATGAGAAATTATCATAATTTGTTTTGATACCGTACCATCCTCACCTGGTAATTACCTGATTACAGCCAGCACAAGCCTTTTTCCTTATTGTGGAGATAATTTAGCATAAGGATCCAGACAAAAAGTACTCCAAATGAGAAACTTAATTTGAAATACTACACTGGTGTAAGGCTATCCTATTCTTGAGTAGAGTGGTATCATTGTTGGCGAGGGTCAACACAGGCCAACCATAACACATGTTATATTCGGTGTATAGAGATATTACGTGCGCACCTGTATTCATTCTATTTGGCTGCTGAATCACAAAATACTGGAGTCGGAGAAGGAGAGGTCAATGACATTTGGATCAGTGTACAAGTAATGGGTTTCACCGAGAAAATTGGGCCAAGAGAAAATTGAGCCAAAAGCGGCCCTTTTCTGTACCCATGCTCCTTGAACCGAACCTAATGGTGTGAGAGCCGAATCGTTTAAAGCAGTGCATTGTTTGCTTGGAATAACGGAGTGAACTTGTCCCCTTATACCTTTTTACCCCAGTCCCAGATGGGGAAATAGATTCTCGCTATCTCCTCTTCACCAGATAAATAGTCTTGGGGGACTACCTGAGAAGTATGAATCATATCTCCTGAAATATTTTATAGCCAGTTTGGCATATCGCCTCACAGACGTTTACCTTGTTTCCCAAATAGGGGAGAGAGAGATCGAAAATTGCCTCAATAAATCATTCAGAGTTGTGGCCAAGTTTGAAGGGACTTGGTTCGGCTCATTAACCAATGCTGAGAGAGGAAGCGGCCTATGCACGGTCTGTGTGTAAGGAAAACAAATCTACCCGGTATTCCACGTAGATGGTGAAAGATTTATTGCGACGAGGATAAATGTGTTGGTTTATGGTCTCCTGAAATATTGATGTAGTTGGTGTGGTATTAATAATATAAAGGTAGACTACCCCAACCATTAGGTACTTGATTAGAAAAGAGGTGACATTACCCAATGTGTCTGAATTTACCAGGTAACTTTCTGTGCAAAAGACAGACTATGGGGGGGGGGGGGGGGGGGGGGGGGGGGGGCAGTTAGAAACCAATCCATTTGAAATCCATACACCCCTTATGGAAGACATGACCTTAATCTTCCACACTGTAGATTTTAAATGGAGTCACCCATGCAGGTAACCCCATTTAAAATTCACAATCCCTGTGGGGAAGATTAAGGCAGTTTCTTCCATTCCATAGGGGGTATGGATTTCAAATGGAATAGGCTATAGCCCAATTTCAAATAGGTACTATAATATCACCAACATGAACAATCTTCTTATTTTTTTTATTTATCCATTCATATTACCAAAATATTTATCTTTACATTTTCATGGGAGGTTGCTGTTATAAATGAAATTTAATCCTGGAAACAATCCAGATAGTTATGAATTATTTGTATTTCTGCAAGTGTTTTTTTGTTGCCCGATACACATATCTAGAGAACACATTTAGCATGAACTGGGTGCTTATTTCGCTTTGAAAAAAAAAATGGGATTATAAAATTGATCATAGGCATGGTTATAAATAAGTATGGTTGTTTTGTAAAAAAGTCATGTTGGAATATGTGTCGGGATGGGGGGTGGGGGGGGGGGGGGGGGGGGGGAGTGCAAAGTATAATCTTTAAGACTTTGAAGGAATAAAGTGCATGTGACACTTTTATTCTACCATGTAATTAATACCTGAAGTCTATTTTGTCCCAATTATATACACATTGTAATCATTCCTTTCTTTGTTCATTGCAGTCTGAAATATGCGCAGGGAGTGTGTCTGATATTGTCCAGTCAGTGGTGAATGGAGCGGATGGCTGCTTATTCTGTTACGGCCATTCCAGACTCGGTAAGTACAATAGCAAATCTCGTTTTCCCTCGCCGCTGCCCCGGCCGCTGCATCACAGTATAGCATATTGAGAAATGCAACATTAATGTTGCTGATCTTTGCACATCTGCAAAACTTCAGCGGCATAATCGTGATTGATTCCTCATGCTGGGTGATAGCATCTGAGGTGAACCTATTTCAGAATGCATGGATGGCAAACCTATCATCTCCACAAAAGCTCCCAAACTCATCAACTGTAACCCGCAATCAAGAGAGGTGAATTTGATGGGGGAAAAGTTGGCAAAATCTGCTTATTTCATTGGTTTTTGGGTGTCTTGAAGCGCTGCATGCATATAATGACATTGCCAGGATAATATCAGTAGTATTTTTTTTCTTGCTTCATCTTTCTTTGTGTTTGGTGAGAATTATTGATATTATTAAATTTGTCACTCATGCCTTTCGATTCCCCCCAGAGGGTGGCTGTCACAACCCATTAGCCGCATGCAGTCAAGTGCACAGGGCTTGCTTTATCAACGTTCAAAACGATGACCATACAAATTTGATGAGTCCAAAATATACAATATTGAAAAATATTTATTTATTACAGTGCACACAAAAAAGCTGTACAATTCTTTTTTCATCAAGGATATTAAATGTTATGGATTAAAATCTCTTGATGATTTGTTTGTCAGGTTCAGTGAACTTCCCCTTGTGAACTTCTCTGTGGATAGGTTCCTTCCCTTTTGAAACATGCATGTCAGGATGAAAATGGCATGTAATCTAATGTGTCTTGATCATATCTGGAAATTTGTTCCCAATGCCGCCGAGAATTTTATAAGCTAGGCTTTCTATTAATAATTAAAAGGAAACAAAGCCTCGAAAATGTTTAACATTTTGAATAGTTTCACAGAAAACCATCTCAGTTAAGTGTAAAATGTGACAGCTCTGAACTGTAGTATTAAGTGAAATGCTGAAAAATATATTAGCCCTGGGAAATAACTCTATAACTTAGTACAATGAACAATGTTTTAAAGGGAGATTGCCCAGTTTATGCACTCTGAATCATTTTTATTTGGCTAAAGTTTATGACAAATGTTAGAAATTGAAAAATAAGGAACATTTTCTCAAATACAAAGCCTGAACTCACGGGCGATTATTTTGCCCTTCAATAGATGTCATTTGGCATATGAATGATCTCAAAATAACCTACTCTCTAAACATAAAAGAGTACTTTTCCACTCTTTCAAGGAGTTAAACGCAGGACAACACGTTTTTGAGTGGAAAAACACTCTAAAAGGAGTGAAAGGGGATTTTATATGACAATGTTCCAATCTATTGAGAGTGAAAAATTAACTTTCACACTAATTTTAGAGTGGACATTTTCCACTCTAAAACGGGTTGTCCTGCGTCCCTTCAATCCTTTTCGAGTGAATTTCCACTCTATCCACTCGTTTTACATTTAGAGAGTATGAAGAAGAAACTTTGCTTTATTACTAAGGAGGAACTAGTATAAGGGAAATGTAGAAAACCACAGATAGAGAACATGTATGGATGCTTTCAATCTCTTTAAAAATCCTGTAAATTCCCACAAAATGATATTTTATTCTCCCATGGATTCCACCAAAGGTGTCAACATGTTTAGGTGTAAACCTCGCCAGTATTCGCTCTACCTTTATTGGCCTGGGGTTTGCAATGACAGGAAGCCTATTGATTAATATCAAGTTGTACGAAGTAGGGCTCTGTAAATCGGCTTATGTAGTATATAATGTAGAACATGGGGACGAGCTGTCAGTCACTTTGTTTTTAACCGTGTGCATGCGACAACAAGAAAGTCGGATTGAATCAAGTTGTTGTGGGGATTTTATTTTGGTTAGTATATCCCCTGTTCTGAATGTGTTCTGTCATTGGAATAATTGTTCTGTCATTGGAATAAATGTTCTATCTTTGGAATAAATCGTCTGTCATTAGAATTAATGTTCTGTCATTAGAATAAATGTTTTCCAACAGAATAAAATAGATATTCTGTCAATTTGCCTTGGTGCCACACTCCTATGCCCAAAATGCTCATAATTTGGCTAAGCTCTTTTCAAGTCCATTTTAAGGCGCATTTGTAAAATCGTAAACTTGGTAGGTTGGCTGTGTAGTATGTTTTATATCATAGAGAAGGGCTGAATGAAGGCTGGGGAGGGGGTTAGTAGAGAATGTATAAAGCTTGATGGGGTTATAAAGAAAGCTTGATGGGGTTATAAAGAAACCTTGATGGGGTTATAAAGAAAGTAACTTAGTATTTACCTGATTAGATTATCGTTTAGCTCATCTCACTGAAAGCAAACAATTAAGCGGTAAAAATGCTATTCCCGTTTTAGAAAATAGCATAAATGTTTTTAAATTCCCTTTATCGGAAGATTTGTAGAGGCCTCTTTTGTATTAAACAAACCGTCACTTCCCCAGTCTATGCTCATCGTCAACACACCATGCAATATTGATGAAATCCCTCTTGTTTAACGCGAGTCCTTCACGTACGGTACCCACGCAGACGTAATTAGCAGTCGAGATATCTAACTATTTAGCGGGTTTCTGTTGGGGTGACGGATCCGGCGGCCTAGTTTTTTCCCCTCACTTATATCGGATCATGTAACAGCACGTAGGCAGTTATGTTTTCGGATTGTAATGAATTAATAACATTTTCATTTAGGTGTTGATGCGTCATGCCATACTTATTGTGGTGTCAAGAAATGGCAGCCATTTTGAATGTTGTATCAATTTGGTTGAGAATGATTTCTTCCAAGATATTAAGAATGTATGTATCACTCACAATCATTTATCAAAAGCTTGATTGATAAGAAAAACACCCTGTAAAGATAAAAACTTACGAAAATGCTTGAATACAAATAAGGTTCATACAGTGAACATTTTTCTTTCAAGTCTCTGTAATGAGGAACACAGCTGCACCATCTACCAGAACTTGACAATCATACAATTTTCATGCCACAAACATGGCCAGTGTTAGGCAATCACAAACTGTTCATACCGCTAAAAGTTCATGCTTTACACTAGGTCTACTTCATAAATGAATGAAAAATCATGAACATATTGTCATTCAAAATTCTAAAAATCTGTCCAAAAACGGGAAAACATTTTCCACCTGAACATAAACAATTCTGAAGTACGGCCAACCCTATTTCAGTAATAATTGATCTTTAAAGTAGGTAAACAATCACCATTACCTCTATGACACAAAGCATTCCAATTAATGTTGTTGAAGATAAGTGAACATTGGCACTATTGTACTCTCCGCCTGAAAACTATTGTTTCCAAAAAACAAAAGAAATGCTTGCCCTTTATCGTACGGACCATTCATTCACGGTGGCGCCATATACCAATAACCACCACACATAATGCAATCCTAAATCAGATTTGACATACTAGGGTTACACACTTCCTATGTAATAATCAAATGTTAATGATAATTATTCACAACAGCAACATTAGAAGGGATTGAATAACATCACATTTTGTCACGTAAGTTGACATATCAACAGACCAGTAGATCTATTCTGAAAGGAGAGCGACATCAGCCATATTTGTGAATTGGCCTGATAATAGATGAGATTTGAAATGATTAGTGGCAGTGTACATAATTGGCCGATTTATCTCGTCTCAATTTCGCACTGTCTACTACTGTAAACAGGACTGTGTTTCAGTGCATTCTCCACAACCAGGGTTGTCACCAGGCCAAATTTAGTGCCAGGTAAAATGTGGGCAAAGCATAGCGAGCTGAGCGAGCGGATCTCTCGCGGCTCAGCGGGCCGGGATGTTTTTAGGTTTTTTAATGCATTTTGAGGGTTCCTGCCAAGCCTCGATTTTAGTGGGAGCTGGGAGTTTTTTGCCCCCCGGTTGCCAAGTTTTAGCTCCCGGTGTTTTCAAATTTTGCATAGCAAAGTATATGAGCGGGAGCTACTTTTATCCGAAAAGTTACAAAGTAGCTCCCGATTCACACGTCCTTAAATCGAGGCTTGGTTCCTGCCACATAATTTCTTGTTTTATCAGGCATTTAAATGATTTTTATCTACAATTTTTTATTTTCTTACATTTTTTTATAAATGTTTACCCTCTTTTTTTTTGGTGCCGGGCGGGCCAGCCCAGTGTCGGGCCCAGTGCGGGCAACTCTGTCCACAACATAACATGTGTACATAAATACAAATGTGTGAATATGTTTGTCAGGTTTATGGATATATTGTTCGAATTATAACAAATATAACATGTAAATTAAACAAATTTAAATACTAACTGATTTTTAGCATTTATGAGAGCAGATGTGATTTTTGTATTGGATGGTATTGTTTAGTTTCTCACAAGTACATTTAAATGACAAATTTACCTTTAAAATAATTTAATTTAATCTTAAGTACCATTTATGAGAGCGGATGTGATTCTAGAATTGGTTATAATGGTATTGTTTAGTTGCTCTACATTGAAATGACAAATATACCTTAAAACTAATTAAATTTAATCTTAAGTACAGGAAATAGAAAATATTACAATTGAACTAAGTATCATTGACATACTTTTAAAAGGAACTCAGATTATCATGTATTATTTAATAAAAATTTGATATCACAATTAAGTTAAACTAGAGTCAAATGTAAAGTCTTCTCAGAGCACTTAAATATGCCAAACCCTTTAAATATATGTCTAGAGTTTCCCCACTCCTTTCATGTAGCTAAATCTTTTATTGTCCCCACAAAAGTTAGGGAGGTATTTGTCATTGGGATTTGATTTGCAATCAAGTTGATACACCCTTTCCAAGTACACAACACTTTGTCTGCAGTGGGATTGGAACCCACCACTTCTCTGTATTGTATTGTTCATTATCAGCTCAGGGTGCCATAAGCTCTTCATTTAAATCATTTTAAATATAACTTTGTATTAATGTACTCTTTTTCTCTCTTCATCCAATTACAGGCAAGACATTCACCATGATGGGAGGCGATGATTCATCTCAGAATCTTGGTATCATCCCTAGCGCTATCTCATGGCTCTTCCGGCTAATCAACGAAAAGAAGGAGAGAACAAGCACAAGGTTCTCAGTGCGAGTCTCCGCAGTGGAGGTGTACGGCAAGCAAGAGAATCTCCGAGACTTATTAACGGAACAAGCAAACGGTAAGGAGGATGGAATTAAATAATCTGGAGTAAAAAATTACCACCAACAACAACAACAGATTATGCCCAAGAGATGTTTTTTCTCCCTTTATACAAACTATAATTCTGGCTAATTACAATTCGCAAATCAAGTATGTGACGTACACTATAACTCAAAATGATCGGTAAACACATGTTGTGACTATCAAGTATCATATCGATAGCCAGTGGGCCTGTTGAAAATATTAATTTTGATATTTAGCAAGGCCAAAACCACAGCCTCTTAGATTAATAGAACATTGCTCTTTTACTGCACTAAGCAATAGCTATTATAATTTATGCCATATCTTGTCCGTCCAATTACCCATATCATGTCTTGTTTTTGATTCATAGGTAGCAATAATGGCTGTGGCACTTCCCCAGCGTTGTACCTTCAAGAGGACCCTATTTGCGGCGTGCAACTCCTCAACCAAAGTGAGCTTAGAGCTCCTACTGCAGAAAAAGCTGCCTTTTACCTGGATGCAGCGATAGCTGCCAGGATGAATAAAGCAGGAAAAGGTGATTATTTGTTTAGCTTTTTGAATGACACGATGCCAGGGATATGTCAGAAATTATATTTATTGTCTTCAAAATTAGCTAATGATAATAAACTATTTTGAGACGGGTGTAAGGAAATGGATGCTTCCTCACTTGCTCAGTCACCAATTTGCTAAATCATGGTTCTATGCTCTCACTTTTCCCTCTCGCTGCCGGTTCATCAAATTGAAGCTATCGAGTAAAGAGCAGGCCGACACTCTATATCATAGCTCATTTAAGTACACAGAGAAACCAAAGATACATTAATACTGGTTTGTAAGTATTCGGTTTAAATCTGACTCACCGTGTTGACACACGGAAACTTATGTTTCGATATCAATTTTCACCTAAAAAATCTCTACCCGTTTATTGAAGCAAGAAAAGAGTTTCTTGTTTCAATTTTTTTGTTTAAACATAATGTTGACTCACTGATCCGCGTTCGTCTTTTTTGATTAATAGTAATTGCTCTCTTTTCATTAGTTGGCTGGTGGTAACTATAAATACTGTTAAGCTAGCTATAAGTCAGAGAGTGTTTTGGGTTTACGATTTATGAATGTGATATATATCCGCACGATGTCACAAAGCTATGGTTTGTTCCCCGTACGTAACATAAGATGGAATTTGTTGCGCACATCACGTATGGTAGACTTGACTGTTGAGTTCTTAAGAAGATATATAGGTCATAAACAGAATTGGCTGTTCCGTTTGGATTGGATACTCCCCTGGAGTATTGGGTCTAGTATGGCTAATGCATCTATTCAATGAACTCCTTTTGGAAGTCTTGGACCTATTATAGAGCTTGAATTTCATAAGTTATACAAATAAATGGACAAGTTGAAATAAGTATTGACGCCAGAATGACAACTCTATTTATACACAACTCCTCTTGAAGACCGAGACATATCGAGGGTTGAGCGCCAGAAGGCCGTAACTCAATTTTTGGGAAATTGATATTTTGGTACACAAATAATCCATTTAACCTACATTTTCAGAACCATAAAGAGATAACTCATAAACCAATCTTAATTTGACTAAAATTAGAGTTATAAGTTGGTTGCTACAGTGTGTTGTAATGAGTCCCAAATATTTGAAAGTCGATTATCTCAAAATAGCATTGCTTGAGTTAATGCCTTCTGGCGCTCAACCCTCGAGATTAGTAGAATTTGTGTTCTGAATGTTCTCAAACAGAAAGGAAAATCAAAACGGCTGAATTTGGTCTGAGCCATTCCATTTTACATTGTTTGCAAGGCATATACATAATGAATATGATACAACTGGTGTTTGTACTGTGACTGGAAGATCCATAGGAGTATGACTGTCAAATGGAATAGCTCATGAATGTGAATAGGATTCATAAGACCTGGACAGCACATGGCCTTTTCAAAGAGATATATATATAGGTCATACACAGCATACAGGTACTCTGTATCTTCGAGCTCACCGGATATTGTTGTATTTAGGTTTGGGGATCAATATCCAGTGATTGCTAACATACTTAAAAGCCGTGATTAGCTTACATTGTGTAAGATGTTGTTTGTAGATAAATGCATTAGATGGCATAAACTTGTAACACATAAAGTAGTCTGCTACAAATGCAATATGGATTAAAGGGAGACGGTTTCCTTTGACCTTTTGAAAACTTATTTTGTTGTAGAATTTGGGAATTTCGTAAAATTTTTGAATTTGCAGTGCAGTGTCATTTTTCGTTTGGCAAGCTCTTTGATAAACAGAAATGTCAGCCCTATGAATTTTTCATGATTTGTTAAAAAACATCCCATAGAGAAGCGAAATGTCACAAAACAACAAGATCAATTCAGGATTTTCGCTATGAAATATTTATTAACTTGACATTTGGAATTCCGATAAAAAATCTGTTCAAATGTTCATTTTCAGATGAGTTTGCAATTGTGAGTCCAATCCAAACACAAATTCCTATTACAAATCGACATTTCTAAGAAGAAATTTGCACTTCCAAATGTATTCGCTCCAAAGAGTTGATAGTTTTGCCAATTTGGGCATACTGTGTCAAAATTAGCCCAGAGAGCAATTGAAAGGCTATTAATGTTATTGTTATCTCAAATTTTTCCCACCAAATTGTCTTGGCCAAATTTGTTAACTTGCTTGGCCAAGTGAGTACCATATGGCCATGTAGGGATCAATGCCCTGCACACTTTTAAGTTGAACTTGATTGTTATCAAGCAAACTATATTTTAGACATTTTTCACTTTAACTTCATGTCTTCCTCTATTTTCAACAGAAGAAAATGATGACTCAAAGTATTCTCACATGCTCTTCACGCTCCACGTCTACCAATACCGCATCGACAAGTCTGGCGGCAAAGGAGGCGTCATCGGCGGCAGAAGTCGTTTGCACCTGATCGACCTTGGCAGCGGCGACAAAAGCGGTGGCAAGATTGTCAACGGAGTGGCGCTCTCCTACTCGGCTCTTGGTCAGGTTATACTGGCCTTGATGAACAACGCCAAGCATATACCAAATAGGTATGTTTCCAAAACTGTAGAGATAAGTTTGACGATCTAACTCAAAAGATAATCATATAATAATATAAAGATAAGCATGAGGATCTTACTCAAAAACTAAAGCATAGGGTAAACTACCAATACTACAAATACTATAATACTACCAATGTCAGCAATGGAGTTAGGCGGTTAGGGAAGCATTTTTATCCAAAATCATTCAGATTCATTCCCTCTAGTTTCCCCCTCCATTTGAAATTTTGTTACAGAGATAAAAAAGGAATGGATTTGGTATTAAACATCCTTTCCACAACACTGGACACTACCTCTTACCCCTTCCTCCCCAAGATGTGGGTGGCTAGTGCCACCATTGCATACCACTAAGGTTAACCTGGATCTGACCTTGTGCTGGCTCTCCACATAACTGTCACCCTGCTTGGGTTTTTGTTCATGGGAGTAACTTCCAAAAGGAGGCCAGAGGAGGGGGAAACTTTCTTATGTGAGAAAAAACCCTGAAAATCAAAGAAAACCTGCTTGCATATGTTATTTTGTTTCAAAACACGGTAGCAAAATTGGGTCAAATATTGACTCAAGTCAAGAAGATCATCAAAATAGATTGCCTGACTCATACTTAAGAGAAAGAACAAGTGGTGAAAAGGATCTACCTTTCGTTTCCCGCCCATACAAGCATGAAAAGGAGGACAAAGTGTTGGGGGCATACTTTTGTAGGTCACACGACACACTATTGGGGGAAAATAAAGCAGTTCCTGCTCCGCATTATTTTATGGTCCACATTTTATCAACTTTTACTTTATACTGTAAAGTATTTTATGAGGGGATGTATAATGGACCGTGATGCTCAAATGCAACGGGGGAAGTCCTGCGTGCTATAAAAAGGAAGAGGGTTCAATTTTAATTAAGAAAAAATAGGTCACTTTACCCAACCCAGTGTTGAACTACCAAACAGTGGCTATGGAACCAACCTGTCACAAAAATACAGCAATTTGTCCACACACAGTAGCATATATATCGCCTGGTTTCCATAAAATAAGCAGGTCTTTAATCTGCTCTTAAACATGAATCTCCTTGACATTAAGTAGAATGAAACTCTCATGTCTCATTCCATACCTACATCGGGGGGGGGTCACTCAGATAGTTTTTGGTAGGGATGTGCCGTTAGCAAAATGAAAATTTACCCAAACATTTACCAATTCTTGAGGGAAAATGGACTCATATGTTGACCAGAGACTCTAAAATGTCTGTGAAAATTTGTGAAAAATAGCAAATTAAGGATATTAGACCCATAAATTTACCAAAAATGGCTATGAAAAGGGGTCATTCATTTACCAGACTGGTGAAAATTGGACCCTATTTGGCAGCACATCCCCATGACATCATATCCACTAAGTGCCCCACCCCCCCCCCCCCCCCTCGGATCTATGTATTCTCACATTTTGTCCCTCATAATTTATGGCATATTTGCTCCACATTTTTAGATATACCATTTTGCTCCTTCACTTCAGCACCATTACACCTGTTTCATTGCATAATTATTCCTATATTTCAGGGATAGCAAGCTGACCAGATTGTTAAGGGAAGCCATGGGTTCTCTGACATGCAGGACTGTCATGATTGCCCATGTATCAGCCGCCATACACTGCTATAGCGAAACGATGGGTACCATACAACTGGCATCTAGGATACATCGTATGAGGAAAAAGAAATCCAAGGTTAGTGTAATGATTTGTGTAGAACTTCAGGAAATTTCTTTTTTCTTTTTCTTTAAAAAAATAAGTCCTTGCTTCTCAAAAGAATAATTTTTTGTTGTTGATAAAAAAGGCCTAAATTAAAATTTTCCCACAAAGATTTATGAAACTTGATGAAAAATTTAAGTGAAAATGGATGTAAGCCAGTGACCTCTTGATTTGAATTTCAGATGCTTTACTGTGTGACGATATCCTTTTTTAATTTCATTATTGATATAGATGTTATTTCTTTGGCTATTTTAACCAGCATTGATCAATTATATCTCCATTTATATTTGAAATCAATTAATCAAAAAACAGAATCAACATAATTGTTTAACTGTTAGATTAACTACCTTTAAATACTTAAACAAATTATCAGTACAGTAAAGAAGGATAAGTAAAATTGTGAACACTAATCAATAAAAAGGTTAATTTCTAATTATACATTGTATATCTCTATGTTAGCAACGCAGACATTCAATTATACATTGATACGATATACTTCAGTGGTCGGAGGAAATTAACAACTTATAGTCCCTGTTCCCCGCTCTCTCCCGTCCACATTTCCCCGTAGCCATAATATCCCGCTTGCAGATTTGACAGTGCATGGAAGAAACTGATCACTAATTAATTACCAATTGCCCATAACTCTTCCAAGGCTGTGCCGGTGTTAATGGCGGTAAATTATAACCGGGTTTTGGGATGCGGTATATTTGGTCCACACCACATTTCATAGAGCGGATGGATGATAATGAGAGTTTGATGAGGTGGTAGTAAAATGGGACAAATTGGGCCGATACTGGGTTATTATCATTATTAATGATGCCTTAAATAGAGTCCAGATGGTTTAGAGGGATACAATGTGATAGGTTAGCAAAAGATTGTCATTTATGTGACCATAGTTTCTAATATTAGATGTAAATTTGGTAATAGAGACCTTTATATAATTTCAAGCCATTTTAAACATTTAAAATTGTGTTAGTATTATAACAACTCCTGGGTGTTAGCCTTGGAGTAAGGGTGTGCCCCGAAGGGTGACTAAGTGAGACATGGCACAGATTGCCACAGAATTTGGCATGGGGAGGGGGAAAGGAAATGGTGATAAAATTGGTTTCCTGCAGACTAACTTCATTATCTTAGGTGTTAATTTGTCCCCAATATTCTTTCTTTCTTCATATTTGGGGTGGTTGAACACTACAGACGGCTAACATTAATTACTTGGAATAACGGACAACTTATTTTTACGTAAAAATTATTTTTGTGAGTTTGGAGATTTGGAAATAACCTCAAGTGTTATCCTGTTGTACAAAATCTGCAAGAGGTATTATAGGGAGACATCATATAACTGCAAAGATAACTTTCCCATTGTTGATTGTAATACCAAATCTTTTAAAAAAAATACAGCTTTCTAAAAAATGAGCTGATTTTCTTTCACATTTTCCATTTCACACACTGTGGGAACTCTATGTATTCCAATCTTGTGGTAGGGCTGTATAATAGCTTATATCTTTGTGGCTTGACCCTGTGGATGAAGGGATTTATTTGGCACCAATAGAAAGAGACCCAACACTGGCCAGTAAATGATAATAATGTAACCATTGATTTAAGAAAAATGTTGGCACAAGTTGTGAGAATCCAAATATATTTTAGGTATGACATTTGCACATACATCCATGAATTTTCAGGATACAAAACTTGGTTTGATAAAGTGAAATCTTTAGAAATCTATGTTTGATTCTCAAATTTTCATCCAAATTCTAACCATTTGAACTTTTCTCACATTTAAATTTTACAAAAGCTATACATTTGTAAATACTTTAATATCAATTCTGTTTGAGAAAACTTTTATAAGTATAACTATAGATAGACATTCCCAGATTCCTGGACTAGATAACTATAAGAATGTCTAGACCTGTATCCCCTGCCAGTGCTGAAAATATCTTCCTTATCCCGGTAATTCACTGTTTACTGGATCTAAAGATTTAACATCATTAGTGTTATTTTAGGAATAGGATTTCTTGTTAGCCACTATTTCTGGAGTATTAGGGGGGGGGGGGGGGGGGGGGGTTGAGGAGAGTAAAGAAGAGGAAGGTTATGTTTAGGTGGGACTTGGAGAATAGGTGGTTACACATTGTCTGTTGTTGTAATCGGGTGAAATTGCAGGAAAATAGCTTAGAATATGACGAGTAGGGCATTGGCATAGGAGATTCTCTCTGGAGATGTTAAGTGATAGACAGGTTTGCATACTCTTGGGGATTCTTGTGGTCTAAAGGTTAAAACTGTTGTAGAACATAATCTAATAGTGCACTGTTTAATTGGGATGGTAGGGTATTGCTCAAGGAGTTAATGGTAGGAGTTACTCAAAATTAAGGCATACTCTTATGTATAGTGGGAAGGGGTAGGAGAATAATGGATGCATACTGCACAATGTCTGTCATTGTAATTGGAGGAAATTACATCCAATTATCTTTTGGTTGGACTGTCAGGTTTGGTTCTACCTGTTACTTTCATGGTTCTACAAAACCCATATTTGATCAAATTCCTAAAATACATATGTGACTTTTAAAATGTACAATTTTCAATGAAAATGGGGGTCATTAGTAAATGATGGGAACTGAAAGGGTGCAGATCGTAAAGGTGAAGGGTAACAGGGTGATCCAAGTAATCTCTGTATCCTCACATGATCTTCCTAGACTCAAATCTGTAGAAAACTAGCCATTTCTGCACGGAACATACTATATGGGTCATACCAGGTGAAGAGTAACAATGTGAACTTAGTTATCTCTTTAGATATTTCATCGCATGCTCCTCCTTGAAGATTAAAATCCATACAAAATCTCCTGTCCGATGATTAGAAATTGAGACTTAGTCACTCTGTTGTTCTCTTGGGTGGAATCAAATGGATTATATCGATAAAGATCATCTCTTTAGTGATAAAGATCAGTCTGGTAGTAGCATGGTAGCAGTGATACTTCCTCTATTGACAGACACACTGAAAAGGGTTAAAATCGGGGATCCCCTGATCGGTACTATCTTTTGAATCAGCAGTGGTGGTATTGAACTTGGCTTTTAGATCTTGCCGAAATGCACTTGAATTTGTCACACCTGTGTCAATTTGTTTTGATTTAAAGTCAATAAACATTAGGTTCTATCTAATTGATAGCGTGACTACAACAACGTTCGAGTGATACGATTGCAGACGATAAAAGGGCGGTGATATGATATGTGATAAATGTAACAATTTTAGTTAGTTTGGATACATTTTTGATGTTAGATAGGGTTGGGATTAGAGTTTACCGCGTTGCGGAATTTCAGCGAAATTCGTGGAATTGAGGTTAAACGTGGAAAACAACATTTTGATGAAAAGAAGGGGGAAAAATGCACAAAAAAAGTCCAAAATACAAAATTTCTAAATAGTATTGAATAAAACGATACGTAATAAAACAAAACAAACAGTAATAAGGTAAGCCTAACAATCTAAAATGATGTGTTTTTCTGTAAAGTGTATTTATTTTGGTTTTAAAGATCGTAAATGTTAAGCTTTCTTGGGGAAAACTACATCACAGAAAAATGCAAAATTTACAAAGCAGAAAAACACAGAATTCGACAGTTACAAAGCAGAAAATTAGTGAGCTTAGTTTAGGGTATATAGGAATGGTTAGTCAATGGACATCGTTTAAAAGTGTATAGCAGAGTGCTGAAGGCTGGGGATTGAGACTTTGTATCAGAATTCAATCCCAAGTATTGGCCTAGCT
This sequence comes from Ophiura sarsii, assembly GCA_035610835.1. Taxonomy (NCBI): domain Eukaryota; kingdom Metazoa; phylum Echinodermata; class Ophiuroidea; order Amphilepidida; family Ophiuridae; genus Ophiura; species Ophiura sarsii. The sequence goes on along the minus strand of CM069441.1, from coordinate 116,854,936 downwards.
GCTGAATGCTACATAGAAACTAGTCTAGGTTCAAACCTTGATTTGATTGAGCTGTTACGCTTTATTTCACAGTCTAGCATCATTTTATAGATGTATGTTGCTTAAGCAGTCCCCCCCCCCCCCCCCCCCCCCCCCCAGTATTGAAATTAGTCATACCATGAATAGAATTTAAATACAAAATAACCATACACTTACAGAAAAGAGATATACCATTTTATATTATGTAGTTCACCAAAAAAATGTAGACGGGTGATGTAATCAATAGTACAAGGAAACCTTTGGCCTATGGTGGGTGGATCATGCAATCTGTAGTATTGGTATGTGGTACAGTGCACAGAACCTGTCCAGGCAGGAAAATATAGGGAGGGAGTGGAATCAATTTAGGATCATCGTCGTCTGCTACCAGTGATTACAAAATATGCCTGGATGCCATGTTGATATAGTCTGCTGCTTTTTTATTTTGCTGCAAGTCCCACATCTTTACACCGTGGTAGACTCTTTCTCATTAGTCAGTGAGCCTATGGTGTAATGCTTACAGCTAGGGGAAGGGGGGAGTTCTCGGTTGAGGTATGCCAATGAGATTGACTCAATTCCATTGGCTTAGGGAGAGGTAGAGAAAGAGGGAGGGAGATATTAGATGGTACCAGTGTTGCTAGGACAATGAATTAGCAGCCTATTTGGGCTACATTTTGACACATGCTGTCCTATACAAACCAATTTAAAGACTATTTTGGGGTAATGTTTCACTACAAATTGGGCCACCTTTTATCACTTTTTGGCCTACTAGTATACAAACCGAAGGAATAACGAAATACGTTGAGTTACCTTTTAATGGTAAATTGGGCTACTTCAGACACTAATATTAATGGCTGGCAATACTAGATTGGACTTGATTACAAGGTGGATAAGCATTGCCAGAGGCTTAGAAGCAATTCTACTAGGAATATGGATAGTGAGAAGAGGGATGTGCTTTCCCGCCAAAATTTCATACGTGAATAATTGATTTCTCCCTGAGAATATTACACAATTTCTGAGCATTTTAAAGCGAAAACTATGTGGGCTTACGTCATTTTGATGTTAACCCCCAACCCATTTAATACCATCATCTTACCATCTGATGAAGTTAAATGCGCAACATTATTTTGTTTATTTGATCAACCAAATTTATTTTGCTGATAGGCTAGTGTTTGTTTATTGACAAAACTTTCCCTTGGGGGTTAAATAATAATTCACAGTATTCAGCCAGCCAGCGAGCGAGCCAGGGATATATTCCGAGTGTGATGGAATTTTGATGAATCCGTTAAATTGAAAACTGAGTGTGTGTCAGTCATAGTGATTGAATACCAGCTCTCTCTCTACCAGGAACGTTGTAATGAAACCATCCGATTTCATCAAGCGATAAACCCCCGGGTTATATTTATTCTACTTCTTCCGTTTTCCTCCTTACCTTAGTATGGGAATGGTGGGTTGGATTTTGTGAAAATACATATTTAATGCATTTTAAATGATTCCATTGACTATAATGATAATATTGATTGATTCAACAATATATAATAACAATAGTAGGAAGATGATTAATCTGTATCATCGCATGCATTGTGGGATAAATGGGGGAGAGTGTGATATATCAAATAGTATTGCACTTATATAATTAGTATTGTGATTCAATCAAAACTGTTAACACTTTCCACGCGGCAGGCGGCTGCAGACGACATTCCAAAATGTTACAAAATGTTTCAAAAATATAAAAATTGTTAAATTTCATAACCATTTTTGGAAACACCGTGTGAAATGCAATGCAATAAGTACAAACATGCCTAGTATTGGTTCAGTAATCCTTGAGATAGACTTTAAAAATTGCGAAAGGTTTCTGAAAAATCTGTTTTGTATATGGTAAAAATAATAGCCGCATGGAAAGTGTTAAGGTGGTTTACAGTTCCTGTCCTGTCTAGGAATGGATTATGTTAATTGTTATCAAAAATAATACAGATGGGTTCAGGAAGATATGATATGAAATTCAAAATGTATATCATTAAGCTACAATACTAAAACAGACTCACAGAGGTCCTGCAAATGTTCTTCAGTTTTGTAAAAATGTGACATCCTCATATTTTGGTCCAAATGAGGTGAAATCTTGGTTTTCAATGATATTCCCAACTTTCCAAAGACCCAGAATCTAAATCCCATGCATTTTGGTATCATGTGTGCTGATTTGTTTTGATATTACTTTTATATTACAGTATTCCAGTACCAGTTCATCAGGCGGAGAAAGTTCTTGTGACGAGGGACGTTTAAGACGCCATGGTAGACTCAACAAACACGGTGTTCGTGGAATGCGAGTGACCAATGCCCTTCAGCAGAGTGACCCCGAGTACATCTCCAGCAGCGAACAATCGTGTGATACCGTCATCTACTGTGGTCCAGACGGGAGTGCGCTCAGTGATCGGGACCTGACAGACAATGAAGGTCCTCCAGATTCTGTTCCTATATGGAGACCACCTGAACTAGACTCTCCGGATGGAGAAGACGAGGAGAATAAGCTTGAAGCATTGAAAGAGGAAGATGAGGAGGAGGATAGTGATAAAAGGGAGGATCAAGAAATGGAGGAGGTTGGAGCTAAGACAGAAACAACCATAGATGATCCTGCTGTTGATGAAAGTAGTGACTCTGTATCAAGTAGTAGCCCACAAAAACAAACTGTGAAAACAAGTCCTAAACAAAGCTGTCTGCCAGTGCTTGTGCAGAGATCATCCCCAACGAAGACGCCAACTAAGACGCAGGGTTCTTCACCAGTAAGAAGTAGCCCCAAGACCAATGGAAGTTTAAAGCAGCAAGTATCATCAACAAGTGGTAAGACGAGTAAAGCGCCCCCATTGGACAGCCCGCCTAGTATAGAAAGGCCTAGAGATCTTCCAAGCGGACTGGAACCAAGTGACCAATCCTCCGAAATACCAAAGCCCAATCTTCTTCCAAAACCAAAGGTTCCCCCGAGAACAACATCTGGGTTATCCACCATCAGTGCCGGATTGCAAAGAGCACAGCAGCTTGAGATGGAACAGGGTCAAAACCACATCATGGATGAGCAAGAGGAGAATGAAGAGTCTGCAGCTGTCCAAAGAAGTGATCGTCTATCCACCATCAATGAACAGACATCTGGGGAAGAAAGTGGAGAGCACAAGTCACCATCTCCTCAGAAAGCAGATGATGCAGACGCTATCTTAGGAAAGTTAAAGTGTATGGATCAGAGTTTATTCACCCAGCTTCAGGCTGTTCAACCAGAGACCCCTGGTAGTGAAAGCATCAAGGATGCAGAGATGCTACTCGGGCTTACTTCCACCGAAGCCAAACTCATGATGGAGCAAACACTTAGAAGTCTCGCTGCAGAATATAAAGACTATTCTATGCACTCTGTTAGTTCTTACGATAACCTGTCTGGTCTCTTAGGTAAACCAATGTCGGAAATATCCGAGGATGAACTTTCACTAGCGTTCTCAGAACAGGAAACTCTGAGTTTTGTGTCTCGCGATACCGAGGATGTAGAGTCGTTCAATAGCGATAATTTCACCGTGGATGATCTTCCAATGGGTATTGAGGCTATCTCATGTGTGCGAGAGTTAGAGAAACGATCTCTAGACTCCTATTCCGAGAACCCTTCCCTCTCACTAAGCTTCAATGGTGCAAGTGTCAAAGGCCATATCAACGAACCTAACCTTTTCTTAGACGACAGAGAAGAACGTAACCGAATGGGCACGCAAAGTATCAGCCATTATGTGTACTCTGATGACGAGTCGGAAGCAGGGGACAGAGATCGAAGGAAAAGGTTATGTGGACAAGTATCTGACATTGAAACCTTTGACTCAGTGTCCCTTGCTAGTCATGATTTAGAGGCCATCAAATCTATGTATGTGATATCCAGTCTGAATATGGACAGTTTGGGACTGCTTGATGATGAAAATGACCAAACGAATAAGGCGAATATGCCACAAATGAGCCTTGCAGAGACGCTGAGCTTCCTCCAAGACGTGCAAGATGAACCTTCCGTCGTCACCTATATGACAATCAATAATGACGAGCAAGTTGTCATGCGTGAGAAGCACCTAGCCATTGACCATCCTTTGAGGCGTCTTAGCTGCATCAGTGATGCGACTGACGCCACGTTTAGCACAGCTTCCAGACCCGCTAGTTATATGGACTTGGGACAAGATGACGATCAAGTACTCACAGATGGTGATATGAGCCCCGAGATGTACACATCTAAAAACTGCAATGGCATGAACGGGTCTCCAAATCTTAACATTGCGTACCCATGTGTGTCCCAAAGCTCGCCACTGTCAGATGTGTTTGATGTTACTCAGTTGTACAGAAAAGGTGATGTCAATGATAATCGGAGGAGTAAACAAAACGGATCAGTGCTTATGCCTGGAATTACAACCGATGTGCCAAATGGGATTATCCCAACAACTTCAACAACAATGATGAATATATCGAATGTAAGCCAACAATCTCCTGTATGGGAGAAGATGGATGCCAATACCCATGCTGCATGTCAAAGTGTTAATACTTCGAATGGACCAAGGACAACTCCGTGTAAAAGAACTATTTCGCATTTGGATACCGACGTTATTTTGCCAAATGGAGGCGTCAACAAGTGCATTCCAAAATCATGCCAGAGTAGCCCGGCACGCAAGGTTCAAGTCGCGGAACAAGAAAATGGAGAGGCTGTCTCAAAACTTTTATCTACTGAATCGTTAAGGCGAGATTCAAACTCGTCTCAGAATGTACCATCACCACCATCGATGAATTCCACAACAACAAGTCAGTTGTTGGAGAATTCAGCAGAGACCAGGTGCCAAATGCAACAAGAATCATATATTTCCAAATCGGGACCTGCCTCTTTTTTCAACAGTCCGCAGCATAAGACAAAGCTTTCCAGCACGGTACGCATGCGATCTCTATCGCATCAACCATCGCCGCTAATATTAAGTGCAGCGATAGCAAGGGCAAAGAAACAAATTGAATACACACAAGAATCACAGGATGTCGAAGGCTTTTATGATCCCAATGTCCCCAATCCAGAAATGTGGTTGTTACGGCAACCAGACGGTGCTCCAGACAACGAGACGGACGAATGCGTTACAACTCCCCATACCAACACACCCGCTTATTATGCAACTATCGAAGAATGCAAAGAACTTGACTCCATGCACGGAATGAGCAGTATGGAGCGCCCTCCTGCTATTGGTGCGTGTGCTGCACCTGCTTTTGAAGTTGAAGTTAACCCATGTTTCTCGCATGAATACGACGAAGTGCTCAAAAGCAATAGCTTTCAAACCCAAGGCCATAATGTCATAGTACAACACTGTACACAACAACTCGGTGAACCGTGCATGGGTTATCATGATCAAATCGAACATTCGGCTCTCCCAAAATCAAGACCTCTGCCTAAGTTGCCCCATCAAGAGGTCAGAGGTCACCACAGACAAGCCCAATGTAGCGTGAGTGATAGCGAGTATTCTAGGGTGCCTATAATGTCGTGTAAATATGGCAAAAGAACTGACAAAGCGCCCCGGCAATATGCCAGTGACAGCGAATATTCACGAGTGCCTGGATCGTGTGGAATGCGTGTGAACAGATCAGACAGTTACGGGCAAGCGAATCAGTTTTCAAAAAACTGTAGCGGCAGGCTACCATACAAATCAAACAGCACAAACTCTATCAATACGCAAAGGTGCCCCAGTAGTGGTTGTGGTAGGCCTGCCAAAAAAGCACCACAAACTAGCAAACTTCCGTACCCGAGCAAAACCTGTCCGGGCAAAAAATCCAAATCGAAGCTTCCCACCAGTTCTCATTCTGACCAATCTCTGATGCGAAATGCAAACAACAACACGCGGCCGTTGCACCCTTGCAATCGACTCGCGCACTCTTCCGATGGCAGTAACGACAGCGGGATCGCCAACACAGAACATGTGCCCCACCATAAGCATCATAACAATATCTTGTCGCCGTACTCCACCGTGACCAAACCACGTCTGATGCGTGGAACCAGTAGTGGTCATGGAAGCGACAACAGCAGTACTATTAGTGATTGTCTACCTGGAAGTCAAGCCTTCAAGGCCAGGATGGCAGGAGGAGCAAGTAGCGGTTATGAGAGCATGCTTAGAGACAGCGAAGCAACGGCAAGTGGCTCGTCAGCTCACGACTCATTAAGTGAAGGATCTTGCGGTAGAGTCAAAGGGTCCAAGATACTGAAGAAGAAATTTCCAGGTGAGTAAATGAAACAGTTATGAATTGAAACTTTGTAATTATCATGGACATTTGTGTGAAAATAGAAATTTGTGGATTAAATTTTGAGAAAATATCCCATCAAACAACTAGAAAACCCACCATCATATAGGATTATTCAAGAGTGTTAATTCTAACATAAAATAATTAGGCTGTTACCTTAAAAGGTAACAGCCCTATTCCTTTTTCATGGTACGCTTTTCGACTATAATATGCAATTAAAGAACTAAAAAGTGACAATTGGCATGGCAGTATTTTAGTGGCATGTGTTTTAACCATTAGGGACAGTGACTAGAACAACCTTTAAAAAACTCTTGTAACAAAGTCGAGGACCTCACAAAAAATCATATCAAATTTAGAAAGATGTGCAAGTATTTTACAAATGCAAAAGAACATCTTGTTTTTCAGGAAATGCTTCAAAAGAAAAGGTTAAACACCCGGTAGCTACTCTGAATGCCAGAGTATAAAACATCCAATAATGAAAGGAGACAGGCCAAAGCCATTTACAAGTTTCCCACCAAAAATGTGTCAGATTTATATTTGTTGAAATGAATACTTGACTGAATCGCTAAATTGAGTTATCGGTAAATGTGTTTGACAGAAGTGGCTTATTGGATGGCGGCAACTTTGCTAGGAGAGATGGGAATAGAACCCTTTTTGGGTTGGCAGTTAATAAACTTGTTCACTTATATGTGTGATTATTCGAAAGTTGAATTTATCAATGATATTTATACAGTAAATCTCAAGATGTATTGTGACACATCATCATTAGATCAACCTTGCACTTTGATTCGGGGGAAAACAAGTCTTGCCAGCTGAAATATTGTGACGCAATATCCGTTTAGGTTGCGGCTCACGTACACAAGTACCCCAAATGTTGATTGAGCCTATAGAAACACATTAGTAGCCCAATGTTTAGCATAGCATGGCTCCTTTTGTTTTGGGTGGCCATTGCATATAGGGCAGAAGTAGCCCAATTCAGTGGTTAACCCGTGGGTTTGGCAATACTGGTGAAAACATTTGCCAAGGTGTTCAGTTAACATAAGGGGACACCGCACAACATGCTATTAAGATATAGCGATGGCACCTAGGGCATCCCGAGGAGGATTACAAGGGCTGTTAGACGGATAATAGATGCCTAATAACATGGTGCCTGTCCAATTAAAATGTAATAAAGTGGCAAAAAACAGCTGGGGATGCACTTAATGTCAAAAATACACTACAGCAGATATACCCCCATGTTTGATTTGAATATCATATGTAAGCTGGTGCTATGTATTTACAGATTATCCTGACTTATAAATTTAAATCTTAATGTTATGTTCAGAGATGCTAGTTTTCAGGGAATTCTCTGATTCAAGTACTCTTTTTGTATTTTATTGTCTGCTGTTTAAAGATTTTTTGGTTTAAATTCACAATAAAATTGTTATTTCACAATTTCATGAATTTTGAGGGGCATTAACTTGCATCTTTGTATATTGGAACAAAGGAGGGAGTGCAGAGTTTCTGAATGAATAAATTATTAATACATATTCATTTTGTTTATAATTTCAATACTTGTCTAGTTACAGGTTCAAGACGTAGTCGCAGTGCGCCCCCGTCTCGCGCCAACTCCGAGCCATCCTCGTCGCCCCACAAATCTGCCACCCGTTGGAAGGATCTACCCCCTAGACCAAAGAGACTTGACGACGACGGAATAGAGATCAAAGTGTACGAGGTCGATGATATGGATAAGATTCACAACCAAAGGGTTGCCGTCGCTGATAACGTGAAGGTGAGATATGAATGCAACACGATATATAGGCCATGTTTCGATTTCGGTAGAGACTAGTCGTCTTTGATTTCAGCGTTACGCAGACTATTATGTTGCTTTTATCCCTGTATGTCTTTATTATTTAGCGCAAAAAAAACCACCCAACATTAATTTTATTATGCTAAAATATGCATTGCAGTGCTGCGGGTGATATTGTTTCAAGCTAGATTACAAATCAAGTATTTAGAAATGTTGATGTATTCAACAAATTTCCCTCCGATTAATAACAAGACATGAAATTCGACCTGACAAATGTGTTTCATCTTCTAAATTATATTCAATTCAAGTCTAAAATGAATATAAATGATCTGCATTCAGCAATTTATGACACCTATTGAGATCGATAATATACAGTGTTACAATTGAATTTGGTTTGTTAAATACAAAATGGTTTGGGGTTTGCTTTAGGAGAGGGGTGATCCAAGAACAGGCTAGAAAGCCCAAAATCACCGTATCAAATTGATATCTGGTTCAAATACAGCATATCAATTATTTTTAGCAGATGTTTTATTTATCATTTTTGTCAATTACAAATCATGAATTTGCGCAAGCATATTTACTCCAATTTAAAAAGGATTTTAGAAATCTAAAAGTTTATTGTGTCAAATAAATTTATAAGCATAGGTTTTATTTATGCAGTAGTCAGAAGTAATCTTGACATGTTGTTGTGGGGAGAGAGTCAAGATTGTCTTTGATCACTGCACAACTGCCAATCGCAATTTGTGTAGACTGCTGTATGCTGTTATGTTTCAGTGTATTTTTCCCCAACATTTCCACAAACCAACACAGAAAAATCTGCAAACTTGAATACAAATGAAATTGTATTTTTGAAAAGGGATTACCTTTTGTAAGTATCGAAGAACTTATTCTCACACACACACAAACGAAACTGGCATAGTTTCAGAAAAGTTGAACAAATAAAGGGGAATTCACATGTAAAAAATAACAGCATATAAAACTTATGATTTGATGTAGCGCATTAGTATAGTGAAATAGCACTGTCCACTGTTTGTCTCCCTATAGCATAAACCAAGCCGTCTTCCGGTCAAACCCAGTACTAAGAGAGGAAAAGAGAGCAAGAAGGACAACACTACATTGTACGTCGACTTGTCAGAGTAATTTGTATTTTTGTTTTTGTTTTAACAATGTTTTTCATGCCTGAAAGTTTTCACTGCGCTAATCATTTCTATGAATTTATGATAATAAGCACCAACCATAGCCAATCACATCCAATTTCATCCACCACCCTTGAATTTTGATGAGTGGGCGTGGTTTATCCGTCACATGATCGAGCAGCAGACTTCTGATTGGGCGGAGCATGTTACATCACAAGTGTGTTAAATCGATAGCTAACATCGAATGACAAATGTTTTTACTTATATTATTGTATATATATTTTTTCTCACGCATTACACATAGTTCATGGAAAATTGCTAACAAAACCACAACTTATTGTTAAATTAAATAACTGCTTTTCCCAAGCATTTGCATGGCAATACAAGCACAGCATTTTTGTCGCAAATATTATATCTTTGTGCAATTACTTCACGGTTTATACTATTAATGTTTACTTAATTGGCAGGATCAATAGAATTAGATAATGTTATTCTTTGATTACCAATTCAGCTATCTTTTATTGGAGAGATTGAAAATAAGCATCATGTGAGTCAATTTCAACCACTTGCCCATTTTCATCTCGAAAAAAGCCCCTCGATAGATATATCCTATCCAAGTAAAAAGGGGTAGTTTTCATGATCAAGCAGCAAAAATCACTCATATGGGTATGATTTGAGCAGAAACCTGATAAAGTTGTACAAAAAATACAATAAACGGGGGCAATTATGGTTAAACACTATAATGGGGTAGATTCTGAGACTGATATCTCCCTTTGTTGAAAACATACGCCCATTACGATCTAGATGCCTACAGCCTTATTTAAACCATACTTCCACACCTTCATGCCCCATCTCTAATCTTTCAGTAATACCCTGAGACTCATTGCATATAACTCTATTCCTTATTGCCACAAATTAAAATTCCCTAACGATGTTCTTACAGTATCTATAACTGAACTGTAAAGCACCCCTACCCCATACCTTTATTTTTCCATTAATAGGCCCCAGCCAAGCTCTATAATACAAACAAATTTAAAACAAATCAAATTGGCAAGCAGGATAAGTCATTGATTGGTAAGCATCGTCACGACATTCTCTCACACAAGCAACTTATTTTCAATCTCTCTCACACATCTATTATATTTTGCCTATTAATTTTGCTAATCTATATTTATTTTAACACGCTTGCATTTGGCCCATACCCTCACTTTCCACTTTCTATTTCCCCCTTCTTCAAATAACTCCCCCCACCTGCTAACAGAGGAAAGAAATGATGTTTGCAACAGACACTACAGCACATAATGAAAGCATTGAGGTAGGCTGTTTGCGTGTTGCTGATGGCTTGTTTAGTACTGGTTGTCATGGTTTTGTGTACACGTTGTTAGGGAATTTGTTGTTGGTGTTGGTATACTTTTCATGCTTTTTGTTACAAAATATCAATATTTCCTTCTATTTTATGCATGCTTTTGCCATTACTTATGAGGATCATGTCTGATTATTGGTGACTATTTCAGGAAACACCGTAATGGAATGCTTATGGGTAAAATTTGTGTTGTAACCATCATATTGTTATAGCATGCCCTCTTTATATTGTCATTCGTATGTACTAAATAAAATACTAAAAGTTTAATTTTTCAAGTGGTATGGTAGGGAAGGGTAAACCCATAGAGGGGAAAATTACCATTTCACCTGTGGTGATAATGAGTGACGGCACCTTTCAAAGAGCGTTACCTCTCATTCCTAAAGTTCAAATTTTGTTATATTTGTTATTGTCTTAAATTTGTGTGAAATTGTTAATGTAAACGGCATGCCTGTTCATTTAATAGGTCTGTCAACGCCAGATAATTTTGTTGCGAGGTAATCACCGGCTTTGTAACCATATTGATATGATATGGATAAAATATGCAAATGAAGCTTGGCGCCTTGTCTGATACCGATGAGGCAATAAAAATGAATTGTTTGGTTGTCCATCACATCTCTCTAGCAGGAGGGACTAGGCAAGGAGGTGGGTGGGGGGGGGGGGGGGGGGGGGGGCAGTTGAGATTTGTTTGAGTTTTTTTAGTTGAGATTTGTTCAATTTGTTTAATGATTTTCAAATGTTGGTTAATATTCAAACTAACTGAAATAGCCTATAAATAATTTCGCACATTTTTAGGCTACTTTTTTTCTTGGTTACTGCTTTAAAAAAATATTCAAATGTGAAAAATATTTAAGAAAAACCCTCAAAATTATCAAAAGAAACAAACATGCATGGAATTTGGAAAATTAGGGTATATTTATAGGTAAAAATAAAAACATAATTTTTCCTTCAAATGTTGACAAATATGAGCAGGTGAAAGAGGACAAAGAAACAACTATTTTTGGCGCCTTGTCTGATACCTATAATCTTGTTACAACACCTTGCAAGTCATTTATCACCTCACATGCTATATTTTCCGCCTCTGCTCCCACACAATTTTTTTTTACAAGTTTTAATATACCAAGATTGATACTTATTAGCAATTCTGTATATGAATTCACAAAAAGTACTTTGATATTTTCATAACCTCCTTGATGAAACAAAACTAAACAAATGACACAGTTGCCATTTTAGGCATTTTGCTCATTTGCATATGTTTAAAAAAATGAATGAGGACATTTTGTATGTGATAAAATATAAAAAAAGTACATTTGAGAGGCAATCCACGCGAGCGTACGTGCGTGCATGCAACTTGGCATAAAGCATCTAATAATACACCATGTTGTTCTTAGGCAAGATATTCCACTCTTCAAATCTCCGCGCAATCTACGTTGAGCCCTGGAGTCACGTTAGCTGGCCCCGATTGACACCGCTCCTGGCGTGTACCGGAGTATAGCGCCGATATTATGCCAACATTGCCCATAGGCGAACACACCTTACCTGGGTAATATTGGATTAAATAATTGCACGCACGACCAATTGGGGCTGTTTACCTGGTATTCGTGGGCTCAAGCCTAGCTGTGATGAATTTTGGTAGGCGGGTGCGAGAATGTTGTATGTGCAAATATGACCTCATTGCTGCCGCATGTGATGTTTATTTTATCAGCGAGATAACCTACCCTGTGCATATAAACGCCCAATAAGTCTTCCCGCACACATATTGATTTTAGAATTCAAAACAATTTTTTTCTTCTTTTCATAATTATATTTTTGCAATAAAATAATGATATTTGAATTATGAAGGAAATTTCTCAATTGTTAATTTTTAATCCATTGAATAAAAAACCTTCTTTCTACCAATTTATAGAAAAAGGGGTTTTAAAAAAACCACATATAATACATGTATGTGACCAGTCGCGTCAAAATGGACATATTTTCGCCAAACACAGTTTTGAGATAGAGGCCAATATATATATTGGTAAAATATAAAGAAAATAATAGAAAATAATATGCTTCTTCATATCATATCTTGAGATTGCAAAGTCCGATTACCTTCAACATGGTGTCATTTCAAAATCTGCTCATTCAAGTCGTACAAATAATTCAGATTTGACTCGGGGCCCCCAACATTTCTATTTTGTCGTAACGGGTCACATATTGTGTATCCTTCAAGGAATCTGAGACAAATTCTAGATGCTAATATTCAGCAGATATCTTGTTTAGTGAACCGTGATGTCATAAAATGGATTAAGCATACTACTTGACAGTTTCAAGCTTAGTCCGTATTAGGACGGGTCACCAAATAAGACATTGCCTAATATTTCTGTACTGTTATCTGGAATAGCCTGTATGTAAACCATCCCCAATAATATGCCATTTTGACAAGCCGTTGGGTCGTTGCATGGCATTGATTGATCACATTAAAGATGTTTTATTGAAATATTTTACAAATGGCAGCTAAAGCTCTTCAATACAAGTTACGATGCTGTTGCACTCACGCATCGTGAGCAGTTTGGTCTATATTACCACACAGAGCTGCTCTTCGCATTATCGAACACACGTCACCCTCAGGTGGTGAAAATAGTATTAAATGAGCAATTGAAAGACTGGGCTTGTTTGAACTTATTTCCAACACAATTATCTGGTGTTAACCTTGTAGGCACCCAAGCACAAGATTGATAACATTGATATTTTTGTAGGAAATCAAATGTTCTAGATTGGATTTATTTCTACCCCACTTCATCTGCAAAGGGTTAGTCTTTGTATCGAGCGTAATGAGGCAGGCGTCTCCCAAAGCTAAACCAGAGAAGACACTATTTTAAGAAAAGTGATTTCACAGTCGTTGGTTGAATGAGCTTACGGCTCTTGCAAGAGTAAAGAAATAGATCGACCCTTTGGGAAAATAAGATTTTGTGTTTTCACTGAATGATACGACGGCAATATGATAGTGTCTTTCTTCAAATAGATTTATTTTGCGCTTGATTTCTCATTGAATGTGTACTCCTTATGTAGGTTTCTTGGCAAGCAGTAAATATATTTGTTTCAGGGTGACTATATAGAGTGCCGTTTGGCGAAGTCCTCTTCAATATATAATTTTGATCCTCTATGCAAATCCTGCAATATTATCTTAAATCAAAACGTATCTATTTTTCAGGTTCTGGAGTCAGACATTATGAAATCAACGTAGTATATGGGTAGTCATCAGTGTTGGGCAATACTTGGATACCGCTGCTCCCTAAATACGTTCTAGTTCAAAGATTATGACATTGGACACCTGGACTTCTCATCTTAAAACGAGGAACATTCTTCAGATACAAATTACTTATGCACTACCAGCCACAACACAGTAGAATCTTACCAAAGACTTCACAAGATGCCTTGATTGGGAGAAAAAAGAAGACTAGACTGTTGTTGCAATCATATGCCTATATAGCTATTTCACGTATCATTGCCTGGGGGTTGGAAATTGCGCCACACATGATGGTATTCTTGTTTTTACCTTTTGTCAAGCAGGTGGCACAAGTTATGCTGCACGACATCAAGATTATTAACATGTTATCATTGTGTGTCAATGTTGTCTCACCAAACAGCATATCTTAACCCGATTAATCCTGACTCATTTTTGCCTAATCTCAACTCCATAAAATCTCGTCTTTTTTTTCACTGCTTTTGTTGGCGTTTTCAATAATGTCGCTCTGACAGCATTGGTTTTACATAATTATGCCTTAAATTCCTACACACAAGGAGTGAGGCGATCTGACATGAGATGTTTTAATCAGTTTTTCTCCCACGACGGGTGAAAGCACAATATATGGTGCATTCTTGACGACTGACTCATCCATCACTATATTGATGTATCACATTATTATATTGAATGTTCCTCATTGCATGATTGTGTATCATCATCAATTGTTACCATAGAAACGCTTACATAATCACATTTTAATTTGATTTGTTTACATGGTGATGAGTGGTTATTATAGCCAAGGGTTTATTATCACAGTTACCATGGTTAACTCTCATTTGCAATGGTTAATTTGAATATAAATTGCATGATCTGTGATTGGATGTTGATAACTGTGATACATAGCATGCGCTGATCCCACACAATCTTTCCACAATAATATGTTTGTGATGAATCCACCATTGACCTCAAGTGTTTGCTTTTTTGTGTCATCTCTTCCACAGTGCACGTTCTGGAAAAGGTGGGCCCACACACCCCCTACTTCCATAAGACCATGGAGGAAGCGACAGTCCGCCTGGAAGAGTGACTGATCTGCATGTTTGCCAAGTCCACTCGCCTATCTATCTGCCTGCCTGTCCGTCATCAAGTTGTGAGACGATCAAAGACGGACCATAATGATGTCTACGTCTGCGATCAATATTGCCTGCTTCATTTGAATGTTTGAACTCATATTGTCCATTCAGAGACAATCTCTGATTCAGGTGATGCATGGATTGAATTGATCTGATTGGCTGAAATCATTCCTAAAGAATTAATTGTGACATGCATGGTATGTAATATGTATTAAAACAATAACATGTCTTAAGTTGGACACACAAGCATTCAAGATATGCGGCGATCAATTTAAATGGTGAAATCGACTCCGGCAACAGCAGCACGCAAAGCATGCACTAAATGTTGCTTCAAGAGAACAAATAAAGTCGGCCGATACAGATTAACGAAGACATTGCATGCCTCGCGGCAAAATTATATTTGAGTTATGTGATATTTAGCTGACTACTGGATATACCATCACATCTGCATGAAGCAGCCTATATGCCAACAGTAACTCACACCAAGAGCTATAAAACATCTCCTCTCAGGCTTTCTAAGTGAATGATGATGCAAGTTAAAACTTGTTTTTATCTTTAACGTTTTGTTGCCATCACTCTTTAAATGTAACTACTAGCATGTAGCATTAGCACATCCACTCCATCGTAAATGACTGGCTTAAATTACCATTTTCAAAGACGCGACTTTTGGACCGGAGGGGAAAAAAAGTTATAATTGGCTTGACCTATTCAGTGGAGCTTCAGGGCATATGAAATGTACTATGCTCAATGATCATAAACAACATGATAGACTTGTTAAGGTTAACAGACCGACCTAATTTAAATGTCTACAGTAAACTACTTTTGTATGAATGAGTTCTGGCTGTTACGATGATATATGTATGGCATATGTCTGTTAGCCAAGGGGGTTGGCAATACCATCTTGCACATTATATACACCCTGAAAATCTTGTTCTAGTGGATAAACACATATTATTTTATACAATTATAAAATCTTGTCCCTAAAATCTCATTTGGCCACTTTTCATTTTCATCATTATGTTGACCCTCTGATCACTTTCTCACCTGTTTTTGACACAAAAAAAACCCACCATATTTTTAATAATCATTTTGTGGCACAAATAGACCATCCAGGCCATGCATATGTCACATCAATCCCCTGCCCCTCCCCTTGTGCAACAAGCATACTGGCTATATTTATAACAACAAAACCAAACAGCTGGGGCATATACACATTTGTAAATAGTTCTGTACACAGCCAGATTCTAGCACATATGCTTTAGAATTTCAGTGTGTATTATTTATGTTTACGGTATGGCTACTGGTGGCTGCCTTTGGGATAACAATTTAAGATGCGTAACAAGTCTTTAACTCCAAATTTTAAGACCAAAAAGATTGTTTTCAAGAACCACCGAATTAGTAGCTTAGTTTTAAAACAAATACAATAAACAGCTTTTGGTTGATACTTCTTTGCATTCAATTAAGCAATTTCGTCCACACTTAGTAGTTCCATAATTCACTGCAAATGTTACCCACATCCACAAATATCGTTATTAATATTGCCGGGTGCCGAACAACAACCTGTTTGAATACCATTTTCTACCATTTTACGATTGATTATAATAATGTGCCTCGTTCACGTAATGAGTATAGATACAAAGTAGTTTTACTGATCAGTTTAGACAACATAAGCGCCTTTGTTTATAAATCCAATTATTCCAATGTAGTGTTATGATGTATACCATGTGAGATGGGCTGATGTGATGATTAATTTATCATGTATATTCTCATAGCAACCCACCTAAAATGGCTGTTATCTGTTATAAGGGACAGTATTCTATGGACCCAACCCACCTGTAATTGGCAATTTATAAAACCAAATTCAAATTGTTCAAAATGACAAAATTCTTCCAAATATTTTGAAATTTGATTTAAAAATTTGAATATTTTGTTGTCTCATTGTATTTTTCTTTATAAAGAACATAACATCATGCACTTTGCACCAATGTAACACATTGCAGCTCTTACAAGTGAGGTTTTAACATGGAATGTTGCTTTATTTTTATGTTCGACGATAACAGACCCCCTATATAGGATGCAACCTGACATTTGGTAAAATACTCATGAGTCAGCATTACGACGGGTCATTACCATATTCCAACCTAAATGTGTTCATCTAATTCTATGCAGTGATGTCAGAGCGTATTCTAATGATTTGCACATCATTTATATGAAAGTGTGTGGATCCATCTGTGATTGTATTGGTACTTAATCCAGCCTATTACAATTACAACAGCCCGACGATTACGAGGTGCAATCATTGGCATTGGCTGTGACATAACTGGACAGAGTTAGATGAATGAAATATTGCAGACTGATATTTGGTGATATCATTGCCTGAGAGAGGCAATATCTGAATTGTTTAAAAGGTGCTGGAAATTATGATAATCCATTTTGGCTCAGAACTGGAAAAGTACCATGGACAAATATAATGTGACAGATGTGTGGTTATATACTGCACGTAAGTGAAATGAATTTTAAAAGATTTGAGAGGATTTTTTTCATGAATAATAACTGATGGTACTTTTCTGATGGGCTCTGAGTCACTGTGATCATATTTTGTATATCTTGCCAAAACACAAAATTATAATGCTACTTTATATAAGATGTATTGATATATAGATAACCTTTCCTGTGTAGTGTTAGAAACGATGGAACAACCAGTTATTGTATGCATGTAACACCAGGATTGTGAGAACTAATTAGTAGTTGCTATCATAATACTCTAGACTCAACCAAACTGCAAACTGGCACATGGGATGGTTGTTGAACGTAAGCTGGTCATGTGTATCACAATGTCACTCACGTGTATACACTCATATAATTTCCTAAGGATTATGCCAGCGACTATAAAAGTCAACAGGACTTAAATACCGTTCTTGACATAGGCGTCAGCCTGGTATGGTATTTTTACTAACTTGTGTACCCCTCGACCACAGATTGACTAAACTTGATTTGTAACTTGACTTAATACTGATTTGGTACGACAAACCTAATTATAACATTGTGAAAATCAATCTCAACAAACATCTATATGTTGTTGTCTGTGTGGAGAGACTTAACCATTGAAGTACAGACAGAGGTAATATAGATGTTTGTAGGTTTTGATTCTCATTACACTACTAGTCTATTTGGCCATCACAAGGCAGTGACGTAACTGCGTATTCTACTAATTGCAGCACATAACGCACGCGTCTACTCGAGGCACTGGCGTATACACACGAGCGTTGAAAGACGGAAGCTACATACACGTGTGTAAAAGCTGCGCCAGTTACGTCACTGTTCAGAGGAAGCCAAATAGAGTATAGCTTTTGACCATATGAAATAGATTATTGTTTCAGCCCGTGGTTTTAGTGCCAGAAACCCCACTCTCTAAAAGCTGCCATGTGTTTATACACGATACAGTTCTGGTAAACTCAATCCAACACAGGGCAGCCATATTGATGCGCCCATGTGGCACTATACTTAGTCAGCTCAAGTTAAGAGGTGATGTCAGCACATATTCTAGTGATGGCATCATGATATCTATGTAACTCTATAGTTTGATCAGTTCCAAATTGGCTAGAAATATTCGGTTTTTATCCATCCGTGTGCAAAAGCAATCCAAGCGTACGCACATGATTATGGCCACACACAGGGTTTTGGTCGCACGCACACGTCACGCATATGATGTACAGTGCGCTTGTTGCCTTTATGTGCGCCCACGTCCTTCTGTATTCATTTGCTACTGTAGGCGGCTTCGCCAATTTGGAACTGATCAAACTATAGTGAAGCCTGGGAAGGTATCATGATATCACACATGTGACACTAAAGGTTGATGGCGTTTGGCATCAGTGCAATCAAAGAATAATGACGGCAATGGCACAGAAAGTGCTGCGCTTATCACACGCACAGAGGTTAGATGAGCTGATACAAAGTATAACATGGGCTCAAAATTTGTAATAAACTTTTTGTAACTACTGTAAATGTTCACAATTTTTTACAGTTTAATTGAAGACAGGCTTCATATATAGATTCTATGAAGCTTATAAATATAATAGTTATAAATACATCATACCAATATTTGGTCAAATGTAACATAGAAAATACAAATATTGTATATATATCATTATATGCACATTTTACTGTGTGTAAGATTTAAGATATCTTATGCTTAACCATAATATGTGAGAAAGCTTAAAATATTTGTATGCTGCTTGAGTATCTAGAAATTAACTGCATTAGTCGTGTTTTGATGGACATTTATGGCGGGAAAGTCCTGGCAATAAAACGGTCTACACATGCATAATATATGCCAAATCTTAACACAAGGGTATGATTGTGGTATCATCACCTTTTCAGAAACACCAATAACCTTTTTTAACAAGGGGTTTGTGAAATTGTATTGAATCCCTCCTTTTCTATAAACTCATTTTTACTAAACAGACGGACTGTATTACATTGCCTTTAGAATAGTGAATTGGTTACATTTATTACAAAGAAAGTGGTCAGTATAAATATCTCGCATTTTTAACAATTAGGCACCTGGAAACACAGGTACCAGTGTGATTGGCGCATGACATATGCAGCAGGCGCTTGCATTTGGCTTGAAACCAGTCATGACTTCTGAAGGCAACAGTAATACAAAATAGCATAGGCAATACACAAAGCAAAGTTGGCAGGCACCATACAAGCATAACATCAGGCCCAATGCTGCAAGGTATATATCAGACATGAGAATTTTCAGACTTTTGCTTGAATTTAGGCCATTTTGTTTTCAAAATATCTGCATTCTTTTATTTACAACCTGAATTTGGTCTTTATCGCCCAATTTCACACTTTTTTCTTTTTTCTAATGCAAATTTGATCTCATGCCTGTAATACGCTCATCAATTACCAATAAGTTACGTGTATCAAAATTCTTATATAGATCAGACTCTATGAACAGACAAGTTTTACACATCTGCAATTAGACATTCTGGATCTAATTTTGTTATGCTATGTGTTGTTATGCAATTGTTTTCAGTAATAATAGTGTGATATGTATTATTATTTATCATGTAAAATACAGATATTGTATCACGGATATATGTCATTTTTGTATGAACGCATCAATAAGACATAGGCCTGAACATTGATTATGCAAAACTTCCATCTAAAAACATTTGTAAAGTATGCATTTTTTTGTTCCTATTTCTTAACTCTGTTTTTGGTGATTTTAACCTTTAATTGGCGAGTGATATTTGAATAATCTTTTTTACATTATCATGGTTATCTATAAGTTCTCATACATTTTAATATTAACATCGTTTTAAGTATATTATGGTTTTATTTAAATTTATATGATGCTATTTAAACATTGATAAGTTAATGTTTGAAATGTAAATATTATGTAACCTTCATTTCAAATTGCCTGTTTTTTTCTTATTCTGTTTTATTCAAATTCATCAACATATTATTTAAGTCGGTTATTTTACTCGCTCATTACTTTACTTTACTAGTAGTTGATTCATCTTAAAATGTTTGCCTGTTCCATTTGTATAAAGGTAAGAACTCAGATGTGAGGGGCTTTTCGAAATACATAAATTGTAACCATAATAGTGGACCCTTTTTGTTCAATTGACACAGCCTAAAACTAAAGGAGAACTAACGTGAATAGACTTTTTTGTCTTAACATTAATTTAACCAAGAGATATGCGACTTCAAACTTTATGGAATCCTGCTGTTTGAATATGTAAAGTTATTAACTAACGTCATTTACAGGGTGATCATATTATTTATAATCCAACTCTTCTTTTTACTGTGCACCCTATAATAAATAAAGCTAGTTTTTTCTTTTTTTTAAATAACCTGTTGAGATGGCAATTTATTGATTGGCAACTGTCATTTTATCGCAGTTGAATATTGTATTATTAATTTGTAAATAATAATATAAAAATATTTAAATTATGTATTTATCTTATGTTAAGAAGTGGTATTATTGTAGTATGTAAGGTAGCTTATATTGTATATTATAAAAATTCCACGCAACAATGAGAGAAATCTTACAAAAAACATTGGGTTGGAATCTTAAAACAACATACATCCAAATTTTGTATACTTGAGTATTGTACCTACCATTAATATATTGTTTATTATTCCACATGTTTAGCGCCCGATACTATGCGGTAGTAACAGGGCTGCGTGTTAGAGAATATAGAATGGGTCATGAACATTGTCAAATTATGCATGCAAATTACTCATTATTAGTAATTATTACTCATTTTGAGTCCTGAGTATGCGATGAGTATATGAGTATAGGTGATGAGAATACTATGACACACCATTTTGTGATGAAAATAAACTTTGTGTAAAAACAGAATGATTTGATTGTGTTTTATTTATACAAATGTGATTTATGATTATCATACCTTGTAGTAAATTGACTCTTACACACCTTTAGTCTATTTGTCCATCATGAGACAGTGATGTAACTGTGTCATTCACTAATTGCAGTATATAAACGTGCGCGCCTAGTCGAAGCGCTGAGGTGCACACTCTCACGTAGAATGGGGGAAGACACATGCATGCATACATGTTGCGCCTGAATAGTTACGTCACTGTCCGGAGGAAGAGAATATAGAGTATAGTATGGTCTATTATATTAGGTGGGTAAATGCACTGCATGAACAATGCCCTGCATCATAACGCTCAGACCGTGGGCACATCAAGGCACATGCAGCAGCTTGGCATGGTTATCGCAATGTTTTCCTTTTTTGCCTACAAACTTAATCTTTTAAATATTTAGAATGACTTTAAAGGCAATGGTATGATATATGGGTCATTAGGTTCAGCATTGGTGTGGTACGGGAATTATTGTGCGCCCAGTGTCAAACATTCGGCTTCACCCAGTATGATACTTCCTGTCCGATACCTCTGCTTCACCTAATAACTAATAAAGGGGTAAATAAAAGTAAGTCCCCCCCCCCTAAAATTTGATCGCGTTTGTTTGCATAACTCCACACACAAATGTACGAAAAAATTGAAACGTTTATCAAAAGAAAAAACGGTTGGCTACCCATTGCCAAGTTTTCTTTTTTCAATAGCATGGTTACTTCTTCCCAACCATCCACATTTCCCCAAAATGCGTTTTCAGAAAAAGTGACACTTTTCAAAATCTTATGCTAGAAAGTCACAAAATGTCTCCAGTGTTGTTTAAAATTAATTTGAATTGTCTTTATTTTCAATTAAAAGAAAGTCTTTTCTTTCTTTAGGTGGTCCTTATTTGAAATTTAAAATAAAAATAATTTGAACTCATTCATGACTAGCAAATTCACGTCAATAGCTTCCCTGCATCGTTGAAAAGTGCCACTTTTCGGAAAACAGCCATTTTGGGGAAATGTGACTGTTGTGGGAAAAGTAAACATGGTATTGAAAAGGGGAAACTTTGTGTGGGTAGCCAAGAGTTTTCCTGTTTCAAAACGCTTAATTGTGTGTGGATTTATGCCCACAAACTCGTATAGAATCTTGAAAAGTGCTAATTTCTTTTTAAAACATCATTTTTGTGAAATGTGACTATTTTGGGAAAAGTAATAATGATATTGAAATGGAGATACTTTATATGGGTAGCCCAGTGTTTTTGCTTTTCATTTTTCATAAGTGTCTCAATCTCTCAAAACGTCTAATTATGTGTAGAGTTATGCAAACAAACTTGATCAAATTTTAGGGAGGGAGACTTACTTTTTTTGACCCCTTTATTATCATACCTTGAGTAAATCTGACACAAACATCAAACATACCACTAGACCAGGGCCTTATTCGGACAAAGTGAACTTAGGAAGAGTTGTTCATAACTCTTCATAAGCCTGGTTATGAAGAATGTGTAAGAATTCATCATGAGTTGAGTTTTATGAAGAAGGGCCAAGTTCGCAAGTTTTATCTGGGGTCCTCATGAGGATCCAAAAGTCGCATATTCTTACACAATCTTTCTAAGAGGTGAAACTTCAGATGAATCTTAAGTTTTATGCAATAGGACCCTAAATATAGATCTTTAAGAAAATTAGTTGGAAAAGTTGTCAAGAAGCTTGCTAAGCATCAATAATTTTGTCATTTCCAAATACTCACACATCCATCATAATGGTTATAGAACCAAATAATGTTGGGCACCAGTTTGATGTTATCTTTTTTTAGAACTTTTTTTCAATTTTAAATTGTCTACAGAATTACCTCACAAGTTTCATAAAACTAATTAAATCAATTAGTTTCAAAATCACCTAAAGTTCCATGCAACATATATGTTTTTGCTTTTTGTTATCAACTTATAAGGATCAAAAAGCAATCCCCTACTGTATCTCGACTCAATTACAACTAATATATAATTATAACAAATAGTTCCCCCCCCCCCCTCCCCATCCCACCCGAAAACTGGCAATTCTTCTTGCGCAAAAGTGAACGCATGAAACGTTGATATTTGGGAAAGTATTAATTAAGATTCGATATCTGTACGGGTACCAAATTAAAGCTAAGAATTTATAGAATCGAAAAATGTGCGTTAGGAATCAATTTAATCCATTTTTTGTAGAAAAAACAGAGGCACTATTTCGCACCTTTTTACCCGGTCCCATTGGGATGACAATGCGTGAATCTTGCATGCTCTTGATCGACACAAAATATATTCATTCTCCATGAGGTTTTTACAATCTAATTAGATAGATTGTAGTCAGCAGAGCAACATTTTGATACCACATTCATACAAATCGTAGGTAGGTAACTCGAGTTGTGATCATACGAAAATGATGCAAAATGCATAAAAACGTATGGGATCATGATTTAGAGGTGTGCTACCATAAAGGTGGACTCAAATTTCAAATATGAACTCAGAAAATAAGTTTTGTCCAATTTTATTATTTCTCTTATATTATTATTTACAAGTCAATATTTCTACATAGCCACTTAGGATTTTGATCACTAAGTTTGCATATCTATCTATACATTGATATTATAATATTATTGAAATATATCCATTAGGCCATCAAAAAAAGAAACCTTGTTCTACGGGCCCGACCGACCTAAATATTTTAGAAATCGGTGAAAAGAATTTTCATGTGCAAATAAAAACCGACCCGTAGAACAGGTTTTCTTTTTGTCATCGCCATATAATCAAATTAATTTGTACAATAAATACATCTTCAAACGTGTTATAGATAAATAAAGCTTTGGTTATTTGTGGACGGCATAACAGCATTGTATCAAATACATTATTGCTATAGACAGATCCTGTGTATTGGATTAGCTGCCATTATAGCAGGAACACAAGATTACTTGAAGAATTTACATGCGTTTTTAGCCAAGAGATACATACAGTATAGTGTTCCCTCCAAAAGGACAGAAATATCATACTGATACCTTATATAAATGAATGGCAGACAATTGAGGACGGATTCCAAATGCAAGACAGATTAAGGGAAGAACATTTTTCAACAACAAGGTATGGATCAACCATTGTAAGACTTACAGCTAGTACAGGTAAGCAGTTTATAAGTATGGACCCTTTCTTAATACTACATGTCATCTTAAGGAGGGTGATGTCAGTGAGTATTCTAGTGAAAACATCACAATATCCCACGATTAAGTCCACCGTGACGATGTTTGCAGCCGCACAATCAAAGAATGTCAGTCTAAGTATTAGACTTTATATTTAGAGAAAGCAACAGTAAACTTATAATCAGGAGTGACATAACTCAAAACAGACTGAAAATGAATAAACTTTGAGAACTCAAAAAACCTGTCAAATCAGCTGAAACATTGACATTTCTCATGTATATAAGAAGAAAACTTGCTGGCATCCCCACCGAAATTGAGGTGACATGTATATATACTGGAATGTGATGAGTTTATTTTCATCTTGGTAATACCTTTTCATTTAAGGTGCACAATCATTACTTCTTACCCTTTGATTACTGAGGTACATCTAGAAACACCAATTTAAAAAAACCCCTTCAAACCTTACCAGAACATGTTGGCAGACATTATCTAAAGTGTAGTTATTTAAGAAGAAAAAACAGAATTCGCAAAATGATTTTTCCACTGATATCAAAATGTTCACTAGTTTCTTAGTGAAATCCAAGGGTACATCCCAGTTTAATATTTTGAGTACCTCTAGGGAAAAATAAAGATGACCAGTGTTCCAAAAATATGTCACCTTTGTTAAATCTAAACCATTGGGTTTAAAATGACACAATACAGGTGCCTCTGTGTATCTTACACCATTCCAGGTTTGGCATACATAGGCAAATGGTAGTAATTATAGCTAAGGAAACTGAGCAGTCGAGTCTCCACGGCACGTTTACTTCCGGTGTTGGTGAACTCATCCGACAGGAATTTGCGGTCTCGCTTCTCCAACTGAAATGGACACAAGAACAAAGAACATTAATATTACAAATCAAGGTAATAATTAAACTTAATTAAACTATTTTCAAATAGCCCATATCCTGAAACGATTTTCCCACCATTCTGTGTTGGTTCCGGATAAGAACATCATTTAGCTATAACACCATCTTACCATTATCATTCGAATGATGTCATTTATTTAAAAAACACAGATTTATATAAAAAGCTGATTGTATTCCATAACAACCCACTTGCTTTTTTTATGTATAGCTTTGTACTGCAAAGATATAGCAAATCCAATGCATGGAGTCATAATACGGAAATAAATGTTGTGTCTCGAACTAATATGAATTATTCCTTATCATAACTAAAACCTCAATGTGCAAACTTAATAATTTAATAATGAGAAAACCATCCACTGATACTTTCAAATGTTTACAAGATAAAACAACACTTCTATATTTACCTGCAAGTCCTGATCAATAAGTTCTCTCACTTTTTCTTCCAAAGCAGCTACATTATCTTCCTGTTTGGGGTTTAAAAGATAACAATCAGAGTTAACACCTTATTAATAACGCAGCACAGATATAGGCTATTCCCGTTGAAATCTATACACCCTATGAAAGACATAACCATCCATGTCTTTCATAGGGTGTATAGATTTCAAATGGAATAGCTGAATGGCAGAGTGGAACTGTTTAACTAAACATGCATATCCCTATCAACATTCTAGATTTGTCAATAGCAAGACTGTAAATCGTAGAAGAGTTAATTATTATTTGTCCTAGCAAAAACCTAACCAGATGGCTTGAAATGTATCTTCATAAATGATATATAACAATAGTATTGTTCAACTGAAGTTGTGATAAGTAGTTATATTTTAGCATTTAAACACATAAATCATACTTAAAGACATCTGCAATTTTAACGTAAAAATGCTTTAATGATATCAACCAATTACTATACATATGAACTAGGAGTGGTACAGAGATAAGATACTCATTTACAAGGGTTTGAAATGTCACATGAAAATGAACCCAATTGCCGGAGTGATTCTGGGGCAAGTGAACTCCTTCAATTGGTGCTGAGGGGATACAATTTTCTTCATGACACATTACATAATAAAGACTTTGTTTTACTTACTTTTTTTGTGACAATGTGTATGTCATGATTAATCCATCTAAACGTTTTCATCCATGATTTTTTTTTTTTTGTGATTAAGACTATCCTATTTTATCAATCCCTAAACATTCATCAACTTTAAAAAAGTTTTTCATTCAAAGTGACTTCTCAAATGTTCACCCACAGATAACAGCACATTGGATTTTTACTAGAAAGGATAAATTTCCAATCATAATGTTCACAAGAGAGTTTATTTACAAGTCATTATGAATAATTTCAAATGATTTCAATCCTAATACTGTAAAGCATGAACATTTCGCAAATTACCAATAGTGGTCATTTTCCCGGCATGAACATTTTGCAATTGCAAAGTTCTTTGGCAGTCGTGGAACGAATCTTCCCTAGCATGAACATTTCGCGAATTGGTTACCCTCACAGGCTGAAAAGTAGGCAATACGGAAAGCTCCTTGCCGGGAAATTTGAGCATTTGGAGGGAAATTTTGGCATTTGGAGGGAAATGTTACTCTTTCATTAAGAAATGCATTCCATTTTGGAGGGAAATTTGCCGGGAAAAAAACATTTTTTCAGGCCATGGTTGCCCTCCCGAAATTCTTTACAGTAAGTATATGCCATCAATAACAAAATATCTTACCGGTCTTTGAACAAGCAGCTCCCTGGTCTCTTGCCTGAAGTCTTGGAATCTGTCGTGGAAGACGGCGAGACACCATGTCTCCTTGAAGAAGCTGAAGAAGTCCTTGATGAGACCTTCATCAGTCCTGGAGACCAGGTTGTTGAGGAATCTTTCATGGAGATTGAATAGGCACAATAGGTTGCTTGTGTCAAGTGGCTGTGTGGGGAAAAAGAAAACAGTCAAGGTAATTTGCAAAATAGACTGATAAATTGTATAAAGAAATGTCCTTCATCAGACTATAAACAGTCTGAAATGGCTCTGAGCAAATCAGCTATAAGGTTTATCACGAATCGGAAAATATCCATTGATTATCCTTTTCTGTTGCATTGTGGGATTGAAAAGGGACAAAATATGCCCCCTTTTCTATCCCACAATGCATCAGAAAGGATAATCAATTGATTTGTTCCGATTGGCGATAAGGCTTATTGCACAAGATGCAGTTCAAAATTATGAATAAGAACAATACCATGACCCTGGAAATAGTAATTGCAAGTGGAGTGTGCTTCATTTACAAAACCATATGGATCAGAAAGAAGGAACAAGGATGAAGGGCCTACAAGCTATGTCATGTATGTGTTAGATCACTTTATTCTCTAATGGCGCGTTCATACTCCTGTTGTTGCGTACCGGTTAACTGTTATCCACTGACGTCAGCCAATGCGCAACAACGAGAGTATGAACGACCTTTAAAGACTACATCACCACATGTCACAAACACTTTGAGTACTTAATAAACCTACCTGACTGGATAGACATGTGACTGTTTCCACACAGCTGTACTGGTTGATGTGAAGACGGAAATAATCCGGACACTGACCTTCTGTACTACCAGTCACAAGCTGACGACCCTGCAGTTGGGGTAAAACACATATTTGTTATAAAACAAAGTTAGTGCATTCTTACTGTACACACATTTTGAGCAAAATGTTGAGAAGATTTTGATAATTGAACGTTGTGATGTATTGTCTGTCACCGGTTGATTATACATCAACATAACTGAAAAGTTTATCTTCAGTACCTCAAAATTAAAAGTAGCAAGTTATGGCAATGTCTGTGTTCTGTACATTACTCTAATGATTTAGACCTGATTCTTCACACCTTTTATTCCTACGTTTTGTTTTTCATCTTTTAGCCACCATTGGGAAAACTAATATTACTTCAGTAAGGATTTGCAGTTTTAAGTGAAAAAACAAAATCTAAGACCTATGTTACCGATCTAAACAAAGTACTTAATGGGCATGAGGAATACAACACCTGTGCATATTCATATTATATTTCTGGCCTTCAGATGGCATCTCACCTCCAAAATGTCAATGACAACTTTTGAAAATATGGTTATAAGTAGGATATTAAGTATACACAATTGTCGATCACAGCGCCGTGATCTGAGCGCTTGCGTACATCCAAAGGTTTAACACGATCTGGCGACGCACTGCATTCCAAAAACAACAGGCGCGCAGTGCTGTTTGTGGTCATGCAGATGTCTCACACGTGAGGGAATGATTTGAAATGATCGACAATTATTTGTTTTGATTATAGCAAATTTGTGTGCACTGTTATATCGTCACTGTTCTGTCAAGCCCTCATAGCTCCAGCAGATACAAAGTAATACTTCATATGTGTCATCTTTGGGCAGTCTATTCTAAAAATGTTCAAGGGCCAAAGACACATCTATTAAAACCTTGTAAGTGCTCTACCATTCAGTAGTTGTATTTCATACATGTTGAAGGTCCAGAAAAACATACAAGGTTATGATAGAACGGGACACTATATATCTACCATTATCTCACATTGACAAAATGAAAAACATATTTTGCAATAAACTTTTCATATGTAACATAACTTACATATTCTGCTTGTGATATATGTGCTTCCAGCGGGATTGGAAGCATAGGCTTGGCAAAGTGCAAGTAATGGTAGCCACCTGGTAACAAACCTCCGATAACCTTGGCGTCATAGTATGATGGTATGAGATTGTGAGGCTCCTCTGGAGGCTCTATGTCATTCTCTACGGTAGGGTCAAATAGACGCAGCATGGTGGCAGCTAAGGAACAACCTACTTCCTTGGAGTTGAAATTGCTGTGAGTCCTGTGTGGGAATAATAACAAATTGTAACACAAACCTTCATTGGTCATTGTATTCACACACAGATGAGGTCCATCTTTGGCAATTGATCCTACAATCAAAAGGACATGCCATTGTCCACCGATCAATCAACGGGCTAGTGCGAAAATGCACATGCTAACAGTACACATCTTAACAGATAGAGCATATAAATTGGATAGAATTCAGTTTTGATAACAAAATGTTAATCTTTTCAAGAATTATTTAGTCATGACTCTCAGCCCTATTGTATGGCTTGTAACAATATCTTTTTAAGAATTATGATGCACCAGTGTATTCACTGTGTTGATCTTGATGGAAAGCCAATAGTAAGTAATCATCACGACAGTCCTTGTTTGACTGACATTATTCTACTTTATGTGATTTAACTTTGCACACTGATCTAACCTGCACACTGTAATATAGATGATGTCACCTGTAACGTCACATCAGCCAAGCAAACAAAAGCTTGCCAGCCAGTGAGCACACAAATTACCTGACACACAAAAGCTTGCCAGCTACTGTATGCACGCGCATTGGAAGGGAGTGTCCATTATAAACCATACACTAAAAAAAAACAGTCTCTGTAACGGGATCTGTAACAACAGCAGTCAATGCAACAGTCAATGCATGTTCCCCATGCATGGAATGGAACTGGGCACCTAATATTGTTGATCAACAGTGAGATGACATGGTCTGTATGCTGCTGATTTATGGATTAAGCTTAAGGCGATTTCTTTCCCGCATCATGTACACATTACCATTTGACTTACCATTGGTCAGCTTGATATTTGCGTTGGAATTTAGTGAGAGGTCCTGCTCCTCGGATGGATAGATCATTGGTGTGAAACATAGAGTCTATTACAAGTCTGCCGTCATACACCAAACAACTGTCATTTATTGCTGTAAATGGATGAAAAGTAAAAGTAAAGTATAAATGTAAGATCATGTTGGAAAACTCATTTATCATCCTTATTTAGGATTGATAAGTTAGGTTTTTTTAAGTCTTTAAGTGTTTTGATAGTTTAATAATATTCCAAACATTTCACAACTTTTCAAATATATGTCACCATCCCGCCCCCCCCCCCCCCCCCCCCCCATTAAGGCTCATACAGCATGTTTTCCCCTCTTAGCCTTACCTTTAAATGCATCATAATCTACACTCTTCCTGTTAAAACACAAGAATACCGAGCACTCCAATTTGATGGGCTTTGTGTCCGATGTGAACGACGCGCAGTAAATCTCATCTCCTCCCTTCCCATCATTCCATTGGGCAAGATAATACCCACAGTGCATTTCAACTCCGGCACTCGTCACGGCTTCATGGACAGTTTTCTCAACATCGGTGTTATTGAAGCATGTGACGTCATAGTTGATAGGTGGCAGTACCATGCAGACACGTGAGCCGTTTATTCCTAGGGTTAGGAGCGCTTGGACGGTTGTGTACGCATCCAAACTACGACCATACACAATTATTCTCCCTGAGAAGAAAATATAAAAAGATGGCAATTGATAATTACGATTTAATCCAAACCATTGTTCATGAAATAACTGTTTCTTGTTCTTTGAAGCAGCCTTCAGGGAATATATTTTTAGGAAAAGAATCATGTTTGCTGTGCATGCAAACATGATTGGTTTTGTTTCAGAGTTTTCTAGAAGCTATGCTCCCTTCCCTTGACATGGAATTGTAGGATTATAAAAGTGAGAGCATAAGATTGTGAGATTCAAATTTCGCAATGGGGTATTTATAAATCATGGTGTCTTGAAAGCATTTGCAAATTAAAGATGTTAATCTAATTTTTTTCCTATCTCAATTATTCAAACCTACAATTGAAGGGTCCCTTAAGGTTTGTATCCACAGATGCCAAAATGTATGCATTCAATCATGTACAAATTGAATATATATAACCCATGTAAATGTCAGGTTTTCAGCATGCTCACATTTCAACTACTTTGTAGTAAAACAAAAATCTGTAAGCCATGAACTAGCTCTAAGAATCTCAATGTGGCCATTTATGTACCAAAGGTTCCTCATGCTGGCTTCAAAACATCTCACAGATAAATAACAGTACCTCAAATACTGGAATATTCCTTGATCACAGAACACCATTTCCAGTTAAATGACCAGACACCACATACTACCTGACCATTCCCCGATAACTCATCAACACCACTCACTGACCACACTCACTAACCACACTCACTGACCAACACTCACTGACCACACTCACTGACCAACACTCACTGACCACACTCACTGACCACACTCACTGACCACACACACTGACCACACTAACTGACCACACTCACTGACCACACTCGCTGACCAACACTCACTGACCAATAGTCACTGACCCCACACTCACTGACCATACTCACTGACCACACATACTGACCACACATACTGACCACACTCACTGACCACACTCACTGTTCACACTCACTGCCCAATACTCACTGACCATACACACTGACCACACACACTGACCACACTCACTGACCACACTCACTGACCAACACTCACTGACCACACCCACTGACCACATTCACTGACCACACTCACTGATCACACTCATTGACCAACACTCACTGACCACATTCACTGATCACACCCACTGACCATACTCACTGACCACACTCACTGACCACACTCACTGACCACACTCACTGACCACCACACTCACTGACCACACTCACTGACCAACACTCACTGACCACACCCACTGACCACATTCACTGACCACACTCACTGATCACACTCATTGACCAACACTCACTGACCACACTCACTGATCACACCCACTGACCATACTCACTGACCACACTCACTGACCACACTCACTGACCACACTCACTGACCAACAACACTCACTGATCACACCCACTGGCCACACTCACTGACCACACTCACTGACCACACTCACTGACCAACACTCACTGACCAACACTCATTGACCAACAACACTCACTGACCACACCCACTGACCACACTCACTGACCACAACCACTGACCACACTCACTGACCACAACCACTGACCACACTCACTGATCACACCCACTGACCACATTCACTGACCACACTCACTGACCAACACTCACCTCCAGAATTGACAAAGTGCTCAGTGAGCCACTTGGTTAATCTCTCCGCACAGTATTCATCATTGATGGTGAATGCATTCTTTGGTACTCTGCCTGTATAGCGTCTGTCGGGGTTGTTTGGTAGTTGGCTTTTGGTGACCAGCTTGTTGATGTTTGCTCCAGTGGGGGCGGTGATTTGATATTGTTGACCGGTGCACAGTACGAGATGATCATACGGGACTTTGTGGCCACCGGTTACCTTGACGTATTTGCTAGGTCTAAAATTAAGATGGGGAAATAACAATTAGATTGTGGAGTGAGTGATTTAATACGATATGCAAAGAAACACAATGGATTGACACAAGCAACTACGATTACTAGTCAATATAATAATGGAATATTCTAAGCACAATCAAGCATAACAGCTAACATCAATGCAGTGCAGCTGGGGAACAGGTTCTTGATGGCAAGCGTGGATGTAATAACATGGAAACAAATACAACTAACTTCTGGGATATTGTACATTTAAGTAAGAGTTATGCATCAATTACACAAAATAATAAAGCTTCTCTTGGTAATTATATCATGCACTTTATTATTGATACAATTTCGCACTGCTATGCTATAACTACATGGAACGGCTTACTTGCAGGAGACATAGTATGGTTATTGAAAACAAGTGGAACAACTATTTAATAACAAGAGACTGTACTCCATTTACAGACCTCTGTGCAGTGATGTCAGAGCATATTACAGTGATTGATGCAGCATTTATGTGCAAGTGCCTCATTTTGTTTTTGAAGGCATGGGTGGATAGGCAAGTGCAGTTAGAATGAATCATGCCATTAAGGTGTGTTTACACGAATATGCTCTGCAGGATTGCATGGAGGTAGATGAATTACAGTCATAAAACCTCACTTCTTTTTAGTTTGTTTAGTAAGCTTATTTTTGGTTGGTATTCTGTGGATAAATGATGGATTGGGAATTCAAATAGTTAATGCAACCGTTATCAAGTATCCATCAAAGTTACTCCAAATCTTCCTTTAATTATTTCTTCTCTTTTATCTAATTTTATTTGGTGTATTTTTAAAATTTCATGACTTTGACAGGAAGAATTGCAACTTGGCATTCAAAATGTCCTGAAAAACAACTGGAAATGTTAATATTGATATAATTTATACAATAAAGATGGAAAACATATCAGCTAAAATACAGACTAAATGTCCTTAAATCCGAAAATGTCTTGAAAATGTAGATTCCTTCACTAAGACTCACCTACTGATAGCCAGCATTTTTGCCGAGACCACATTGACGGTAGATCTGAGTGACACCTGACTCAATTCATCCTGCATGTAGCAGTGACTCGTAGACAGGAATCTGGCCCGGGCCGAGTTGGGATCTAACTCACCAGGAAGGCCATGAGGTGAGATCAACACCAGATTGTTAAATCTCAAATGTGGGCTGTAACAGATAAACAACACAAACAAAGACTTGAGTATTGACTATACATTGACAATGTTTGAATAATTAAAATTGGCAAGAATTTGTCTATAAATTGTCCTTTTCCTACTAAAACGGAACTGCACCATCCAATCTTATCCAGAACACAATATCATAGTAAAAAACAGTCTAACATTCATCTGCGGCCAACAGGGTGTCTGGCCAACAAGGTGTGCTATCAGTAGTATAGCCAATGAGCAAGGAGTAGGGGTAAGGGAAGAGTTCAGTTTCACACGATTTCAATAAGGATGTGTGACGCAATCAAGCAAAATGAGAGTCCATGGTCAAAAATATCACATTTTCAGTTTTATACTTGATTGCATTGGTTATTTGCAATGCTTAATTTAATGGACACTTTCATTCCACAGATAAATGCGATTGAAGGGTTTTTCAAAGCAATAGAAAACAAAAGAATTTCTATCGTTTTTGTTTGGTTATAACTCAAAATCAATATTCCCAGCTTCTGATTCCTTGTGCTTGATCGCATCACATATATGTGATGCGATCTGAGAAACCCGTCGGATGTCGCAAAATGTGAACTAGGGGTTATGGGTAAAATAGAAAAAATAAAAAAATAAAAAATAAAATAAAAAAATTCTTTTTTTTAGATTTTTTTAAAGAAAATTAGTTTCCAGTACTTTGTGTCATCATCTTTCATGAAATTTCACCTTGACAAACTTACTTAAGTCACTTTGATTATTAACCTTATAATGTTATTATATTGAATTATGTATCTTTTTTGGCCTGTTTTCATGATTTCTTGTTTTGTAGCTTTTGGTGACATCACAATCATCATTCACTCATAACTTTTTTTGTAGTGATCGTAGAAAAATGATCGAAACAGTTCTGTAATCAGCACAGTTTTAGCTTTCTTATGATATAAATATCTCCAATATGAAATATGCCACCATGTGGCAGGTTTTCACAGATCGCATCACATATTCACATTTGAAGAACCATTTTAGATCACAACTTGTTTTACAATGGGTCATAATCCAATCCTCCACCCTTCCCCAGTGGTTTATAGTTTAATCAGTTCCAAATTGGCGAGAACTATTCGGTTTTTATCTCTCCGCGCACAAAATTAATCCAAGCGTATGCACGAAATTATGGCCACATGCACACGGTTTTGGGCGCTCGCGTCACGCATATGATGCAGTGCGCTTGTTGCCTTCATTACGCCCGCGTCATTCTGTATTCATTCGCTACTATGAGAAGGCTTTGCTAATTTGGAACTGATCAAACTATAGTAAAACGTAACAACTTTTGTGACATAATACACTTATCCTAATAAACACTCACCAGAATATAAGTGTCTCCAAGAATGCAATGCCTGTATCTGAGGCTCCTACTACCACAATCCTGGCATTGATGGTCACCTTAGGCTCTAGTGTTAGCTTACGATTGATATGAAAAAGGGCATATTTCTCCTGTGGAAAAAAGAAAAAAAACAATGAAACCAAATTAATTTGAATGCAAAGAGTGCTTGATAGGTTATGAAACTTTTAAGAACAGGAATTTGCAGCGTTTCAAATAGATGAGGGAAGGAGGTATGGTGATGTTTGTACTTGAAATTCTTACAATTTAAGGGGTCGTCCTTAATTTTCAGTTACGTACAAAGCGTACGTAAGAGGGGTGAGGGGGTCGAAATATACCCCAACCGTACGTTACTTAAATGGCGATCTTGAGAGGCGGGATTTTTTTTTAAAGTACAAAATAAAATAAAATTTCGCCATTTATTGCGTACGTAACTCAAGGGGGGGGGGGGGGGGTAAAAAGTTATGTACGCTCTGTACGTAAGTGAAAATGGCGATAATTTTGGACGACCCCTAACAATGCAATGTGCCGCCAGCAGTTGCTTGGGAGAGGACAAAATATGAGTGTATCATGGGGAAAAGTTGTCATCCAAAGTCCGCGTACTACAAATACAACACAGGAACTGTGTTTATTGTGAGTTTAAATATATACACTAAACAGCAATCTACAATAGACTCATTTTCATTCTATTGATCATATTTGCGTGACAATCTAATGGTGGCTAAAACGTGATGTCGACCCAAGAGGTTACAAATTGAACTGGCAAGAGCAACTACTGGCTGAGAATTGCATTTTGAATCACAAGAATTAACATCCTCATACCTGTTTGAGGAGAGGACGATGATGATGATGATGATGACGAATATTTGTGCTTATAATACAACCTTCATACCTGTTCTTTTAGTACTCTCTCCGATGGATTATTGCCTCCAAGTTTCTCTGTTGGGTAGATTATCTGCCTTCTAGATCTCACAGGGACGGTATAGTTGAGACAAGTTACTAAGGAATGTTTGTGTTTACCCTGTTGAAGTAACAAGAAAAATACTCATTAAATATGGCTACATTGTTAGTGACACTCATCCATGGTTGGTGGGTAATGTCAGCAGGTATTTCAGTAATCATATCATGATTAAAGGATAATGACTGTGTATAACTTGTTTAGAGGCAACTGTGAAGAATCAAAAGAAATTCACTTTGGAACCGAGAAAAAGTATGAGGGGTGTTACAGTAGCCCCGAGGGAAATTCCGGGTTTGATTCTTCACAGTTACCGACAAAAAAATGATCAAAGTCATTATCCTGATTCAAAACCATCAATTAAAATAGTCATTTAATGATATGGACATTACTTATTAAATTTAAAAAGTTACACTTTATGCCAATAAACCATGCTTCACCCATTACAAATCAATCAATCTGATAGAAAAACGTGCAAGCGATCCACAAAGACGTTGCGTAACTACTGCGCTGTGCAAATATGCCATGCCTTCGTGGCATTACACGATATTGTTGGTGATCGAACGTGATATGCATTAAACGCAGGGTTACTAATGCCTACGCGGAGATCCTTGGTTCTCCGTTTGTAACCTGCGCTTATTTGTGCGTACTAGTAAAGGACGGCATTTGATTGGGTCACACTTCTTGCGTATATTCTTGAGGTTTTGAATATCAAACATGTCACACTAATATGATGGTATTTGCACTCATGGTCACGGCACAGGATCAAGGAATATCGGCCTCGGCATAAATACTGCCTCTATGCCTGACATTACGGACTGACATCATCTCCTAACTTGAGTTTCGCTCTTCTAGTGTAGGCACAAAAACAGGTCGTCTACACAA
Organism: Ophiura sarsii; assembly: GCA_035610835.1. Classification (NCBI taxonomy): domain Eukaryota; kingdom Metazoa; phylum Echinodermata; class Ophiuroidea; order Amphilepidida; family Ophiuridae; genus Ophiura; species Ophiura sarsii. The sequence continues at coordinate 116,817,972 of CM069441.1, read as the reverse complement.
CGTGATGAGGGTAAACATAAGAGTATCCAAAAGAAAAGCCATATTTTCAAATATCCTCTTATGTGATCATTCTAAGTGTTCCTACCATTGGAATTAGAGCCATTCTAGAAAGTCTACCCTAAAAAGAGTCAGGTGGCCAAGTGTTTACATGAGGCATTTGATTGGGTCCAAGGTACAATTTCAAGGTAAAATGTATCAATCCTTTTAGTTATAATAGTACAAAAATTAATGATCTAATGCATATATCTGCTTCTTTTACCTGTGATGTCTCTTTGCACACGGAATAAAGCTGTACACTGGAATTAAAGTTGTGTATCAAGCTTAAAGGGGAGCTACCATACTGAGTTACTAGCCACATCCAGTTCTTTAAGGAATTTGACAAGGTTACAATTTCTCCATGTTAACTCTGTACAGTCTGTCATCGAGTGAACAGGTGTATGACCAGTGCGTCTGTGATGAACTAATAAAGTGGTGGGCCAACTTTAAGCTTATTCTGTTTGGGTGGTTTAAGTAGATATTGCCAAAGATTTCCCTTTCCCCTTCTACCCACCTCTTGTGTCCCGTTCTGTGGATACACAGGATAATACAGACACGTGTGATGTGACTGTCTCAACACTTCCTTCAAGAAATGCTTTGTCTGGTGCTGAAACACAGGATTCAAAGCAAAATGATACAGATGACCGTGTTCGTCACGTCTGTGATGGTTGAAGTAGATGAAATCCTCAACGTTATAGTGGGAGCGGATGTATTCAATGTCCTCCTCTTGCCTGGTGATGGCCACGCCTACTACTTGGTTGTGACAGGTGGCCACATAAGCTTGGATTGGGGTGCCATCCTGTTAGGTGAGAGAAGGCAGTTTACTAAATATTACATGAATGAAAAGGCTATGTCTCTTTGTATATTTCACTGATCCCTTATTAAAAAGACCCAAAATCCACCACAACCTAATTCTGCAAGTAGATGTTATTTGATCGAGGAATTACTGAATCTAGACCTGAAGGGGTTGTACTCCAGCAAAATGGCGAAACTGTCAGTGAATTATGCAAATTTGACTCAGAAGTATATATGATAGACTTGAATCTTAAAAATAGATCTTGATATTAAAGTTGTTTTATTTTCTTAGCAGTTTTCAGCAAAACTCTGCAATTTTGTTGGTAATTGGTGAAAATGTGACACCTGTTTGTAACATTTCTCTGATGGTCATTTTGCTCTGAGTATACCTCCCCCTTCAAACCAGAGATTTACTCTATCAAGGTTATATTATGTACTAAGTATTTAGGTGAGGGGTAACTGCTGAATACCATTTTCACATTTGCACTGCTGTTGGAATAAAGTAAAACTATGGATGGTGTGAGGGGTATTCTTAAGATATGCCAGGAAATAAGGACCCCGTTCTTCTAATCCATCAATACATCCATATCACCTTAACACTTTCATCCGGCTATTAGATTTACCATATATAAAACAAAACAGATTTGTCAGAAACCTTTCCAAATTTTGAAAATCTATCTCAAGGATTACTGAACCAATGCTAGGCATGTTGCACTTATTTCAATGCATTTCTCATGGTGATTTCAAATACGGTAATGAAATTCAACATTTTTGAAACATTTTATAACATTTTTGAATGTCGTCTGCACCCGCCAACTGCGTTGAAAGTGTTAACTTACCGGGTCCCTCTTGGCTTTTGTATACAAGAGCAGATCAGCAATAAGATTCTCCTTGTTGTCAATGGCCTCTACGACTCTCTCCACGGTTTCCACGTCGCTGGTGCACGCACGGCGTACATTGAAATCTTGAAGCAACCCTGCTCGGTTAAACACATAGAGCTCTTGAGGGAGGATACTTGGGCACTTAGGAGTCACCCTCTGAAAATGGTGCAAAAGTTAAAGTGATAGATGGTGGTCAATAATGCTAGCTTCATTACCATGTCTCAGAAAATTTCACAAAAATTCAAATTGTTCCTAAAATACAGCCAGACAGAAAACTACCAGAAGGATTTAATCTCTCTTGCAACTTACCACAAAGCTCTGAAGTAATGGAAACGCTGGTACCAAGTGGGGGACGGTTACTACACAAAACTCCTTGTTTGGGAAGAGACTGAATGCCATCGGAAGAAAATCCAAGGACCTGTAATATATACAAAATAAGCAAAATGTTAAGACATGCAGGAGTCAGCGTGACCTGTGATGAATTGCCGCAATTGTGGCAAGAGTAGGGCTACTGCACCGCATTGCACAGTAAGTACACCTGGTATGAACGAGCCTTAAGGTGGCGCTACATAACACACTTTGGCTTGAAGGATTTTTGCAGTCACAGAACCAACTCAAACACATCTACAGAACAGTGGAAATGTTTGCATTGGGTTTTATGAACCATAACAATTACATGAAATAAAAATGTGTGAATATGTTTCTTGAGTATGTATAATAAAGGTAGGTATGAGTATAGAGAATTTCAAATGAACACCTACAACTTCCCCATTTTTACAGTTGTATAACATTTCAATTGTCTTGCTATTCTTTTTTTACTACATGCACCAATTACAACTATCACAGCTGTAATCAAAACTCTATATTTCCGTGCAATCAAACAGAAGTTGTGCCAAATTTGACTGAATAGCCCATTAACAAGAACTGAAACTGATCCGATGAATTATATTATGGGCCTACCTCATTTCAAATTTTTCATCAATACAAAATAGTTGTATGCTGAATGCATTAGAGTCTCCATAGTAAACAGGGTTAAACTTTGGTGAAGGGAGTACCATCTCTTCTGGGGTTGCACTAGCATAATCCGCTGGAGTGAATGTTGCTTCTCTTGGCGTAGAGTTGTTAGACCCAGATTTCTGTCAACAAAAAAAACAACACATTTTAGAATAAGTAATATTTTAATATGAAGTTAAACTTTCGATCTCAACACAAGAAATAATTACCTGGAATTTGCAGGTGTTGCTACACCTTTCATCAGCAGACTAATGACTCGACTTGACCTTTTGGAAATGTGACGTCAGAATCGGGTCATTAGTCTGCTGATGAAAGGTGTAGCAACAACTGAAAATTCCAGGTAATTATTTCATGTGTTGAGATCGAAAGTTTAACTTCATATTATTTATCACCAACACAGATGAACTTTCATTCTAATAATAAGTAATAAACAGGTAGCCAATGGCTGATTTATCATGAAGTCAGCAGGTGCTGGTCTACCTATAGTCCTATATCTTATACATCCTAAGCCCTTATTAGATTCTCACAATGTAAACTATAGTTCAGTCAGTTTCAAATTGGCAAACCTGCTTAGAGCAGCGAATGAATTCAAATGAGCATGGCCGCCCCAAACGCTTGCATGGTGCAACATGGCTCATTATGAAATGTATATGTGACGCTTACATATATGCCAAAAATGTGTGTATGCTTAGATTACTTTAACACGCAGAGAGATAAAACTCACATTTCTTACCAATTTGGAACTGATTAAACTATAGTGCAAATTTGTGAGAAATGAGAAATTTGCAGTTTTGCCTCAAATTTGAACGTTAGGATTTTGTGAATACATCTGTTGCTGTGTTTAGGAAGCAAATTTTGTCATATTGTACAAACCAATAAATATATTTTGCTTTTGTGGATAATATGTACGTTTAGATATGGTTGTTTTATGGTAACCTGGTATAATTATAGTGTTTTAATGTATATTTTTGTAATTCTTACATTTTTAATGTATATTTTGTGTATATTTGTAATTGTAATATTGTACAAATTCAGCCAGTTGGCTGCGATGACAATAAATTATACCATGACTTATAATAATAATTGTATGATCCAATTTATTCATTCAAAGATGGGACCTAAAGTAAACTATTTCCAATTTTGAAAACCAAAGAATGGTAACAGGTAAAAGAGCATCTAGACGTATTCAGTAACATCTTAAATAAGTGGTTTTGTGATTTGGTAAATCATTATAGGAGATCAAGCTTATTCACCTTAGAAGTAGCTGACCTGACTGATTCTACATCATCCCGATCACTGATTACTGATGCGACACTGTAAAATAAATAGCAAAAAACAATATTGCGAGGTGTTACAGAAAGTACTACTGATTTATGTATAAAATACATAATATGGCAAGGTCCAGTAAGGTAGGGATTTTCAATTTTCAAAATTGTGTAAAAAAAAAAAAAAAATGCGTTGATTGGACCCATAGAACAGGGACATTCTATGACATTATTTAATCAAAGCAAAACAGTCCTGATCAACAAACATGAAACATGCATAAGATATACACAGGGAAATGCGCATAGGTTTCTGTTATACTGTGTTTAGGCTTGGTTTGCACACATCACACACGCATATGTGGCAAATTGATCCAGATTACTTGCTTTAATTATAGTACAAAGAATTGTAAATTTAACATAATTTGTATTCAGAGACACATTTCCTTTCAAAATGTAAATTCCAGACAGGTCATATGAACAAATTTTGTCTAATAAATGTGATTCAAAATAAAACCATTTCTGTTCCATAAGAAACAGGTGGTTGTTTTTTAATTGGGGAGGGGGGGGGGGGGGGGGGGTCTTATCGTAAAGATAGCCAGTCTCTATTTCAAAATATCAATTCTTCAAATCATGCACATTATTACTTGATTGTCAAATGCATGTACAATTTAACACAAATTGTCATATTTGAAACAGCACAAAATGCATTTACTATTATTTTCTGTCTTCAGTTGGGTATGATGACAAATCAATGAAAAAGCATTCTATTTAGGTTTGCTCACCCTGTCATATGGGCATCACTCAGTTTTCTCTGTACTTTGGGCTCAGACGACATGTCTATCACACTTCCTGAAAATATAAACATACAAATGGAAAGGCTGGTTAAGTTTACTGGCTCACATTGATTGCTTTATTTGGTAACAATCTGGGGTCATTAATTATGTTCTACTGACTATACTTTAATCAGTTCCAAATTGGCAAGAAATATTGGTGTTTATCACCCCGCTAGTTTAAGGGTATGCACACGATTATGGGCACATGTATGTGGTTTTGGTTGCATGCACGTGCTACGCATATGATGCACAGTATTTTGCCTTTATGCGCGCCCGTGTCCTTCTGTATTCATTCGCTGCTGTAAGGAGGCTTTATATGCCAATATGGAACTGATCAAACTATAGTCACTTTTATACCGGCTATTTAGCTATTGGTCGGTTATAGTTTTCTCCAATTCCCAGATTAGGCAGGCCAGTGGTCATGCCCTAAAGTACTGCATTAGTGTAAATTCCAATTGTAGTCTCGCTTCATAGTCAACAATGAGAGCACACTAACACTCTGAAGAACAGACACTTTATGACCTCTTTGATCTGTATACTATTGTGTTAAGGCAGGTGGAACATAAAGGTATTTTACACAAAGCTACAATGCATCTACAAGGACAGTGAAATGGATATGTCTTAGTGAGTGGGTCCACTCATACATCTTAGTGAGTGGGTCCACACATACAGCATATATCATTACTATTGGTGTCTAAACTTCAAACTGATTCTGGAAGATAAAAGAACTTTAAACAAATTGCCATTGTGAAATACATAGATATTACTAGATATTTTAGGCTGTCATAATGCCTGTTCTGAAGTATTAAAGTATGGAACACAATACACATGTTAGCTACTTAGAGAATCAATTTCACTAATGCTATAGGTAACCACCGGGATTTTGCGCGATCGCGCAATCGCGCAAAAAATCGCGCATTTCGGGTCCGATCGCGCATTTTGTGATTTTCCGGTTTTTTTTTTGTTTTTTTTTTTTTTATGGTTTTTTTTTATTTTTATGGTTTTTTTTTTTTTTTTAATGATTTTTTGATTTTTTTTTTATGATTTTTTTTTAATATAAATTAAAAGTACCCTTTTCAGTACCTTGTACATTTAAAAAAAATAATGACAACATTTTAAAACAAAGAATTTTAAAACAAAGCATTTCGGGTCCGATCGCGCATTTTGTCATTTTCCGGGGTTTTTTTTATTTTATTTTTTTAATGTTTTTTTTTTTTAATGCCTTTTTTTTTTTTAATGATTTTTTTTTTTAATATAAATTAAAAGTACCATTTTCAGTACCTTGTACATTTAAAAAAAAAATAATGAAAACATTTTAAAACAAAGAATTACCGAGTACACCGAAATTCCCCCCCCCCCCCCCCCCCAAAAAAAAAATCCCCATTTTAAATTGTTTTTACCACGGCGCGATTTTTTATTTTTTATTTTTTTTAACAATTTTTTTTAACGAACACGGCGAGATTTTCTTTAACGGCCACGGGCGCGATTGCCTTATCATGCCCGCCGCCATCTGCCGGTATCGCAGGCTTCAATACTCGCCAGTTTGACATGAACTGCCCCGCCCGAATATTTAGCTGTATTATAATACTGAGTAGTGCGTGCTCGCGGTTAGCCCTTTGGTCATGCCCCGCTAGTCCCGGCACGAGTAGAGGTAGAGACATGGCCCGCGACTTGTACGCCCGCCCGTGCTATTTCCATTGCAAGGTAGGCCTTACTAGCAATTATTTAGCGTGTTTGGCTGAACATTTGCGGCGGTCGTTATCTGTAGTCTTGCCCGTCAATACCTGCCTGAAATACCAGCGCGCAGCACAATGGACGAGGTGGAACACGAATAAATAATACAATTGTACGGTAGGTCAAACCATGGAAGTAACAGACACTTGACCTGTCTGTTACTTCCATGGTCAAAGTGAGTGTAAATTTACCAATTATGAAATTAGAAGAAAAAAATGCCATTACCTAGTCATTGCTATTCAACTAATGTTGTCTTTGTTTCTTTTCAGAGATCTGGAAATCTGGTGGGAATGATTTACATCCGAAACGAACCATCCCGCGATTTAATAAAATAATCTTAAAGCCGATGACTCTTGTTTTGTGGTGTTGTTTATCGTGTATTTCAAAGCTATTCTTTTCCAGTCCAGATAATAAAAAAACCATATTACATTCGTTATTCGATACAAAAATGAGTCACATACCCATTGAAGTTTTGAAATCCGAAATTAAAAAATCAACTGTTGCTTTTCAAGACAATGCCTAGAGACAAATTGGCACCAACCTAACCTCATTACCTTCTGATGTTACCGGGCGATATTTGATTGACACTGGCTGTTTTTAAAAGAACGCGGGTTTTTCTCTTTAGATTATACCGCGCGTGATATTTGATTGACAGCATACGTTGTAGGTGATTTTAAAATATTTGCGGGCATGCGCATATTTACAGTGGCTCATAGAAGTAGGCCTATCTCGCGCGTAATTTCCACACACGTACATGTATAATATGCATGCTGTAGGTGATGGCAACAACATGTGGTCATGCGCAATTCACATTGACTCAAGGCACGTGTTTATATAACTGGGTCCGTCCAGGGCTCGTCTGTCGGTCACGTATTGATTACTTGAATGGGGAGATGTTTTTTCTGCGCCGCGGTTTCTTTCAGCAAATGTGCTTAATAAATACAAACAGCCAATTTGTATTTCAATAGACTGACCCAAGATGTTGCATACAGCTTCAATTCATCCAGGCGGTCAAGTATTGATTGTAATTACACGGCCAATATTTATTTCAATAGACCACTGAATAGACTCACATGATGTTCTTACAAATAGTCAAATTTGTATTTCAATAGATTCATAGTAATCCACAACTTATAAGACGGTCAAGTGGTCATTCAGTGAATCATTGAATAGACATACAGGAAGTTCTGACAAATAGTCAACAAAAAAATCAATTAATTTTTAGACTATCAAACAATTTTGTAATAATTATCTGATACATGCACTACATTTAAAGGTAGATGTTCCGATTGCTGGCCCGATTTTCAACTTGATGTTTTCTATTTTATATGAAAGGTCATCCTTGTCATACACAAACCTTTGGCAGTAATTCACCACATTTTAGCCTATAATAATTTCTAAATGGAACATTTCTGGCCCCCAAGATTTTACAGACATAATGTGAAAAATATGGGGATTCTTCTGATATCTAAATATCTTGATGTGAAAAAAAAATTATACTTTCATAGCCCCCGAACATACACCTTTAAACAAATCATTTACATCCATAATATTCATTCAAGATATATTGATTCCAAAAACATGTACATACAGCAGAACATGGTGTTTTAAAATCACGAATACAATTTGAGATATGATAAACAAAATATAAATAATTGCGGTAACTGATTTCCTTCCCATATTAAACATTATTAACATTTTCAAAATAAAAGTAAATGCCAAAATGGCGCGACATGGTCTTATTCATTTGGACGTGCATTTTGTTCCCAATTTTAAAAAAATGAGTCGGTCAGCAGGCCCGTATAAAACAGAGTTTTTATTTTGTGGTCGCCTATCTATTGCTTATAGTTGTGCTCGAAAGCAGCACTCGATTATATAAATAAATGCCATTATTATTATTAAGCATCAAACAAATAAATGTGTGTGTTATTATTTTCTTCGCGAATTATTTTCTTGGGGATTTCCCGGCGGCTTGCTTCACTCTCAGTCTGAGAGCTGTTTATAAACCGTTTGAACATAGAGCACATGGTCTGGCATGCCGCCGCCGCCCGATGACTCGACCCCGGGCCGATGACCAGCAATCGTATAAATCCGAGAAGAAACCGACATGCGGCATACTTTGATAATATTCTACAAGGGCACTCATCCCAAGTCCGTCCGGCAGTTCATGCGTGCTGAGACACGCCCCTCGATAGCTATTCTTAGAACTAGAGGTCAATGAAATTGCGTATTTTATTTGTGTTGAATGATATTTAATGACAATTTAATTTCGATCGAAGACGTTCTGGTTATTTATTGCACTTGTTTAAAATACGACATTACTTGTATATTACCAGATAATACATAATACAAATATTTATCAATAGCATTCTTTTACAAATATTTATAATTATAATAATTATCAATAGCATTCTTTTATTTTATTACTATTTTTGAAAATATATTTTCGTGAATATTTATTAACAGCTACGAACGAGCACATGGTCTGGACGCACCGCCGCCTATGACATGATCACCTGGGGAAAAAACAAAACTGAAAATATTGGGACGCACCATTTTCCGAGTCATTAACGAGAATTTTGGTTGAAATTGAAATGAATAATAAAATTGATCGTCTTTTTCCAGAAATAATTATAGAGAATTTTGGTTGCATTTGGATTTAATAAAATGAACAATGAAATGTATCGGGGGTTTTCCAGAAATAAATTAATCCCACCCCTGCAAATCAAATGGTGCGGCCCTATTTAGTTAAATAAGATTTCATTATAAAAGATCGATGTCTGATTGAGTGAAGTTATCGGTCGGGTTGTTTTGACTTAATAAAATAAAATGTGTGCGTGCTCGTAAATCTCATCTCTACAAACAAGACTAAACAAGATATTTATGATTTCAGTTAGGAATATAATAATACGTCTTTTCGATGAAAAGAAAGGTAAGGATTTTCTAGTTTTGTACTGAACAAGTACGAGTTCAAAAGGCCGCGTTTATAGCAACTTTTTTTTGGTTCCCGGGGGTCGACAAACGTTAAAACAATGGAAATGCGCGAATCGCGCATTTTGGCTTTTTAACTGGCGTATTTAGCGCATATGGCGAATTTCGGCGGCGCATATGGCAGTTTGAAAATGCGCAAAATCCCGATGCCTAGCTATAGGACTAGCTTCAAAAGTGTTTTCCTTTAAATATTGCAAGTGACTGTACTACTTATTAAGAGGGGTTGTGCATTTTTAACTGAACTTAACCCATTAAAACACTAACCTGGATGAATACTTGTTGAAGGAGTTCCAGCTGCTTTGCTACCGTTACCACTCCCTGATCTGGGGGCAGTGGAGGGTGTGGCTGTTATATCACCTTTTTTGCTAGACATGGAGCTAGTTCTGGAGAGTGGGGTCTTATCCCCTGCCTGGCTAGGCTCGTCCTCTGATTGAGCTATTTCCTCTGCAAGATTAAATTATTACACATTGTGTGAATGGAAAAAGAAGATCTACAATCTTTGAAATTTATAAGGCGAGTTGTAATAGTCACATAGATTTAATGTTTTCATCATTTTTGAAGGGGATTAAAATAAAATTGAATTGAAAAGAATTCATAATATACAGTCTCATACAAATTGGCATGAATGAATGTACAGTCTCAAACCAGTCCCTCTCGGTTAAAAAGAATTTGTTAATAAAATATCAAGAATAGCTTAGACCATCAATTAATGCCTCTTGAGACAAGAAGCTGTGAATATTTTGTATTTGTAAGCTAAAAATGATAAGGTAAGAATGATGTTCTAGGGATTAGAGGTGGGTGGACTGTTCAAAAAGGCATGGCATTTTAAAATCACACATTTCTTTTTTTAGAGGGGAGGGTAATCTGAAATCACAAAATATGGGTCAGTCTAGTCTGCTTTAGTATACCTTTTTCCTTTTCTTTGTCACTCTATGAACATGTACCGATAGAGGGCTCACTCCCCATGGACCGCTCCCCATCCTCTGATCTCACCCCGGGAAAAAAAGGTCTACTTGCATTGGATTGACCTCGTTGACCTCCGTATACTTTTACATTAGTGCTCGTCCAAAAATTGGACGCATACGTAATGAGCAATTTGTTCGCGTGGGGTTCAAAATTAACCAATGGCAGACACGATAAATACGAAGTATATGAATATTTATATACGTCTTCGCAGAGAGACGAATCTTGCTCACTTGATAAATTCAAAATGTCGATTTTCTGGCACTGTATAGCCGCCGTTTCGGTCTAAAATCACACTTTAGGAGTTATCTTTGACATTGGTCCTCGCCCAAAATATGTTCCTCAGAGATATAGCTACATTTCCGCATATGTGACTATTTCCATGCTATTTTCTATCTTTCAATATCGTGTAATAAAAAACCTTTTTACGTTTAAACAGAGACAAATAATTTGATCATTGTTTACGATAACTAGAGACTCTTACACAGCCACAGAAATACCCCCTTCACACTTTTCTAGATGTACAAACAGCAAATTCAATATTAGCGCGTTATGAAGGGGTGTGATACTATCGTGACGCATAAAAAGCATCGTCCCTAGTAATCCCTAGTGTGCTCAAGCACAGTTCTTTTGTAAATCCAATGCCAGTAGACCTTGTATTTGGTCGGTTCTCGGATGGGAAGTATCAGGGGGTGTTGTTCGATTGTGTGACAGTGAAATTATACAAGGCATACGAGTAGACTAGGGTCAGTCAGGCCTACAGAACATGATTTGTCCCTTTTTGTCCACATGACATTTTGGATACTAATGACATTTTGGATACTAATTTGATAAATTGAAAGAAAAAATGGACTCTCAGAAACCCCTCTATCGAAATTTTCAAGAAAGAGCAAAAAAATAACCCTGAACTTGGATTTTGCTAGCAAATTTTTCTCTTAAACTGTGAATTTACATACCCTCAACATGGCCCCCTTTGTGGACAAAAGGTTCCTGTAGCCCTCATTTTCATTCAAAAAGCTTGCACTTTTATATTACATCTGAGTCTTTCCCTTCCCCAGGGCAGCCTTACCTGGTGTCGGGGGTTTAGGGGCTTCTAGTTCATCATCCTCGTGTGGTTTATGTAGCCCATGGAATGGTGCGAGCTCAAAACAATTATTCAACAATGGTTGGTCCACATCATTGCATAAACTCATGAAGCCTACAGCTGAACCTTCATTCTGAAAGATAATCATACAATATACATGGATGATATCAATATTATGAATGTCATTAAAAACACTAGAAACCATAACATTGCATGCATTCAGAGAAGGTACAAGATATTCTAATATCAATTAACCTATGTGACGTGATCAAGCGAAATGAGTCACATGTCGGCAGTTTTGAATTTTGGTCCAAACCCCACTAAAATCAAACTTCTAGTATTTAAGTTACAAACAGTTTACCAACTGAGAAAACAAAGTAAAACATAAAAATGTATAACTTCTTTTTACCTGTAACTCAAAATCAATATTCCCGACATACGACTCATTGCGCTTGTTCGCCGCGTCATATATTAACCAACTATTCAGTCACACCTTTGCATCTAATGGTAAAAGGAAATTCCAATGATACATCATTGACTAATGGCTTATTAATTGGTATGTGTTTCTTCCAATAGGAGCGTGAACATAAACAGCAAATAACAGGAGATGCTCAGAATCAGTTTGCTGATCTTGGCAAATTGCTGAACACCTAGTATGACACTTGCCAGAAAAGTGCTTTTTGAAGCTAATCAGGTTAAATCTATTACTGGCCATTGGCCACCTTATTGTAATTCTGGTATGGATGAGTGGGAGTACTCCCTGTTATATACATACGTACACAAGCAAGGCTCAAGATAACAGTTTTTTAGTGGGAGTTACTTTTTTCCAAAAGTAGCGACCGAATCAGGGGGATTTATTGAGAACCGGGAGCTACTTTTAGTTTACTGGGAGCTTATCTTTTATTAAATCAAATAAGCTAAAGCGAAATTCGATGTTTTGGGCAAGCTTCCCGGGCGCTGATTTTGACAAAATATCAGCGCTCGGTTGTTTTCAGCATTACCGGGCGCTTCGGCAGAAGGACCGAGGGGTTAAAATTGCCCAGTGCCCGCTTATCTTGAGCCTTGTACACAAGAATAGGATTGATTGTATGGCTACACTCTTACAGCTATCAATATATGAAATTCTTTCATGTTTAATTGGTCCATTTGTAGAATCAATTAATCGTTAAGTTTGGTAGAACCGTCTGAATGGATAATTTTATCTTAAAAACATGTACACATTGATGTAAACAACATTGCTGGTGTATCTTTACCTCTACAATTAAAGCGTGATGTTCTTGATTTTGTGACTCTATCAACTCAGCCAAAAAGAAATCACCGTAGGTTGTAGTTAGCATGTCACTCTGACGGTTGAATATTGGTGTGAGGTCATCATGATCCTCCACTCTGAGGAGAAACCAGAATAGTAGATCAAATATTAGGATGATAGATTCAAGAAATATGACTTGAGCAGGAATGTTCAGTGAGATCAGGTCTTTTTAAACCATTTTAGTTTGAAATTGTATGAAATGTTTGTCAAAATCTTTTCAGAATTTCATCGAAAAAGAATCAAAATTATACAGAAATTTACAAAAACATTTACAATTTTCATAAAATTTCACAAATATTTCCAAACAAAAAAGTCAAATTCTCAAATTATGGGTGGGTCATACCTGCAGAATTTTCACCTAACGTGACTTAATTTCTATTTATAACCGTTATTATTCAGTCTTCCATAGATAAGAATATTTGTCTTTATGTTGAGCAAAATTGGTCAAATAACAAATGGTTGTCTGGGCAAAACCTATTGGAAATTAGGAACTGTGAGCAAACAGTATTATCACTTCCAATATTTTCGGTTCAACATTTTCTATAGTTTATAATCAGTTCCAAATTGGCAGTAAGGAGGCTTCGCCAATTTAGAATTGATAAAATTATAATAATTTTCATTCAAAAACACTTATGTCACATTTCTGCATGTAATTTGAAGATGCAACTTGCATTCAGCAAACCAAAAATCTAGAAGCCAGGCTAATATTAAAGCCTTTCCCTATATTTCCAAATGCACTCTTACCTTGCTTTTCTGACATACAGCACTGGTGCATGACTATGTCTATGACACACAAACACAGACAGGTTGTCTAGTGGCTTGTTACTTTCCCTTTTCTCTGCGGATTGGAAGACACCCGTCAAGGCAGATTCTGGTGTGACGCCGGATGGCACAATAAGGAACAGAAAATGGATGTCTGGCACAGCATTGAACACGGTCCTGATGCGGACAGATGAAAAGATAGGAACACACACACACAATTAGATGATGGATGATGCTTAATATAAACCTAGCTGTAAACTTAACCACTAGGATTAATATCTTTATTTTGTATCCTGAATACTGACATCTCTGTATATAAAAACACATTAATGTATTTTATTCATTCAATATCCAAGTTTCTTTTCCATTCAGTTCATTTCATTTTGTTAGGTATATCACAAGTGCTATACTTATGCTTTACACCAAACGTACCTGATAATCTCTCTAGCGCTGCCATGCGAAAAGTCTGTTTTTGCCACGAAGTAGTGCATGAAAAGTGTGTTCAACGGCTGTCAATAAAATACAAAATACAAATTCAATAGATAGAAATATCTACCAAAGGAGCATGGGCAGGTATATGAATGACCACCAATAAAAACAGCTGGAAATGCGGAAAATTATTTCTCAAAAAAAGTCAATCGGGGAGATTTGATCAGCACACAACAAAGCTGGATTCAGGATTAGAATTGATATTTTACATCCTGTGATAGGGTACTTATAGGTAAGTCCAGTTTGAAAATGGGAGAATTCTGGGGTCACAACAATTATATAAACTGATACTGGTGCTACATTAGTTGGTGTTGTAATGGCATAATTATAACCTGGTTTGGATCATGTACACTTGCAGTCTGTTATGCTGAATCCCCTCAAATAAATGTTTAATAATGCATAAATACATCAGGTGATGCAGGTGTTCAAATTGAAATATGCAAATTTAACATTGTGTTTGGCATATAATACAGGTATACAAAATGCTGCATGGGTTCTGTCGCTAATAGAGATAGTATACAGTACTCACTGTGCATTTTTCATAATCAAAGTGTGCATTCATCCATTCCTGCCACTCTGCCTGGTCAACATCTGCAACATTAGGATAGTCAAAGAATGCTGCATGTGCCAAAACCTCCTCCTTCTCATTGTTAAGTGTCACTGCTAACACAGCTTTCTCACTGAAATAGACAAATAAAGCACAAGTGTGAAAGGTCTCAAATCAAACAAAATATAGAAAGATATCAAAATTATAATTTCAATGCAACAAAAACATTTTCTAAGATCAATCCTTTATTTATATACTGATCCAAGCAAATTAAACAATCCCATTCTCATTTCATGCACTTTCAGTCCAACTGCGGCCTGGCTTCATGTGCGTTAAGGCCGACTTATTTGGTAAATGTTTAGAACCGTATATTAAACTTATTTATAAGTCGACACTAACCACATTTACAGCTCGAGGTACATGTACAGCTGTATGTTAGATCTTACCAAATTTGAGAATATTTAGTAAATCTTTAGTCATTATTAAATTGACTACATTTGCAGTTAGGGCTGACTTATTTCCAAATAAAAGTAAATATCAAGAGAGAACCCCATCGTATAAAATGATATTAACCACATTTACAGTTCAAAGTATGGCTGTACCAAATTGAGAATGTTTGGTAAACCGTTAGTGATATGGTATTCCCCTACTTACATTATATTGCCCACATTTTCAAATCCAAACTGTGGTTCTAAATTATGACAGAATATGGCTAGTATTTGAAAATATGGTAGAGCCCTTACCATTATATTAAGCACATACACTTCTAAATTGTGGCTTTTTATTGGACTGCCAGGGAAGTACACTGACCAAAAGAGAACATTTGGTATAACCACTTTAATCAACATCCACTTACATAATGTTAACCACATTTACTAATCCAAACTGTGGCTGTGTATTAGGGCTGACCAGTCTGAGAATGTTTGGTGCATCAAGGGATTCCGTACGTCGAGCATTGATAACCTCAGCAGGTCCATCCGATGCAGAGGACATCAAAATGGCTGTCATTGTGAATTAGACAATCTGAAAAGTAGGAAACAGACATGTATACTTTAGTATTACACTTACACTTACAATTTGATGGGTAAAAAATTATAGGCGTAAGCCTTTTAGATCCCCATATCCATTTTCGAACCAATATTTGTCTAGATGATTCTTGAATTGGTTTGTAGATTTTGCGTTGACAACTGATGGGAGGGAGTTTGTTCCATACATCCACGACACGCTGTGAGAAGAAGTACTTTCGTAATTCTAATCCTTTCGTCAGTTGTTTTTTGAAGAGTTTGAAGTTGTGCCCTCTGGTTCCGGTGTTGTGAGAATTGGTAAAAAGCTCTTCTGGGTTGATGTCTTCTAGGCCGTTCAGGATTTTAAAGACTTCAATTAAGTCTCCTCTATTTCTCCTTACTTCCAACGGATAGAGCTTAAGGATTTTCAACCTCTCTCCATATGGCTTGTTTCTCACTCTCTTGACCAGTTTCATGGCTCTTCTCTGAACTTTCTCGAGCGTTTTGATGTCACCTATCTGATACGGGTTCCAGCAGTGGCGTAGCTAGGATTTTTTTCAGGGGGGCAAGATTTCTGAAATTTTCGTAAAAGGTTGCCCAAATTTTTTTTGCAGTCGCCAACTCGTGAATTTCACGTAAGTGGGGTGGGGGGGGGGGGGGGGGTGAGGTCAAAAAAAATTGCACGGTCAAAAAAAATTGCACAGTACTTGTACTACCTGAGACGAATATTCAGGTATATTCGTCTCAGGTACTACATGTACAATTTCGCCTTCTATTTGACTATTTGGGTTGAATATACCCACACATAACCAGTGCTCCCGCACGCCACCTAGGTCTTTTATCATTTTTTTCCCTATTTTCTTTTTTCCCCCTTTTTATTTTTTTTAGATGGGGCAGGGGCACAAATTGGGTTTTTTTCGTCCCCCCGGATGTGCCCCCCCCCCCCTGAGCTACACCACTGGGTTCCAGGCTTGAATACAGTACTCTAGGTGCGGACGGATGTATGCCTTGTAGAAAATTGAAAAACTGTCGCTCTCGATGTATTTAAATGATCTCTTTATAATCCCCAGACTGCTCATCGCTTTTGCTGCTGCCTTTGATGTTTGCAGAGATGGTTTACAGCTGCTTGAGATGATTATTATACCTAGGTCTTTTTCTTCATCTGTTTTGCTGATTGCAGGCCTTCACGTTTGAAAATTGAAGGTGTGCTTTAAATCGCACTCCTCAAAACATTGAGGTGTGCTGTAGGTGTGCCATAAATTGCACTCCTCAAAAAAATTAGGTGTGCTGTTTAAGCAGACGACGAAATGTCAAATCGGGATCGTGGAATCAAAACAAACTGCACATGGCGTGGCATTCAATTTTGTGCAGACATGTACATTTTCTACCGTGTCTTTCGTACGTACGAAAGGGGAATCCCAAACATCAATTGAACGGTGTGAATGAATGAGGGAAAAAATGGTTCTCAGCTGCTTTATTTTGTGTGATATACATGCGCGGGCATCGCGAGTCGTCTAAAAATTACTGTACGGGGCAAAGGTCATCAAGATTTGTATGAATATTAATGATATTGGTTACGAGTTATAAATAGCGCTCTTGTTTACGAAAAAATGTCTATCGCTCGATTTTGATGATTTGCCGCATTAAAAATCATTTTTCTGCTCAAGTGCACTACAGTAATCAGTGAAAATATAGGCATGCGATAAATCGCTCTTCTCGAAACCATTTCAGGCGTGCGATCGCACTCGCACGCCTCAACAAACGTGAAGGCCTGTGAGTGTGATTGTACTGATTTAATATCACTATTATTATCAGGCCTAGGCTACTTCAAATTTGGTATCATTTTGTATCATCAATACTGGTTTACATGTCACCGTTTTTGTTCTGTCAGCTTTTACGGACCCATGACAAATGTCATGGCATTTACTTTAGATAGCCAGGACCATATAATTAATATTGAGGGCGCCATTTATGAGCAAAGAGTGTCCATAAATCATGAGATGAGTGCAGAATTTGGCAGAGTATTTTACTGCGTAAGTCGATAGGGAAAAATAAAACTTCCATGTTTTCCCCTTTTAAATCAAATGTTGTAAACTCTCTTATACTAGGTTGTATTCACTGATGCCTAAATAACTAGACACAAGCAACTAGAAATTATGAAAGTAAAGCTAATAGTAGCTAAAATGTTTTAAATTTTACACACGTTTCAATGGGAGAATGTCAAATGACCATGAATCCATGATGATGATTAGCAGAGGTCAACAAACTTTTCTTGGTACACAAAATGTCACAATTTAGGCAATATAAGACAACAAAACTTTGGTAATTTCTAACAGTCATGGTTGAACCATCATTTTTTATAGAAAACTGCTACGAATCTTTTTATTGCATTTTAAACTTCAAAATTTAATGATCCTGCCTACTTTAGAGCTAAACCCCCTGATTGGAAGCAGTCGTGTTCTTTGCAGCCGACTCTAGAATATATCGTGTTCCTGATCGCACCCTTTGCACCTTACAGTACGACAATACTCTACTACAAGAGGAATGTACTACACCATATAGATAGATAGATAGATAGAGATATTTTGTGACTGAATGAAGTGAAGTAAGCTTACTTTACTCGTTGTTTTGATTTTAGGTGAGGAAATAAACACCGTGTTTATCCAGGTATCTGTGACATTTGATCTTTTATAAATATTCTACTAATAAGCCAATACTTACATCTTTACAAAAAACCTAATTGAGATTAAATTGTTAAATGTTAAATCAAAGAAAATTGACTATTTAGCTGCATTATCATAACCATCGGAACTTTAAAATCCGGTAATCGCGCTGTCGCGCTATGGCAACCGCTGACCTCGCTCATATAAATTGGATCTCGAAACATTTATAGGATCTTGTTTTTCTTATTTATTTGTAGGTTAGCACCATATTAATGTATTCAAGTATTATTATTACTGTTTAATTCGAATTTTCTAAGTATTATGCATTAACTAATTATAAATTTGTAGAAATAATTTGATAAAGTATTTGAATATTTGTGAGCTAGCCTATTCACTCAGGTCACCAGGTCAAAGGTTGTCTAAAAAATTGGTTGCTGTT
The DNA here is from genome assembly GCA_035610835.1 of Ophiura sarsii. Classification (NCBI taxonomy): domain Eukaryota; kingdom Metazoa; phylum Echinodermata; class Ophiuroidea; order Amphilepidida; family Ophiuridae; genus Ophiura; species Ophiura sarsii. Next base: position 116,799,163 of record CM069441.1, on the reverse strand, counting down.
TTTTACGAAAAGTAACAGTGTAAAACGTTGTTAAATCGACAATAACCAACATAATTGTTTGTTTCCATTTTCCATAGAAACCCTTGCAAATAGGGTATTTGACTTCGGTCCATCATGGCGTCTGTTAAAGTACCAAAAGTGCCGAAAGTGGCAAAGGTAGGAAATTATTATTAAGCTTTTTAATTTAAAGTTAGTTACGCTTCCGAATTCGACGCTTTCTATTGTTTGCCATTGCCCCGAAAGAATGTACAGCGCTACTACCTTTAGTGGTTTTCGCAGCTCGGTTTGATGAAGAAACCACACCCTTTAGGTTTCTTCACCAAATACTTTGACTTTTCGTCTTTTAAAATGATTGTCATTGTGTCGGCTTGCATCGTATCGTCACGTCATTCTCATACGCACGCAAACGGTAGCGCTGTTTTCCACTCGCTGGAGTGGAAGATTAGAAGGTTCCACGAGACCGTATACTGCATGAAACCGTCAATATTTAAAGAAATAAAATATTTGTGAATTAATCTCAATAGACGGTAACTAGTACAACAAATCATACTTAGTGATATTTGTCATCAGTTGGTATTATTCATCATAGGGTATTTTGCATGTTTCACTATCTGTCCCCATCCTAAGTATGACTCCTTCTAAATATGATTTTTGTGGTAATTTCTGTATCGCTTACCAGAGCTCAAAAACACACTTCTTTGTGCTTGTTCTTATCTACTCTTTCTCATCTATCTTGCCATTCGCTTAACATTGTGTACAAATGCACTATTCCCTTGAAATTTAAGGTGAAATTCTAAGCCCATTCAGTTAACGGCACTAGCGGTGTTTATCGAAATCGGCGCCATGTTTTATTAATAAATAGTCTCTTTTTAATATTTTCGTTAGTTCGTATGTGGTGTGCGTAGCGTATATAGACGTTTGACGTTTTGCGATGGGGAATGAGACTAATCTGGACTTCGATACTCGCGAAATGTCTAAAAAAAATTCTGCCATTGCGTTTACACGGCGGAGAATTACGATTAAATATGGAATAATTTAGCATTTTCATGTTTTAAAAAGTGGCTGGAAAGAAAGATGAGGACTTTATGAAGGTGCGTAGCTAGTATGAAAATCAACGGAAAAGCCGTTTTGCTGTAATGCACCCGACCCTCATTTGAAAGTCACACCATTTACTTTATACAGCAAATCAAATTGACAGTTTCTCGCTATGCAATTTCCCCATACGTTGGTAGGGGAAAAAAAACCAAAAAAAAACCACACCAACGTATGGGTTCCTGTACTAGACGGTAACAGAGTCTGAGACACAACAACAAAAATCATCACAACAATACATGAATGAATCGATAAAGCAGAATGCATACAATTTTATTTACTAAATATTCCAATTCATGAAGTATACGGTTTATTCCGAAACATCCTTCCATATTAAATCGTACCGATGACGTCATTTATAAATATTCATGTATTTATGACCTGTTGGAATATCAAACAAGTCCCGTGTTTACATTTTATATACAAAGAGTATGCACTTTTAGTTGAGAATTACGACTTTTAGGCATGTTTTATCACAGGATGTCAGATATGCAACTTCGAAAAGTGGGTAGAATGGAAATTAAAAAATAAACCGCCAAAAAAATGAAATCCCTCGATCCAGCGGGCAATAACATCATGGGCGTTTTTATTAATGAGCATGGGAGCTTTGAGACAAACTATTTCATTAGTGTGGCCTTATCTTGTTTAAATCATGAAAGCAAAAGGTGTTTTTTAGGTTCTTCAAATGGCTCTTATGGATGTGTTGAATGTCTCTGTATTATTGTTTACTTAATGCAAATGCACTGTTATTCACAGTTTATGAACCAGGGTTATAAATTGTACTTTAGGTCATTGACATTGGGCATAAATCATTTAAAGTTTCTGCACCCTCATGTGGAGGGAGGGAACATCAGGGAGGCATGTACATTGCATAGTTTTAAGATTAGAAGGATCTGATGTCTCATTTATCCATTATATTGACTCTGTTTTGCATTTCTTATCTCTCTGAAAAAGCACCTTATATGCTGTTTATATGCATACACTAGCAACCAAAAGTCTTAGGACACCTTACATGCTATGAATTGAGAAAAAACACAGCGAACTCATTGAACTACTGTGTTAGCTTTTGGTATTCTAGATTTACAAATTGATGAATGAAAAGTTCTTTTTAAAACAATTTGGGATATATTTGAGAGATCATTATTTTAAGGGAAACATTTATAAAAAATATTTCAGTGATCTAAATCTTGCTCTTTGATATTTTTAGTTTATTTAAAAGTCAAATTAGCTGGACAATAATACTAAATCTAAGTAATGATGAAATGAATAGGACTTTGTAAGTATGCCCAGATCATGTGGGTGCAATTAGAAAGTATAGGGAAGTTAGATTGTTTCTATTTATAATGTGAAGCTATGGTGATAAAGTAAAATGTGTAATTCCCTCCCAAATATTTTTAAAGAATAATAATGAGGTCAATACTTAATATCTGAGAGATCTTGAGATTAGTTCACTTGAGTGAATCCATTGACAAACAATTGGGAAGGTTATTTTTAAAGGAAGTTAACATTGACACACAGCCTACCCTTGGATTGCATGGGCTATAATGAGCTTGATTAATTATTCATGAGCTATTTCCAATGGAAAGGTACACATTTTCTTTAATTTCATGGAATGGAATATGCAGAATGCAGATGTTGCAGGACTTGTAGTGAAATATTACAGTCCAAATTCAATATCTGGGATGATTTTGACACCATAACCAAGTGTCCTAGACTCCTAAGACTTTTGGTTGTGTTTATGTATGCATCAAATACACGGTTGAATAAAATGTCCCCTAACCAAATGATGCATTTGTTATTCTGTCAAAGACTTGAAACTTGTGTGAGACCTACAGTATAGCATTGCTCATAAATGAAACCTTAATTCATTGTTTAAAACACATATCATACTATTCTTTCTAATGACAGGTGAAGAACAAGATGCCAGCAGAAGTTCAAATTACAGCTGAGCAGATTCTTAGAGAAGCCAAGGAAAGAGAACTTGAACTTGTTGCACCGGTAAGAAATATATTACATTAAAATTGAAATGTTATAGTATGATTAAGTTGTATAATATGCGGCATCTGAAAAGGATCAAACATATATTTTCTGACTGTCGCCACATCTGCAAATTCAAAATCTTGCCTTTCTGAACACGTTATTAATTAAGCCAATTTCCTTCTAGCAATATAGTTTTCTCAGTTTCTGAAAAACATCTACATGTATTACAGTTCTACAGGTAGTGTTACAGGTGTAACACAGGGTAAGAAGTTCGTCAAAGGTTGCGAGAATCCATAAATTACATACTTGCAAAGGATTCTGCGAGATAGATTCTCCTCCATTCAAAAAGTGTGTTAGACAGACTTGGATTCTCACAACTTTACCAGCGAGTATCTTTGCGAGAATGGATTCTTGGATTTTCCTCAAATTTCTGAACTATCTCCATGATGTGCGTGCTGCTGCATTGACTCGATTACGCCACCTACCGCAGGCATATGTGGGCAAGAAGTTGCTGCCCGCATGTCTATAGGGGCACAGCTTTGGTGCGGATGGTCTCGGGATCGAATCCCAGTGGGGGCTCGGTTATTTTTCGGGTAAAAAAATCATACTTTTTCCCTCCCCCGATACACACAAAAACATTGCCGCGAGAGTTAGGGTTAACTTACAGCAAAGAATCACTGGGTTACAGTTCTGACACCTGTAATGTTTGTGTAAGATACTGATTTATCTCTAACCATTTGTCTTGATACATTTTCAGCCACCCAAACAAAAAATCTCAGATCCTGATGAGTTGAAAGCTTATCGTCTGCGCAAGAGAAAAGAATTTGAAGATGGAATCCGAAAGAACCGCATGTCCATCAGTAACTGGATCAAATATGCCAAGTGGGAGGAGAGTCAGTTGGAAGTTGACAGGTGAGTCATGTGTAGGCATGAGAATTTCAAGCACAATTACTGGACGTCAAACGACTACAATTATTTGGAAAGTCATATGTAGGCATGAGATTCGTAAGCTAAATAACTGCAAGTCACACTTCTTTTATGTCCCAATTTACACCATTTTATTTGGAAGGTCATGTGCAGACATGATCATTTCAAGCCAACTGATTGCAAGTCACACTTCTTTTATGTCCAAGTTAACACAATTTTATTTGGAAAAGGTCATGTGCAGACATGAGAATTTCAAGCTAACTGACTGCAAGTCACACTTCTTTTATGTCCAAATTTACACCATTTTATTTGGAAGGTCATGTGCAGACATGAGAATTTCAAGCTAACTGACTGCAAGTCAGACTTCTTTTAAAAGTTTACACAATTTTATTTGGAAAAGGTCATGTGCAGACATGATCATTTCAAGCTAACTGATTGAAAGTCACACTTCTTTTATGTCCAAGTTTACACAATTTTATTTGGAAAAGGTCATGTGCAGACATGAGAATTTCAAGCGAACTGATTGCAAGTCACACTTTTTTATGTCCAAATTTACACCATTTTATTTGGAAACCGTCATGTGCAGACATGAGCATTTTAAGCTAACTGACTGCAAGTCAGACTTCTTTTATGTAAAAGTTTACACACTTTTATTTGGAAAAGGTCATGTGCAGACATGGGTTTCAAGCTAACTGACTGCAAGTCAAGACTTCTTTGATGTCAAAGTGCATTCACTTTTATATATTAAACAGTAATGATGACAGAATGGCAGCAACATTAAAACCTAATGAACTTTTCCCCCTGTTTTTATGTGTGTACATTCTTTGTATCTATAGGACAAGGTCCATATACGAAAGGGCACTGGACGTGGACCATAGGAACATCACACTGTGGTTGAAATATGCCGAGATGGAGATGAAGTAAGTCAATTTAGTTTTTTTTATGTTATTTTATAGCAATGCTGACAACAGGGCTCAAAATACATGGGGCGAAGGGCGATTAGCCCTCAGTTTTCGCAAAATAGCCCCCTGAGAAAATGTGGGCCTCTGGTAAAATGTACTAAAGGGGGCGGGCAATTTTTGGCAGAATTTGCTCAAAATAGCCCTCATAGCCAAACAGGTATTTTAACCCCTGGCTGACAAGTAGGAATAATAGCTTGTTATATACTGAACTGAATAGATGAGCCTGAGTCAATGGTTGGTCGATAATTTTAGATCATTAATCCTTAATGTGCATATCATATTCAGAGTCTATCAGACCCAACAGAGTATCAATGTTATCAAAATGAACATGGCTATAGTCGCTTTCAAAATATATAGTCGCGCTTTCAAAAAGTATATATAGTTGCTTTCATATATATAAAGAATAAAAATGGAAAATTTCCCCTCCCCCTATTTAGATGATAAAATACTAAATCTTTTTTTTGTCTCAGACACAAACAGGTGAACCATGCTCGTAACATATGGGATAGAGCCATCACCATTTTACCTAGGGCCAACCAATTCTGGTACAAGTATACCTACATGGAGGAGATGATAGGCAACGTTGCTGGTAAGTGTAGAATGTGGCTGGTTGTATGACTTATTCATGGTACCAGTGATCAGTTCAATTATTGATAATCTTTGAGTTTGGAGCGATTGGTTCCTCATAAGAATCAAGAACCCAATTTCTTCTTGTAGTGATAGTGACATCAAGGTTGCAATGTTAATATAGTAAGTTGCTTGCAAAGTACGGTGGCAAAAAATAACTTTTTTACTTCAAAATGTATGATTTTAATGGTATAAAACCCTGAAGGCCTGATAGATTGACTCTACTTGAAAGGTTTCTCTGCTCACAGAACAGGGTTAATTTTTTAAGTCGTCTAAGACCTCTGTACATTTGCTCATTCATCTCAATAGTAATGCGATTCTTATCCCATCCATCCCACAGGTGCCAGACAGGTGTTTGAGCGATGGATGCAGTGGGAGCCCGAGGAGCAAGCATGGTTTTCGTATATCAAGCTAGAACTGAGATACAAGGAGATTAACAGAGCCAGGGCAGTGTACGAGAGATATATCCTTTGGTTTATATGGCACATGTAATTTTTCTGGGGTTACTACTTGTAATTGTTAATTAACGCCGATCAAAACTATTAGCTTTCTTTGGAAATTAATTTTTCATTGGAAAAATGTTGGGCTGGAGAACTTTCTTCTCTAAAATAAGGATCTTAAGAACTAGATATCAATCTAAATTGATGTCATAAATACTCGCATTTGTCAAAGAAGTAACTCCTACAAGATGATTGAAACATGTTTGTGTTTTTAAACCATATACAATCTTGGCTATCTGAACTAGTGATAGGATGTCAGCCAACCTGATTTCTTATCTCTAAGAACATTTATTTATATATACTACTGATCAGGGTTATCAACAGCAAAACAAGGTGTGTGCAAAGACCTCTTAAACCCCCAAATGCCAATTGGGCCATAGCCGACCCCTTAATCAAAATCTCAACATTAACATTTTGTCGTCCCAGTTATTAAAAGCTTCTCCTGGAAACTCAAAACCTAAGCCCAAAACAATGAGAAACCTGTTGTTGATATAATGTTAACCACCTTTTTAGCCTGTTAGAAGTTTTTCCCTTAACCAATACACACTTGTGTATGTCCATCCCGAGATCAAGAACTGGATAAAGTTTGCCAGCTTTGAGGAGAACAATCACATTGTAAACGGTGCACGCAAGGTGTACGAGAGAGCCGTGGAATTCTTCGGCGAGGATCACATGGACGAGAAACTCTTTGTGTCGTTTGCAAAGTTTGAGGAGAGGCAAAAAGAGGTAAGTGAATTGTTAGACAATTTGTGTAATGTAATAATTATTCAGTTATTCATTTCAAATCCACAGAGGAAAAAATATGTAAAGAGTGTCGTTGCAAAACATGTACAGGGTGTCCCAAAAGTTTTGAAACCTTTTCAAAACTTTATAAATAAATTGGCACCAAACTTACAATTACAGATATCTGTGTTGCCAAAATACAGACGAAAGTTTCCCGAACTGTAAAACTATACTTCCATTCATATAAAAGCGTAGTATAATGAGCTGAATAAAGTCAAGAATGTGACAAAGAAAAGATGTAGTGAAGAGAAAAAAGGTTCTCTACAATGATTCTTTTTAATTTCAGATTGACATAATCCTTATTATGAACATTATTAATGTTGTACACAGCATTTAATAAGTGAAAACATTTTTTGACAAAAATCCACATGAATGAAATAAGAGGAACCACCGGCATGTGATTACAGTGACTTACACAAGCAAATTAAACAATTTTATGGTATTGCGAGTTATGTAGCCAAACCTTTCAGCATGTGATTTATATTGAGGGGCCTCAAAAAGGGATCATATTTGGTATCTGAATGATTGTTCAAGTTTTCTCTTTCCAAATATATATTCTGTTTGGTACTGCGACTTATTTTAAGAGAGATACAAATCTTTAACATGGTTTCGAAACTTTTGGAACAACCCTGTACATTCTTTTCCCTCAATTGAAGTGATTTTACTAAAACTTATGGGAATTTAATTGACACGCATGTTAATTGCTTTTGATGTGTATATACTTATAATGGTATTATAATAGTATAATAACGATGGCGTAAGCAAGAAACGGAAGGTAGCAAAATGCACGTTGAAGTGTTTTTATGTAAAGCTCTTCCTCACACGGTATTGAGCACTATCCGTCTTATTTTGAAATTCTCGTTTTATATAATGGTATTCCAATATTTTGTCATTGTTTATACAGCATGAAAGGGCAAGAGTAATCTACAAGTACGCCTTGGACAACATTCCCAAACAGCACGCCCAGGAGCTGTTCAAGAACTACACAATCCACGAGAAGAAGTACGGAGACAGAGTGGGTATTGAAGATGTCATCGTCAGCAAAAGAAGATTCCAATATGAAGAGGTAAGATTGTCTTTAGCCGCTAGATTTCATGTCGCTTTTTCACAGAAAAGCCAATGGTGACCAACAACAAAGTTCAACAACATCATCTCATAAATGGTGGCCTTTAAAAAGAAAAGGTAAAGGTAAAGGCGGTCGATCCTGTTATACCAGGAGCGGAGTGCCCATCTCTCTTTCAAAGCGATAGGGCCAGACTCACTCCATTTTATAATGTTGCTGTGTGGGGCTAGCTCTGCTGGCATCGCCTAGAAATCCCATTACTAGTAGTATTTCTAGAAACACTTCAGCAGGTCAATTATCTACCAACACTCTCTCTATTCAGTCACCAGATGGTCCATACCGCTGTGGGTGATGTGCTCTGATTCTAGGCTCTGCCAACTTGACTAGTTTACCCCCGGCGACCTTGGGGGGTAACATGACACCATATTTCACCAAGTCTCTTCCTCATCACTTTAATAATCACTTTAATAATTCAACAATAGTATATGCGATTCAATAGCATCTGTTACATAGGTCAGCAAGTTGCTGCATGATTTGCCTGCAGGCATGAGTTAAATGCCACATGTGCATCCCAACCAAGGGCACAGTAGGAGTAAAGATTGGGATAATCATATATCTAATTATAGATCCTGATAGAATACTAAAGTTATACTGTAAACATGCTGTAAAGCAACAACATTTCGCTAGCATTTTAATTTTTGTTCATTTCGATTGGGATTTTGATAAAGTCCTCCATTCGCTCAATTAAAATGCCGCTAAAACTAAAATTGTATAATAGGTTAACATAGTAAGTTAATTCAAATTCAAATGAACCACAGGTCCTGTGCATTTCATCAAATCTCTGTAGTGTCTCTGATATACATATATTCCCCATAAGAAGATTATTGAAAACTAGTTACAGAAAACGAGTTTTCCCCAGGATTAATTCATAGGCACTTTTCATGTTTTCAGAAGCGGGGGTGACAAAGTCTGATCAAAATCCTGGGTGGAGGTTTGTTTAGCTCATCATGGGCGGAGGTTTGTTATGCTCAAAATTGAAAACTGAAGAAGCACATAATACAAATTGAATAATTAGGGGGCCTTTGTAGCCAATAGTATAAACGGAAATTCAATAAGCCACCAATACTACTACTGTAGTAAATCAATTTGAAGATGATTTTGCTCAAGTTAAATCAATGCGTGAAATCAATGTGTTTTAAAGTAAGCCTATAATAACTGTAAAAGAGGACATTGTGTGCAAGTAATTTTCAGTAATGTTTGACATACAGAAATGTCACATTTCTGTATGTCAAACATTACTGAATGGCCTACTGAAGCGCATATTAATTGTTAGGAGGGCTTTCCTTGATTTTTGTAATTCAACATTAAGGCTACCTGAATAATGTGAAAGGACTTTAAAATATTGTCATTTTTTTGAGTTACATGACATTTTATGACATTTCATGACTGTTTTTATAACGGTTGTAACATTGACATACGTTTCAACCGTTACGCATTCGGACAGTTCTCCAAACCCTGATATTGATCAAAATTACCCCCAGTTGGTTTTGTTTCAAGTAATTGATGTCCGTCAACTGAAGAAATAAGCACAACCCACATACATGGTCAACTTTTCAAGATTTAGCCTTTTATATTTTGTATGTCAAGATTGAAAAGTTAACGGTTGTAACTGTGTATGTCAAAAAAATGTTACAACCGTTACCATAGGGTTTGTGTACAACAACAAAATATCAAAATTAAGCTAGGATTCTGAAATTTTGCTCGCTATCTCCCTGCTACTTTACAGTAGTGTTGGCCAAATATGAGCTAGAAAATCAATTTGAAACAACATTTAGAGCCAAAAAAAAAAAAAGTATCATTACTGTGGAAACACCCATATAATATTGCATCTTATGGGCAAGATGAAACAGAAAATGAGACCAAAATTATATCTTGTCCTGAGTTCTGAGACGTAGATAACCAGTTTATTTCACGGGGCAAAAGGTGTGCTTAAGTCAAAACATACAATTTTTTTATTTATTTTAAAAAAATGGATGTTTTTTTTCAAAAAGAAAAAAAAAGAAAAAAAAGGAGGCGGTCCCTTCAAAAGAAGCGGGCGGGGACGCTAAACATGAATATTCTTTTATTTGGCCTAAAATGAAAGGGTTAAGATTATAAGTTTGAATCCCCCCCCATACTGTTCAATAATATAGCTGAAGTCTATGTTTGATTTTATTTTTAAATTTGTAATGTTAATAAAATTCCTAAACCCACCATTTATCAAAAACCTATGACACGTATACATAACAGGTTTTTTTCAGAATACTGCTAAAGCATACTATTACTGGCTAAAGTGAACAATAATTATAATAACAATAATATTAATAAAAGTGACAAGGCACATATCCATTCTAAATAATCGCGCTCAAGGCACAAACATACAATACAATATAAATACAAAAACGATATTAAACCAACGACATTAAAACTACTTAATTATTACAAATTTCTGTGACATCTGTGTTTTGAAGATTGTAACAGTTTTTGCAGTTTAAATATGGATAGGAAGTTCATTCCATAGAGGAGGAGCTGCAATAGCAAAATATCTGTCTCCCCAAGAGCGCTTAGATATAGTTTCTTGAAGAAGTTGCATTTGTCCAGAACAAAGAGTGCGAATTAGCACATAGGTTGATATTATACTTCAGATAAATATGATGGGGCAACATTGTTATTTATATACAATCAGCAAAGCAATTCTCTGAGCTACAGGGAGCCAATGGAGTCCCTTTAACATTGGCGTAATGGTAAGATCTTTTAGAGAATGTGAGAATGCAAGTTGCAGTGTTTTGAATTTTCTGAAGACGATGACGACAATAGTAAGATTTTGATTAACAATTTCGAATGAGTGGGAGAGGGTAGACCTGGATAGAAATCCTCATTCATCTTCTTTTAATTGAGTAAATTATCGATTGTTAAACTTGAGCATGGTCAAGTTCAATAGTACTAAGCTAGTGAAGCATTATAATGTACACAGTGCCAGAAGTATGTAACTCATGGCACTTACTGCAGATATGATACCAGCACACAAACAAATCAATCATATATATTATGGCTGCCTCTTAGTAAACTTTAGTTTATAACAGCTCATTTATAGTCTACTCCTAACATTTAACAATTGGCAGCTTACAGATACATACTCCAATATGCAGCTATTGACCATAGACGGCCACAGCAGGGTGTGTCTGTGATATAAGTATGTGATTTATTGCATCCTGGATGGAAGGGTGAGAGAAAGTGTGCCCATGGTGTGCCCAATTAGGACATCTCCTTGGGCTATTTAATTACATAATAACAGGTCGTAAAAGTGTTGGTGTATTTAGCAGAGCCCTCGTATTTGGCTGCCGCTACGCGACAGCCAAATCCTCGATTGTTAGTGACCTATTGTAATTGAGCAGTTTGTCTTTGGTCTGGTCACTGTCACTGGGCTACTGGTGCTAGTGATTGGCTATGGCAAGGCGATGGCTGTACATGTACATAGTCTGTACATGATGTTATGATGTGCATTGCATATGAGTGTATGGTTGGTGTGTACTCTGTTTGGCCATTTCGAGGCATGTCTTGGTGTAGGGGAGGGGGTGGGGAGAGGTTGATGAAGGGGTGGGACTACGAGTGGCTCTGTAGCAGAGCTATGTGGGGCTCGCTACACCTCCTCCACAGAAAATATGACGAAATGTTATCATAAATCAACCAACCATTTGACAAAGCTCCCCTATAGATAAAGTGACACTTTGTGTATGCAATACACAGGAACTTGTCTTCAGGGGTGTACCTTCATTCTCCCCCAACCGTCCAGTAAGGCAGGTAGCAAGTAAAAGTTACCAGCCCGACTGTGAACTTACCTGCCCAACAAGTTATCTTAAGATTTCGAAATAAAAGCTAATAATCTTGAATTAGTGTCACTCAATTACAACTCAATCGTGGTAGTCTTGCTTATCGTGCCAAGAGCTTTTCTTTTGATACATTGAGAAAATACAAAGTAGCGCCGGTCACATGGTCCAGCAAAATTATATTTTTATGGCCAAATTGTTATACTCAGAAGTGCTGTTTGAACATTAGTGGGACAATTCAAATTAACCTGTACGTACCATCATCAATTTTAATTTAAAGACAAATTATTGTAAATACAGCAATGTCTCTATTCTTAAATTAGGTAACGTAATACTTGTTTTCAATACAGGTTGGCAATAATATTTAGGCGTTGCATATTTCATGGACAGGGATTATTACGATAAAATTTAACACATTTTGTGTAGCACTTGTAAAATTGTAGGGATAGCAAGATGTTCATTTTCCGTGGGCCCAAAAATGTTTACAAACATCCAAATTCTTACCGGCCGGCCGGGCGTGGGTTTTTCAAAATTTACCCCCTTCGGGCGTGCGGGCGGATACTATGTACACCCCTGCTCTTCTTTGACTATGCGTCAAGGAACAGCAATTTGCCACTGTACTGTAAAATGAGCTCTTTGTTCTCTCCTAGCCTACCACCATGCATTGACACCAAATATCACCTCAATACATTTGTGTTAACGCTTTCCACGCGGCTATTAGTTTAACCATATACAAAACAGATTTTTCAGAAAACTTTCCAAACTTTCAAGGATTACTGATCCAATACTTGGCATGATTGTACTTGATTCCAAATATGGTAATGAAATTCAATAATTTTGAAAATCGTAAAACATTTTGTGAACATTTTGGAATGTCGTCTGCAGCCGCCAGCCATGTGGAAAGCGTTAAGCTACACCTATAATAATAACTTTATTTTTACCTACAGGAAGTAAAAGCCAACCCCACAAACTACGATGCCTGGTTTGACTACCTCAGACTTCTTGAGTCGGATGCAAACGAGGATTCGGTACGAGAGATATACGAGAGATCCATCGCCAACGTGCCCCCAGCGTTGGAGAAGAGACTGTGGAGGAGATACATCTATCTGTGGATCAATTATGCACTCTATGAAGAATTGACAACTAAGGTAGGCTGCTAAGATACTTAAATTACACAATGTTCATACATATTGAGCACATTTTGCCAATTTTGAGAAAACACTCTGTAAGACAATTTGGCTTTCAAGTTAACTATCAAAACATATCCCAGCAGTTATCAGATTCAGAAACCTACTATTAAATAAATAATGTCAAATTGTTTTAATAAACTGCAAAAAGAAATCAGTGCATATTTTTGCCCCAAGCATAAGTGACATTTGAAGAATTTGAGACTTTGCAGTTTAAGAAGACACTTTGGTATTCTTTGCTTAGTACTCTAATCTGGTTATTGCACATGTATTTTTCAATGGTGATCATTGCAGTTACTTGAAAGCCTTTATTGCCTTACACATACACAGAGTTTTTCAATTTCAAACCGTTTTCTCAAAATGGACATGTTTCTGTGTCCAAGGTATTCCATATTTTGAATAAAAGGAAGAAGAATACTCATCATAGGTCAAGTAACAGAAAACAACATTTACCAAGCAATTTATAACACCATCTTCCATCACCATATTGTTTTCAGGATATGGAGAGAACAAGACAAGTCTACAAAGCATGCTTGGATCTTCTTCCACACAAGAAATTCACATTTGCCAAAGTTTGGTTACTCTTTGCACAGTTTGAAATCAGACAAAAGAATCTCACTGCAGCAAGGAAAATACTGGTAAGTGTAAATTATGAATATTACAAATAAGAACAGAACCTATTTACAGAGACCACAACTGAAACAGCTTCTCCCTGTTAAATCTTTAGGTTGTAAATTTTGAGGGATCACTAGATTGTACTCTGGAAACAAATCCCTATACTCCAGGCCTTCACGTTTGAGGCGTGCGAGTGCGATCGCACGCCATCGCACGCCTGAAATGGTTTCGAGAAGAGCGATTTATTGCACGCCTAAAAACAACAACAAAAAAACAAAAACAAAGATTTTTTTTTTTAAATTTTTTTTCTTCTTCTTTTTCTTAAGTCAAAAATAGGACCTTAGACGACTCGTATTTGACCCTTAATAACCCACATAATACCCCTTGACCCACACCATTAGGGATAATAACTCCTAACCTAAGATCTTATACTAAATTATTCTTATCAAAAGTATGATTTTTTCAACACTGAAAATGAAAGTGTATATACATACATTAACATACAGGTTTACTTGTCTTAACAGTTAGCCCCAGGAATGGCAAATCTACCTTATTTTGTTGTTGATTAATGTAGATTAATTACCCGGGACTCGCTCCCAACCTTACGCCATGTGCAGTTTGTTTTGATTCCACGATCCCGATTTGGTCATAAAACAGCACACCTAATTTTTTTGAGGAGTGCAATTTATGGCACACCTACAGCACACCTCAATGTTTTGAGGAGTGCGATTTAAAGCACACCTTCAATTTTCAAACGTGAAGGCCTGTACTCAGTTCACCCACCTCTGTACAATGACTTTAGTGTGTATTTTAGTGATCGGAGCTTGTATGTGACTCTAAGACTCTTATGTATGTACCTATGCAATCAAAATGAATCCCAGCACTTTCACACAGATTTAGCATCAGTCGCTGGAATATACATTGATGTCGCTGTAGGGAGACATATGAATGGAGTATAATGTGTGCTTATTATCCTCTAGCATGAGGTCAATATTAAAAAGTCTTCCGTAGGAAACCTGTTGATATCTATGATTAGTTTCCAACTTTCAATCCACAAAAACAGCACTATCACTATCACTATTTGCCATGTACTATATCCGCTATCGCATTATGCCCTGCAAACGTGTATGCTACATTTGTGGTATTTTTGAGAGATCACAATACATCATATTTGTCATAGAGGTGATCCATGTCGCCAGGCACAACTGACAACAAAATGGATTCGCACCTGGCCTAATCTAGATTCAGTAGAGTTTGTGTGAATTGCTCATAGTATCAACTAAATACCATGAAACAGGTGTATCTTTATTCTGAAAATCTTAAACACAGTATTTCCGACAAGATGACTGCTAATCCATTATATGGATAACCTCTATTATGTAATTGCACACTTCAAACCCAGAAAAGTCCTGTATGATACATGTTACACCTATGTGCGCATTGTAACCACTATTTTCACATTTTCAGGGACGAGGCATCGGCGTGTGTTCCAAAGACAAACTATTCAAAGGTTATATAGAACTGGAACTTCAGCTAAGAGAATTTGACCGTTGTAGGATACTGTACGAGAAATTCCTTGAATTCAACCCGGAGAACTGCACAACGTGGATGAAGGTATGTGGTATAGATTTGCATTTATCAAATGGATAAAAACAAGGTCTCACTTGTCCCTGAAATCTGCTCGGGGTCCACAAGAACTGTATAATAGAATTGTAACAAAAATTGATGGTGTGAATGCTGCAATCAATGCATATATACCTATTCATCTCACATTATCCAAATTTATATGTGGATATCAAATTTCAAAATAAATCAAGGCAACTCTGAAAATGCTACTAGTTTTGAGATTTTTGGCACAAAAATGTTGTTTTGTTTTTTGTGAATACCATAGCTGCTGTGGGTAATTGTAATATCAACTACCCCATAATTGTTCATAAAATGGAAGAACCATTCATATAAACAACAGTAAGTTATTTACAGTTCAGTCATCAGAACACCAAACTGAACAACCGTACCTGGTGAAGTAAATAGCATCAGATAGCTATCATTAGCCTAAATTAGATTTGTCTAAAGTATTATAGAAGGTCTACATTAATAAGTAACTTTTCTTTACACCCTTACAGTACACCGAGCTAGAAACCATCCTTGGTGACATAGACAGAGCCAGGGCAATATATGAATTAGCTATCAACCAACCTAAGCTTGATATGCCCGAGGTATTATGGAAGGCTTACATCGACTTTGAGATAGAACAGGAGGAGTATGAGAGAACTAGAGGATTGTATAGGAGGTTACTGGAGAGGACTCATCATGTCAAGGTATGAGAATGCCAATATCATTTTTTTTCTGTCAAAACCTTGTATTTCAATTCGACCCTTCAGCATGTGTTGACCTTAAAAGAACTAAATACTATGAATTACTACGCAAAATCCTATCCCCAAGCGCATGCTTTCACATTGATTTGAATGACTTCATCGACCGATCTCATATGTGGGCACCAAATTGGTGCCCGGGCAAGCGCTCGCGTGTTAGCTCAATCAGCAAAAGTGCCCATGTTGTTTGCGAAAGGTCCGTGGATCGAATCCGGGTCGGACCGCGGTGAAAGTAGATTGCTTGGGTGATTGCCCTTGTACCCCTACAAGTGCTCATATGTGGGCCCCTACAAGTGCCTTCGTGATGGAGCTCATTGATGTCATCTGTTTATCCCAATAACTCAATTTGTTTATTCCACCTCCATTGTCCCAAACTGTATTGCTTAAAAGAAAAATAGCATCCTTTCTACAAGACAAACTGAGATTAAGATCTATTATGTAATAATGATTTAAAGTCAAATATTTATGATGGGCCACATGTGACCTTTGTTACTTTTTACACTCTCGTCTTTAGCATTGAGTACTGCTTCAATCGGTACGAAATTTGTAGCCTGTCTATTTCACATGTCTTCCATTTTGTACCCGTCAAGACCACTTCTACAAAATAAACCAAAATAAACCATTGTATATGAATGATTTATTTTCAGGTTTGGATAAGCTTTACCAAGTTTGAATTGACCACCAGTAACGATGATTGTGTGGATAAGGCACGAGGTATTTATAAGGAGGCTAATGAGGCACTGAGGAACACGGATGAGAAAGAGGAGAGAATGATGCTGCTGGAGGCATGGAAAGATTTTGAGGTACTCGTATTAGATATGTGTGTTGTAATGTTCACTCTTTCAAGGCAGTGTTCTAAATAATAAAATGCAAAACCAGAATCACATTTTTAGGAGAGTATCATAGTTAAGAAGGCACAAACTCATCAAACACATTTACAATATATTTACTTAAAACTTATGTTAAAAAGTAAAAAGATGAATCCAACGGATGGACACAGGAACAAAACACACCAAGGATCAGAAAACTGATACAAGAAGATATCTTGAAAATATAAAATGCAAAGAATAAAAGCAAGGTATACCAACTTGGTGTGGGGAAATAAGCAATATCAAGGGATAATAAATGATAAAACACAGTAAAATATGCAAAGGCAAGTATTGAGAACTGCTAAGCACTACAACAATATCACAAGACAAGCAACACTAATTGCTGTGTACTAAAACAACAAAGGTCTTCTCGTTATTTTTGTTGTTTTAGTGCATATTCTTGTTTTATTGTTATTTGTTTTTAGTGCATAGCAATTCTTATTGCTTTCCTTAGTATATTTTACTGTTAGTTTTATCGTTTATTTGTTATTGCTTGTTGCCCCACACCAAGTTGGTATATCCTGCTTTTATTCTTTGCATTTTAAAAACTGATTGTGACAGATCATAAACCTGGTATTACATAGGTAAACAGAGTCAAAAATCTATCTAACCCACAGGTTAGATCCCCCAAATAATATCTGGTATGAAGACTGTAAGAATGTAAGAGCAGTCTTCTCAGTTCTTGTAACCATTTACCCATCACCATCCTTTCAATACATGGGAAAACCATGAACTAATATCATGTGCTTCACCAAATTGCAGTGTTGTGATGACTTAAGTTAATGATTGACTTGACTTAGACTTAAAGTCACCATTTTTGATGACTTGACTTGAATCACTGAGTGGAATGATTTGACTTGTGACTTGGTTTCAAACTTTTCAATAGACTTGACTTGACTGAGTCACTTTTGCAAAAGACATGACTTGACTCAAATCACTTATTTTTAAAACTTGACTTGACTAAACTCAAGTCTGAAGCAAAACTAATTTTAGTAAGTTGAGTCTAAACAATTATTGACTGTCAAATTAAAAATGATGTCCACCACTAAACTACTTATCAAAATTGACCTGAACATGACTTGTCATGTCAATTCAGTACATGAAGCTAATAGTATACAAATATTGACTGCTATGAGGGGCATGGTCAAATTATAGGCCCAAGGTGATCTCAAAACCAGACTATGCCCTGAGGCGGAGCCGAGGGGCATAGTCTGGATCACCGAGGGCCTATAATTTGAACATGACCTGAATGAAAGCAGTCAATATTTGATTTATATACCAAATATATAGATTGTTGTCATTTGTTTGGTTAAAAGAACATTTCCTATAGACTTATTCACCTAAGGTCAACCAATGAAACCTTTATTGTTCTGTTACCCAAGGAAAAAGTAGAATCGGACAAAAATATCGATTTTTGAATTCGGAAGTTTGTCACTGTATATTCTTACCGCTAAACTGCTGCTAAAGGCAGAGGTATCGATTCTAACAGCGTATTTCACTGGACACTTTGCACTTAGGCTAGCTGAATCCATGATATCTTTGATATCTTCTTCGTCATCAAGCGCAACCAGAGCTATTTGCTTTTTAGTCATTTCTTAAAACTGTACAACAACACGAAACTGATCATGTAAAATTGTAAACAAAACTTTACACAGCAGACGAATAATTGCGAAAAGTCAAAGGACAGCGTAAATATATACAGGTGTTCAAAACGAAATTGTCTTTAATATTACGTTTCGTCAAACGGGGCCGGCCCGGGCGATACAGGTGTTTGAAATGGGTCGCGGAATGCGGATCGCTTGACTCGTGAACCATGGGGTGTGAGTGTGACGTCATCAAAATAGACTATGCCCGGGGCATAGACGCGACTATGCCCGGGCATAGTTGTTTTTCATGACGTCATATTGAAATTGAAGGCATAGCTTGATTATCCCCTCATTTTAACCAATCAAATGACAGGAATCTATGCATGCGGTATATAATATGATATATGATTCGACTTGATGTGACTTGAAGAAAATCAATGACTTGTCTAAAGCTTATCTTATTTTTGAACTTGAAATATATTGAGAAAGACTTGACTTGAGTGGAATGACTTGACTTGTGACTCGAGGTGTAACGACTTGGTCACAACACTGCTTAATTGGTGGAGCTGGTGTTGTAGTGATAAAGTATGCTAACATTGCACATTTATAGCTATGCTTGTATTTCTTTCTCTCCACAGGTTGAGTGCGGTGATGAGGACACGTTATCCAAGGTACAAGAACAGATGCCTAAGAGGGTCAAGAAGAGGCGGAAGATACAGACAGAAGATGGGGTAAGTGATCAAGTAGAAACTTTGATATTAAGTGTTAAGACCATTATTCTCTATATCACTGTGGTAGGACCACCTCTTAATTGTACAGCGAGTCTGTTTTACTTTCTGAACAATGGCAGGTATCCATTTTCCTGTGGCTATGGTAAATAATCCCTATCTCTCTGTGTGTAGAAATATTCTTGCCTTGTTGGGATTTATCAGAAATTTTCTTTGGGCTATATTTTGCTGGTACCCCTTTCCTTGTAGCTTTGGTAGGCAATTACTGCAGTCCTGAGAAATAATTTTAATTTTGCTTTTCTGGGAACGTAAAAGCAAATTTGAACAAATATTGAAATTTACCGCCATGTCAAAGTAGTTCCTTTAACATCCCCAGGGAGACATTAAATCTTTCTAGCTACAAAAAGGCTTTTGATGCACTATTTATGAGATAAAACAAAAATTGCCTATTATATTGCTGATATTTTTAAGTCTGCCCAATTGTATTTTTAACTGTTTAAGATTTTCTTGGAACTGAATCCCTACATTGTCCCTTTTTACTATGCCCTGATATTCAGGGTATTCTGTTTGTTTATGGCCATCCAAACATTATTAGCAGCAATATTTCTCAAACTCACATCATTGCTTAAAGGTAGATGACCCGATCACATTTTCGTAACACAGAATTATTTCAAACATACGGAGATTTTCATATCATATGAAAGCTCATATTTTTCTCATCATCATACTGAAATTTGACGGCCTAAATCGGTATAATTACGGAGAAATCGATGAAATAACGTCGAATTACCGCAAATGGTGGTAACCACCGATATAGTTTGTGTACTACTCAATGGGTACAGTTCACAGCATCTTGTGCGTCTAAAATAAGAACCATTAGAGCTATGCAACTCAAACTTTGGAACACGACTTCTTAAAGGATGACCTTTCATGTCGAATAGAAAACTTCAAGCTGAAAATCGGAACATCTACCTTTAAGTTCACTGTTAATTAATGAGGTTCTACCTATGAATAAGATATTCATGAAATCACCAATATTCAATTCAATAGGTGTTATAATCAGTTGAATGGTGATGAGCTTTAATCCGTTCATGAATATCTTACTCATAGGTAACACACCCAATCATAACTTGTATCCACTATTTTTAGTATTTAACCATTGTACTTCCAATTTTGCTATCGCCACAGTCTGATGCTGGATGGGAGGAGTACTATGATTACATCTTCCCAACGGACGAAGCCAACCAACCAAACCTCAAGCTGCTGGCAATGGCCAAGATGTGGAAGCAGAAAAAGGTTGAAGGAAGTGATGATGAAGATGATGAGGATAAGGAAGAGGATTCAGGAGATGAGGAAGAAGACAAGGAGAAACCAGAGGTTAAAAATGAACAAAGCAGCAGTGATAGCGAGGATGATAGTGATGATCAGAAAGATAAAAGCAAAGATAGTAAAAGTGGTTCTGATTCTGATTCAGATAGTGACAGTGACAAAGAAAATAAAGCAAAGAGACGCAGAGAGAATGATGCTGCTGATAAAGATCAGGACAGAGACTATAGCAGTAGTAGTAGCAGCAGTAGCAGCAGTGAGGACGAATCATGATACTGACATTTTGGGAATACTCTTAAAAGTGGACATTTTTACAACTCATTCATTTTTTCTGCACTTTAATTCACTTTACATCAGTGGTAAATATGCAAGAGTAACCCTGAAATAGGAGACTTGAAATAAATGGGAAACATTTTATATTTAAACTGTCAGATCAAGAAAAATGAAGAGGGTAAAAATAACCACTTTTGCAGGTTTCCACTCTCAAATACTCAAGCTACTTCCAAAACAACTTTTTGATAACAAAACATAAAACTATGCCTCAAGTAATTTTTGATAGGCAGATACTGACATTTTGGGAATACTCTTAAAAGTGGACATTTTTACAACTCATTCATTTTTTCTTTGTTTTTGTATCAAAATGTTTTAGTGACAATTAAATGCACTTTACTGAAGTAAATATGCAAGAGTTACCCTGAAATGGGAGACATTTTAAACTGTCAGATCAAGGAAAATGAAGAGAGTAAAAATAGCCACTTGTGGAGTATTCCGCTGTCTAATACTCGAGGTACTTCCAAAATATCTTTTTTGATAACAAAACATAAGAATATGTCTCAAGTTATTTTTGATAGCTAGATAGAGTACATGAACAACTCTTTATGACTGATGTTCAAACACATCAGTGATAAGGCTAGCCATCTGTGAATTTTCAAAAATAGCAGAGGGTTGAATCAAAGTGCATGGCATTTTCCCGTATATATGTCACCGTAATACATATGATGAAAAAGATGACCCTGTTGACCGTAATCTGGAATAATTGATTGTGGTTTAAACAGTGATGGGTCACTCAGCATATTTCATGTCATCAGTACCCACACTTTTTCACAAGAGTGTTTGGCCCTGTTATGAGTCCATCTCAATTTAAAGATTGACCTTTCAGATTTTTGATGTGAAGTTCACAAGTCTTCATTTTGGAACAAAATTAGCCAATCTTTCCCTCTGGACCAATAATGGTGGCAAAAGACTTTCTGCAAGAAAAACTTGCATACTATGTCTGAAAATTCTGGTGGCGGTTTCTTACCAAAAACAAAACAAAGTGAGTACTCAATGTCAATACTATGTTAGGCAACAACTATCTCCACAGTGTGTGACAAATTGAGTCAATTACTTGACTTGGACTTGCATCACCATCTCTGAAATATGGTCATAGCTAATGGACTAAAAGTTTTCTTGTATAGCAACTCTGATTACACAGCCACCTTCTTAATGGATAGGGAGAGTACTGTAGCTCCTACAGATGTAATCAACTGTTCCTGTACATGCCCTACAGTGTAGGAAACTTGCAATGCATGTCTACATATTTCTACTGAGATATGAACCCACTATGGGGAGACTGGCTGTGTAACAGGTGTTAAAATGCATTGGGCGATTTGCTACCATTTATCATAAAATCACCCATGTGAACACAATTTTGGCAATGGCAGATTGCACACATTGGTGCTAATTTTGTTCAAAGGTGTTCACAATTATAGCCATTTTGTTGAGAAATGTATTTGAACCCTTTATGTGTAAGCATATGATCATACTATGTGATATACTTGTGTTCCATTGTATTTTGGCACATGGAGTGCAAAGGAATATTATATATTTTGTATTGTAATAAAAATACAACTTGTAATATATGCGTTTTATTTTGATGGGACTCCTATTTTGATGTGCTGCTTCATTAGTTACATATACAATTGCATACACAAATATTTTGACTGATCATCTAAGTACTTGTTACATTTCAAATATGCCTTGTTTTCTTAAATTCATAGATTCATTTTGGCTTGAGATAAATACTTGGACATGTCTTCAAGTAGCAATGACACATTTCTGCATTTGTCCTATTGCAAATGCTGAAATACTGAATATTCATACACTCTTAGTAGTGTCGAACCAATCAGAAAGCAAGAAACTAAAATACATGGAGTGCATTGAAAGCGTCTAATGCACTCGGCGTGTGCACCGTTCAATGCGCGCACCATGCGCTTTGTTTTGATTTGTTGTTCAGGTATCGCAGGTTCGCCGATTTTCACTGCGGGTGTTGGCAAACTTGTTAACAAGTTTTTATTCGTTACTACATCAAATATTATGCTCAATTTAAGTTGAAATTGTCAATTTTGATTTTTATAGTGTCATGTATGAATGGGCCATTGCCACTTTGTCCATTAGCCAATTTGTCCATACCCATTTTGTCCAATCAGTCCATTGGAGGAAGTGGCTATTGGACGAAGTGGTTATTGGACGAATTGGCCATTGGACGAAGTGGCTATTGGACAAACTGGCTATTGGACCAACTTGGATTGGACAAAATGGGTACGGACGAACTGGCTAATGGATGAATTGACCGTATGAAATAGGTCAATACATGGTGATGTTTTGTTTTTCGAAAATTCAATGAACTTGCCCAAATGTTGACATGCTCTGTGGGGTCGTGCCATTATACACACACACACACTAGTTTCTCTCATAACAACACATACGCATTTATTGACCTACAAATGTTACTATAAACTGAGGATGAATAGGGACAAATGGGAGTGAATCAAAATTAAGCCTTTATTTTGGGGGCTCCATTATGTAAACTTGGTAAATACCAAGGCATAAAGTCTTCGGTAAATACAGTGCTGCAAGAGAAAATGATCCCCAACTAATCTGCAAAGGGGCCAAATTTCCCATTAAGCTGTAATTGAATGACCTATTTTGGTAACAAATTGCAGTTATATGGATCATAACCCATCCATCCCTTGACCTTTTGTCCCAATGTAATGCCACTGAATAAACTTTTTTTTCAGTAGAAATTGATTAACTAACATAGTGCTGTCCTTATTCACTCAATCTGCCCATATTCACCTCATTTACAGAATCCCACTTATTTTCCCCAGAGAAATGTAAAGTTCCATTTGTTTAAATTCTATGAATAAAGCCAATACTTCAAACAAATACACAGTCACACGCACTGTATAACATGTACAACATTTTATTTCAAAACGCAGCCTTTAAATACTTTTTTTCTTCATTTTGTTAACATGGCATGATAGTTTAATTGCAAAAGGAGTATGACATTTAAAATAACAGTTATATTTTTGTTTGGCTTGGCAAATTTGAATCAATAAAACACTGCTACTTTATTGATGTAGTGCATGTTAGTAACTCATGGTTACTGGTTCAAGCCTGGGCTGATACATTTGTTCGAATTATGATACTGCAATAGGCTTTGTGTTATGATCAATGTGAAAAGTGGTTCATAACAAAGTTAGCATGAGCCAGTTTACCTGGCAACAGTTTTATTCCAATGTGCACTATGCCAGCGAAAAGATTTTTATTGAAAGGTAAACAATTTTTAAAAAACACACGAGTTAATGAACACAAAGTCAACTTCCTTTAACTCATTTGTTTTTTTGTAAACAGTCACACTTAAAAGATTTGTATCTATTGTATCGGACAATACAATTCAATGTTGTTATGACCTCTGAGTGCAGACATTCAATTGTTTGCAGTGTTTAGTAAAATAAGCCATGATACAGACACACATTAACTTACAAAAAATAAATTCTATCTACACAATCACCTGATGAATGCCTGCCAATAGTTGCCTTGGATACGGCTGAACATATCAGATATCCTATAACACTGGTTTTGTCACACTGCTTATCAACATATTGAGTGCTTTGCCCAAATTCATATTGAAAATTCATGTTGACATCAATAAACAATATCTCACACACACATCTGAGTGATACATACTGTGGGTCATGATTATGAAAACCAGTTTGATCTATTTATAAAGATACAGAAAGGATGGAAACTTCATTTCAAAATTCACAAGTCAAAACCTGAGAAGTAACTTAGGAAAACAGGATTTTTTAAAATATCTGTATAAGTGATGAGGGTAAATAACCAAAAACTGAAAATGTGTTCTATTTCTTTTTAATGGTTAATACTAAAACAAGGCATGATGATAGGGGTGTAGTGTGAATAAGGCTCAAGATAAGCGGGCGCTGGCGATTTTTACCCCTTGGTCCTCCTGCCATAGCGCCTGGTAAAGCTGAAAAATAAACAAACGAGCGCTGATATTTTATCTAAACCAGCGCCCGTTGATGATCGGTAAGCTTGCCTAAGACATCGAATTTCAATTTTACGATACGAGTTAATAAAAAGTTTCCTCCCGGTAGACTGAAAGTAGCTCCTGGTTCTCAATAAATCCCATGATCCGGGCGCTACTTTTGAAAAAAGTATAAAAAAACTGTTATCTTGAGCCTTGAGTGTGAAGTCACTGATATACAGTTTTAAATGTACAGAAGTATCCTTGTTTGGTTACATATCCGGATGATCATTTGGCAGTCGGCAGTTATTCGCAGGAATCCATCAGCTTAGTGTCATTCCACATCTTCAGGACGCACAGGATGTGTGAGCGGTACGACTGACTTCTTGTCTTTGTCTCGACTAAGCGCCACTCTCATATCTGGAACACAAAAGGGTAGAGAGAAAAAGGGGGATGAATATATGCACATTTGAAAATGGTTTTAATAGCCAGATCTCATGCACAACTGATTGTGGTGTCTATCGTTACGATAAAAGGTTAAATTTGAAGGGGGGAAATCTGAACATTTCTAGGCAGGACAACAACTATTTCCTTCTATAAACAGATTTATAAGGTTTTCTTCGTCTCTATTTTCAAAACTAAAGTTAATCTCAAAATGTCAAAGTTCCCTACCAGGAGCTTCCCCAATTGTTTATTTTTCCAGATGAGCTTTTATAGTGTCTAGATTTTAAGATGATAGGTGATTTCTGAAGGGCACAGTTGTAAACGGAAGTGTTGCAGGTGGTTTTTTTTAACACCCTTGTACAGAGAATTAGGTAATGTTTGCATACCTTGTGCATGTACCTTAGGCCTTAAAAAAAAAGAAGTTTGATTGGCGTAACCCGACCAACCCTCAATACATCGCCGACCCTGAATATTTTTTATTATTTTGAGGGAAAAAAATAAAAATTTAAAATATATATATATATACACAAAGAATTAAGTTAAGCACCCCCTAATATATGTATACATTGGCATATATTCTAAGGTATGTGAGATCAAATAATAATGATTGGTATGACATTAGCAATTATCCATTGATGAAATGCAGATGAGTGCACTCATCTGTGACGCCCATCGCTCGTGTTATCATCCACGTGGTCGTAGGTCGTAGGGTTGAGTCAGTGATCCGATCACGTGGGTCCTACACACGTTATTGACGCAAAGATCGCTAGAGGTCTTCTCAGAACAATGACTGTACGTTAGAAAACATAAACGTCATCCACACTGTCCGTGATGGACCTATAGCTCCATACTTAAATTGAGGTGAAAATATGCCTAAAATTCCCAAAAAATGTCACCTTAAATTATTCAGAATAAAATATTGAAAACGGCATGATTGTTATGTTTTTATGTGACCATAATATCACTTCTCCAGAAAATATAGCAATATCATGGGTATACTACACTGTTTTGACGACAACAAACTTGTAATGTGCGAGGTTGTAAAAAAACGGGGGGGGTGCTTAACTTAATTCTTTGTGTATATATATAAAAATTCAAAGTTTAGACCTTCCGAGAAAGGGAGTCGTTACTCTGAGTTTCATGCTTAACGCAATCGTCAGACGATTCGAAAGATAGTCTAACCATGAAATCGATTCGATGTTCATGACATTTTATATATATATATATATAAAAATTCAAAGTTTAGACCTTCCGAGAAAGGGAGTCGTTACTCTGAGTTTCATGTATATATTTATAGAAATTGAACAAAGTATTAAAGTTTTTGACTGTTTGCTTTAATTTTCGGCTATTTTAAGTCCCCATCGAAATGATATATTGTTGAACACAATAGTACTGTGCAATGTCTACACATAGCTCTAGTGTATTTAATTGCCGGGCAAAAATGTATCGTTGTGTTCAACGATGTGTTCAAAAGAAGGTGATTTAAAAAAAATAAAAAATAAAAAAATAATAAAAAATCCCTACCGACCTACCCTATTTGTTTTGGTCATGTGACGCCCATCAAACCTTCTTTTTTTTTTTAGGCCTTAGTCCAGTATTTACAACCCATAAAACCTCAATCAGTCATTCTTCAAGAGATATGAAATTTTTAGATGGCAGCCATATAGAGGGACTGTGGGGACTTAGTCAAGTCAACCAGTGGCTTCCAGTACAACACTTACCAAAGGCATCTTCATCTGGATCCCCTGAATAATATTCTAGTACTCTTCTATATACAACATATCCCAAAGATTCATACATGCTTACTGCTATCTCGTTGGAGACACGAACAAACAGATCCACAAAGAAACAAGACTTCCTGTAAAATGGCAAATATACAGGACCACACTGCATTGGGATTAATTAGAAATGATAGATTGAGAATAAATACGAAAATGCGAATGACACATTGCAAAGTTTGACATTTGCATTTGTATTTTTGACGTTCATATTAGTGTATATTCATATGTGTTGTTGTATAATACATTTCCCATTATTGCGTAAATCAATGAAACAGTTACATTCACAGCTTTGTAAAAAGTTTAGCATGCAAAATAATGGTGGGCTTCATAGTGTGTAACCTATATGACATGGAAACAGATCGGATAAGTTAGAATTTGACATTTTTTGAGACAAACAAGTGAACAAGTGAAATGACATCTGACAACCAAATTTGTTCCATTCAATGCATGGACATCATTGGGATACATGAAGCACATTTTATATTGTGTTCCATACCTCAGAAACATATGGTAGGGGCATGTCCATACGATGCATTTGCACACAAACACAAACACCTCTGCAGTCTGCAAGTTTTAATAACTCTTACTTTTCTGAGATCTCTTCCAGTATATGCATCATCTGTGCCGCCAAACCCAGTCTTCTATACTCTGGCGCCACCGTCACGGCTGTTACATGACCATGCCACTGCTCCTGAGAGATGGAACCTTCAGCTTTACCCATAACTATAGATGCAAAATTTAAATGGAAAAGTATTGACCATTAAATGTGTAATCAGAGGGAATCTTAGATTCATTTCTTGCAGAAATTCTGATCAATAACATTACATACAAGGGCTCACAATTAGCTTTTTAGTTGTTCATAGCAAGTGATGTCGTGTCTGGATTTCTTTTAATCCAACTGGATTCATGTCTGATCCTTAGTTGTATTAACCAAAGACAATGCTTCTCAATGAATGACAACGACTCAAATGTATGTGTCATGTCTTACAGATGATATTTGAGATGCAATTTAAATATTTTCACAATCACACTGAGCGGAAAAAATAGTGTTTTACAGACTGTTTTGATGCTTGTTTTACGGTCGACATGTTAACCTTACAAAAAGTTGGCTCTGAATGAAATTGTTTTTGGTGCCAAGCATACCTGTTGGCTACCATTGCTGTTAATACAAATTAAATATGGTTCAACTGAATATGTATGACTGAACAACCAATGCAGCCTGCCCTAAAGATGTCCAGTATCGCTTCGCAATTTGCACTCATAAATATGTCTATTGTGATACCACTTTTGACGTCTGGGACACAATTAAGATACATGTGTTTGTAGTTCAAGTTTTTGCCCAATACAAATGGTATCCCATGCAAAGGAAAGATTGAATCCCAACTTAAAGGTAGATGTTCCGATTTTCAACTTGAAGTTTTCTATTCTACATGAAAGGTCATCCTTAAAAAAGTCGTGTTCCAAAGTTTGAGTTGCATAGCTCTAATGGTTCTTATTTTAGACGCACAAGATGCTGTGAACTGTACCCATTGAGTAGTACACAAACTATATCGGTGGTTACCACCATTCGCGGTAATTTGACGTTATTTCATCGATTTCTCCGTAATTATACCGATTTAGGCCGTCAAATTTCAGTATGATGATGAGAAAAATACGAGCTTTCATATGATATGATAATCTCCGTATGTTTGAAATAATTCTGTGTTACGAAAATGTGATCGGGTCATCTACCTTTAAACTCAAAATAATAAAACAAATTTGAGGGCTGGTTATGTAGATCTGTGTAATCTGAAGGTTAATGAAAGACTTATCAATTGGTTTTATGTTTTAAAACATATGATTGGTCTCCCAGTTAAAAATTCTATCGATTCAGATCTATTTACTTCAATTTTTAAAATAAAGAAGAGTGTGTACTTACTGTATCCCATGATCTCGCCAGAGGGCGACTCGCAAACCTGGAAAAACTCCGGCCAATGGGCCAGATATTGCAGATAAAATGGAATACCATACTGAACAAATGATGTCAAGGAACAATTGGGTCCAATTGATATTTTCATAGATCATTGACCATGTTTGCCACAAAGCTCAATTTAAATGATATGCAGGTAAATGTCTGTGTCCTCTTAAAGGTAGATGACCTGATTTTCAACTTGATGTTTTCTATTTTACATGAAATTGTTACAATCCAAAGTTTGAGTTGCATAACTCCAATGGTTCTATTTTTAGAAGCGCAAGGTCAAAAGACATGTGCCCATTGAGTAGTACACAGAGTGGCTGGTGGTTAACCACCTTTGGCAGTACACCACATTTTAGCCTACAATTTCGAAATGAAACATTTCTGGCCCCTAATAACTTACAGACATAATGAGAAAAATGTGGGGATTCTTCTGAGTGATACTAAAATATCTTGATGTGAAAAAAAAATCATAGCCCCAAAAAGTGATCGGGTCATATACCTTTAAATTCCACTACAAAGTTAATATAGATATATGAAGTGTTTGAGATGTTTGATGAAGTATAATTGAAGTGTGTGAGGGAATTGTTCTGCTTGAGTGATTTATACAATATTCCTAAGCAGCAGTTTTGATATATATGGTATGAGTTTTATCAATTGATATAGCCTATAATGCTGAAAGTGAAAAACAAGTTTTTACAGATTTTCAATAAAGTCATGGCATATATTGGAAAAAAATATCTTGATGAAATTGCGGAGTAAGTAGGAAACGTGTTTGTTCACCTTTATATTAGAGGTATAAGGCTATATTAAAAAAATCATTTGTCTCAGAGCTCCCGCGCATGTTAGTTAATTGATGCGCGTTAGAAAGAAAGAGGAAAAAAAAAAAATAATAATAATTTTTTTTAAATACAAAAGGTCACTTTTACAAGGATTTCAATATTATTTATATATTTAAAAGAATTTTTTTTAATTAAAAACCCGCATTCCACATTAGGTTTTGAAAAACTGAAGAGCTTTGAGATAAAAGATTTTTTAATAAAGCCTAATATTTGAACTATAATATTGTGTTTATATTTTCAGGGTGTGTGCAGGCAACTCTCTTTCAAATTCAAGGACTTTTCAAGGACTTTTCAAGGACTTTTCAAGGACTTTTCAAGGACCAATAGTTCATATTTCAAGTACCCTAAGCAAGCCTTTTGTTAAGTCAAGATGGACCAGGAGCCGAATATCTGGAAAAAGCGGCTCCTGGTCCTCAAATTTTGGAGAGGACCAGGAGCCGCTTTTCCAAGACCAGGAGCCAAGCCTTGAAATAAGCGGAAAATGACCAGGAGCAATTGTTTTTTGAAAACTTCCCCTGGTTCACGGGAATTTTTAAAAAGTGAACAATTACAACTAAAATGCACTTTTACATTGTGGATATTAACTGAGTTATAGGCATTTAAACATTTCCTTTAACATAGGCTTTCAATTGAAAAAAGAAACTTTAAATCCAAATATATCCCTTACCCCAAAGTTTTGAACCACGAAATTGATACGCCCTGAAAGGATAGTTGATTAGACATTTCTAGTTTTTTTCACAGGAATTTTTAAAAAGTGAACAATTACAATTAAAATGCACTTTTACATTGTGGATATTAACTGAGTTATAGGCATTTAAACATTTCCTTTAACATAGGCTTTCAATTGAAAAAAGAAACTTTAAATCCAAATATATCCCTTACCCCAAAGTTTTGAACCACGAAATTGATACGCCCTGAAAGGATAGTTGATTAGACAGTTCTAGTTTTTTTTTAAATCCCCCCACATCCCCTCCCCCCCCCCCCCTCCCCCCATGAGAAATATCCCAATAATCCCATACCCTAACGTTTGTAAACCGTAAAGGTGATATGACCTGATAGTTAAGTTGATTAGAAACAATTTTTGGAAGAACCCCCTCCCCCACCCCACCACCTCCCATCTCTTCCTCTATGCATAACCAATGCACCATCCCCTCCCTCTCCTAGGCTACCTCTATTCCCCCCCCCCCCCCCCCCCCCCCCCCCCCCCCCCCCCCCCCCCCCCCTATCGCTATTCCCACACTACCCTATCTTCAAGAAAACCAAGTTATGTCCCAATTAGTATTTTTTTATATCACTGTAGTGTATAATCAGGGATTAGTAATAACATCTCTCTGGTATAATATATTAAAATACCTTCTTTAAATTTACTAAATTTAACCACTCCCCTGGTCCCTCCTACCTATCCCCTCCCTCCCACTATCACCATCTCCTCCCTCCCCATTATCCCATTCCCCTCCCTCCTCTATCCAGACTTTCTCCTATTCTCCTCCCTACCACCGTCCCACACCCTTCCTCCCCATCACTCTCCCCTATCTCCCCTATTAATCATGCCTGATATGCATTATTTATTCACAGATACTCATTTGCATATGAAAGAAATATTTTGGTTGACCTGTTCATGACCTAGGGAAAGGGACATTTTCAGCCAGCACGCACGTGCTCATTAACACTTACATGCTATATGCTTACTTCACAACTTATTGGCTGGGCTTGGTTTAACCAGTGGTTTAACACTATTTATCAACAATTTATCTTAAAAAAGAGTATTTAATCCACAATAAATAACTGATAACTTTCAATGAATAAATAAAGATGAAAGAGTAATAGTATGGAAAATAAAATGAGTAAAAACGTAACTTGAAAACTTGGAAGAATTTATTTGAGGTGCTCAGCATTCGAAGGGTTTACTATTATATTAGATATATTATTAGTTATGGCACTGCGACTGCAGCAAGGTAATGTTGGAAAAATGAATGGTAAAATCGGAATATATATGGGCTAGGTATGGCTTCGGCACATTTGGTTTTTTCAAGGACTTTCACCAGACTTTCAGGACTTTTCATAAAGTCCAAGGACTTTCAAGGCCTTGAAAAAGGAATTTCATTTTCAAGGACTTTCAAGGACTTTTTTGGCTTTTCAAGGATCTGCACGCACCCTGTATTTTTAATATATTTTCAAACACGGTATAAATCATTCTGGGACACCCTGTACATAGAAACAGGTGTGTACATAGAAACAGGTGAGTCGAAAATCAGAGAGCATGATCTGTAACAGAACAAAATCGCAAATTCATGATGCAATTAAGATCTAGAGCGTTTGCACTGAGGTGTCGTCTACAACTTAAAGTGACACAGAACACAATAGGCCTATATTATTAAAAGAAGTGTTTAATTAACTGAAGGATACAGTCTCCGTAAGCGGGTCCAAATTCCTGAAAATAAAATAAACACATATTTATTATTCAATTAATAGTATCAATCAATCCAACTAGTGGTGGGCTATAACATGGTGATGTTTTAAGTTCATTAGGGCTGCCCTTAGATTGATGCAGTGTGATCTCCAGAGTCCTGAGGGTTTTGACACCTTTTGCCCTTAAAAAACACCCTTAAAAAGTGGAGCCTTTATTGAGGACTGAATACATTCTCTGGTAGCTTCTTTATCAACAATTCTACATCTATGTGGAAACGAGTCCCTCCATCAGAATGTGTTTGTGGATGTCTTTACAAGTGTTCATATAATGAATCCCTCTACTACCCTCTAAGCTCTTCAATGGGGTGGGGGGGGGGGGAATTCCCCCAGTCTCAAACCTTAAGCTGTAATATTATTTTACCGACCAATTTACACACACGGTGCATGCCGGGATGAGAGCCGAATAACATGCTACGAAATCACTAAATTCCCCCAGTCTCAAACCATCAGCTCAAAATTGTGACTTTTAATGTCAAAATTATCTCTGAATTATCTTAAAAATGTAATGTCTAGCTTACCAAATTAAGCTGATTTCAGGCAATTTTGACATTCAGATGATCAGGCAAAATGTTCTTGTGCTTTGAAGAATGCATCTCCCCCCCCCCCCCCCCCCCCCCCCCCCACCACACCAAACAGAATAAACTGCCAATACAGAATAAACTGCAAGCACAAGACATATCTCAATTTATGTAAAACAATCCCTGCCTTGGCTTTGATCGGCAACAATTGTAATTTGAATTACATTAATTTGTTGATATTTGAGGCCATCTTGTGCTTTCCAAATGGAAGACCATGAAACCATCAAGATCAACATTTAATTATTTAAGGATAAATAAATATTATTATCAGTGAAATTAATTTGCATGAGCAATTCCTTTAATAATTACTAAGCTTAGGTTTCATATATGTTTATAACATTATTTCATGAATTATATAATACAATAATAATGATTTAGGCCTGAGGATTAAAAAAAGACTCAAGACTCAAGACTGTCAACCAGGGGGTACCTCCATTTTTTTCTCCAACCAGCCAGTTGGGCAGGTACATATAGCAAGTAAAGGTTACCAGCAAGACTGTAAACTTACCAGCCCAACAAATAATTTCCATATTTTTGATGAGATGAAAATAAAAGCTTATAATTATTAAGTTTAAGACTCTTGAATCAGTAATCAGTATCAGTGTCTTTATGTTATCCAAACGAAATGTTTAATGAACAAAAATACACATTGGTCGTATTCTAGCAGTGTCACTGATTATAGCCAGTCTCTCTACTTCCTCCCTCCTTCCACTTCAAACCTAGCCATTTTCTCTGCCTTTTATTATCATCATACACCTTCCTTGAAACCTGCTTTTTGTCCTCTGTCTTTTGCTTACTACAGCCTTCAACGAATCTCCACATAATTTTGGACAAACACAAAAATTACACAATCAGAATCGGGCCAACAGCATACATCATGTACATGTAATTGTATGGCCCACTTAAAACTTCAACCCAATCGTGGTTGTCGTGCTTGTGGACCTGTGGTGCCCAGTACCAAGGCTTCGTGTCTGATAAATTGAGAATAAGACGAAGTGGCGCGGGCCACGTGGTCCAACAAGATTAAAATGTGACAATGTCTCTATTCTTAAATTATGTAACATAACTGGTTTTCAATACATGTTGGCAATATTCAATATTTGGTGTTACATATTTCATGGACAGGAATTATTACGATAGAATTTGTTAACATTTTGCTAGAGATTTTTTTTCTCTACGCGTCCAAGAATTCATATGTCGGATGCCTTTTGTGTAGTACACGGGTAACACTACAGGATGTTCATTTTAACGAACCCCAAAATATTACCAACAGCAAAATTCTTACCGGCCATCATAGCCGAGCGTGTAGTACAGGAAACCCATACGTTGGGTTTTTTTCCCCCTACCATCGTATGGGGAAATTGTATTGCGAGAAACTGTCAATTTCATTTGCTGTATGAAGTGAATGGAGTGCATCTCAAAATGAGTTGCGCGTTGAATTTAGTCTCATTCCCATCGCCAACATCTTATACGCACATCACTTTTTTACGAACTTACGAATGTATTGAAACGAGTCTATTATAATAAAACATGGCGCCGATTTCGATAAACATCGCGAGTGCCGTTAAAGTGAATTGGCTTAGAATTTCACCTCAAATTTCAAGGGAATATTGCATTTGTACAAAATATTAAACGAATGGCAAGATAGATGAGAAAGAGTAGGCCTAGATAAGAACAAGCACAAAGAAGTGTGTTTTTGAGCTCTGGTAAGCGATACAGAAATTAACACGAAAATCATATTTAGAAGGAGTCATACTTAGGATGGGGACAGATAGTGAAAGCAAAATACCCTATGATGAATAATACCAACTGATTACAAATATCACTAAGTATGATTTGTTGTACTAGCCGAGCGTGTAGGCCTAGTACAACAAATCATACTTAGTGATATTTGTCATCAGTTGGTATTATTCATCATAGGGTATTTTGCATGTTTCACTATCTGTCCCCATCCTAAGTATGACTCCTTCTAAATATGATTTTTGTGGTAATTTCTGTATCGCTTACCAGAGCTCAAAAACACACTTCTTTGTGCTTGTTCTTATCTACTCTTTCTCATCTATCTTGCCATTCGCTTAACATTGTGTACAAATGCACTATTCCCTTGAAATTTAATGTGAAATTCTAAGCCCATTCAGTTAACGGCACTAGCGGTGTTTATCGAAATCGGCGCCATGTTTTATTAATAAATAGTCTCTTTTTAATATTTTCGTTAGTTCGTATGTGGTGTGCGTAGCGTATATAGACGTTTGACGTTTTGCGATGGGGAATGAGACTAATCTGGACTTCGATACTCGCGAAATGTCTAAAAAAAATTCTGCCATTGCGTTTACACGGCGGAGAATTACGATTAAATATGGAATAATTTAGCATTTTCATGTTTTAAAAAGTGGCTGGAAAGAAAGATGAGGACTTTATGAAGGTGCGTAGCTAGTATGAAAATCAACGGAAAAGCCGTTTTGCTGTAATGCACCCGACCCTCATTTGAAAGTCACACCATTTACTTTATACAGCAAATCAAATTGACAGTTTCTCGCTATGCAATTTCCCCATACGTTGGTAGGGGAAAAAAAAACAAAACAAAAAAACACCAACGTATGGGTTCCTGTACTAGTGTA